>OV743444.1:11218366-12418366 GCA_928269145.1 Agriphila tristella
AGGTTTGCGATTTGTTTATTTGATCCTTCTATAATAGTCAGGTTTCGAAATTATTGGGCTGTTAATAGTAATTATTTTTGATTTTCACTCTATCATAAAAAAACACAAATGAGTTAAACAGTTTCTCCCAGTTAATAACTAGGAGTATAATTATTTAGCTCTGTTATCCAGATTCACTATTCGATCATCCATTAGGCTCCAATACAATGGCATCTATTTTCTGAACCAATATCCAATATTTCCTGATGTACATTATTGCCGCGATAATGTTGATTTATAGATTTGATACCTTAAATTATTGTACTGTCTAGTTTTACATACGAAATCTGTTGAAATTGGTTGTGACGGTAAAAACCTACTGTAACCCTAGCACGAACATCTATCGAAAAAAAACGCCCGCAAAGTACTCGATAAAGTAACAGTCTATATGAAATTTCATTTCACTTTTTGGCCGGAGATGGCGCTGTACAAATTGTTTATACAAAATTACTTTTTTTTTCTCAATTGCTTTTTTTGTACGGGTACATATTTTTCAGATAGAACTAAACTATGACAAAAGCAATGTACAGTGTCTCTAGGCTATATTAAACTCAGCCCATATCCTTTATTTAACCACAGTGTTTAGTAATAAGACTATGCTTAAACCCTACCTGTCTTATACAGAGATGTTTCACAAAACTGGGGTGCAAGACTGTATTAACAAAACCTGGTTTAATGCTAGTAAACCAATCACAATGCACCTTTTAATCCTTAAACGGTGGGAATAAACGTTAAACTGTCACTCTGACTAATTACGATTTGCGCTAAAATGGCATTAGTTCGCAGTCTAACGCCATGTTAACTTTGGCCCTAGTTTAACGAACGCACTCTGAATAAGACAGTACAAGAATTATGACAGCATAAATAGTTGCCTATTACTTTACTAGTTTACATGTAGTTTATTTACATAATACACGTCCAAATAACCTATTTACTAGAATTTCCTACATTGTTTAATTTGGCCGAACCAATAGCAACATTGTACTATGCAAATATATGCAATATCAAGCAGCTGTATTGAGCAGCTGAATTCAGCAGTAAAGTGCTACATAAGTACAAGTATATTATAGCGTTGTAAAATCCTGACTATTTTCCGGTAGAACAAATTGCAGCCTTATAGTTGTAAATTATCTGCTTCTTTTAGGGCTAATTAATGCTAACATGTAAAAAAATCCAATAAATAATAATTATAACGTTTATGCAATAGAAAGATGCATTATAATAACACAATTAGGTATAATAAATTACAAATTTGAAATCTAAATATAAACATATTTACCTGAACTATAGGTTATAATAATTACCTGTACTTCATGCGAATTAAGTCTTAATAAATCCTTAACTATATAAGTTAACAGTAAATAAACCTTTAATAGGTAAGATAACAGAGACTTAATTTAACCACGGACAAAACACTTATGCTATTTATTAACCGACTTCCAAAAAGGAGGAGGTTCTCTGTTCGGCTGTATGTTTTTTTTTTTTTATGTATGTCCACCGATTACTCGAAGACGGCTGAACCGATTGAAATAATTCAAACGTTATTAGATCAGGTTTGTTCCAAAGTTGGTCCCATTTTTTGAAATTTTGAAATCGGTTCAGTATTTTTCAGGAAAACTTGAAAATACTGTCGTTTTCGTTACCATTTTATGAATTTATACGGATGATCGACCATATCTTCTTTGTTTATGTACCGATTTAGATGATTCTTTTTTTGTTTGAAAGAGGACACTTTAGTGATGATATCATTTTGATTTCATTGTTATTGGACCTTGGATTTTAAAGATACACAAGGGAACTCTTCAAAATCAAATAGAAACTGTGTAGTGATTGAAATATTGCTAGGATTATGACAATCTTAAACAAATTAGGTATCTAACTATGGTCAAGGACGTTTTGGACTAGACTTGAACTGTGAAGGAACAACGGAACTCCTTAACAACAAACAGCACGAACAGTGGAAATTGAGTTTTTAGTGGTATTACACCACGCAAAAGTGTGAAATATAAAAAAATACATAACATCATCGCTTACATTTACATAATATACATACTTTGGGTAAAAGGTAAAACTACCTAATACAGAAGGTACTTACACTGAAAAGAAAAAAATAAAAAATTGTTTAAAAACAAAAAAACCGACTTCAAAAAACCTGAAAATAAAATCAAAATTAGCTTCAAAATTAAATACCCCTAAAAAGCAAGAAATAATTTTCAAATCATTAGATACGCATATCATTGTCATTAAACACGTATAATGAAGTCGGATGGGGCTGGAGAACAACTTCTTTTTTTATTCTAGAAGCCCCACCCGACTTCATTATACGTGTTTAATTACAATGATATGCGTATCTAATGATTTGAAAATTATTTCTTGCTTTTTAATTACATATTTTCAGCAGCTCCTCATTCTCGTCGTAAGACAAGTTAGATAAATAATTATATAAAGCTAACTTACAATTTAAATAATTTTGAGGATGTATATATAGTGATTTGTTCAATGTGTTGTAAAGGAATGGACCTAAGAATGGGAAAAATCTCTTGTTAAAAACATGTTTTGAAGTTGATTCTAAGGTACATATTATCCGTCTTTTAGAATAATTGTTAGTTATTTCATAGTTTGAGGGGGAGTGCACCAATGATAAAATAATATTAGCCTGCGCAATTTTGAATTTATTGCTCTTTTTCAGCAATAGTCAAATAATTAATAAATTTCGTACCTACCTAATACATAATTTTCACTCCAGTAACCCTTTTTTTCATCTGTGATGAGATGGAATCAAATAAGTAAGGTAAGCAAATAAATTCTTAATAACAAGCTTAATAATACTAAACCACTTATCCTCATACTAGCTCATTAGGTTTGACAAATGGAGTTAATTTGCTAATAATGAAATAACAGTCCATCAATCATTCCTAGAAATGGACTAGAAGTATGTTAGTTATTTATCAAGAACATTATTTCAAAATACATTCCATTCAACCTCAAATAACTAATCTCAATCTCATTACACATAAAGGAAAAAGCAAAAATAATATTTATTTACCTGCTGGTTAGTCATTAAGCTATGTTATTTCCAAACAGATTACGAGTATTATTGTTTTTTATTATCTCGTGCGCGTATACATTATACCACATATGAACATTAATCAACATTCTAGTAGAAACAATATGGCTTTTGTGTAATGACTTTTAGTCACTGTAAAATTAATAAAATAAAGTAATACTTACATGCTAACGTCCACGAGAGTTTTTCCTAAAAAATCCTTATCAAATACTCAGATATGACCAAACCTAAAAATAAATGGCGAGTAAATTGTTACGGAGCGTAAACGAAATCATCAGTCCATGCTTTTCAATTTCCTGTAAATAATAGACTCTGGTAGGGTACACCAAGAGTGAATGATGACAAGATTGCTTTTGGTCCCTTCATGGTATGTCGGGATAAATATTGGGTGAGAGGAGCAGAAGCACTGACACACCATAGCGATTCTATCACGTTGTACAAACAACCACACTGGGGCTTTACCACTACTACGGTAAAGAAATGTATCAGTATTCTAACTCAGTTCAAACGGTCGAAATGCGAGCCATACCTATGCGCCTCGAGTTCGGTCTGCAGTCGGTAACAATACAACCAGTCACGAATGCGGCTCACGCGCAGTGACGAATGGAAAATTTACGTACTATTGATTGAAATACAAGTAATTAGGTACTATGGCAAAGTGCAGATTGTGCTGTTTTTATTTAATTTAATGAGCCAATTAATCCAGACATAACATTTTTAAATACCCGGAAAATACGAAAAATAAGATTAAGATAAAATTAAGATACTTATTTATATTATTATTATATGTACTTTATAGGTATCACCAACTAAGTAACTGGCCAGAAGGATTTGAAACTAATTTGTTTCTCCCTTTAATAAGTAGGTATTTAGCTTTTTTAGTTTTATTTTTCCACCATTAGTTTTATTAACCTTGGTATTTTATTGCTTAGAAATTGATTTCTCGGCGAAGGTAAACTCTATAATATGGATTCTAAAATATTAGAATCCATATTATAGTACAATCACAAAACCAAAAAGAAACGAAAGTATTAGATGAAAATAAAATAGGTACTGTAACCGGGTGGCGCGGCGCGGCCCTATCACGTGTTGATGTACCGCGCGGCTCTAGGTAGTTTTTTGAAGGACAGGGCCGAGTTAGAATACTGATACATTTCTTTACCATGCCACTAAGTTAAAAACGCTTTCACGTTGCGCTGTCAGGCTTAGCTCACATCGAGGCGATGTGCGCCCACACGAACTTTTCTGAAAAGTGGTAAAACAAGTGAGTGGCTGATCTGATTGTACTGTCAGCAACGAAAGTTGTTTAACTATTTAGTACTTTTGCATAGTAACTTTTTGAGCTCAGAACTGTATAGCGAATCATTCCCGTCCAATCCTTTTCCGTGGTACGGTTCGCCGAAATCACTCTTAGTCGACGGTCGGTTCCACGAATAAATCCATCGCCGATAGAACTATTGTTTTCAATAGTTAAGACGTAAAGGCGTAATAAATAAACTGACTTTCGCATTTATAATATGTAATCCCCTCCCCTCCCTGTATGTTAATCTGCCGCGCTTTAGTAAATCCCAAAATCCCCTCTTGGGCTCCCCTACTATAAGGAAAGGATTTACATAAGTCGGTGATCGGTAAAAAGTGTTGTAGCTGAACCGACCATCGATGAACGGTGTTTTCGGTGAATAGTTCTATCGGCGATGGATTTATTCGTGGAACTAACCGTCGACTAAGAGTGATTTCGGCAAACCGTACCATCGGAAAAGGGTGATTCGCTATACAGTTCTGAGCTCCAGACGGCTGGTGCGGTCAGCGTCCCATGCAATACAATAAATAATTCCCATGTTGCGACCAAATCACAAAACTATAGAAAAGAAAGTCAGTATTTTCGTTTATAAAGTGTTACTTTATCTGTTTGACCTTTTGTTTTAAAATAAATCTCAAAATGCGCAAAATAACTTTGCTAATAATTTGCTTTGCTAAATAATTAACGATTTTTCTATTATCCCTTATTAGCTTTTCATTATTCTAAGTTAGTGGGAGTACTGTCATATAGTTTTTTTTATTTATTGTTTAGTGTCAAACTAAGGATCTAATATGTCCGTATGTTAAATAGCAGTCTTCGAATCGACAAACTATCGAAAGCTTAACAATGTTAATTATTGCCATTAAGTTATCACGAAGTTCTTCGTACAAACAATTATTTATAATGAAAGCTCTGAAGCTACATCGTACAACTTTTGCTTTTCCTTGCTGATAGAAGATCCACTTTCATAGGGAGCTCGTAAATCGCTCCAAAGAGAAGTGTTTGCTCAGCAATTATTTTTCCAGTAGGTATTAGGTTTAATTACATTTTCAATCATCCTGGAAGAAAATACTTCCAAGAAAAAGAGGTTTTCTGATGCTTGAGAAAAGGTAATTTTACAATTCCAATTTAGTACATTTCATTTTATACACGTCTCGTACGTTTTCATTAAAAACATGAAAATTATATTCGCTCTTTGTTGCTTAATACCTATTAGTATTTTTTATTATGTTACGTTGTCAATTTACTACAAAGCAATATGTTCCATTATGAGCTATTTAATTTAATAAGTCGCTGATGTTTCTTTGTCAGACTAAAAGTAAAAAGTAAAGCAACAAGTAAATGAATAAATCTACCTAATATCGCCAATATTATATTTTAAGAAGATAATGTATTATACGTATTTATTTTTATTTTATGTCTATTGTTACCTACTTAATGTTATCTAGCAATAAAAGTATTTGTTTATGAGTTAAATAGACAAAAACTACCGGATGTGTAAGCGTATGCGTAAGCGTGCACGTAGACGTACCATGACGTTGTAATCTCTGAAACTTTATGAGACATGGCACACTGCTTGCGTAACGTACGCGTGCACGTAGACCGATGCGTAACCTTACGCATTGCAGCTCTCATGAGACAACCAGGCTGCGTATACTTACCCATAGTGGAACGCATTGATGACGTTGTACTCAATGGCATTCCCTATTGGACGTCACACCGAACAAATACGAACACGCACGTATCTTTCCTGCGCGTCACTACGCGTGTAACCACGCGCGTGACTACGCATTCAGTTGTATTTGTTTACAAATAGTACTGGTACTACCGGTAGTAAGTGGTGTTTTATTCTGTTTTTAAGTAATGAATAACGATATTGAAGAAAAACTAATTGAATTAGTGCAAAAAAATTAGTTCATTTACTCAATCTTCGTCTGACATCGCGCACTAGAGTCGCAAACATGGCTGCCACAGCGGCTGGGTACGCAAGGGACAGGTTGCGTTGCGTCTAGTGCGCGATGTCAGACGAAGATTGAGTTAATGGACTAATTTTTTGCACTAATTCAATTAGTTTTTCATTAATATCGTTATTCATTACTTAAAAACAAAATAAAACACCACTTACCACTGGTAGTACCGGTACTATTTGTAAACAAATAAAACTGAATGCGTAGTCACGCACGTGGTTACGCGCGTCACGCGCAGCAACGATACGTGCGTGTTCGGTGTGACGTCCAATAGGGAATGCCATTGACTACAACGTCATCAATGCGTTCCGCTCTGCGTAGGTACGCAGCCTGTTTGTCTCATGGGAGCTGCAATGCGTAGGGTTACGCATAGGTCTACGTGCACGCGTACGTTACGCAAGCGGTGTGCCAGGTCTCATAAAGTTTCAGACATTACAACGTCATGGTACGTCTACTTGCACGCTTACGCATACGCTTACGCCTCTGGTGTGCCTTTATAGTTATTGAAGATTAGAATTGTCATTGATTAATTGAGTAAATATGCAACGGTAACAAACATTGTATCATTGTATTTGTTTGTACACTACCGGAATGTATACCAGTGACCTATACGGGCTTTGAATCAAACTACACTAAACAATGTTTGGTATATTGACATTCACACAACTGTCCTGTATTGTTTCCATCATTGTTAGTTTGTACATTTATTATGAGCTTGAAAAACTATGACATTCATAACATTTCATTTTTTAAATAAACTATTGTGGCTGCTTTTTATTATAAAATTGTTATGCAAAGTGCATGCAAAGTGGATATAAAATAAACTGAACTATTTATATTCATTTATGTCTGTCATTGTTATAAAAGTTTTAATATTTCTTATTTTTCCTTTCCAGATTACTCTTCAAGGAGACTTCCCATTTGAGAAACAGTGCCCAAGTGAGCGCTTAACGTCAAAGTAAGTTATTTGCTTATTTTCTCTTGACTAAAGTTTAAAAACTTATTTTTTATTACCTTGGATTAGCTTACATAAAACAAGTCAATAAAAAATTAAGATTATTTGTGTTCTTTGCTTTTTGCAGTTAAATATAATGTTATTAAGATATTTTATACACCGTTATTTTTAAAGTATATCTAAAAATTAAAAGGGGTTTTCAGACCACGTTAATGAACAAGTTTTACTATGGGGCCAACCACGAAATCGCGAAAAAATGTCAGCTGTTCCATACATTGTAGTCGATTCTATGTTGTACTATTCTATGGAACAGCTGATTATTTTTTCGCGATTTCGTGGTTGGCCCCATAGTAAAAGTTGTTCATTAACGTGGTCTGAACACCCCTTTTCATTTTTAGATATACTTTAAAAATAACGGTGTATAATTATTTTTTTTTTAAACTTTTAGATTTTTGCATTCACAATGCTATTTTTATATTAAGATGAATAAATAATGAAAAATATTAGAAAAAATCGGCTCACCCGTAGCATCCCGTCTAAGTTGCTACGGGTGAGCCGATTTTTTCTAATATTTTTCATTATTTATTTTTTTTTTTTTAATTTAATTTCATTAAGGCGTACACAACAGGTGATAATCATAAAAAAACAAAACAACAGCTATATAGTGCTGAGCGAGACTAACACCCAATGACGTGTACACACAGCATCATAATCGAGTGCGTAAACAATTTTTAAACGTTAGTGCAAATTACATTACAAATACATCCATGACAGCAATACATATTCATTAGTGATTGGGAATACAATAACTTAAGCTACAATACGACAAAATAACTACATTCACTGATAATAATTGAATATACAACTTTGGAATTAGGTAAATTATTTTAAAACAGAATAAATAATATAATTATTGATTTCGTACCGAACAATTTATATTCTAAGATGTAGGAATAATCTTTAATAAAATAAAAATAAACTTTTAAACACTAAATATTAATTAATTAATTAGGGGGTATTTATTTTTTTGACCTGAGATTTGAAAGTGGTGTGTTTGCGAGTGTAGATATCGAGCTG
Organism: Agriphila tristella; assembly: GCA_928269145.1. Taxonomy (NCBI): domain Eukaryota; kingdom Metazoa; phylum Arthropoda; class Insecta; order Lepidoptera; family Crambidae; genus Agriphila; species Agriphila tristella. The sequence goes on from OV743444.1 coordinate 11,226,772, forward strand.
TTCATTCAACATAGCTAGATCATTGTACAGACGGCACATTCTCACAATCGGGTTATAATAAGATGTGTTGTTTTTATACGTTTTAAGAACAAATATTGTTTTATTTCTGTTTTGTACAAGAAGTCTTGTGTTGAAATTAATTAAGGATAATAATACTGAGGAGTCAATATAGCTATGAATTATCTTGTGCAAGTTAAAAAGGTCCTGGTGCTGGCGACGTGTCTCTAACGTTGTTAATTTAAAATGTCGTAGTCTATCCGAATAACAGGTGAGCGCCCGGTTTTGTCCACACCTGTATCCAAGCAGTTTTAAGCATTTCCTTTGAACACTTTCTATGCGCTGCGAGTGAATCGAATAGTGGGGGGACCAGATTACTGAACAGTACTCCAGATTACTTCTGACGAGACTCAAATACAGATGAAGAAGAGTTTCTGGATTTTTGAAGGATTTAGTGTTTCTAGCTACAAAGCCGAGAAGCTGATGACCTTTTGTAACAAGTTGATTATAATGATCACGAAAAGTTAGCTTCTCGTCGAAAATAATACCCAAGTCCTTGATTGAACAAACACGATCTAAAGAATGTCCCTCCAACTGGTAATCGAAGAGAATTCTTTGTTTTTTACAAGTAAATGTTATAACGTAGCATTTACTCAAGCCTAAGTACATTTTGTTACTGTGACACCAGTCTGATAGTATTTCCAGGTCTCGTTGCAGTTTTAGGCAATCATCAATGCTCTTGATCTCCGAGAATACCTTTAAGTCGTCAGCATATAAAAGAGACATGCACTGCAGCTGAGCAGCCAAGTCATTGATGAATAAGACGAACAGCAATGGGCCCAAATGTGAACCCTGTGGTACGCCTGAAGTTACAGCAACTGGTTGAGATGTGTACCCCCTCAAGGTCACCAACTGAGATCTGTTCTCCAGGTATGAAGTGACCCACCTAAGCAGATTGCCGTGGAAACCAAATTGTGTTTTTAATTTATGACAGAGAATGACATGGTTGACCTTGTCAAAAGCTTTTTGAAAATCGGTATAAATTGAGTCCATCTGACCACCAGAAGCAAAGACAGTGCATATATAATTTTTATACTCAAGAAGATTAGATACCGTTGATCGAGATCTAACAAAGCCGTGTTGATTTTGTGAGAGCTTAGCTTGAACACGATGATAAATGTAATCGTAGACAACCTTTTCAAACAGCTTGGCCAAGCAAGAGAGTATACTTATTGGTCTGAAGTTGCTGCAATCAGTTTTGTCCCCAGACTTATGAATGGGCACCACGTGAGCCACCTTCCACAGTGAAGGAAACTTCCCCGATCGCAAAGATTTGTTAAATATAAGTGTGAGTGGTACGCTGAGCTCCTCTGCACATTCTTTAAAAAGTAAAGGAGAAATCCCGTCAGGACCAGCTCCCTTACTAATATCCAAGGTTTTGAGTTTCGAGAGAACCTCATTCTCCGTTACTGCAAAGTCAGAAAGCGTGAAGCATCCGGTTTCCGCAGAGGCTTGACTATCCGTCACTACAGCTGGTGTATGCGAAGTATCGTCGAATACCGAGCTGAAAAACATGGAAAAAAGCTCACAGATACCACGTCCATCAGATGCCGACAGACCCTCGAAATGCATTGTTTGAGGAATGCTGTTATCAGACTTTTTACTATTTACGTATTTCCAAAACTGCTTCGCATCCTCCTTAGCAGACTCTTCTACAGATTCTAGGTACTTTGTGTAGCATGAGTGGATGAGTGCTTTTGAGCGAGTTCTCTGAGATGCAAACTCATCATAATCTTTGGGGTTATTGTACTTATTGTATCTATCGTGAAATTTCTTTTTCTTTTTTAAACATTTTATTAAATTATTGGAATACCAAAATGGAAAATCATCATTTTTTCTTTTTGTGCAAGGTATATAATTTTCGATTAAATTGTTTATAATCTGGTAAAATATAAAAACTGATTCGTCAACGTCTCCGCCAGTATCCAGACAGGTCCAGTCCTGGCAGCTCAGTTGAGCCCTGATTTCATAATAATTTCCTCTTTTAAAATTATAATGCTTGCGTACATTATGATGTAATGCCTTGGGGGAGAAAATAGTATTAAATTTTATGCACAGTGGGGGGTGGTGATGGTCAGGTCGAGAGAGAGGTTCAGCGTTGGATACCGATATTTGTTGGACGTTACTGAATACGAGATCTAGCGAACGGTCGTTTTTATTTTTTATTCCATTAAACTGAAAGAAGCTACAGAAGCTAGCCATTTCAAGCAGAAGAGTGGATTTGATATCTGTCGGTTCACTAGGTAAGAAATATGGGCCAGACGGTTCCGCAGTCCATGTGACGCTGGGAGTATTAAAATCGCCCAGCACTAAATTGGTGTCGCCATCTTGACTGCAACTGATCACTCTTTGGCAGTTTTCATAAAAACATTCCAAAGAAGGTCGCGGTAGGTCCGGGGGTAGGTAGCAAAGACACAAGTTAAGCCTACTATTCCGTCTCTCATCTAAGTTTACCGTTACCCAAACTTCCTCAGTTGGGCCGTATAGCTCTGTAAGTATATTATATTATAATTGTACTAATAAACAACAATGAATCTAAACATGATCGCTATAATATTTGATCAATTCTTACGATAAAAGCAAAAGATATCAACTTTTCCAAAATTAAAAGAGCAAAGGTTTAAAAAAGATAATCTTTTTTAAACCTGCAATAAGTCTTGCAGAAAAAAAAACAATTCTACTTTATACAGGGTGTCATGATAGAATGCAAGAATATGGTGTTCAGAATCTCCTATCCCTTTCAAAGGAATAAGTGCCCACCCTCGAAATTATGACTGGATTCGTTATTGCACTAAAAGCATTTTCCTGTAAATTTTCTTGGAGGAAAGGTCCTTGACTTAAACATGGGAATAGTTGCTTTGACTTTGTGTAAAGAGTAAGCTTATTTTCTATTTTGAGCATAAGTTGAAAGAAAATCTATTTCAGAAGATAGTACGAAGACATATTTTAGTTATTATTAGCTCCTACATCGAATTTTATGTAAGATGTTTCAATAGTCTGTTAACCCTTATTAATACCCGAATTCATACGATCGTGTAGGTGTAAATTCATCAAATTATGTAATTATCTGGTACCTATCTAGGTACTTGTTATTAGCTTGTAATAAGTAGCTTTTGGAATTGTCTATGAATTACCCTTGGGATTTGTATATAATTTATATGTACTTTTCCTCTTCATATGATTTTTCCATGATAGTGACAATCCTCACAATCAAGGCACCCATTTTTATTATTTGCCAAAGGATTCGGATTACTTTGCCAAATTCTAAAATTATTACAAAGAACTTCTATTCATTCGTAAGACCGCTTAAAAATAATATTTTTTATTTCTTAAAACCCTGGCCGGAAAACATTCTGTGATAAAAATTAAAGCGCTTTGTAAGACCGGAAATAAAGCCTACTATAAAAGGATGATGGATCTTTTCACTGAAGCAATTTAAGCTTTGGGGAGGATTTGAAAGTACTTTTTTGGAAACAAAGTCTACCAAAATTGGAGTTTAGACTTTGGAGTTTACTTTAGAGTTAAGACAAAAACGAAACTAGTAGAAAAAGGTTGACACGTCTTCTCAAAACACTGTCCTAAATAGTATGCAGGCATTTTTTGAATAAAGCAAAATTTACTCACACCATTTATTTAATAATATTATGTCATTACAACCAATAACGTTATAAAATAATATTAAAATTAAGCCTTTTTATTGCCTTAAAATAAAAGAACTCTACCCACTAAAAGGTTTTGATCTTATCTTAACTAATATTATAAATCCGAAAGTGAGTTTGTTTGTTTATTACGCCTTTAAATCTTAAAAACTCAACCGCTTGTCAGAGTTACAAAGAAGGACGTAGTGTAACTTGCATTCCGAAAAAAGGTACTGTTCCTGAGGGATAGAGAAATAACACCACGCAGACGAAGTCGCGGAAGGTCGCTAGTATTTTAAAATAGTAACTGGGTATATTAAGCTTGTTATATGACAATGAATGCTAACTCTATGAACTATTACGCGGAATATAGTTATTTCTCCTTTGTAGAGAGAATTCATATATTTCTTCTCTTCCGCACATTCACAACAATACAAATCAAAAGATACAATCACAAGGTCATAGCAAATGCCTGTATAAATGTCTTGATACCGGCCATTAGATCTTTATCTAATGATCCATTTTCAATTTATCGAGGCAATGGTGTAATGGGTTCCGTTACATCACTTTCTCAGTTCATTATTTTATTGAAAAAAATAGCATTTTGGAAACTTTACACAAAATGTTACTTAGTCCTATGATTTTTTTGACAACAGGCTTTTATATAAAAAAACTTGTTTTATTATACAATAATCTAAAGAAAGACCCGAGTGCCAACAAAGATAGCACACAAAGCAACAAAAAAGATGAGATTCCCGGTTTGGAAAAAAAATCGGCATTTCAAAGTAAGGACCTACTAAAACATGAACATCGAAATATAAGGTCCTTCTTAAATAGTGCACAAAATTTTAAGGGGTCAATGTACTCATGCATCCATACAACTTTTACTATGGTACCAACATTGAAATTGCGAAACAAAAATCAGCTGTTACATAGAAAATTTAAAATCAAATAGATCAAAATGTATGGAACAGCTGTTTTTTTTTCGCGATTTCAATGTTGGTACCATAGTAAAAGTTGTTTGTATGCATGAGTACATTGACCCCTTAAAATTGTGTGCACTATTTAAGAAGGACCTTATATATTGTATAAGAAACTAGAAGTAATTTGATAGCCTCTCTTGCGCTCTGACTAATCTTTTAAATAATGAGACTTCGAAAAGCAGTAATAAAACTAAACTAGTCTTTTTGGCTCCTATCCAAATATTGTTAAGTCCTTGAATGTGAGTAACCTATCAATTCAGAAAGTTTAGCTAAGGAATTAATTACATTGATTAGTAAACATTCTTGATCGCAAACTTTTTCTTTCATAATAACTTAATTTATCAAAATAAAAGATATTTACCGGTAAATGTTTTCAAATGTTTTTTCAATGCTTAACGGGATAGTGCTTGGCCTTCACCTCACCTGATGTTAAGTGACGATAAGGCCGAAGGTGGAAGTGCACTACACCTGGGGGTCAAGTCTGCTAATGTTTTCGTCAAAATAGTAGTTCAATGGTGTTTGAATGGTAATGCTTTTTAACACAGTTCTTGTTTCTTAAACCCAAAACCGAAACACATTGTGTTTCTTAAACCCGAAACGGAAACATATTCGGTGTTATTACAAAAGATTGTTCAACACATGTTTAACTAAACACTGTTTAAACGTGATGCTGTCTCTGTTTATATTGTCAAAAAAGTGACAGCATCACATTAAAACATGTGTTTAGTTAAACAGTGTTTAAAAATCTTTTGTAATGTGTCTCGATTTTGGGTTTAAGAAAAGAGAACAGTGTCAAAAAGCATAACCATTCAAACACCATTGAACCACAATTTTGACGGAAACATTAGCAGACTTGACCCCCTGGAATCCTCATCACTCAGGAATCCTATCTTACCTCTAACTACCGCAACACAATGATTTTTAAAATGTTGTTATGGCTTAGGTAAAATGGTGGTAGCTAGCCAGGTGGACTTGAAATAAGCCCTACCACCACCAACCAAATAGCCCTCCCCTACTTCCTAGGGGAGTACAAATGTACCTCTCCTGGGAATCGAACCCGGGACCCCTGAGTCATACACGGGTGGGCGAACTACTAGACCAAACGGGCGGTTTTCAAATAAAGTACATACTTTTCTTTATTTGAATAAGTCATAGCTGCAATATAGTGATCAATGGCATCCTGCCCCCCTACTCAAATGGCCACTTTTCTATTCGTTCGCTAACTTAAAGTTTGAAAATAAGCAATTAGACGATAGTCACACGTCGCAAGTTTATGTAAATCACAGACATTGTTGCATTGTATGGAAATGGCAGGTCCACGACACGTAATTTAGATTGAATGTCTTATTTTTAATTTTTAAGTTAGCGAACGAATAGAAAAGTGGCCATTTGAGTAGCCCCCCAGGGTCTCTTCTAAATCAATATTCCTAAATTTAAAACGATATTTTTTGTGATAGCATAATCGATACGGTGACGATATAGTTCTCGTTTTATTATTCAAAGTTATGGCAATCGGGCCTTTCTATTTTCAATAGGATTGCAACAATAGGTACTCTTTTTTCAAGAAAAGATAGGCTACGGAATTTCCTTTTCAAACATTTTCATAGTGGCTTTGACAAACTACAATCTTTCATAAAAGTTTATTATAACCTAGATTGATTGATGATACAGGCGATGACAAGGATAATCTGAAACCATTCTAGACTTTTATACTACTCATCGGGAAATGTATGAAAAAAGCTATTGTATTCTTATTGAATCATAAAATGGAATCTGTTTTTCATACTATACTGTAAGTTCATACTATGCTTTATAAATTATTCATATAAATGACGTCACGAGGGATAAGTTAAAAGTAAATAAATATGTCTCGCCAACCAAATAATTGTGGCTTCTTTTAAGCTCCAAACGCTATTCATAAAGTTTTCAAATCAAAATAACTCGAATTTAAAATGTTCTCCAAGATGATGTTGCTAAAATATTTGAAGAGCAATCTCGGCTTAAAAAAGCGATCCCAAATTGAGTTTCGCGCGAAACGGTAGAACATTTTCTTGGTCAATGTTTTGTTATTAACTTTCTTTTAGCGGGTTTTCTCTATATTAATTTAAAAGGGTGGCGGAACTCAAATAATTTTGAAGTCCTGTTTTATATTTACCTTTTTAAAGAGCGTTGGGGTTGCAAATTTTCATAAGAATGTAGCAGGACAGAGGTAGTCAATTATATTATAATGTAATTCTGATTTTCATGTATCAAAAAAAGATTAAGAGAGTTCTCTCTGAAATGTTCAATTCCGTTCAGATGAGAAGAAATTGGCAAAATAACTCCCAATAATATTACTCGTATGTTGACTGATACGAAGCTGATTAGAAAAAAAAACACTGACAAAAAAACACACTTCAAACATTTCTGCGGTGGTGTCGTGTGAGGCGGGTCGTTACGTTCCCTCAAATATGGTTGAGCGAAGCGATGGCTGGTTCATGCGTCATGCTCGTGAACGGGTGCTGCCAGTGGGAATGGGTCTGCTTCTGTCTGCTTGTATTAAGGGCGTCGTATAACTCGTATATAAAAGATCTGTTTTATATTGTCTGTATGTATGGCACTTCTTACTCAAAAAATATAATTCTTAATAGCTTACCTTGTTTTGATTTATTTAATTGCAATATTTTTACTTTTTATAGTCAGTAGTTTAGTGAAAGACCTATGAAAAGCTTTTGGATATAAATTTTCAATTCGATGCCTTAACATAGGTAGTCTTAGTATGTCATGCTCTCTTTAATCATTTCTGCGGTGGTGTCGTATGAGGCTCAAATATGGTTGAGCGAAGAGATGGCTGGTTCATGCGTCATGTTCGGGAACTGGTGCTGCCAGTGGGAATGGGTCTGCTTCTGACTACCTATCTTAATGCATATTGAATTGTATGTTTTTCTTTTATTTTTATATATTGTAACAGCCTAGACTGAATAACAAGTTCAAACTTTGAATTTAGCTTAAAATCTGTAAATTGATTAAGAAATTTGAAACTCATTAAGAAATGAGCTAATTCAATAATGTTATTTATTTGTTAATCTTTGTTAACATAAAGTCTGGAAACGATATACATATTTGTAAATATCGTTCCATCTGATTGATAAAGCTGACAAGTTTTTTGCGCCCATTTTTCTTGTCAGTTAAAAGACGTCATAATGGGTGGTAGGGTAAAAGAATTGACGATTTAAAAATGCTTGTTATGTGAGCTTATTTAAATAAAATATATTTCACTTCACTTCACTTCACTTCACTGTGCTAACGCAAAATTGTAACCAAAAATAACTAAAACTTATTGAGTCCCGCTCTTTAGTAAAAAAAAGTATGCTCGTAAGTACTTTACTTGAATTATTTTTTAATGTTTTAATGTTTGGTTTTGTATTAATCATAGTAATATATAAATATATATTCATATTATGACATACATACATACATACACTCACGCCTGTTTCCCATGGGGGTAGGCAGAGACTATGGATCGCCACCTGCTACGATCCTTGCACACTTCTTTCGCTTCATTCACATCCATCAATCTTTTCATACATGCCCTGCGGTTTTTGTCACTGCGTACACCAGCCTTTTTTATGACTGATACAATTTATTTTCTTTTGTATTTTTAATTAACCTATCGATTGATAAAAGCCATGTTATATCAAGTCAAATTCTTTGATAGTGTTTTCCTTTTCAATTTATTTTTTCGTATCAGACGTTTGTTAATCACACTGATGCTGTAATTTTCATTTCTACGAGAATTACAAAAGAAGAAGAAAATGGAGGCAAGATTTAAAATATGTATAAGTTTTTAGTAAAAACTTTAAATTAGAATTTGCTATATCAGTTCCGTATTTGTAGTAAACATTTGAAACTTTCATAAAATTCTAAAGTTATCTGAAGAAATTCAATCTCACAAAACTGAATATATTGAAGTTACTTAAACTGAAACTTGAATAATACTTGAGCACTGAAAAGCTCTCAAAGCACTCGAACAATCTTACAACACCAATATCCCATAATACGCATTTTAATTATTTCAATCAACGAACCGTTAAACTCTTAGCGGTTAAAATTCCAATTAAGCATCTTAATTCATTTTGATTAAAAAGAAAATCACCAGAAAAATACTTGGCTGAGCACTATTAAAATTTTCAGGACCTTTTTTATATTAACGTCGCGTTAATAGACATTCAATTAAGCCGACTAAGACCGACCGATTTCACCATTTTCAGGAAAATTTTCATTAGTTGGCCTTTTATCTGCAATATTTTAATGGAATCATAGCATGGTAATGGTATCTATCAGTATTCCAACTTCATGCAAGTAGTCGAAAAGCGAGTCATACCTACGCGTCTCGTGTTCGGTCTGCAGTTGGTACACAAACAGTCGCAAATGCGCCGCAGTGATGAACGAAAGATTTACGTACTATTGATTGAAATACAAGTACTTACTACGGCAAAATGCAGATTGTGCTGTTTTTATTATATTCAACCGCTCCGTTATATCTACCTACTACATAGACACTACACACATGACGTTTTAAACATGCGCAACTGTGTGTTACTACAGCTAGGGCTACTACGGGAATCGTGTCACCTCACACACACAAATACCACATTACGTACATATATAAGTTTTTTCAAAACTTATATATGTACTTTGCAAATACTGTAGACGTAATGATACTATGGACCTTATGCACCGGAACGAAATAAACATATTGGTTTTTCGCCATTTTATCAATTAAATATGTATTTACCGGTGATAAGAAATTTTTTCCATTAGTAATATCAAATGTTTTGCTTTGCTTTTTGCAACTTAAATTCACGCCGCCGGTGCATGAAAGTTGACAGCTGTTTAACTCACGACTAAATGAGCGTTGAGCACACGATTCTGGACGATTCGGGATTTATCAAAAATCTTTGAAAAACTTATTCAAAAATTGAGAATTATTTAAAAAAAGGAATGATTCCTTTTAGTTAAATTTGTCATCATTAATATAGGGTAAATACTTTCCCCCCAACTACCGTTTTTTTCCACTCTGTATACTAAGGAATTGCCAAATGCATAATAGTAGATTATACAACAAGTGAATAAAAAGGGAATTTAGTTCGAGGTACTAAGTTGGATCCCGAGAGTAGCGAAGGATTCTAGAGTTGAATCACAAGCGTAGCGAGGGATTCAAAAGCAGAATCCTGAGCGAAGCGAGGGATACGAAGGACCGAGATGAAATTTTTTTTTCACGAGTTGTGTACTCTACTTTTTACCATTGACTGCGAGAAAACAAATAGAAACCTAGCAATACTTTATACTTAGTATTTATAGTTGACCATCAGCCATTTTTAATGTCCCCACTGCTGGGGCACAGGCCTTCCATATGGGTGGGAGGATGGACCATAACCCACCACGCGGGCCCAATGCGGATTGATGGGTGTTAACGACTGCAAATGCTGCTGGGACCAACGGCTTAACGTGCCTTCCGAGGCACGGAGGAGCTCGAGATAATACGTTTTTGGTCACCCATCCCATGACCGACCCATGCGACCCATGCGTGAAATTAGAAGTTTTCCAATGACATAAAACAACCACGCTAAAAGAGAGATTACATGATCAGTCTGGCATCAGTCCATTTCATCAGTCTTTATAGACTTTGTATTTTTGCAGACTGAATATCGTACCAGACTCATGGAATGGACTGATGCAAGACTGAACATTCAATCTCCCTCTAATAGATAGAAAAGAACCCAAAGATAAGACACTAAAAAGAACCTTATTAAATTTGGCGGGATATTTTTTTTCTTTAACTTTATTGTGTAACTACGGCTCTATGGAATAGCTCCATAGCAGCCGCAGGTATAGGCAGGTATAGGCCGCAGCAGGTATAGGTACTTTTTGTACTAATTCATGATGCGCGCTTGTTCCAAATTCAAATTATTTTTATTCACTCGGTGAATAAAATCGCTTATTATTCACTCTTATCGTTGAATTAAACGCACTTTTTAGAGTGGCGATGGTAAAAAAAAGGTTTATAGTATGCGATCAGTTTCATCAGTGTGTATACATTGTCATGTTGTTTAACTAAGAACTTTAATTTTAGCCATTACTCAATAATCACCATAGTGATAAAATTAAGAGAAGGTACATACTTTACCCTTTCTCGTCATTTGACGTTTTCTAAGAGTAGACTAATTTTGTTTTCAAGAGCAAGCGGAAATAATTGCTTTCTGAATTAATTTTGATGTCATTTCGCGTCCCCACAAAATTCAGAGGGGCAAGCAACCCTTCTGCAAGGGCTGTTAAATTATTTCAGCCATATCAATTTTACAATTTGATTCACAAACGTAGATTGACGGGTGTAAGCTAAGGGTGGCGCTAAATTAATTAGTAATTGAAGTTTATAAGTTAGTAAGAGTGTATATTCGGATATCGTTCCATTTTTTTAATGTGCGCGAGCCGTAATGAGGGCGAACTTAGAAAAATCTTATTAAATTAGTAAATTGATATATGGATATACAAAACACGCAATACATTAGAAAAATACCTCAATAAGATAAAAAAAATAAAAAATGATATTTGGATCTTTAAATAGCAGTAAAAAATATGTCAAAGTGGACTGATTTGAGCATTTTTTAATTATTTCATTTTCTCTGCGATTTTTTCTAATTTTCCCTCTATGAGTAGTTCACTCCTTAACAATACAAACAATAAGAGAAAAAAATATGAGTCGTATTCTTATTTGTTACAGCTGAAACTTTTGTGGAAAATACCTCTGACAGGCAGATTTGAAATTCCACTTAAACAGATTGTCTTCGTTTTAAAATACCTGATAATTATTTATGAAGTTTTTCTCTCTATACATACGGCACGCTCCCTAAAACTAAAGTTTAAATTAATAGTATTGCCAGGCACGTATCCAGACTTTTAATTCGGGGGGGGACAACTGCATTCCCCAAACCGGAGAGTGCCTCGCCCGCTAAATTAGAATTTAGTCCTGTTCTGTGTGTTCCGGATTTCGGGGAGGGATAAATCCCAACTATCCCCCCCCCCCCTTGGATATGTGCCTGGTGGAAGCGTACTACATCCGGAATCCTCATCATTGAGGAACTGCCCCCCTACTCAAATGGTCAACATTCTATTTCAATTCAATTTCTACGCTACGCTTAATATCAAAACTTTAAGATAAGCAGTAAACTATAAAATTACGTGCCATAAGCTTGACAATTCCATACAATACATCGAAGTCTGTGATTTAAATAAGTTTGCGACATGTAACAATCATCTATTGTTCATATTGAAGCTTTAAAAGTAAGCGTAGCGTTCAAACGAATAGAAAATTGGCCATTTGAGCAGGCACGTATCCAGACTTTTAATTCGGGGAGGGGGGGACAACTGCATCCCGCAAACCGGAGAGTGCCTCGCCCGCAAAATTTGAATTTGATCCTGTACTGTGTGTTCTAGATTTCGGGGGGGGATAAATCCCAACTATCCCCCCCCCCCCCTTGGATACGTGCCTGAGTAATGCTTTCATTCTTTACATAACTTCTTTGGAAAAACGCTAATTTCTTTGAAATTCGAATATACAGTCTTGATGTCATAATTCGTAACTAACGAAACCTATGGATGCTTTCGATATTATTCTATTATATTCTTGACCTTAATCGCCTAACCACGTTAGATGCTTGAAACTTATTAAATTTAATTAAAATCACAGGTATTGAAACTTAGTAGGCCCAATTATTAATATTGACATACATGTACAGATCAATGGCGAGGGGTGAAATTATGGCAAATGTAGGCCGTTCTACAAAAATTTTATGATCTGTCTGTATAGTGAATTGGTGGGGTGGGATTTCTAAAAAATAAGCCGATGGGAATCGGCTTTGCCACTGGTAAACATACACACCCACATAAAAATCCAGAAGTTTTGGTAAACTTACACCGTCCGTTTTGAAATATTTACTCTTTACACATTAGTTTGTTATGTGTCACGGGCCACATCACATTGTAGTCCGTGAGCCCGTGACAGTATTGCTTACGTCATATGACATCACGATGAAATGCATGGCACACGGTCGGAAAAGTTGTGCTGAGATAGGATCAGAAGATTATCGCAAATAAAATTGGCCGAAAGCTTCAGAAAATCTACCATTCCGGTCAAAATTTTAAGATTATATTTACGTCATGTGGCATCAGTAAGAGACACGTGTCATCATTTAGTTTTCAATCGTAAAGAGAGTAAACATAAGTCTGTCAGTTCTGAAATGACTAAAAAAACAATAATTTTAAGTTTAAGGTATTCCGGCCATTTCAGAAGAAAATTATATTTACGTCATGTGGCATCAGTAAGAGACCCGTGTCATCATTTAGTTTTCAATCATAGAGAGAGTCAACATAAGTTTGTCAGTTCTGAAATGAATAAAAAACAATCATTTTAAGTTTAAGGTATTCCGGCCATTTCAGAACTGACAGACTTATGTTTACTCTCTCTACGATTGAAAACTCAATGATGACACGGGTCTCTTACTGATGTCACAAGACGTAAATATAATCTTGAAATTTTGACCGAAGTAGAAGATTTTCTCAAGCTTCCGGCCAATTTTATTTGCGACTAGCGGCCGCCCGCGACTTCGTCTGCGTGGAAAGTTTTTTTGCTATCCCTCGGAAACTATACTTTTTTTCAGGATGAAAGGTAGCCTATGTCCTTTTCTGTACCCCTGACAACGTGTATGTAAAATTTCGTGATGATCGGTTCAGTAGTTAAGACGTGAAGGCGTAACAAACAAACAAACGGACTTTCGCATTTATAATATTAGTAGGGATAATCTTCTGACCCTCGCTCAGCACAACTTTTCCAACCGTGTGCCATGCATTTCATCGTAATGTCATATGACGTAGGCAATACTATTGCGGGCTCACGGACTATTAACTCTGAACGATAAAACCAAACCCGCTATGTTACACTTACATAAAAAAATATTCTGAATAACCAGTATTGTATAGAAAAGTGACCACCCTAGAGACGCAAATAGACTATTGTATTCGATAATTAATCCCATTAATGGTCAAAAACAAAACACAATTTAGATCTAGAGCATAAACTTAATATTCCACTGGAACGTAGCGAAATTTTTTTAAGTCTATGATCTAGAGTTGCCTATGCAGTTTATCATGAAAAGTTTTTTTTTTTCGAAAATGTGGTGGTTTACAAAAACCCTGTATAATTATTATAAACCTTCATGGTTACCACCTCCATTAATATATACCATGAAGGTTTATAACAATTTTACGGAGTCGTATGCATGGTACCGTACCATATGTCTCAGGGACTTTTTTGTAACATTGTATGTAAATAAAACAGAAACGGTTTTATCGTTGGAAATTACCACGATTCTAATAAAAAAAAGTTAATTTATAAAATTCTAATAGTTGACTAACTTACTTAGTGTCAAGATGCATGGCTAGGTAGTTCATGTGATCCAATTTCTAAGCTGCACCGCATGCAGCCTTATGAGCCTCTTGAGAGCTTTCAATTTGAGCGATTCATTGAGAATGGCGTGATGAGATTTAGAATCTGCTTAGAATATTGATGAGTAGCTAGTAATACCAACTTAGTAAAGGAATGAAACTTGTTTCCATGTATATATTTGATCATTAGGGTTGACTTTTACTATGGTACCAAAAAAAATTATCCCGGAGAAAAAAGTAATAATGCACCAAAGCCAGAAAAATTAAGTGCATTATATTTTCTTTACCTGGATAGATTATTTTCGCGTATTAGTAAAAGTCAACCTTAATCTTATTTATTTTATTTTTATTTGGTAAACAAACAATATGATAATATCTATAATAATATCAAAATTTAATGATAATATCTATACTTTGAAAAATTGGGCCGCAGGTCAAGGGAAAAATTGCATTTTCTGAACGATAATTATATTTTAAATAGGTAGTTTCCAATTATACAAAAATGTTTTTATTACTAGAGTAAGTTCAATACCAGCAGAACGAATATCCATCGAGAAAAAACGCGCGTAAAAAAATCGATACAGTAATTTTGTACGTAAAATTTGTACAGCGCCATCTACCGCCGAAAAATGAAATGAAATCTCCCATAGACAATAATTTATCAAGTTCTTTAACACTCGTTTTTCTTCTTTTGTTCGTGCTAGGAAATTCGTCCATGAAACTTGTTTAGTTTCTTAAACAAACATAAGTTGTGTTACTTACATCTTAAACGTTCGGGCCTCCCATTCTTAATCGCACCCTAATTTTTTTCTGATTTGTTGATCTGTTAATGAAAATAAAGTCGTACACAATTTGTTGCAACTTTATAATAAATTTAGTAATGCGAATGAAACTAGTTTCAGCCTTAAAGATGCGTCAATAGCTCCTTGCGACAAACCTTATTACTAAACACGAGTCAAATCCTAAATTATACCACAGCTTTACTAAACTGTTGTTATACTAGTACAGTAGCCCGTAGTACATTTAAATTACGAAAAAGGTTACCGTTTGCCGTTGTGATATAGTTATTTACTACGAAATTATAGATACTTTAACCCAAGCTTTACAGATCGTAACCCGCCGTAACCTATATTTGTATATCTCCAAAAAAAAATTTTTTTTATTTTTCGAGGTTTACCACTTGGTTTAGCTATTATCGTATTCTACAGCTTTGTTTGATTGCGACTGAAAATAGTAAGACTATGAAAAGTAGCCATACACAAATTTAAGACCAGATGAAAATGGATGGACTTTATTTCGTCTTAAATCTGTGTATGGTCACTTTCCATAGTCTTACTATTATCAGTGGCAATCAAACAAAGCTGTAGAACACGACAATAGCTAAACCATGTGGTAAACCTCCAAAAATAAAAAATAAATCATTTTTGGAGTTATACAAATATAGGTTACGGCGGGTTGCGATCTGTAAAACTTGGGTTAAAGTATCTATAATTTTGTAATAAATAACTATATCACTACAGCAAACGGTAACCTTTTTCGTAATTTAAATGTACTACGGACTACTGTGCTATACCAAGGCACGGTCAAATATCTGCCTTTTAAATACCTTGTACATCAAGTAAACATTTTATTGAAATGTTGAAAAATTTAATTACTGATTGCAGATTCAAAAAAGACTTTGTAAACCTCACACCTTGCGATCACAAGTTTCAAGTTTTCCAGCTAGGCGATTGAGGTGATCCAATTTCCATACAATGCATCGGTATAACGAGGCTTGAGACACAGCACATACAGCTAAAGCAGTATCTCGACTAAGAGTTTTGTCGTTACGCCGTCAATGCGCTTGGGTTGGCATTCTCAGTGCGCGGTGACAGTGTGTAGAAAAATGCGTGATACAATATAGTCCCATTATACTTATTCGTTCGTAGAGGTGACTATACCACCGAAAGAGGCGCCCTTAGAGATTATTATTTTATTTTATATTTTTATTTTATTTCATAAGTAGTTAATAGAAAACTATTTTATTAAAACTTTACGTGGAATTTTTAGAGTCCATGGTCTAGTATTTTTAGAAGATATCACTACATTCCGTCGTAGTCATTCGTAGAAGTAGATAGTAAAAGTCTCAAAAA
The DNA here is from genome assembly GCA_928269145.1 of Agriphila tristella. Lineage (NCBI taxonomy): Eukaryota > Metazoa > Arthropoda > Insecta > Lepidoptera > Crambidae > Agriphila > Agriphila tristella. Next base: position 11,243,065 of record OV743444.1, read on the forward strand.
CGGCCACTTTTAGCGGTTTTGCTATCTACTTCTAGCAGTGACTACGAGGGAATGTAATGATAATGTCTAAAAATACTAGACTATGGGACCTCAAAATTCCACGTAAGACATTATTAAAATGGTGTATTAGAATTATAATATTAAATAAAATTCACCGCGGCGCCACATTCGCTCAGGGTGCCACCTTAACTTAAAACTTAAAAAAGTGACATATCATGATTTTATAGATTATTGCTTATTTATAAGGGACAAGATGACACAGCACTTGCAAGTGGCTGGCTGCTGGGCTGCACTGCGAACCTTGCTCAGAGCTCTTGTAGCGACGTGTGTCTGTGTGACTTCGCTGATTCAGACGTTCGTGTGTAGTTGCGTTACTGCTTGCTATATTTATTCTGTGCTTGAGGGCTCTCGATTGAGCGACCCATCGGGATGCTGCGTGATGAGATTAAGCCTAGCACATAATACAAATTGGCTTGACTTCCGTACCCTTTGTGCTGGAAATTACTTTGTTTGTGTAAAATTGAGTTTTTAACTTAGAGTGGTCGTTTTGGAAATAGAAAAATCAATGTTTAATGGGTCTTTTTTTAATAGTGGATGTTTTTTAGATTTTTACAGAATTTTGATTCGAGTATCAGGGTGATTGTTGTTCTCATTTCATTTTGTGAGCGTTTTACCAATAAAATTTTAACACTAGCTTTATCTGTGTGCCTTTCCGAATTCGTTCAACCGTTTTTGCGTGATTGAGTAAAAAAAATCCAAATATCTAAACCAAACTTTTGCGTTTATATTATAAGGCAAGAGTGTACCTACAGGCATTTCCTGGGCAAGCGTGCTATACCTTAGACCACATCTTGTTTACCAAGCAAGATGGTGTTCAAATGCCTGCTCAGTTACCAATAAAAAAATAAGTAGGATATCCATATCCCGTTCTGTTCCCACTTCCTTTCTTCCTAAGGCCTAAATGAAATAGATAAAATAAAAAGAATTAAAATTTATATTCAGCAATAGGCAAAAAGCAAAGATACACCACATCTCATTTACATGATTTACAAATAACATGATTTTATTGTTAAATATTCACTAGAATTCCTCGGGAGTAGAATAAAAAAAGGCTCTCCATTTGGCAAAGTCGTTGAGGACGAGCGTACAGGCTCATTCTCCTGGGAGACAGAAAGATTATGCAAAATTCCGCTCCGCAAGTCACGAAGAACGAACATATATGGAGAAAAAAAACGCGGGTAAAAGTACTCGTTAGAGTAATTGTTTATGAGAAATTTAATTTCGCCTTTTGGAGGTGCTGTACATTCTCATAAAAAAACTATCGATTTTTCACGCGCGTTTTTTTTCTCGGTGGATATGCGTGCTATGGGTACTGACTGAACACAAGTTGTCGTTTGTGAGCTACCTTCTGTCGTATTTCGAAGGTTTTTTTGTGGGCAAATGTGCACGTTTTCCTCTTAGCATACATTATGCTTTTACTTATTTTTAAATATTTTTTTTAAAAGGGTTTGCAGTTTGCATTTTAATCACGTCAAATACCTGAATACTTAATTATTTCTCTTTATAAAAAATAATAATTTGTAAAAACATGGAAATTCTTTATTCATGATAATGATAACCTATCATTAATCAAAATAAGATCGCGTGACACTATTGTAATACTAAAAAACATTAATGTTATTTTAACGAGCTGTAACTGTGACCGCTATTAATTTAAAAAGATGATGTCACAAGATATGATACATAATATTCAAGTTCAAATATTTTACCGTCGCTTTTCACTTCCATTTTGTAAAGTTTCTGGGTTAAAGCAGTTGTATTGTATAAGAAATATAATGTTCACTTCTCAAGCTTACGCGCACCTTAGACATGAATTAATAAAACACTTTTTAACGGATACTAGCGCGGTGGTAGCTACAAAGGCGCCGAAACGTCGGGACAATCAAAAATCAAACCAAATACCAACTAATTACCAAAGTACTTTTAATAAAACTGCGCTTGGATCCGTTAAAAAGTGTTTTAATTCAAAACATCATGTATTAAAAGTACATCGTCAATTGCCAACATTGTCAAGTAGGATTTATATAATCGCTATTATTGAAAAAAAAACAATTATAAAATACAATAAATGGTTTTCTACCTATAGAATACTTACTAAATAAAATATTACTAATTATTTTTGATTTAATATTTTTTTAAATAACGATTAAACTTAAAATACGTTTGATAACTGTCAAAAGCTATTTACTGAATAGGACAAGTAAGGATAAACAGACTAATATAATATTTGCATTATTACATTCAATACAACTATTTAATGTTTTCCTATTCTCAATCATTATTAGAAATATTTTGAATGTAATCAAGTTATGTAGGCAAGCCGAATATAAATGAAATCATGCGATACATTTTAAGTGAAATGTCTGTCATTGTCTTAGAATTAATTTTACCAAAACATTCCTTTCTGCCAACCCAAGGCTTTTCTTTATAACAAAACCCTAAAGGAATATGCCGAGTGAACAGATTCTAGACTAGACAGTAAGGTCAATTAATTGTGTAACTGCCTAATAAATTGTTTAATAAAAAAAGGCTTATTATTTTTTTTAAAAGAAAAGTTAAAGTGCTTACGTTAGTACTACCTACATGACAAAGATAGATAAGCTTCGATCAAGAATATCCTAGAATCCTTCATGAACTAAAACAGTACGCAAAAATGGCACCTAGAAAAGCGTCCCACTTACAAACTTGGCGCTTGTTATATAAATAATCACCTCTTATTTTGTACAAACTCACATTTTAAGCCTGATAAGTTTGTTTGTCCGCAACTCGACCTAAATCTTTAAATTTATATAATCTTTAGATTTTTGGCACTGTTAGGTTTTTTGTTTTTAATGTCTACAATGTATATCGAATGCTTTAGATATGACTGTTTGATGCCATAATAAATGAAAAAAAATATAAGTATCACTTAATTAGTACAAAAACACATATTTTATTACTTACTTTGTGCAAAATAAACGCTCAGTTTGTAAGTGGGACGCCATTTGAGGTGCCATTTTTGAGACTCAGACCGGACATCTAGGGTATTCTTGATCGAAGTAGATTAGCAATTTATTTGGTACATTACACAACATACAAAAATGGCGTAGCATCCTCGTAGCAATTTACTACGAGCGTCTACAATGACTACGAAAGCCACATTCTACGAGCATAAGCCGACTCCATTCCGAGGTTTTACACGATGAAGGAGCGGAAATACATCTTCACAAACTTCAAACAATATTGGGAGTGAGATATGGCTATCAAATCACCATTCATCCGGTTCTGGAACGAGCTTATCAGTCCACGGAGTCCATCTGTAATAGAAAAGAAATACCCGAAACTTTGGTAAAAAAATACAAAATTTTGTGCACAAAAGGCAGGCTTTCAGTACCTAAGCAATATTTTATTCGTGGAAAAGAATTTCATCCAGACTGTTTTCAGGGAACACTTTGTTTTTTTTGTTAAATCAATTTATTGGGTATAGCTATAGAACTATGTACCTATGTATTATTTGATTACTTTTGTATGTATGTACATAGCACTCTTTTAAACATGTTGAACAAGACATGGTTATACCGTTTATAAGATATAAACTATTTAAATACTTTTAATAATTCATTAGTAAATATAATGTTTAGAAATACCCATTTTGTATAAGTCTGACAACGATATATCTCATAATGATACCAAATATAAAGCGGCAGTTAGCCAATGTACTTACACACGACATGACATCAAGTTAAATAATTGCATTGCGAAAACAGCTTTTATTACGTAGGTTATAAAGATAGTCTCAAAGTATGTTAGGTACGTCTCTCTATACAAAGCATCGGAGAATGCAATGGAAGGTATATAGTTCAGGAAATGAACGCTTAAAAAAGGGTATAGAGGGAAAGGCGTGGAACACAATTTTTGACTTCGTAACTTTGTTTGGACCTGTTAGGAGGTGAACATATCAAAAGTCCCCGCCCGTAGCCCCTATGCCGGGGGATAGGGGGAGTTTTGAAGGTCCCATTTTTCGGTTTTTCACATATATCTCGAAAACTATACATTCCAGCGACATGAGTTCTTTTACAAAATGAAAGCTGGTTAAATTTGCTACATGTTAAATTCAGTATTTTTTTTATATCGTGTATAGTTTTAGAGATATTCACTATTAAAGTCTGTAATTTTATCTACCTAAATTACAGATATTCAGGAGCGGATATCTCAAAAACTTTACAAGATATCGAAAATTTTTCCATAACAAATCTTGTCTCAAATTTAATCAGCTTTTATTTTGTAAAAAAACTCATGTCACTGGAATGCATAGTTTTCGAGATATATCTGAAAAACCTAAAAATGGGACCTTCAAACCCCCCCCCTCCCCCCCGGCATAGGGGCTACGGGCGGGGACTTTTGATATGTTCTCCTCCTAACTGGTCCAAACAAAGTTACGAAGTCAAAAATTGTGTTCCAATCATTTCCCTCTACACCTTTTCATTTACTGGGCTAATAGTGGAATGATTTGTATGCCGGGTGAATCTACGTTGTTCTTAACTTCCTGCGTCATTGTCTGAACTCGAAAATCTTTAAAAATCCAATGCATCACAAGCCATAAATCAAAAATATGCCATCATTTACATTATAGTACAAATAGAGACAAGAGTACAATGATAAAAAGAGTACAATAGAAGAAATAAATAAAAATAAAAATATCTTTTTTAGGGGCTGAAAAGGGGTCTTAAAAATGTGAAGTGGGGCAACTAGGGCATGTGGGGTATCATATGAAAGAGCGTCGTTTGCACGTTTTCAATAATTTTTTTTTTTTTTTTAGGCCGCATAGTTTTCGTCTTATAATGAAAATTGTAAAAAAAAACCGTTCCCCCCCTCATCTCCGAAGTTTGCAAAGAGAAAAATCTGAAATAATTCTATGTGATAGCAATTTATATAAAGATTACAGGAAAAATAAAACGATGTCTCAATATAGCACACTTTTTTAGAAATGATCAAATTTCTAAAAAAGTTAACATCAGTTCCACTATCGGTCAAGAGATGGCACTGACCTAAAACTGTAATACTAATTTATTATTTTACTCTGCAGTGTGGTTTGATGGTGCAATTATGATGGTATGGAACCCTCAGTGCGTGAGTCCGACTCGCTCTTGACCGATTATTTTATTTATACTTACACAGGTTTGCTTTCAGCTTTCAAATGATGCAACAAACGTTTATAATTATTATAATGATTCTGCCTCATTACCAAGTTTTAATGAATATACAATACAATAAGTCGTTATCAAAGAAAACACGTTTCAATCAAAAACATTAATAGTTGTTAATGTTCAAAGAAGTTTTAATTTTAATGATTTCACATGAAAAACAATAAAATAATTGTAATTTTACTGTGTTTTATGCTCAATGGCGCAATGAGTTAGCGCATTGGTCTGCAATCGTTGAGGTTAAGCAACTTTCGCAATGGGATTGGTGACCAAAAAAATATCTCGAGCTCCTCCGTGCTTCGGAAGGAACGTTAAGCCATTAGTCTGTGCTGCATTTGCTTTTGTTAATAACCACCAATCTGCATTGGGCCCGCGTGGTACGTTTTGGCCCATTCTCTTTACCCACCCATATAAGGAAGACCCGTGTCCCAGCAATGGGGATAATAAAATGACTGATGCCGAATTGTTATCATATTTCTTACTTTACCTATTTGTCAATGTAAAATGTATAAGTATTTTTTTTTTTCATTGCTTAGGGACTGTACCAAATGAGATATTATTTATTTTATACAACATAGAAGTTAGATATTCTACAATAATGGTCTTCACCCTGTCTGTAGCAGAAAATCTTCTATGAAAAAGCGTTTTAATAGTGACAAAATGTCGATAAAAAGCGTTATTGACTAAAATATACCAGCAACTCGACCCGTGTCAATGCCACATTACGGTACACTCTAGTGAGTCACTAGGCAAAATATATAGATTCTAAAGGGTATAGTCATAGCTGGGCAGAAAACCGTTAATCCGTTAACAGTTAATTAACGAAGTTAACAAAGTGCTTAACGATTTAACTTTTAAGTTAACTCGAAAAATCATTAACGTTCTTCTTAACTTCCGTTACTTTTCGCTTCCGTTAACTTAAGACCGATACATGGCCTTTTGACGTTATTTTGTTTTTGATTTGCGCGCCGCCACTGCCCATGTCACAGGCCATGCTAAGAGGTAGCTATGGAAATACGTTTGCAATGTATAGACACAGTTTTACAATTATAGAGGAACGAAATCCCTTTAGTTAGCTTGGCGATTGTTTTTTTATGACCTAACTTTTTACGAAAAAGTGGCTCTTTTTTTAACACGTTTTTATTAGGTTGCTTTCGCGTTTGTTTGTTTGTTTGTGTGTTTCTCCACAAAGTTTGCGAACGATTTTATCCTATCTTCCCGATGAGCTAGAGACTTGAAACTTTGAACATAGGTCAGAACTGGAAGGCAATGCAATATTATGGTGTCATTGAGCTGATCTGATGATGAAGCCGGAAGAAGGCCACAGGAACTCTATGATGAAACCATACAACCCCATCGTGTTTGGTCTCGTTAGCATTGTCTTGACGAGTACTCTAACGGGAGACGAAGTCCAGGGTCTGATGATGAAGCCGAAAGACCATGCCATAGGAACTCAATATTGAAACCGTGCAACCCCATCAAATTTGGGCTTGTTTGAATCGTCTTGACGAGTTCTTTGTTGGGAAATAGTTTCCAGGTTCTGATGATGAAGCCGGAAGAAGGCCACTGGAACTCGGTAATAAAACCATGCAATCCCATCGAGTTTGGGCTCGTTTGAATCATCTTGACGAGTACTTTAATGGGAAATAGTGTCCGAAGATCTGATGATGGAGCCGGAGGAAGGCCATAGAAACTCTATAATAAAACCATGCAACCCCATCGAGTTTGGGCTCGTTTGAATCGTCTTGACAATTACTTTGTTGGGAAATAGTTTCCAGGGTCTGATGATGGAGCCGGAAGAAGGTCACTGGGACTCTGTAATAAAACCATGCAACCCCATCGAGTTTGGGCTCGTTTGAATCGTCTTGACGAGTGCTCCGATAGGAGATGGTATATTTTTTTTTAGTCTTAGCTCGTTAACTAAAAAGCAGAAAATAAAAATTTACTGAAAAAAAAACTTTTTTAAAAACACGTTTTTTTGTGTGTAGTGTTGTTGACTGACTGTTAATTTGTTTGTGGTTGGTGTTAATAATTATAACAAATGCAATTGCATTACATCATGCAAGGACACATTGGACAGTAAAGATCAAGAATGCATTGAATCTGTTAGTGAAAGCAGCAATACAGATCTGCTGTTGAAGACCCAAAATCCTTGCCCTTTATGTTTACATTATGTTAACATTTAAATCAAGATTGAGCGAAAAGTTGATTTATGAACGCAAACTGTGTTTGCCTAAACCTTTGGTTTGATTAACTTTTAACGGTTAACTTTAACTTGCGTTAAATTCTCAAAAAGTTAACGCTTTAACGATTATCGAAGTTAACTTTTTCAGTAGCGAATTAACGATTAACGAAGTTAATTTTTGGATTAACTGTGCCCAGCTATGGGTATAGTTATGGGTAAATATCACCTGCAAGACAGCGCTGCCACAGCGATGAATTTGACGATGCTAACTTTAGAAAATAGCAAAGCAGTTGCGATAGCCGCATTTGTATCGTTCTTTGTTGATTCAACGTTCAGAAAGTTCGAAAGACAAGCAAGCTTTGTCTCTCTCGTATCAGTCGTGGAGATTTCCACTTTGCTTGTTGTGAATACAAACATTTATGATACTATGCATACTGAGGAACCGTCCTTAAATCGTCTGATTGGTGGTTTCAAATGTCAAATGTGATTTCTGACGTATTTTAACCAATCAAAGCCATTTTTTACCACAGAATACAATAGCGCCACCAGCAAAAACTTTTGCATATGACCTGTCAGTCTTACAACTTTAGTTCACAACAAAAAAGTTGAGTGTTTGTTTTGGCGTAAAAAATAGCATCCCATCACAAAAGTTTGGCACATGTCAAATACCTTAATCCAAATGTTAAAGTTATGTTTCTAACAGCCTATTTTAAAACACATTACTGTTACCGCTTTATTTTTAATTCAAAAATGACTTTGACGAGCTAATAATAACAAAATTAGAAGGATTTTTTGAGCCGTTTATCCAGAATTCCTTTTTTTGTGTTTGGTAATAGATTTTTAACATATTTATAAATCCGAATATGGTATGCATGCAACCTCGGAAAATTATTATATTATATTATAGTTTGAAAGCTTCGAGCAACAAAAGGCTTCGTTTGTCGCGATATCTGTCGCGATCACATCAGTGCAGAGCAAATCATGCAAAAATCTCGCAAATGAATTTGGCGCAGAATCAGGGACAGATTGACCAACACTTTATCGACAAACATTATTTAACGGTAACATCACTAAGAGCCAAATTCACCATTGATTTTAAACGTGATCAAGATCACGTTTTACGTAATGTAGTTTAAGTGTCGAGTTTGATACCCCGTTCCCCGTTTATTCCAAAAATCAATTTCACCAGGTCATAAAAAAATTGAATCAAGATTTAACAAGGCATTGTTTATAACATAATTGTACATTTTTGTAATAAATTTTACTTTGTTGTTATGACAGTGACAGCCTTAAACTTGTTTTTTGACAAAGCGCGTTTAAAATCAATGGTGAAATTGGCTCTAAGTTGCCCATCGGCGAGAACTCGGATTTATCTAGCGACAGATCTGAAATTTGTACGGACGAGCCATGGACTAGCAGACCCGATGTCACTGAACAAATTTGACAACTAATCAAGAATAAAATATACGAATTTAATGTTTAAATGTAAACAAATAGCAATAATACGATAAAAAATTACTTTTATGTGAAATGTAAAACCGTCTTTTTGTATACTTGATGTTCAAGATCTCTTTTAACAGCAAAAAACTCATCAATTCGACATTTTAAACAGAGCAGCGTTCACATGCGCGACTGGACTCGGTCTAGAAAGAAATCCGGGCGCAACTGGTTTTACTAACGCGTATGCCCATTTGGGCTTGTACTTCGGCAGAGGGGAAACGCTTCGTATGGCTTCTCTTTCTGTAGAAGCCCGTCTTACTCTAAGTTTGAAAGCAATTTAAATATTATATCGTTATAGAGAATATTATAATTTTTCTATTATTATATTCTATCATTCAGAGATCTTTTAAAAACTTGATTTTATATGCGTAGATAAACAAGAAAATGTTATGCTCATATAAATGAATGAATGGTTTTGCGTATAATTTGCAACACCTTCATTCATGTTCTTATGATTTGAAATTAAATACCTTCTTTATGATTTTTTTTCAGGACGTCTTTATATTTTTGTTATTTAGATCTTAGTTGTTTTTCTTTTTAATGCAGGTCTCGATAGATGATTAGATCTCAAGGTGTGTCCCCACTTAGGCCGCGCTCCGCGCTCCGCGCTCCGCGAACCTCGGAGCGCGCTCCGAATTTGCGATCCGACACGGAGCGCGGAGCGCGGAGCGCGGAGCGCAGGGGTCTATTACGAAAAGTTTAATGCGCAGGGGTCTATTACGAGAAGTTTAAAACGAAGCATGGACGCAGCTGCGTCCGTGCTTCGTTTTGATTGTTTCCTATTACAAATCACTTTCAAGTATATCGGCTACGATAGCCAAATTCAAAATGTTTGTTGTAATTTTCAATTTATTTTGGACCTTGTCTTGACAATGAAGGCTTACATTTTACGTTACTATGGAGTATGGTTGTCTTTTTGTTTATGGGCCGATTTGAACGTTTTCGGTGAAACTCGGTTTTTGGTGTTATTTTGACAAAAAAATAGCAACGCAATGTTAAAAATATAAAAAATCCAGGATAACGGGCAACTTTTTTGCTTGGTAGCCAATTTCTATGAAACTCGGTTTTTGTTACTGCTTTAACAAGAAAACAGCAACGCAATATTAAAAATACAAAAATCCAAGATGGCGGCCAACTTTTCTGTTTGTGGGCCGATTTCGATGAAACTCGATTTTTGGTACTATTTTGACAAGAAAACAGCAACGCAATGTTAAAAATAGCAAAAATTCCAAGATGGCGGCCAACTTTGTTGTTTGTGGGCCGATTTCGATGAAACTCGATATTTGGGTACTATTTCGAAAATAAAACAGCAACGTAATAATAAAAATTGAAAAAAATCCAAGATGGCGGCCAACTTTTTTGTTTGCTGAAAAACAAAAAGGCGGCGGGTGACGACGGAATCACTACAGAACTTCTGAGAGCGGGTAAGCCGATACTTAAAGTCCTCCAGAAGCTTTTAAATTTTCATCAAAATTAGCCCAAAAACAAAAAAGTTGGCCGCCATCTTGGATATTTAATATTTTTATCATTGCGTTGCTGTTTTATTGTCGAAATAGTTCCAAAAAACAAGTTTCATCGAAACCGGCCCAAAAACAAAAAGTTGGCTGCCATCTTGGATATTTTATATTTTTATTATTGCGTTGCTGTTTATTTGTCGAAATAGTATTAAAAATCAAGTTTCATCGAAATCGGCCCAAAAACAAAAAAGTTGGCCGCCATTTTGGATTTTTTTCAATTTTTATTATTGCGTTGCTGTTTTTTTTGTCGAAATAGTACTAAAAACCGAGTTCTATCAAAATCGGCCCAAAAACAAAAAAGTTGGCCGCCATCTTGGATTTTTTCAATTTTATTATTGCGTTGCTGTTTTATTTTCGAAATAGTACCCAAAGCCGAGTTTCATCGAAATCGGCCCAAAAACAAAAAAGTTGGCCGCCATCTTGGATTTTTTTATTTTTATTATTGCGTTGCTGTTTTATTTTTGAAATAGTACCCAAAACCGAGTTTCATCGAAATCGGCCCAAAAACAAAAAAGTTGGCCGCCATCTTGAATTTTTTCAATTTTTATTATTGCGTTGCTGTTTTATTTTCGAAATAGTACCCAAAACCGAGTTTCATCGAAATCGGCTCAAAAACAAAAAGTTGGCCGCCATCTTGGATTTTTTATATTTTTATTATTGCGTTGCTGTTTTATTGTCAAAATAGTTCCAAAAAACAATTTTCATCGAAACCGGCCCAAAAACAAAAAAGTTGGCCGCCATCTTGGATATTTTATATTTTTATTATTGCGTTGCTGTTTTCTTGTCGAAATAGTACTAAAAACCAAGTTTCATTGAAATCGGCCCACAAATAAAAAAGTTGGCCGCCATCTTGGATTTTTGTATTTTTAACATTGCGTTGCTGTTTTCTTATCGAAATAGTACTAAAAACCGAGTTCTATCAAAATCGGCCCAAAAACAAAAAAGTTGGCCGCCATCTTGGATTTTTTCAATTTTTATTATTGCGTTGCTGTTTTATTTTCGAAATAGTACCCAAAGCCGAGTTTCATCGAAATCGGCCCAAAAACAAAAAAGTTGGCCGCTATCTTGGATTTTTTTCAATTTTTATTATTGCGTTGCCGTTTTATTTTCGAAATAGTACCCAAAACCGAGTTTCATCGAAATCGGCTCAAAAACAAAAAGTTGGCCGCCATCTTGGATTTTTTATATTTTTATTATTGCGTTGCTGTTTTATTGTCGAAATAGTTCCAAAAAACAATTTTCATCGAAACCGGCCCAAAAACAAAAAAATTGGCCGCCATCTTGGATATTTTATATTTTTACTAGCTTCCGCCCGCGACTTCGTCCGCGTGGATATTAGAGAAAATCCTTAGGGAACCTTCAACCAGGATCCGACCAACCGTTTTATACGCGATTAGGCGGGTCCCCACCAAGCGCGCTGCCTCGCGAGGCAAAACATTTGCGACGTGTGACAGGCCTCGCACGAGGCTGCGCGCTTGGTGGGGACCCGCGTAATCGCGTATAAAACGGTTGGTCGGATCCTGGTTGAAGGTTCCCTAAGGATTTTCTCTAATATCCACGCGGACGAAGTCGCGGGCGGAAGCTAGTTTATTACAATAATCAGAATTAGGTCCAGAGATATTAAGAGTATCACGTTCCCGTTTCTTTACTCTTTCCCGTTTCCGTCCCCGCCCCCGTTCCCGTTCCTGTTCCCGTGTCCGTCCCCGTCCCCTTGGGCTGAATCATGTCCACCGTGTTGGACTTCAAAACAAATGTCATTTTCGCATTCCTCATCCCATAAAACCTCAAGAACGACATCCACATCGGCTTTCATGTTTACTTACCCCATTTACCCCCTAACGGATGATTTTCAAAATAAGAAAATATGTGTTTGCCTATTTATTTTTAGACATGCTCCTACGAATTTTTAAGCTGTAAACTATGTAATGTCTATTTTATATTATTTTTCCATATATAATTTGTACCCCATTTTCACCCCTTTAGCGGTTAAATTGGACTTCAAAATTAATGTCATTTTCGCAATCACCATCCCATAAAACCTCAAGAACGACATCCATATCGATTTCTACGTTTACTTAGCCCATTTACCCCCTAAGGGGTTGATTTTCAAAACCACAAAATATATGTTTGCCTATTTATTTTAAGACATGCTCCTACGAAGTTTTAAGTTGTAATGTCTATTTTATATTGTTTTCAATACCAAATTTAAATCCAATTTTCACCCCTTTAGGGGTTAAATCATGTCGACCGTGTTGGACTTCAAAATAAATGTCATTTTCGCAATCTTCATCCCAGAAAACCCCAATAACGACATCCATATCGATTTTTAGGTTTATTTACCCCATTGCACCCCCATTTCATCACCATGGGGGTTGAAATTATACCAATACAATATGCGTTGCGTTAGATTTCCATCCATAAGCCTAAATTACAAATCTAGCGATTTCTACTTCAAAAATGAAGGATTATCTTCTAAACACAACTTCATCCCCCTTTTCACCCCTTTGGGGGTAGAATTTTGAAAAACGCTGAGACACGTATTTATTTATTTTCAATCATCAGCCTAAACACAAAATTTGAAGATCCTAGCTTCAAAACTGAGGGACTTTCATACAAACTTTCATCCCTTATTTCATCCCCTTAGGGATGGAATTTTCAAAAATCCTTCCTTAGTGGATGCCTACACTGTATAAAGTATCTGTGTGCAAAATTTCAAGTCTCTAGGTTCAGCGGTTTGGGCTGTGCGTTGATATCTCACTCAGTCAGGACTTTGAATTTTATATATATAGATTATTGCGTTGCTGTTTTTTTGTCGAAATAGTACTAAAAACCGAGTTTCATCGAAATTAGCCCAAAAACAAAAAAGTTGGCCGCCATCTTGGATATTTTATATTTTTATTATTGCGTTGCTGTTTTCTTGTCGAAATAGTACTAAAAACCGAGTTCTATTAAAATCGGCCCAAAAACAAAAAAGTTGGCCGCCATCTTTTTTTTTTTCAATTTTTATTATTGCGTTGCTGTTTTATTTTCGAAATAGTACCCAAAACCGAGTTTCATCGAAATCGGCTCAAAAACAAAAAGTTGGCTGCCATCTTGGATTTTTTATATTTTTATTATTGCGTTGCTGTTTTATTGTCGAAATAGTTCCAAAAAACAATTTTCATCGAAACCGGCCCAAAAACAAAAAAGTTGGCCGCCATCTTGGATGTTTTATATTTTTATTATTGCGTTGCTGTTTTTTTGTCGAAATAGTGCTAAAAACCGAGTTTCATCGAAATTAGCCCAAAAACAAAAAAGTTGGCCGCCATCTTGGATATTTTATATTTTTATTATTGCGTTGCTGTTTTATTTTTGAAATAGTACCCAAAGCCGAGTTTCATCGAAATCGGCCCAAAAACAAAAAAGTTGGCCGCCATCTTGGATTTTTTTATTTTTATTATTGCGTTGCTGTTTTATTGTCGAAATAGTTCCAAAAAACAATTTTCATCGAAACCGGCCCAAAAACAAAAAAGTTGGCCGCCATCTTGGATATTTTATATTTTTATTATTGCGTTGCTGTTTTTTTGTCGAAATAGTACTAAAAACCGAGTTTCATCGAAATTAGCCCAAAAACAAAAAAGTTGGCCGCCATCTTGGATATTTTATATTTTTATTATTGCGTTGCTGTTTTCTTGTCGAAATAGTACTAAAAACCGAGTTCTATTAAAATCGGCCCAAAAACAAAAAAGTTGGCCGCCATCTTTTTTTTTTCAATTTTTATTATTGCGTTGCTGTTTTATTTTCGAAATAGTACCCAAAACCGAGTTTCATCGAAATCGGCTCAAAAACAAAAAGTTGGCTGCCATCTTGGATTTTTTATATTTTTATTATTGCTTTGCTGTTTTATTGTCGAAATAGTTCCAAAAAACAATTTTCATCGAAACCGGCCCAAAAACAAAAAAGTTGGCCGCCATCTTGGATGTTTTATATTTTTATTATTGCGTTGCTGTTTTTTTGTCGAAATAGTGCTAAAAACCGAGTTTCATCGAAATTAGCCCAAAACAAAAAAGTTGGCCGCCATCTTGGATATTTTATATTTTTATTATTGCGTTGCTGTTTTATTTTTGAAATAGTACCCAAAGCCGAGTTTTATCGAAATCGGCCCAAAAACAAAAAAGTTGGCCGCCATCTTGGATTTTTTTATTTTTATTATTGCGTTGCTGTTTTATTTTTGAAATAGTACCCAAAACCGAGTTTCATCGAAATCGGCCCAAAAACAAAAAAGTTGGCCGCCATCTTGGATTTTTTCAATTTTTATTATTGCGTTGCTGTTTTATTTTCGAAATAGTACCCAAAACCGAGTTTCATCGAAATCGGCTCAAAAACAAAAAGTTGGCCGCCATCTTGGATTTTTTATATTTTTATTATTGCGTTGCTGTTTTATTGTCAAAATAGTTCCAAAAAACAATTTTCATCGAAACCGGCCCAAAAACAAAAAAGTTGGCCGCCATCTTGGATATTTTATATTTTTATTATTGCGTTGCTGTTTTCTTGTCGAAATAGTACTAAAAACCGAGTTTCACTGAAATCGGCCCACAAATAAAAAAGTTGGCCGCCATCTTGGATTTTTGTATTTTTAACATTGCGTTGCTGTTTTCTTGTTAAAGCAGTAACAAAAACCGAGTTTCATAGAAATTGGCTACCAAGCAAAAAAGTTGCCCGCTATCCTGGATTTTTTATATTTTTAACATTGCGTTGCTATTTTTTGTCAAAATAACACCAAAAACCGAGTTTCACCGAAAACGGTCAAATCGGCCCATAAACAAAAAGACATAACCATACTCCATAGTAACGTAAAATGTAAGTACTTTTTTAGAATCGACTACTGGCAACACTAGAAATCGTGGAATTTGCATTCCGTAATTCAGATATCAAGAAAATACTGTGATCCATGATTCCACTAGCCTACACACCTTAGAGAAGAGAAGTAAGTAGTTTGGTTGACACAAATTTTTATCAACGCCATCTATCGAGCCAACAGTTTTTTTTTCATTACGAAAAGCCTATTGTCAAGACAAGGTCCAAAATAAATTGAAAATTTTTGACACTTTGTATAACCTGATGTGCTGCTGACTGTACATAGGCATGATTGTTAATTCATAGTTTTACCCCTTCTTTTCCACTCATTATTAATTACACAATAATAATACTGTGAAGACAAAAGTACTTAATAATTAAGTTAATATGAATAAAGCTTATTTGATTACGGGAACGGAGCGCGGAGCGTGGAGCGCGGAGCGTGGAGCGCGGAGCGTGGAGCGCGGAGCGCGGAGCGCGGAGCAGACGGAGTTCGCGCGTCCACATATGCTCCGAGGTTCGCGGAGCGCGGCCTAAGTGGGGACACACCCTAACTTGACTTACAACACATCTCTGGGATTTTTTTATACATTTTGATATTTTCGTTGTTATTTTTTGTATGAAATAGCTGACTTTTTTTCGCGATTTCAGAGTTTTTCCAATAGTAAAAGTTGTTTAGTTTGATGGTCCCCTATCTACAATATTCGGCATTAGGGTTTATTTTGTAACACGTTGTATTTATACAAAATTATGATAATCTCAAACAGAGTATTCCAGTGTAGTGTGTGTACCATATGTACTTACACACACTCATCTCTCCTCGTATATAAGCCGTTTCCTTACTTTAATACAAGAGTATTTGATCGCAGTCAGACTTGTTATTTACATCCCGAACCGCCACATCGCACCAGCTTATTAAAAGAAAACCCATTACCACGAATAACAAAAAAACCCTTTCACTATCAAATAAAACAACGCAGATATTGTAATACACGCAAATATTTCCAAATGATTCTTGCGTGAGAAACATTTTGCCACTGTCAGAAATAAAATTTACATAAATTACAGGCCCGCCGTGATTATATATCAAAATAATACGAGTATCCGGAATATCGTTGTTTTCCTTTCATTTCATTTACTTTGAGTGACATTTTTAGGGCGGATCCTGAAATGAATTTAACCACTCGTTTGTCGCGCGGCCAGCGCGCAATTTCCTTGTTTGTCACGCAGTTTTGCGTTACAGCAGTGCACTTGCACAGCTGCGTTAAAACCGTTTTTATGACCCGTTCCTGTTTGTATACGAACAAATAATGTTCTATTTCGTATAGGTAATGGATGAAGCTATAAGTATTGAAAAAAAAACGAGTACCTGTAATGGTAAAATAATTTCTAAAAAATTCGTGAATTTAGCTAAAGAGAAAATTCACGACTTGTAATGGGAATTGATTTTTAATATTAAATCTAAATCGATAACTAGTGTTTTTTTTTACATAATTAAAAACTAGAATAATACCCCTTTCCGTAAATGCCAATTTTTTATGAATTGGAAGCAATTCAACGGTCTTAATAATGTTTGTATATCGCACAAATTTTTACTGCGCGTCTTAATTCGCTGCTGAGTCTAAGCGCTGTTTCGTAGTATTTTATTCCAATTGTGGAAGGCTTGTGACAAAAATAAAATATACTTTAGAAAGATACAGATTTCAACTTTCATATTTTGTAAAAAAAGATGAGACTCTTGAAGAAAAGTATCTTTGTAAAAAATTATAACATTAAAGCGGCCCACTATAAATGATAAAATTGTGTTTTTGTAACAAGCGTTGATTGGTTAAACTTGGATCAAGATTACCTTGTACTAATTATATGTACAGAAAGAGCAAAACCTGCAGTTTCTAACAGTATGCAATACATAGGAAAGATTCTTCCGAAATGTATGTAAAATTTCGATCTAAATAATCCAATTCCGCGCTGCCGGGCGCTGGCGTACGGGCCGTTTGTTGCCAAGATGGCCGCGCGTAGCCGAGTTTAGTTCAGGGCTGTCGCACACATTAAATAAAACTAGGTAGGTACTTAATTTTTTTTTATTATATTTTTAATTTTATAGTCACATTTTTTTTAATAGTTCTCCTCTTCCTCGTCCCCTGCCTCGCTCTCCTCGATTTTCACTGTACACAGCATAAAATATAAAATGGATGTGGATTAAAAAATTATAACTAGACACCCAACACCAATCACAATAACCAACACCAAAACCAAAAAAACATTCACTAGGTAATGTATAAAAACAACATAAACACAACCTAATATGAAAATAATAAGCGTGTGAGGCAGCCCTGCCAAAATGCTAGTTTGTTTCAAGGTCCCACAGGACCTTGTTATCTTGACCGTGGATAATGGCGTAATAAAAACTCACTATTTTGCGTTGCATCAATCATCCTGTGTAAACAGATGAATGTTATATTTTGAAACCACTTTGAAACTGTTCACTAATAGTATTATTATCTTATTTCGGATAATTCTTTGATTAACCAATCAAAATTATAACATAATGTTGTTGTAAACAGAAACAATACATCAAGAAATTTACCGGGCTACGGTTTTGTTATGATTTTTAACACTAGACATTAAATTTGTGACGAGATATTTATATGATCGAATAAATCACGATATGACGATTCTTTTAATATATGACATCAAACAGAAATATAAATTAACAAAATACTTACGGCATATCAAATTAGAGCACTTCACACAGAAAAAACAAGTATGGCGTCAACTGACGTGAAACTCTTCAAAATTATTTTTTTCAACCAATCACAGGCCTTTTCTACTTTTTTTTGCGATATTAGTGTTGCCAAAATCATAATCTAAATCAGCCCAAGAGGTTTTGGTGTGGCCGCCTAAAAAAAACCTACCAAATTGGTAGAAACCGAACAGCGATCGACCCGGTCCTACAGCACCGCGTGACAAAGGACCGTCTTTTGCTTGCGGTACTACAGTACCGCGAAGCAATCGAGTGGTTATGATTAAAGTATTTCATTTTATGATTTCATTATTGGATGTGGAAATTGATAGGGATTTTGTTACAAATACAAATCTCACAAAACACCAGTGTAATGTTGAAAAATTTGAAAAAATATTTTTATATAATTACCACAAAAAATTTAAAGATGGGCAATATAATAATATTTACTTCAAAAAAGTACTTTACAATATCAATTTTCTTAAATAAATTCAGTCGCATAATCAAAGTGAGCATAAAATTAAATAAAATTGATCCATTTGAATGTTCAGATCCATCAAAGGTCGCGAAATTAAAATCACCGGCGGCGAGATATTTTATTCCTTCCATTACGGTTGAAAGGTCCAATCTAAGAAAGGGTCTGATCGGACAAGGAGAGGCTTTCATGCCGACTTATTGAACTGTGAAGATTCGCACTCACAATACCTATTCTTGTTAAAATGGTGGAACTTGGAATATTTGCAATACTTAAAACGCATGGGTCAATCCGAATGCGTGTACGTTGCAGCTAGTGATGTACAAGACTCGAGTCCTCCGCGTCCTTTTGTCTAGAGCTCGGAGTCGTCTTACAGCGCTCACCTTGTTTGTATGAAGCTCGACGATTCGGGAGTTTTTTCAGAGTTTGAGCCTTTTTCAGAGCTCGGCCGATTTCGAGGCATTTTCACGGCTCGAGCCTTCTTGAGAGCTTGGTCGATCTCGAGGGTATTTCACGGCTCGAGTCGTTTTCGGCGCACTAGTTGTGATAGGCTGCTGATGAATGAGGATAAGTAGAGCTAAAGCACAATAGATTAAGCATCTACGGTGCCCTTTATGGCATAAGACATTCATCTGTTTGAGTTCTAATTTTGGAGACTAGAGTCAGATTTACAGGGCTTTGTGAGCTCGCTCGGCCTTAATATCTTCGTAAGTAATAACATTGTCAATATTATTATTAACGGAGATATTAAAGTCATAAACATAAACTCTAAGCTTTTATGAGGCTCGCGTTAATTTTAAGACTCGAGCTTTTTGAAGGCTCGGGTTTACGAGCCTACCGAGCTCACCAAGTCCTGCCAATCCGACGCGAGGCTTCAAAAGTAGAACTCGACGACTCGAGGTTTGTACATCACTAGTTGCAGCACAGTGCGTTGCGTTGCGTATCGTGACTGCAAACGACGTTGCAATGTATAAAATGCAATGGTAATGTCACACTGAACGCGCGACTGATGATACGCAGCAGCTGCGCGGCATTGATGAGAGCGTTGCGCGACGTGTGTGTATATGGCGTTGTATGAAAGCTTTTACCTAGAAGCGATTTTTCATGCAGCGGTGCTGAAGCGATTACCGCTATTATTTCAATTTGGAATCTCATTTGGAAAAGAATAAAACACAATTAAGCTGTTTCTGGTTAATTTCTATTTTTTCATTCAATTCAATCATTATTTTTCTTGTTTTCTTTTTAATATCTTGTTACTTTTCATAGGTATCATTTTTATGCTTACCAGATTTTTTGTATTAAAAACACCTTAATATTCCAGGTAATGCTATAAACAGTGTAAGCCATAAACTTTTTAATTTGGATTATACAGGGGCATCATGTAATGATATTCTTTTGAGACATGAGCGCTGCAAAACCAGCTCATTAAAAGGTAAACCGACACCGGCAATAAACTCAGCCTGTATATATAAATATGAGAATTAAGGTTAACCAACTTGGAATACTTTGCATTTCTAACTTTAAGGGATAAAGGAAAAGGGACAGAGAGCTATGTAATTTTCTGTGAATAAATTAAAATGCTGTCCAAATTCTTGTCAATTTAAACATCTGCGGTTAATCTTTGGACCTTTACCTGTGTGATAAATACTTATTATATGAATTTCCGTTGAAAAAAAACAATAATCTGGATTTTTATACTTGTTTAAAAAAACAAGCAAGCTGCTGTAGTTAAATCAGTTATCATATCCTTCCTATTCGAATAGTCAATAATTTTCGATTGAATGCTACGTTTATAGTTTAAAAATAAGTAGGTAATAGTCTTATGCCAATTACAAACTTTAATCTATTTAGCAAACTAACGACATGTTATTGTAGGTATATAAATAAATAAATATTAGACAACATTACAAGCATTGCTCTGATCCCAAAGTATGCCTGTACATTACAACTACCATAAATTTATCAATAGCTGTTGAGGCTAAAGCAAATCAAAAGCAAAGCTCCTTGTTCAAATACCTAGTCAATATTATTGGTTTGAAAGCTTCGTTTATAGTTTAATTTATCAATAGTTGAGACTTTAAATGACATTACCAATTCTATCGGTTATTATGATATCTATGTTTAATAAACCAGAATCTGATTAATACAAAGTTTGTGCGTTGGCGGTGTAGAGAACTGTCAACTGTCGGCCAAGTTAGTCAGTCCGTTGTTTTATTTACAAACCAAATTAAACTTTATATCCAAGTCATTGAATATTCAAGCTCTTTTGACACTTGGCTTTAAAGGGCTTGACTACATTAAGACGTGAGTGAAGTGAATAAATAAGGAATTCTAGATATTAACTACCCTGTCAGTAAATGAAACATTAGAGTGGATTTTTGGGAACGTTAGCAGTCATCAATCTTACTCTCAAGCCACTAAGACAATTAATTTCGAAGCACAGGCCTACATTTAATATCCGAGAACGACGACGACACAAAACTTTTTGTTTCAAATATCTTTTAAATTCTTTAACTTAGTGTTTATTACTTATTTTTGTTCACTTTACTTTGTTAGGAACTCAGCCACCATTTTTCTACATCTTTATGCTTAGTATTACACACTACAACGTACACTATCAACGTTCTAAAGTAAAATAAAAAAAGGTTTCAAATCTTGGCAAACGCATTTTAACTTTGAGTACCTATAATACGCTTAAATTTCAAACTTTTATGGGTACACTGAAAATTAAATCTTTTACGTGCAACAAAATGGCAACGGAATAAATAAATAAAAAAAAGAATAGTACACCTACACAAAGTGTTTAAAATTATTGCCTGCCTCTTTGCATTTACATATTCACACATGGCCATTTCACCATCAGCAACTTACATAGAGTAAAAGTGCTTTTGTTTACAAAATATTGAGCATAACAATCACCACCACCAATACAATATTGTTTTAAATTCGAGTATTACTGACATACAACAATATTACTTCGATCATCGATGTTTACATGTAAGTTACATTCAGCGAATTGCCTTTGTTTACAAACTATCGAGCAATATGATCAACTCGACTACCGTATGTGTAATATGGATGAAATTGTAAGCATTAAAAGTTGTGAGTGCAGTTCATTTTGCTTCGGAAACTTGTGACACGGCTGTCACTATTGTTCTGAAAAGCTCTTTTGAGACATTTGAGATTTTTTTAATTATTGTGATTAGGCCCTATATAAAACTATCATAACACAACTTTATAAGAATGAAAAACCAACATTTCATTATTGCGACTAATTAGTAAGAAAAGCCATCATTACAAAAAATACAACATTGTTTGTATATTTTGTAAACTTTCGTAAGTTCAACATTATTTATAAATACATAACCATCACTTTTGTATATTGCAGTGTTTTTGTTTACAAACTGTCGCAAAATGTTTCAACCCACAGCCAGAAACGTGCGTGTGCATGCCATGTAGTATACGGACATGTAATATGGATGAGATTCAGATGAGATTTGAAGCATAGAGCTTGATGACGCTGTTCATTTTGCTTTAAAACGTGACTGTGCTAGAGTTTAGTTTGTATGAATAATAATAGTCTATAAATAAAGCATAGATTAGTAGTAAGTTACAAATGTTATTTCTACATACCTTGAGTCTTAAATAACAAAACAAGCTTACATGATGTTTAATTTTCCACATTTTAACTAAATCTGACCAACTTATAGATAACCAGTTTTTCAAAAGTTGGCCGTGTGCGAACTCTCAACTCAATCTTAGTATTTGTTTACTTAATTATAGTGAAGGTGCGCACGTCAAACACTCGTAAACCACGAGTGTTTGCTAATGATCTCGCGGTACGAAACACTCGTTGCTCTTGTTTAGATGCTGCCTCTAATTTGAAAATACGAATTTTCAACCAATCTGCTTGCTATTTGTCAGTACTAAAAAGTTTTAAAGGTATAAGTGAACAACTCTAATCTCTACAATAAAAAACCGGCCAAGTGCGACTCACGCACGAAGGGTTCCGTACCAAAAAACAGCATAAAATCACGTTTGTTGTATGGGAGCCTCTCTTAAATATTTATTTAAGGGATTTTGCTGTTTTTAGTATTTGCTGTTATAGCGGCAACAAAAATACATCATCTGTGAAAATTTCAACTGTCTACCTGTTGTCGTTATTAATATAGAGCAAAAAACGGCAAAAAAATCTCGTTTATTGTATGGAAGCCCCCCTTTAATATACATTTAATTCTGTATTTGTTGTTATAGCGGCAGCAGAAATACATCATCTGTCAAAATTTCAACTGTCTCGCTATCACGGTTCATGAGATACAACCTGGTGACAGACAGACAGGCAGACAGACAGACGGAGAGCGAAGTCTTAGTACTCGGATCCCGTTTTTACCCTTTGGGTACGGAACCCTAAAAAATCGAAAGATTGAAAAATATGATTTGTTTCTTTTCAGTCAAATTGATCTTCTTCTATCGTCAGTGAGCATTTGTATTTACCTTCACTCACTGATTAACAAAGTACAATTAAAATATATTTTTCACCTCTCCAGTACGAAAAGGGTGCTTTTGGCGCGTAAAAACCCGCAGCAAAATCGATTTTTGCTGCGAGCGTGAGACAAAGTGCTTTTTTTAATTTCTAACACCAACTTTTAAAATAATAAAGAAAAAACAAATAAAGTGACAAGGATGACACTTGTAAAATTGATATGTGAGAAAAGGATAGATAGAGTGCTTTATGGTGTCATACACGGATTAAAAAGTAAAAAAATAAAATGCACGGATATACCAAGGAGTTTTAAATAAGGATTGTTAAAAAAGAAGGTTGATAATTCGAAATAAAGAGTATGTAGGTAATGAGGTCACATGTATGAAACAAATATGAAATAAGAAAAATTAATGAAATTAATTAACAAATTATATGTTTTATGATTATAAATAAATAAATAAGACGGAATATTAATGAATAAGAGAAAAACACAACGCAATGTAATCAAAACGACGGACGGGAATCTACTTTACTGACTCTATGAATAAAATTTTTCAGCATAGGTTTGATTGAATTATTTTTGTGATAAATTACAAAAATGAATGCGTCCAACCATGAAGATAGTTGTCTAACTCCAAAAGAGTTAAGTGAACAAATTTCTAATGCTGAATTAAGCTTTTTTACCAGGAAAGTCACGTGAAAATTTTCTCGCTGGTCGAGGTGAAAAGTTGTATGTTTTACACGAGACCAAAATGTTGTTCTGCCTCGTGCCTTTAAATCACTCACTGTGCTCAGTAGTCTATATTAGAATCACTCGCTACGCTCGTGATTCAATTCTAGACTACTTCGCTAGTTCGTGATTTAAAGTCGCCACTCGCAGCACAATTTGATTTTGGTCACTTGTATAACAAATAACTATTCTGCCACCGAAATAGAACACTGGACGCTTTCCATGGAAAATTAAGCTTCGAAACAGTGAAGCAATCTTTGTTAATATTGAATTGAGATAAACTTGCTAACATTTTGCTTGTCTGTAGTAAAAATATGATGATTATAAATATTTCATGGCATGTTATTACAAAGTCGCTACTTTTAAACTTGCAGTATTTTACCAGAGAAGGACATTATTAAAGTTTGGTTCTTTTAAGTGATAATATTACACATGCACCTGATATACAGATTTCACTAGTTCAGATGCAGATGTCATTTGATAGTTACTAAGATGTAAAGTTTAATAATATACCTATATGAAATTGTAGTGTTTTCGTTGCTAATCAACTTATTATTCCATCTAAGTCATTTGTCTGCACATACTTTTTAACAACACAATTAAATAATTTATAATAAGTATGTGTGTAGTGTTTCAGCTGCAAAAAACGAGACAGATACCTTCCGATCAATTCCACACTTTGTTTATATTCTAGGCCAATTTTCTAAATAAAAAACTTACCTTTGAACAAAAAATAAACAAATAACAGAAAAGAAGATTTTTCTTTCAATTGTACACCGTAACATAATACAAAATAACATTGCATTCTTGCAGAACCACTTCTGTGTTAAATTAGCTTCTTTACATAAAAAGTAAATATGAGTGTTGACCTTAGAAACGAATAAGTACAATTTCTCACGTTTGAATCGACCTTCCATTAAGTGCTTACACAAATAGAACTCATGGCTACTTGAATATAATATGCTTGCTTTCGATAATAAAGTTGTAACTATTCCATTAGTACTTAGAATTAATCTGGCCTAGGAATAATAATTGTCCGAGCGAGCACGAAGTGCGAGCGAAGCGTCTCTGCTTCAGCTTGGGCAAAAATTCTTTCGTATGTCTGTATGTTCTCTTCTACAGGTCGCATTTCTCAACCGATTCTCGTGAAAATTTGTGAGCAGGTTTGAAAATTATATAGAATTTTTTTGTCAAGCCAGTTTTTTTTATTTTTCAAAATGGCGGAGATATGTTAAAAAAACCGGTTTTGCGGCTTTCCAGCGCTGTCTGTTCTCCTCTACAGGTCGCATTTCTCAACCGATTCTCGTGAAATTTTGTGAGCAGGTTTGAAAATAATATAGAATTTTTTTGTCACGCCACTTTTTCGATTTTTTTCAAAATGGCGGAGATATGTAAAAAAAACATATTGCAGTCCAGCTTTCCGGCTCTGTCTTTTCTACTCTACAGGTCGCATTTCTTAACCGAATTTCGTGAAATTTTGTGGGCAGGTTCGAAAATTATATAGATTTTTTTAAGTTGAGACAGTTTTTCTAAATTTTTCGCAATGGCGGAGATATGTAAGAAAAATATATTTCAGACCGGTTTTCTGGCGCTGGATGTTCTCCTCTACAGGTCGCATTTCTCAACCAATTCTCGTCAAATTTTGTGAGCAGGTTCGAAAATTACATAGAATTTTTTTGCCACGCCAGTTTTTTGAAATTTTTCATAATGACGAAGAAATGTTAAAAACATATTTCAGTCCGACTTTTCAGCTGTCCATTTTCCTTTACAGGTCGCATTTTTTTTACAGATTCTTACTTTACTTATACTATACTTATACTATACTTATACTATACTTATACTATACTTATACTATACTTATACTATACTTATACTATACTTATACTATACTTATACTATACTTTTTATAAAGTAGGTTTAACATGCGTACAACTCTAAAATATTACGATAGATAAGAAACAAAAATTTTGAAAAAAAAATACTTTTTGATAAACTGCGGCCGCCCAAACACGATCATGCACTTTAATTTAAAAAAAATCACAGATTTTACAGTCCCCGCAAGAATCAGAGCATTGAAAATAAACACAAAAATTTACGAAAAACCAAAATCAAATCAAATGCAAAGTCCTATGATATTTTTAAAGTTACCTAGGTAGTACCTATTTATTTTTACCATTGTGACACAAAAGCGCCCGCTGACTGCCTCGACGCAGCCGAAATATTATTAACCGATTTTCAAAATTCCAACGAATGCACTTCTCGTATCCTTCTGCATCTTTTAACACTATTACCATGACGATTGGTCAATAATCACAGAAGCTACATAACTTTTTATGTACGGAAACACCCATTTTTCTAGAATTCCAAATCTAAAGGGACCACCCACAGGTCACAATTATTTACCGATTTTCAAAACTATTTCGCCATTTGGTAGCTAAACTTATACCCTAGGACCCTTATTTTTTTCCTTTTTTCTTAAGTCGGTTTTTTTCCCCAAATATTTACAATTTAGTAAATAAACACCCCCCAAAAAACCCGGAATTTTTGGAATTGCAATATTTCAAAAAAAGTTACGAGTAGATTTTCAAAATTCAAACGTTCACACGTGTCTCGATGAATTCCTCAACTTTTAGTACTATTTTCATTTCGATCCTCTCAAAATCCTCGGAGATATGGTCAAAAATACGTCTCAGGCGATTTGCATCTGATAACCATTTTCAATGGTAAAAGACAAAAACAATATTCAGTACTTAGGCTCTTACGACTTGATATTCACAAGTGCTTGTAACTTACAAGCACTTGTAAGTATCAAAAAGCTACTTACGTCACATATTAACAGGAGATCTTGCAATGAAAAAAAACATCTAGGGCTTTTCCTGTTTTATTTTCGTACTGTCGTGATCTTGATTTTATTTTAAAAAACAAAAAACCGACTTCAAAAACCTACTTCTAAAAAGCAAGAAATAATTTTCGTAATAATAAAAACACGTCTATTGAAGTCGGGTGGGGCTGGAGTACAGATTCCTTTTTTTATTCTAAAAGCCCCACCCGACTTTAATAGAATCTTTTTAGAGGTAGGTTTTTTGAAGTCGGTTTTTTTTTTAACAATTTTTTATTTTTTTATTTTTAGTGTCGGTACCTTGTAGGTATATTATTAAGATAGTAAAATCGGTTTGGCCAAACGTGAGATAATTGCGAAGAAACATACTCGTACATACATACGGGTCAAACTGAGAACCTCCTTTTTTAAGTCGGTTAAAGAACTACACAGATATCCCTCTTCCAACAAAAATATAATTATCTTATTCAGTTCATAAACAAAGAAGTAATACGACCATTATCATCGAGGTAATTCACACAAAATCATACTATTTTCGTGCCTTTTTCAAGATTACTTGAAAAGTACTGAACCGATTTCCAAATTAAAAAAATGGGACCAACTTGGAAGTTTACCTAATGTAATAACGTTTGAATCATTTCAATCGGTTCAGCCGTTTTCGATTTATCGGTGGACATACACAAAAAAAACATATATACAGACTAACATAGAACCTCCTCCTTTTTGGAAGTCGGTTAAAAATGACCTCATATCAGCATATAAAGTGAGGTTACTTACCATCAGAATCATTAAGTTTATAAACAATGAAATTAATTGTAATATCCATCTACAAAATAATTTTCAATCAATTATTGTTAAATCACTCTCTAGTAATGTATTTTTTGTAAAATAGGTACTTAGATAACGAAACCATTGTGCTTATTTTTGGGTTCATAATTAAATTAATTGCTTCAACAGCAAAAGTAGATAAATTACTATAAATTATTTATTCTAAAAAAGGCGGTAAAACAATTACTTTTAAT
Organism: Agriphila tristella; assembly: GCA_928269145.1. Lineage (NCBI taxonomy): Eukaryota > Metazoa > Arthropoda > Insecta > Lepidoptera > Crambidae > Agriphila > Agriphila tristella. The sequence goes on from OV743444.1 coordinate 11,270,638, forward strand.
TTAAAAAGTGATGTTTCCCAAGATACCTACAGATAAAAAATTAAAAGATCAAAAGATAAAAGGTCAAAGAGTTAAGTTACGATCATTACTCTTTCAAGGTTTCTATATAATCTTTTAAACTTGGTAAGTATCGACCGTGTTCCTTTTTGTACAAATGGATGACTTTTAAAATTAAGTCAGGTGAGACGGTCGAGTGAAGCTTTTAGGTTTTACCACTTACAATTCTGGTTGGATTTATCCAAACAAGAAAATAAAAGGCACACTCTAAAAATATCATTTTAACAAAGAAAGTAAAATGTAGTAAGAAAACTTTAATAAAAACTGAGGTATTTTCCCAATCTCATATAATTTGGTCACGGTCTGGCTGCATATCGTGTCATACGATCATATTTGTGGTTGTTTGTAAAATCGAGCTCATTCGATATTATGTTTCGTAGCTTTTGAATAAAAGATGCCGTCACTTAAAGCTAAGTAACGTGTTGGAATATTTGATTTCACTCCAGATTCTATACTAAAAGGATTGGTGTTCTTGTCTGTGGTGTAAGTATTTACCAGTTTTTTCACTTTTTATATGATTTACGCTATCTACTTCTAGCAGTGATTACGAGGGAATGTAATGATACCGTCTAAAAAACTAGACTATGGGCCCTGAAAATTCCACGAGAAGTTTTATTAAAATTGTGAATGTATTGGAATTACAATATTAGATAATAATTACCGCGGTAAATTGCAACAAATCATCATATTTAATTTCAAAGATAATTGTTTTTTAAACACCGCTTTTAATCTTTTTAAACAATATCTTTTTGTTTGCGTGGCGACTCGTATCATTATTTTGTGAGGGCCAGGGGCCCTATTTTTGAATCGCTCGACTAGCGTCGCCTCAATCTCCATACATTTGAGTCAAATGTCAAAAGAAAATCAGTAGAAGAGAGCGCTCGACGCTAATCGAGCGATTCAAAATAGGGCCCCAGACTCAGCCACCGATACAGCATTATCCACTGACTCAGGTAGAGCATGAACAGGTGGGGCTACAGCTCGGAAAGCGCATGCCTGTGTGGTATTTCCCTCCAGACAATAGCACATCTTTTGTCATGCCCTGCGTGTCCCAACACCTGCACGCATGAGGATCTTTATAAGGCTACTGCCTTCCTCACGCGTGCAGGTGTTGGGACACGCAGGGCATGACAAAAGATATGCCATTGTTTGGGCGGAAATACCACACAGACATGCGCTTTCCGAGCTGTAGCCCCACCTGTTCATGCTCTCCCTGCTTCGGCCTACTTGAGTCCGTAGTCTATTTAAGGACTTCCAAGATGCCCAAGGTAGATCATGACCAGTAAAACGACTTGCTTTTCCCTCTGGTTGATCTGCAATATTCTGAATTTCTAATACATAAAATAGCCTTAAAAGTTTGAGCAATCAATTATAGCTGTCAACCACCGGACCGATTCCAGTTATTGTAACAATTATAAACGGATACGGATTGGAGCTGTTCAAAATAATTGAATTGTTTCTCTCGACAAATTTAAATGTTTACAAGAAGAACTTTCATAATTAGAGGCGTTTCCTTGATTACTTTGAGTATTTGATTTAATACAGAGAGTATTTAATAGCACTTTCAAATTTATTGTTGTATAGAGAACGGTTAGTTAAACAATGTTTTTGATAGAAATAGACGAGGTTTAAGAACTTTATTTCTCATAAAGAATAACATTGATTCACTTACTGAGAAAACATGTTAGAAAACATAGAAAACATAGACAACCGCATTCACAAACACTATGAGGTCTCACAGTGCCCAAAGACGCACAGTTTCCCACGAAACAATCACACGTAAATAAAATATTAGTAAAATAAACGAACCAATCACAGAGCTCTATTTCAACGCAGTGCGTTCTCGTAGTCAAGGGTCGTTTGAGTGTTATTTATTTGTGAACACAGGTTCTCACCCGTTCGGGTCACTTCTTATTCTTATCGAATGAGGCATAGTGGCCACCTCTGGTGTAGAGTTTATCAAGCCGCCTGTAAGGCCTCTAACTTGGCTTACCACTTTATCAGATGACAACAGATGGGACCGACACCGACGGTTTAACGTGCCTTCCGAAACACGGAAGCACTCAGTTGTAATGCTACTTAACGGTCACCCATCCGACACCTGGCCGGACTGAGCGTTGCTTAACAAACGTGATTGAGTACGATCAGTCTGTCAAGTTCCACCATGAGCGTTCGAGTCTCTGATCGATTTAGGAGGAACTTAAATAGATAATATCAATATACACCATTTTCTTCTTATAATAAGCTACCAAATTACTCAGGTTGACTTGCATAAAACGATGAAGCTGATCATTGTTCGTTCATTATTATATATGGTCTGGAAACATGAATGTCATCGCATCTTATTGCAGAAAACACATAGGCCACGTACGCACCGACAGGCGGCTTGCTTAGCACCTAGAGCCTAAATAATCACCTAGCGTGTAGCGAAGTGAAAGGTACTTCCTATTATGTTCGCAACCGGCCGCAGCACCTAGAGCCAAGCGAGTCACATAACGTATAGCAAAGTAAACAGAAAGTTCAATAATGTTTGCAACCAGCCACTAGCGAACGCGCTAAGCACGCAGTGCGGCCAGCTGTGAACATTGAAATACGTTTCTTTCAATTTGCTACATACTTGGTGCCTATCTAAGTTCTAGCCGCTAAACAAGCCGCCTCTTAGTGCGCATGTGGCCTTAGAAAATAGATCACGATAGATAATGCTTGAATGCGAATAACGCCTAGTGTTTGGGAATCTTCTTCAGCAATAATAACAACGTATAGAAGTAATGAATATATTGGCAAATATGAAATAAAGGAAAAAAATACAAGCAAGACTGCGTGCGTACGTCGCGCGTGGTATGCAGAGACGAGTGAGTCCAGGGGGGGGTACAGCCGGCGGTCGTCGCCAAGCTGTCTAGCCGGTTTTCTGCGCAGGCGCATTACTTGCGTAAACAGGCTCCCCGGGTTGGGACGTCCTGTTCCAAGATGTCTTCAGAAGGCAACAAGCAGAGCCTATTATAAGCCCTTCTCAACACTCCTGTTGCGGTGTTGACGTCTGCGACATGCGTGATGCCGTCATTGCCAGGATGCAGGCTGCTGATACGTCCAAGCTGCCAACGGTTTGGGGGCAGCCGATCCTCCTTTATCACCACCAGGTCTCCGATGCGCAGTTCACCTCCACTGGTGCGTTTCCATTTCTGCCTCTTTTGCAAATCAGAAATGTACTCCATGTAGTACCGATTCCAGAAATGTCGGGTTAAGCTCTGTACCCTTTGATATCGAGGCAGTGTGCAGATTCTGGCCGGTTCTTCCACCTCAATCTGAGATGTAGGCAACATCGTGAGCGTGCGACCAATAAGAAAGTGTGATGGAGTCAATGGGATTAGATCGTTAGGATCTGAGGAGAGAGGGGTTAGGGGACGAGAATTTAACATGCCTTCTATGCTTACTAGTACAGTAGTCATTTCCTCATACGTTAAGTTTGCTAGAGAAAGGACTCTCTTCAAATGATGCTTTACCGATTTCACAGAACCCTCAGCCAAGCCGTTGAAATGCGGGCTGTATGCGGGAGAGAATTTAAAGACGACTGACCGCTCCGCTGATTTCGAACTAATATCATCACAGTTGGTTTTTAAAAATTTTGAAATTTCATTTGCGGCTCCTACGAAATTTGTACCATTATCAGAGTAGATGAAGTCAGGCTTACCTCTGCGAGCAACAAATCTGTTCAAAGCGGCTAAGAATGTCTCAGTGCTTAAGTCGGTCACCAATTCTAAATGAACCGCCCGTACAGCTAGGCATACAAATACACAAATATATGATTTTAACAATCTGCACCCTCTACCTTTTCTGTCCGCAAGCATAATGGGACCAGCATAGTCCACTGCAGTATTAGAAAATGGAAACTGGCCATGAAGCCGTTCCTTCGGCAGATTGGCCATTATAGGCTGAATAGATCTTCCCGTAAATCTACAACATGCATGGCACTCATGTGTTATTTTTCTAGCCAGATTGCGGCCTCCAATTATCCAAAACTTATGTCTTAAAATGGACAACAATAATTGAGGACCTGCATGCATAAGTATTGTATGATAATGTCTAAATATTAATTTTGTAACATGGTGCGATGCATGAAGCAAGATTGGGTGTTTTGTGTCGTAGTCATAATTAGAATTGGACAATCTGCCACCCACACGAATCAAATTTTCATTCGACATAAAAGGGTTTAAGTTTAAAATTTTTGATCGAACTGACAATTGTTTTTTGTTGTATAAAGAAGCGTATTCATGTGAAAAAATATCCAACTGCACCATTTTGCACAATGAGTATGTAGCAGAATTCAACTCAGATAACCTCAAATGACCACTGAACTTATTTTTCGCTGTGCGACAGTTGTTAATGAACCGCAACATGTAAGCCGTGATCCTAGTCAGTTTAGCAAAATTGGAAAATTTGTGAGTAAAATTGGGTTGTTCAGTAACAAGTTTGCATTCAACCTTGATCTCGGGTAAGGAGATGGATACGTTTGTGGGTTGAATGGGCCACTGAGATTCCGTTTGCGTTAAAAAGGATGGCCCAGAGAACCATAACAGAGAATTCCGTAATTGATTTGCGTTGCACCCCCTAGACCCTAGGTCAGCGGGATTTAAGTGAGTAGGGACATACCTCCAAGCCTGTGGGTTACTGTGTTCGGTAATTTCATTTACCCTATTAAGTACGAATGTTTTAAGGGAGGCTTTAGGAGTTCGAATCCATCCTAACACTATGGTGGAATCACACCACATAAAACAGTTATCAACATGTAATCTGAATGCGTTTCGAACCTTCTCCGTTAATCTAACTGAGAGCAGTGCACCACAAAGTTCCAACCGAGGCACAGTCATACCTTTCAACGGGGCCACCTTACTCTTGGCCATCACTAATTGAACAGTGGTGCTTTCAGTTGCCGAAACAGACCGTAAGTATACGCAAGCACTATATGCGTGTAACGACGCGTCGCTGAAGGCATGAATTTCTATAAGAGTAGGTGAGTCACACAGTGTACGACGTGGAATTATGATTTTATTTAGTTGAGGTAAAGTAATTAAAAATTCTGACCAAGCCCTTTCAATTTCAGACGGCAGAGGATCATCCCATGATGCTTTAGAAGCCCAGAGTTTTTGTAAGATTATTTTCCCCTGGAGTATGCATGGGTTTACAAGGCCTAAAGGATCAAACACCTGTCCTATTGTGGATAAAATTGATCGCTTGGTCATTCTGTTTGGAGACAATGACTCAATATCAACTGAAAATTGGAGTGTATCCGAGTTACAAGCCCACCTTAAACCTAAAGTTTTTGCATCACAATCATTCACTAGCTTAAGCAACCCATCATGGCCGTCATCTTCTTCAATAGTACTTAGTATCTCTGGACAATTAGAACGCCACTTTCGCAAATGAAACTGACCCTGCTTCAGTTGATTAATGACACCCTGTATAATGTGTATGAGGGTTGTTTTTGATTCGTGACCACTTATATAGTCATCTACATAACAGTCCTGGATTATGGTTTCGCGTACTAATGGATCCGTACATTCTTGACCCAACTGTATCAGGCAACGAGTAGCCAAGTACGGCGCTGACGCTGTACCGTACGTCACCGTGTTGAGTTTGTATATTTTTAGTTCGTCACTAGAGTTAAACCGCCAAAGTATTTGTTGCAAGCACCTTTGATGTTCTGCAACTAGTACACATCGGTACATTTTTTCGCAATCGGAAGTGACCACGTATTTATGTTGTCGGAAACGAATCAAAATACTTATAAGATCGTCCTGTACAGTCGGCCCTATGGTCTGAATATTATTGAATGATAAGCCTGATGTGGTCTTTGCCGAAGCATCGAATACCACCCTCAGCTTTGTTGTAAGGCTAGATTCTTTAAGAATACCATGATGTGGCAAAATGTATGTGTGTCGATCCTTTTCACTATTAGTGTTTAGGGACATGTGACCTAGGCTGATGTACTCCCGAATAAAATCACAGTATTTTTGTTTAAATAATGGGTAACGTGAAAATTTGCGTTCTAAAGACAGAAATCGGTTAAATGCTTGATCATAAGATTCACCTAACGCTTCTGGTGACTGCTGTAATGGAATCTCGACAACAAACCGGCCATCATCTTGTCGTGTCGTGGTGGCGACAAAATGCAATTCGCAATCATTTTCTTGTTTTGTAGTTTTGCGGGGTGAGGGTACTGATTCCAGTTCAAAAAATTTATCTAGCTTATGTTGTAATTCAACGTCGTTTACAAAGTGACAATGGACTGTATTAATGTGCGTAGATTGTTGATTAATCGTATTACTAACCCTCTGTGACTGCATTGCACCCGACACTAACCAGCCGAATTTAGTATTACTAAGAATTGGCTTATTTTTGCCTAATGTGATGCGTTCGGCACCCAGTACATTCCAGAATACATCAGCACTAAGCAACATGTCAAAGTCAGAAGGTGAGTTAAAGGTTGGATCAGCTAACTTTATATTTGTGGGTATGTTTAATGATTGTATATCAAAATGTGTAGCGGGTAGCATTTGAGTTATTTGTGGTATGACGAAGCAATTAATGTTAGTATTGTATTTTTCAGTTCGCGAAAATAATGTGACAGTACACCGAGAATTAATGCGAATTGACTCGCGACTTAAACCTTCGACCGCTGTCAAAGTTGAATAAAAAGGCGAATTTAATTTCTTTCTTAAATCATCTGTCATAAAGTTAGACGTACTGCCGCTATCGAGTAAGGCACGGACAGTATGATGCACGCCATCGCTATCAGCCACGTCGATGAGAACCGTGGATAAGAGAACGCAACTATTATGTGTAGATGACAAGGCCACTTCGGTTTGGTCCGACATGTCACCGTCGTCGACAGAGCGTGAGTCATCGTTCGACGTGGTCGTTGAGATCTCCTGAGTTGTTAACATAACACAGTTGTCGTCATTAGAAACAGAGGCAGATTCCTTACGCTCAATCTGCGACTGAGCTTCAGTATGCAACAATGTGTTGTGCCATTTAGCACAAATCCTACATGGGCCCAACCTACATTTGTTTGCCTCATGCCCTTGGCGCAAGCAATTCATACAAAGTTTTAACTGGTTTATCTTATTAATTCTAGCTTGAATAGATAAGGACTTAAATTTTGAGCATTGATAAATGGCGTGGGTTTGTTTTCAGAGTGGACAAGAGTATGCAACCCGTTGCATCTGAGTGGTGGCGTTTGTGACAAATGTGCGCGACCTTGAGACGACTGGTTCACTATGTCGACGTTTGACCTGACTCAAATTTATGGTTTCAAGCAAACCAGCACGATCTTTAATAAATTTAATGAACCTTTCAAAATCAGGGGACTTTTCAGAACTGTTACTATATTCTTTCCATTTTCTATTGGTTACGTTGTCCAGTTTGCTCGAAGCCATATGTATTAATAGCATATCCCAGTTATGAGTACTAATATTGAGACTTTCGAGTGCTCTAAGGTTTTTATTCAAATCATCAATTAGTTTCCTCAAAGCGACAGATGACTCTCTTGGAATTGTTTCTATGTCAAATAACGCTTGAATATGGTTGTTTATTAACACTTTGTTATTATGATACCGTTCGCACAATAACTGCCAAGCGATATCGTAATTATTAGCGGAAAAATCTATTGAGCTTATAACGTCCGCAGCTTTGTCCTTTAACGACGATTGCAAATAGTGGAACTTGTTAATGTTGGGAATACTATTATTGGAATGAATAAGTGACGTGAATGTATCGTGAAATCGTAGCCATTTCTCAAAACGACCAGAAAAGGTAGGTAACTGAATAGTGGGAAGCGTCAAAGTTGCACTAGCTGTAGGGACAATACCTGTTACGGATGGTGCCGATGCGTAGCTGTCCTTGTCGTGCTGCGCAGACTTGAACCTGCTTGCCCACTCACGCGCGGTTCCAACTAATGCGAAATAATCGCTCTCAAACTGCTCACGATAAAGGTACTCTTTTTCGCACTCCCCTTCTGAAATTTCCAAACTACTTTCAATTTCAATCTGTAACGCGTCAAATTCACCGTACCACTCTTCAATTTTTGTTAATCTTAAATTTAAATCACTGAGCTGCACTGCACTAGGTTTTTCTGATGATGAAAGAATTGCTAAGTATGATTTAAATTGCGTAAGCTTAGATTTATATGAACTACGCTTCCTCTTCAATTCGGCTAGCTTAGTCATGATTGAAAGGTTAAAAGTGGATGAAATAAAGAGAAATAAAATTTATTATTAATATAGGTTATGCACAAATACCTAATGACCTAATTGTTTTTTGCAATGAATGCTTAAAGCTTGGATGAAATAAAGAAAAATAAAATTAATTATTAATATAGGTTATGCACAAATAATGACCTAATTGTTTTTGCAATGAATGCTTAAAGCTTGGATGAAATAAAGAAAAATAAAATTAATTATTAATATAGGTTATGCACAAATAATGACCTAATTGTTTTTGTAACGAATGCTTAAAGCTTATTGGTGCAGTCGGCTGATTTACCGTTATGCGCCAGCTGCAGGTAATGTAAACAACAAACTATGGATCGCGCAAAATAATGACCAAGGTATTTAAGCACAAAACGGCGGAATGGTGATAGGTGGAAAGGAAGGAAAGAAATATCGAAATAGCACTGTCACTTAGTTGCACTTGCACTTTATGTCTGCGCCTCTTGCTCTGGAACGTTGAAAGCCGTCGAGTAACCTTCCCAAATATAGGTCGCTCAGCTGATGAATCCGGCTCGATGAACCAACTTGTTTGGGAATCTTCTTCAGCAATAATAACAACGTATAGAAGTAATGAATATATTGGCAAATATGAAATAAAGGAAAAAAATACAAGCAAGACTGCGTGCGTACGTCGCGCGTGGTATGCAGAGACGAGTGAGTCCAGGGGGGGGTACAGCCGGCGGTCGTCGCCAAGCTGTCTAGCCGGTTTTCTGCGCAGGCGCATTACTTGCGTAAACACCTAGTCTAGAATATTCCATTTCAAAGCTGACATAACACCTACTTGTTGTATGCAGCTAGCTATAAATACCTTCGTAAATTAAAAATCTGTGAAGGAATTGAATTTGTAAAATAATTAAAAATTCTGAAATTTTTCCACAATCTTCATATTAGCCACATTATTTTCCACATTATCTAAGTATTTTATTTAAGTCAGTAATATTATAATACTTCATTGTTGAGTTAATGATTAAAACAATTTCTAATAATGATTCTCGCATGATATCAAATACCTACTAAAAATCACAGCAAAGAAATGAAATACCTACTGATACATGTAACATAATTCAAAGCACGCCTAATCTCACTTTGCTTACTTTTCCCACTCATGAGTAAAAACTCTTTTCGGAGGTCTGAACCTGAAGAAATCCCGATATAGCCGGCCAAAACCTTTTATCTACCCTCTGCCTAATGTACCTTATGATCGCACAGTACCTTTTATTTTCGATAATTTGTAGTCATGTTGTTTTTATGTTAAAATGGATGAAAAAATATAAGCTAATAATAATAACAATAATATTAGTGTTTCAATACATCGAACTCGATTGATTTGATGATATGACTGTTCATTGCATGTTGCTCCGTTTTCAGTCATATGACCATCGGGCATTTTTAATGTCCCCACTGCTGGGGCACAGGCCTTCCCTGTGGGTGGAAAAGGAGGATGGGCCATAACACACCACGCGGGCCCAATGCGGTGGGTATTGACGACTGCAAATGCACCCGGGGCCAACGGCTTAACGTGCCTTATTCCGAAACACGGAGGAACTCGACATAATAAACATTTTTGGCCACCCATCCCATGACCGACCCTTGCGAAAGTTGCTTAACAAAACGATCGCATCGCTAACTCATTGCGCCATCGAGCATAACACATAGTAAAATAACAATTATTTTATTGTTTTTCATGTGAAATCATTAAAATTAAAACTTCTTTGAACAACTATTAACGTTTTTGATTGTAACGTGTTTTCTTTGATAACTACTTATATTCATTAAAACTTGGTAATGAGGCAGAACCATTAATAATAATATAAACGTTTGTTGCGTCATTAAAAAAAGCTGAAAGCAAATCAGTGTGAGTACAAATTAAAAAAAAAATTGAAATGAAACGGACAAGTCCGAGGTTACTACATACTATTTCTGTGATTACCTTAGAGTGTTATTATTCTAAGGTGATAACTGCAAAATAACGATTTTAGTTTTTTTTTCTTTTACTTGTGCAATGAGACATTGCTTTCAATCCAGTTTTTATACCAAGAAGAAATATCTCAAATGGTTTTATTTATTCTATCGAAATCTATATACAAACTGTATTTTTATTCATTTTCCAATTTTCAAGGATGTGTTCAGTAAGTTAGTTTTTGTTAAAACTATTGGAATGCTTTAAATTAGGTTATTATTTAAATCTAATGTTCTTCTTATTTTAGAACCTTAAAATGCTCTACGGTAGAATATTCGTACATCCAATAGTACAAAAGGTGAATATCCATTGTTCTACCACACGACAAGTATTTCAACAGGGGCGGCATACAAATCATTCCACTATGCCTTCCATTGCATTCTAACGATGCTTTTTATAGACAGACGTTACCTTGAGACCGTCTTACGGTCGAACGAACTCGAGATAATACATTTTTGGTCACCCACCCCATGACCGACCCATGCGAAAGGTTTTTTTAACCTCCGCAATGGCTGGGCCAGGCGCTAAACCACGACGCCATCTAGCTCCTCGTAATCATAACTAAACAAAATAATACAATTAATCTGGACCTAAACTACATTAAATTTTGTTATTATTGATTGACAGGCAAGCAGTTGAGACAACTGATAAGAGCCTGTATCCAGTTATATCATGGGTTGAGTTTATCTTTCATTAGTTTTTAAATATTTGTCCAATCTATTCTTAAACTGATTCGTATTCTGTGCAGATATCACTTCTTCTGGCAACTTGTTCCATGCTTCAACTACTCTATTATTAAAGAAATGTTTATGTGGATTGTTTCCCGATAGTGCCTTTGATAATTTGAGATGATGGCCTCGTAGGTTTGTGTTTCGTGAGTACTGGAATAGTTGTTTATCAAAATTCATTGATTTCATAGGGGTTGTGGGGATTCCGATTCCCAATGTGGAGAACTGTGCATTTGTCTATGTTGAGGTTAATAAGCCATTCCTTTGACCAATTTGCCAATCGAGTCAAATCATTTTGAAGTCGTTCCGAGTTTACAAGAGGATTCGCAAATATTTTTGTATCATCAGCAAACATGCTTATATTGCAATTCAAATTTTTAGGTAAGTCGAAAGTGAAGATTATGTACAGCACTGGCCCAAGTACGGAACCCTGGGGCACACCACTTTGAATCTCTCTTTCGTCTGAAAATGATTCGCCAATTCTTACTCGGAATGTTCTTTGTCTCAGAAAAGCTTCTATCCAATTTAATAATTTACCCCGAATGCCAACAAATTCCAGCTTTTGCAAGATCCTGCTGATTGGTACTTTGTCGAAAGCTTTTTCATAATCGAGATATATTACATCAACAGGTTCTCGAACGTTTTAACTATTGACCCAAGATGATAAACAAGACAACAGATTGGATACTGTGGATCGACGTGGGCAAAAGCCATGTTGCTGGCTATCGATAACTTGTTGGTTATGCAAGAACTGTCTAATGTATTTGACTATTATTTTCTCCATGACCTTGCACGCCACACTAGTCAAGCTTATGGGCCTATAGTTCGATGGTAGTAATTTATTTCCTTTTTTAAATATAGGAATTACTGTGGCAGTCTTCCATAGATCCGGTAGTGTTCCAGTGTCGTAGGATGTTTGCATTATGGACGCCAAAGCATCGTCAAGATCACATTTTTTTTAAATAAGCACTGTTATGTCATCAGGCCCTGGCAAAGCGTCATCCTTCATTTCTTTTATAGCTGCTTGAACTTTATCATTTGTGAACACAATATCCTCTATTGTCTCTGACACACGAAGACGTGGGTCTAAGATTGGCAGTTCACCAGGTGGCTCTTCTTCAAATACACTAGAAAATTGGTCTGCAAAAGCTTCCGATATTTCCTTTGGTTTTGTCATCTGTTGACCTTTGTTGTTAAGTACTATATTTGGTATATTTACTTTAGAAGTTATCTGCTTCCTAATGTATGAATAAAATTTCTTCGTTCCAGCCTCTAAAAGATTTTTTTCGTATGACATCCTCGATCTGCGGCGTAAATTTGTAAGTTTATTATTGGCTTTTCTATATTCTTTGTAGACTTCATCAGATCCAGTCATGACATATCTATTCCATACAAGCATTTTATGTCTTATCAGCTCCGTCATTTCCTTATTCATCCAGGGTTTGTTAATATTATTTTTCTTGGTTGACTTGAAAGGTGGCACATGTTTGTCTACGGCATTCATTATGAGCCTGTGCATAGTTTCAAACTGATTTCTTGGGCAAGTAATGTTCTCTATAAACCCTATCAAATCCAAGGCAGAAGGTTGGTTCATCATATCAGCCACACGACACCCACTGCTGGGTATAGGCCTCCCCCAAGGATCTCCACAACGATCGGTCCTGCGCTGCCTGCATCCACTGGCTTTCCGCGACCTCCACCAGATCGTCGGTCCACCTTGTCGGGGGCCTACCCACGGAGCGTCGTCCGGTGCGCGGTCGCCATTCCAGAACCCTTCTGCCCCAACGGCCATCGGTTCTTCTCGCTATGTGTCCCGCCCATTGCCACTTCAGCTGAGCAATCCTTCGAGCGATGTCGGTTACTTTAGTTCTCCTGCGGATCTCCTCGTTTCTGATTTGATCACGTAGGGAAACGCCGAGCATGGCTCTCTCCATTGCACGCTGAGTGACCTTGAGCCTCCTTATGAGACCCATAGTTAGCGGCCACGTTTCAGTGCCGTAAGTCATCACTGGCAACACACACTGTTCATAGACTTTCGTCTTGAGACACTGAGGTAAGTCGGACGCGAAGATTTTTCGAAGCTTCCCGAATGCTGCCCACCCGAGTTGGATTCGACGAGAGATCTCTTTCTCGAAGTTGGACCTACCTAACTGGACTGCCTGTCCTAGGTATACGTAATGGTCAACAACTTCAAGTGTAGTGTTCCCAACATGAACTGGAGAGGGTACAACATGGGCATTTGACATAATTTTCGTCTTATCCATGTTCATCCTAAGACCCACTCTTTGGGAAGCACTACGGAGATCTTCGAGCATTGTGTTCAGGTCTTCCATGGTCTCAGCCATAAGGACTATATCATCGGCAAAACGAAGGTGTGTTAGGTACTGGCCATTAATGTTGATGCCGAGTCCTTTCTAGTCCAAGAGCTTAAAGATGTCCTCCAACGCAGCTGTGAACAGTTTCGGAGAAATAACGTCTCCCTGTCTCACACCACGCTGCAGTTGGATAGGATTTGTGCTCTGGTTCTGTACTCGGATCGTCATGGTGGCATTTTGGTATAAGTACCTCAACACCTCGATATACCTATAGTCCACTTGGCACCTTTGGAGAGACTGCAGCACCGCCCAGGTTTCAATCGAATCAAAGGCTTTCTCATAGTCCACGAACGCCAAGCAAAGTGGCTCATTATACTCCTCAGTCTTCTGTATAACCTGCCGCAGCGTATGGATGTGGTCTATGGTGCTAAAGCCTTTTCGGAACCCGGCTTGTTCGGGAGGTTGGAAGTCGTCGAACTTGCGAGCGAGACGATTCGTAAGGACTCTCGAAAACAACTTATAGACATGACTCAGAAGCGAGATGGGTCTATAGTTCTTCAAGAGGGACTTGTCACCCTTTTTAAAGAACAAGATCACCTCACTTATGTTCCATGTCTTTGGCGTTCTGCCCTGGACGATGACGGAATTAAAGAGCTTCTGGAGGACTTTGAGTATCGGCTCACCGCCCGCTCTCAGAAGTTCTGTAGTGATTCCATCGTCACCCGCCGCCTTGTTGTTTTTTAGCTGTTTGAGAGCCATACTAATCTCGCACAGGCTGACGTCCGGGATATCTTCGGTATAGTGTCGGGTAAGCTTGGCTCTGGGGTCTTTAGCCTTGCTTTCAACAGGTGTCTGCGTGGAATATAACTGCCCATAGAAGCTCTCGATCTCCCTCAGGATTTCAGGCTTTGATGAAATGATGCGTCCGTCGTCAGTTTTCAGCTTCGTCATCTGGCTTTGCCCAATAGACAGATCTCTCGCGAACACTTTGGAGCCTTTATTCCGCTCGATGGCCTCTTTAATACGATTCGTATTAAATTGGCGAAGGTCGCGCGTCAAAGACTTAGATATCTGTCTATTAAGCTGCCGATAACGATTAGCATCTACTGAACTCTGGAGCCTCATTTCACGTCTCTGATCCATGAGTAGGAGTGTGTGGTCGGAGAGTTTCTTTTTCTTGGGACGGCGGGTCTTAAAGAGCTTGGACCCTACCGTACGGACAGCATCCACCACCATGTTGTTTAGATCGTCCACATCTATGCTGTTCTCTAGGGCTTCGAAGCGGTTTTGGAGTTCGAGTTGAAAGCTCTCGGGGTTTTGAATATGGGCCGGCAATGGTCGAATTGTTGATTTTATCAGTCGAGATCTTTCCAGCTTTGGGTTGATATTCAATGTGCCACGTACCAATCGGTGATCGCTCCCCGTCTTAACAGCGTTGATCACAGTGACATCATTGAATATTTGCTTTTTTGTCGACATGATAAAATCTATCTCATTTCTGACTTTACCGTCCGGACTGACCCAGGTCCACTTCCGGCATTCCGGCTTTCTGAAGAAGGAGTTCATCATAAAGAGGTTCTCCCTCTCCATAAAGTCAGCCAGCATCTGGCCTCTGTCATTCCGTTGCCCAACTCCAAATTGCCCCACTCTCAGCTCATCACCGCATCGTTTCCCCAACTTTGCATTGAAGTCCCCCATCACAACAGTGTAGTGGGTTTTGAAGCTATGCATGGCTTTAGAGATCTCCTCATACATAGCCTCCACTTCGTCATCTTGGTGTGTCGAGGTCGGTGCGTAAACCTGTATAACATTCAGCGAACACCGTTTGGAAATTCTGAGTATAAGGTACGCCACCCTGGTCGACACACTTCCGATGGTAATCACGTTGTTGACAAGGGACTTGTGGACGATAAACCCGATACCACCTTGGGACTGTTGGTCGCCCTCCCGGTAGTAAAGCAAGTTACCGGAGTTGAGGATTATCGAGTCCTCTCCCGCTCTTCGGACTTCAGATAAGCCGATAATGTCCCAGTGTACCTTGCTGATAACTTCTTCCAACTCGGTTAACTTCGCGTCGGTCCTTAGTGTGCGCGTGTTATAGGTTGCCAGGTGCAGTTGTCGTCGTTTTTGGTAGCCGAGCCGCACCCGGGGATTCTTAGCACCCCCTGCCCCGCCGTTACCGTAGCCGCTACCGTAGCTAGGAATAGCGGGGCTGCCGGGGACTGGGGGCCAATTTTTTGATCCATTGTGCATGAGGGGGGGGGTTTGCCATAATCGCCACGCTTGGCAGGCGGGTTGGCGATCGCAGTAGGCCAAGGTTTTTTTTTGGAGACGCTGCTGCCCGTCTCTTGAAGGCTATGCTCCCTTAGTCGCCTTTTACGACACCCACGGGATGATAGGGGGTAGTGCTATTCTAGGCCGGCACATACACGGCAAATCCAACCATGAACCAATCATGAAGGTTGGTTACCCTCTCGAAATCTTGTAGGTCTGTCCACCAGTTGATGTAAGTTACTGTCCCGATACCACTGCACAAAATTTGTTTCCTTTGGTAGCAGGTACCCACTCGTCTCGAGCGGCCATTTGACACCAGCAAAATTAAAGTCACCCACAATTAATACTGTACTAGATTCGGCAGCTAGATCTAAATCCCGGAATAATAAGTTGTCACCGTCCAATGTTGATTCATGATCACGATATATTCCACATATCAGTATTTTATGAGTTTGTACCATAATTTCCACCCACAGACATTCAACATTGTCATACTTTACGTTTAGTTGACTATTCTGCCTAAATGCCATGTATGATATTTGGTTTGATATATAAATAGCGACGCCGCCACTTCTTTTACCCACACGGTCGTTTCTATATATGTCGTAGTCTGGTATTGTTATCAATGTGTTGGGTATGTTTGGTTTTAACCATGTTTCAGAGAGCACTATAACAGAAGGTTTAAGTACATTCACTCTTGCGAAGAACAAGTCCAATTTGGATGTTATTGACTGTATGTTTGTGTATAAAATTGTTATTGTTACAAGGGTCGGTTGCTTATTTACGTTCCTTATTTCATTGCTCGAGTCGTTTACAAGGGGATCAACGGATATAGTCGGATTTAGTTTCTTAACTCTCGACGACTAACAATTTTTGGTTGACCGTGTATATATTTGATGGTCAGGTCAGCCTCCCCACCACTGCTCCGTTTTTCTAGCTCATCGCGGAGATGTTTCAGATATTCACGTTGCATCGGGGTTTGGTCTGGTTTAATAGATGATGGTTTTGCAAGTTTGGTTTTGTTTCGAAGCACTTCAATCGCATCACCTCTGCTGTTCAAGACTACTTTGACCGGGCGAGGCAGCGTTCCAGTTTGAGACTTTGATGCACCAAGACGAAACACTTTGATGTTGCTACAGTTTACATTCTTGCTGAGAACAGAAATTATTTTCTTGCATTCCTCTTTATCGTGATCTTGCCTTTGGAGAGGTTGATCAGAAGTTGATACAGGTACATCAAATATAATGATGTTGTTTGCTCTCATTGAACGTTCAGTCATCTCCTGTATCGCTGCTTCGGTAGCAAGCATGTTTTGGCGTAAGCGCAATTGTTGTACTTCATTATGAAGCTCATCTAGTTTCTTCATAATACTGGGTAATTTCACCATTGTTGCTTTGCAATCCTCACATAAAAAGGTTATAATACGTGCAACTGTTTTGAGTTCAAAGACTCTCACTTCTGTTGGTGATAAACCGTGACAATCGCAACAAAATAAGCTCTTGCAGCAGTCACATGTTACAGATAATTTCTTCTCATTCGGATGTTTATCACACTTTGAACATTTAGTGCCTTTTGAACTCATATTTATTTAGAACAGTGTACTATTTGGTTGAATTTTTTTTTTGATAAGAGGGTAGTTGTCAGTGTCTATAAATTGTTCAAACTAATGTTCGAAATATTTGCACTTTATCCTTGTTATTATCTCAAGATAACATCTGCACTGAAAGTTTGTAAGTTCTAAAACACTTTGGTAATGATTTCACAACACAAAACACATTCTTTAAATAAGAACTGGTACAATTTTTCGAGAGCACTTGTGCACACAACTAGAGCTTGACAGCCGAAAAATACCTAATTTTATATTCAATAGTTTTCAAAAATTTTACCCCTCAAGTCAAACATAAAAAGTTCTGAAATGAAAGATTTCTTAAACAGTCGTATCTTTGAATAACTCTTGAACTTATCTTATTGGTCGGCTTAGGGCAGCCTTTTTTATATAAAAAAACTTTTTTAATTTTCGTTTCCTATCCGCTTTTGGGTGGCCATAATTTTAAAACTTTGACTACCTTAATTAATTTGTAAAAGTACGCCACAAAGAATTATTTTTTAAGTAGGTAACGGTCAACGTATTATGAACGTATCCAACAAAACTGAACTAGAGAAAAAAAAATGAACAATAATTTTTTGACATTATAATTTTTCTATGTACCTACACTTATTTCCCTTATTTCTTTCGATTCAGTATTTTTAGGTATCTGCATTGGATTTTTTAACTATTGTACATACTGAAATCTACTACTTGCGTTGGCGCCATTGTAGTTCGTAAATGTTGCTATTACACAAGGAATTATGGTAGCTTCCGGAATAAAATAGGGTAACCGCCTCATCCATACATAATAAAGCAATCAACCAAAGTGTGTCGTCACACATAACAATATCCACCTATGTATTTAACCTTCATAAAATAATATGGGGTTTGGTTCATGATTGAGTGTTAAAAGTTAATGATTATTAAATCGGTTAAGTGTTTGTTGAACAAAAAAGGGTGTAATTTATTTTTAGCGATTTACAAAAGTACTGTTTATTTATACTAAATGGTTTTATTTACTTTAATTTATTTATCGTAAGTATTTAAGAAGAAGTATTAAGTAGTTTCTATTTAAGATTCAAACAAAAATGGTATCGTTAATTGGTATTTTCTTCCGAAATATGTTATCATAAATGCTAATCAGAATAATGGATCCGATCCATGGCAAGAGTGCAAAAGAATATCGGAATTTTGTAGAGCAAAATTGGCTTTTAAAAGGAATAGCCGGGTCGGGTCGAAAATACCCCACTTCCGTTCCGAGTTACAGCGCTTTTGGGACTTTCAATACTTTGCAGCGTCAGTAAGGACTTTACATAAAACTAAAGCTTTATTTCTGATTAACTTATGAGGATTTGATAATTAAGGAAACTTTTTTAACAATTTAGTATAAGGAATTGCCAAAAATAACATAACTCTTCATCTTGAAGCAGATGAATTTACGATCTATGAAATACAATTTCACTATCCAGACTTACGTGCTAATCTATCATTTAGTTTTTATGACGTAAACATCTGTAAGTAAGGTTATTTGAAAATTCCTGAAAATGAAATTTCTGCGAATGAAGTCGCAGGTAGCAATTAGCAATTTGTAGATGGCTCCACACTCGCGCCGCGAAAGCCCGCGAAGGCCGCGAACCGCGAGTGTGGAGGGTTTCGCGGCTTCGCGTTCGCGCTTCGCGGCGTTCCCCGACCGGTGGCGGTTTTTTGGTCCGCGTCAAAAGAGGGCTCCACACTCGCGCCGCGAACCGCGGCCGCGAATCACGGGCGCGGTTCGCGCATGAAAACGGTGCGAAAAATATAGCCCTCCAGACTCGTGCGTGAACCGCGGCCGCGAATCACGGCAACATTAGTTCGGCACACAAGTCTTTTGACGCGGACCAAAAAACCGCCACCGGTCGGGGAACGCCGCGAAGCGCGAACGCGAAGCCGCGAAGCCCATACGTGAAGCCGCGAAACCCTCCACACTCGCGGTTCGCGGCCTTCGCGGGCTTTCGCGGCGCGAGTGTGGAGCCCTCTACAAGACTTGTGTGCCGAACTAATGTTGCCGTGATTCGCGGCCGCGGTTCACGCGCGAGTCTGGAGGGCTATATTTTTCGCACCGTTTTCATGCGCGAACCGCGCCCGTGATTCGCGGTCGCGGTTCGCGGCGCGAGAGTGGAGCCCTCTTTTCAAAGTCAATGTTTGATGAATCTGTCTGTATTATTCAAATCCTATAGAGCGCTCCACATTCGCGGCGTGAACACCCCTTGAAAGGCGTGAAGCGCGAATGTGGATGGTTTTCGCGCCCGTTCACGGGCTTCGCGCCTGTTCATGCCTTGTTCCCCGTTCGGTGTCGGTATTTGCGCCCGCTTCAAAGGGTTCGCGGTGCGCGAACCTCCCGTGAACGCAAGCGCATCCACACTCGCGCGTGAAAACAGTACCGTGCCTTGAGGTTTTTATTTATTTGCGGAGTACGGTGCGTCAGGCCCTCCGCTGCCTTGAGCGGGATCCCGGCGCGGGCGTCCGCTCCGGGTGCTGTTTCCTGTATTTTCATAGAGCAGCGCTGCGTGTGGCGGATTTCCCGCCGCACGTGGCGCGGGCGGCGAGCACGCTCGCGGGTCCCGCGCGACGGGTCACGCGAGCGGGGCTGTTTCTTGTTTATTCATAGAGCAGCGCTGCGTGTCCGAGCCCGCGACGGGCTATTTGTCCGCGACGGAGCACGGCGCGGGTCCACGCGACGGGCTGTTTGTCCGCGACGGAGCACGGCGCGGGCCCCCGCGACGGGCTCCCGCACCGTGTACCCGCGCCGGGATCCCGCTCAAGGCAGCGGAGGGCCTCAAAATGACCGTCATTTGGACGAACGAGCAGGAACTTGTGTTGATTGAGTGTTATCATGCCGAAACCATTTTATGGGATGCTAAAAAACAAAGATATTCGGCGTCCATTCTCGACGAGCGCGCGAACTAAACTGTGAACGATAGCGAGTGTGGAGGGTCATGCTTTTCACGCCGACTTCGCGGCAAAATTACGTCGTGAATTCACGCCGTGAATCACGCAGGAATCTGGAGCCTGCTTATGGTTTTGATATTGAAAAAAGTTTCCATATTTTATTCAATGAAAAAAATTCTGGATGCCAAAAATTTAGGAAGCTGAATACAATTTCAAACGATATGCTAAAATGTTGAGTTATTCAGAATAAAAATTCTAATATTTTAACCTAAAAAATGCTGGATACTAAGGGCTATTGGTATAATGAAACAGTCCAAGCCGTATTTTTTATTTGCAAACGGTACGTGAACCGGTGTGGGTAAAGTGAAATACAAATTTTGATAGCATTTTTGCTTTGTGCGTCGCATCCGACATTTTTGGGCCACTTTTTTACTCATTGTTATCGAAGTTACATTTACAAAAAATACTTTGGTGTAGATGCACCATTTATTATTATGATATCACAAAGTTGGTAGTTAATAATTCAGATAAAAAATATGTAATATAGACACGAAAAAGTTTATTGGAAATTAATCTAAAATTACACGCAACTTAGTGATATTTTTTTTATCGAAATTCAATATGTTTTTAAGTTTTTCTTAAACTAGATTATCGACCATAGTATAATGTAATATTCATGTTTTTTTTGGGAAATTACATTTAATATTACTACCGTAAAATAGAATTCTAAAATTGGCGATTTATTTTATACCCCCTCTTAAATAATCCCGTTTTTGTTCGTAAAACATTATCATTGAAAACTCTTCAGAAGGCACTTTAGAAAGCTTTCAGCAAATTCTCGATAATCTGAAATTTTCCGAAAAGTTGCTATTTTGTATAAAAGTTTTAAATTCTTTACTAATATTTTAAAACGTTCTGTTTGATGTAAAGGTTGCTTAAAATTAAAGCTAAACTGACGAGAATTCAAAACGGACGCCGTTGTGAATATTTAATCTATTTCAAAGATTGGAGGTAAAATTAAACTTTGGAATAAAAACTCCAGTCTCCTGTATTAGGAATTATGAAACCCTGAATTCATTTCACTGCTCCCAACTTTAGTAATTGTCTTGTGATTTTTAAGTCAGGGATTATTTGTTACCCTTGATTAAACTCTTCTTGCTGCCAATCATATAATATATTTATTTATTTTATTTATTTATTTCTGCACTTATCATTTTTACTTTATTCTTTACTAGCGGCCGCCCGCGACTTCGTCTGCGTGGAAAGATTTTTTGCTATCCCTCGGGAAATATGTATACATTGTTTCGGGATAAAAGGTACCCTATGTCCTTTTCTGTAGCCCTGACAACGTGTATGCAAAATTTCATGATGATCGGTTCAGTAGTTAAGACGTGAAGGCGTAACAAACAAACAAACAAATAAACAAACAAACGGACTTTCGCATTTATAATATTAGTAAGGACTAGCTTCCACCTGCGACTTCGTCTGCCTGGACACTTCTTGCGACGATAATGCTAATTTCTTTTTTTGCGTATGCCTACGTCACACTATCTGTAAGCCTAGTTCTAGCCTGATCTGTTTAATAGTTTGAGCTGTGCGATAATGGATTAGTCACAGGACATAATTATATAAGTAGGTCTAGATAAAAAAAATCAAGCTTTGATGCTCAGTATTGAAACAGATACCCTATTCAAGTTCAACTTACACATTGAAGTTGTAATTCAAGGCATAAGTATATCAATTAAGTACAACAGGCATTACCTTAGTTTCCAAACCAGTATTCGCGAGAAAAATAGTTCAGCTAAAGAAAGAACAGACTATATTAATTTCAATTCATCTCACATTATTCTCTTAGCCAGCCTTTTATTAGAAAGGGGGGGGGGGGGTCATTTTTCTTTGTTCTGTGAGAAAGGCTATCTTTAATCCGATAAGAGCGAAATCCTTAATCGCACAATCAATCTGTGGTCGAATAGATTCGGAAATCGATTTATTCTGTTAATCTCCGATCTGTATTTCTTAAGACGATATCCCATCGAAAGATTTTTATAAAGCACAAAGAATATTAGAGGCAGATTTATAAATTCGATTCCAATTTCTCTTTTCCCTAACTTAAAGCCATTATATTGTTCCAAACTGAACAGACTATCCAATGTTTCATTATGTGGTACATGACACATGATACATATTTGAATAAAAATATACGTATTCCATAAAGATATGAAACAAAGTTTTCATGACATTAACCTTTGCCTGTAAAATGAGATAGTAAAAAAGGAGTAAAACAAACAATTTCTGCGATGTCACCCTTTAGTTTCAGTTTGCTTAGGTTTTAGTGGCCACTGAAATTACACATTAACATGATACCATCAGAGAGGTTGTAAAGGGACTGCGAATGTTTTGCTCTATCCTACAAACGGGGATGGACTTTATTATGTTATTTGTATTTAGGATTTCTATTTGATATTAAACTTTTTTTAGGATGTCCTTGCTTTGGTTAACATTTGCAGAGAAGGTAGGTTATGTGTTATTATAAAAATAATAGGTCTGGGGCATTTGTGTACATATATTTGAACTTAATGTCTGTTAGGCACAGAATAACAAATAGTACAAAGTCTTTAAAATCAGTAAGTGAAATATATACGGTCGCAGTTGTCGTCCTGCGGGTCAAGGGTCGGTCCTGGTCGTCCTGATAGTCACTGATAGTGTCTTTTTTACCAGTTCAGCACCAGTTCCGTTTTCTGTCGATAGTCATCTGTCCGTCCGTCCCGTACGTCAACCCTGTCACCCTCCGTCTGTCTGTCCGTCATTAGTCAAAGGAGGCTGGACGCCGCGACAAAATATACATTTCACATTTTTGTGCAACCCCATAAGCTCTTTATTCTAGTTCATTTCATATTATAATTTGGTCTGTATCCAAATCGCAAAAGGAAAATGAATCCCATTTTAGGTCACTCAATTGTCTGTCTCCCAAGATCCTTTAAGTAAGTAAGTAAATAATTATCGTATAACTCCAAATTAAATTAAACATTTGTCAAAATACACGCATCCACCTCAAGCTAATTTAAGGTCAACAACTTTTATCAACCAATCAGTCATTTCAAAATGTAAGTACCTACCATTTATGTGACAATCGAGTGAGATAAATGGATGCGATCAGCAATTCGGAAAATTCATCCTGGGTAATGAGGTCGGCGTCATTTACACTCACTTTTGTGTGATCGGAAATCTATTTATTCCTGCGCTGAAGAGAGACAAATGACGCGATCAGGCTGATGATATCAAGGGCTTCTTAAACTTTTAGCTCCAAGTATCCCTATTAAACATCCCGGATGAATGCGACACTTTTTGGAGTGCTTGTTAGTTCGTTCGTTCTTAGCTCTTTTCTTGTTTAGTCAAGAAGAAAAAAGTTTTTTACTATAGAGAGATGTTTTTTTGTCATGGTATAAATTTTATAGCTATACGGATACGGTAAAGGCTATCATGTCAGCTCCAGACAATCTTTGCAGTCATACTCCATTCAAGCTCTGATCTTGCTCCGGTGCCATCTATAAAAAGAAAGGAATCTGTTAAGACTTATGACGTGCAATGTAAGCGTGTGAAAGGGGTAAGCAATGCACCACTTATCATTCTTCAATCATATTATAATACCTACTATCTGTGCTGCATAGAAAACAATCATAACTTAATCCAAATACTGCAAACGGGACTTTTAAATGGCCCAAAAAACCATGGCTGTTTTTTGTATTAGGTATAACATCTTTCCCAAAAACACGAAAATCGAAACCTACTGAAAAAGTGTTTCAGGAACATCTGGGTTGAATAGCAAGGAACGAGATACCGTATACTTCTCTTCTTCCCCACAACACTACCAAGGCTCACTACTGGTAGTGTCATGGGTAATTTTTTTCTCTTCTACACTACCGGTCCAGTAGTGTAGTAGGTGAATGATTTTTTTCCAAGAAAGACCAATCTACGCTAAAACATTAACAACATCCCGAGGTTTCATCACAGTAGGTACGTTATCAAAGTAACTAAATTATATCGCTTAACAAATATAATTACTGTAAAAGCAAACTCCACCAAAAATCGGTAACAAATTTAGTGTTGGTACAATACACGAAGGTAATTAAATTTCTATCGCGCCGTTAGAATGTTTATGCGTAATTTAAGTTAGGCTATATATTACGACATGCGAAATTTGCGGCTTGGAGATCGTACCCTTTGGAGATAGTCATAAAATATGAGTTAACACAATGTATGTCCTACATTAATTACAAAATATTATCATTGTGTCGATTCCATACAATATTCGTGTATCGTATAATATCAAAATAATTTATTTGATTCGATTCCCGATGATTTCCAAATTAATTCTTTCAGCCATGTGTAATAAAAAACAATATCATACAATGGAAAGTTTTTTTATAACTACAAATGGATAAAGTTAGTATATTTAAACATTATCGCCTTTTCTTTGTTACATTTAAATGATTTAATGAGGAACCTAGACACATTAATAAAATTAAGTAAAGGTTAATTAAATTATTGAGACGGTTTAAGAAGTCAATTTCTCAATTATTAAATAAAAGACATAAAGTAAAACCTTCAAGCTTGTTTCTATTGTTAAATCAAGTACCTAATTAATTAACCTGGAGGTTTAAAATAAAAGAAGGAGCGGGAGATAAAATATGTTGCCCTTACAGAAAATAAAAACCACATAAAAAGTAAAAAAATATTATTTACCTTAGCTACCTGTTTAAGGCTCCGTTATGCGAAATCATTTGTCTCTGAATTTTTCTTTACGTGTAAAGAGTATAGAAAATAACATCGCTTCTGCACTTTTTCGATGTTTTTCGTTGTTTTTTCATCACAATCTTAAGCAAAATTATCTTCCTTGAAAAATAGTTATTGTAGCAACTGCACAGTACGTTAAAGTGTATTTTGATGTAGAAGTCAAAACGTTTCCGCTATTATTTACCCCAAAAAGATGACCCGCGACAAGCGCTTTTGATGATATGTTTTAATTTTTACAATCATCTGTGATGTTTATACGCAATTTAATACTTGTAGCTACTAAATAATCTCTTAAGTTTGTCGTATGTTTTTTTTTGTGGCTACAGCCTACAACTTTACGTTTTCTACATAAAAATATGGCCAGCGCAAACCATGTTTTCCTATTATGGCCCCTTAGGCAGCCTATTTCAATTAAGTACTAAATTTATCGTCAAAAACCTGAAACAAACACAAGTTTCAACTTTGTAATATTTACCTATATGTACTTCGTCATTCAACTTTCACTAGGCTGCATACACACACAAATGCACTTTTACGTTTCAGCCAAGGCTTTATGTCTGGCGTTCACAGAATGCTAAAAGCCTCTTTGTAGGGTTTTCACTGAAATTCCATGAAGAAACTAAGTACGCTCTGTAAAATTTACTATTCTGCTGGGAGTAATAAAATTTTCGAATGACTATGTGTGCGTTTTTTTATTTCTTAGTTCCATTCGGAAAATTCAATTAGCCTTGTCTAAAGAATGATGTGCAAACTGGGCTTTGTAGCACTTTTCTACCTATCGTAAATTGTAAACCATGCACAGCACTACATTTTATTATAGGGACGCATGTCTGTAGGCAATCAAATATAAAAGTTAGAGGATTTTAAAAATCTAATACGCAATACTATTGTAATACCATTGAGACACGATTGTTAACATGAGCAGAATCAAGACCATATTATAATATTACATAGGTGCTTGCGATAAGATTAATTACTTAAGAGTCCGTTACGATTTTGACGCTGACTGCAGCTCTCTCGCTCGCACATTTCATGTTTTCTCAAGATTTCTTAAATATGAGTGTGCAATTGAAAAATGTGTCTCGGCCACTTTTCGCAATATAAGATTACAGACATTTTAAAATATATTCCAGTTTTTTGTTGCTAAAGTACAAAAAGTTATCGTTTCTAACAGTTATTTGAACTGAAAATACGATAACTTTTTGTACTTCAACAACTGGAAACTGAAATATATGTTGAAATGTCCGTAATCTTATATTGCGAAAAATGGCCGAGACACATTTTTCATTTATGCACTCAGATTTACAAAATATTGAAAAAACATGAAGAGCGGCAGTCAGCGGCAAAATCGGGACGGAGCCTTAACTCATTTTTAGATTTTAATTAACTCATTCATAGATAAATCAACTCGTAAATAGTTTATGATACTACAACTCTCGCTCAACACCTTTATATTTTTGCACATCATTATTTCCACAAAATAGGGTTGCGAATAAGTTAAAAAAAATAGTACGTTTAAAATAATTTATATAAGGGATAAATAGGAAATAGCCGTTTTGTATTGAATTTTTTAAAGAAATTTCATTTTACATACTAATATTTTCTTAATTTATTTAACAACCATGTACGCTGTCTAATATTTTTATGTACAAACGTTTAAACATTAGTGTAGCTTAGGCTATCTAGTGCCACATGTGAAAAGGTAAAGTGATAACTACAACGAATTAAGTGTTTATTTCTGCTAATAAAAAAAGTTTCTGAAAAGGGTGCTGCTTTGGTATGCCTTATTTTCTTAAATGTTTCACCTGACAAAATATAGTAGTTGAGCCCTCGATATAGTAGGATATTATATATAGGTTGACAACCCTACCATGAACTGCTTAAATATATAGCTTAGTATCTTGTAACATAAAAAAAAATATTTAAAAAACAAAAAACCGACTTTAAAAGCCTACGATACCTGTAAAAAGCAAGAAATTATATTCAAATTAATTCAAGATACATAATATTATCATTGTATCTAATAAAACACGTCTACTGAAGTCGGGTGGGGCTGGAGGAGAACTTCTTTTATCCATCTTAAAATGGTTTTAAAAGATAAGCACCATACCGTTTCATGACAAAATAACCATAAGGGCTGGTTTATACGGGGTCAGTGACTGGACTCAGTGGGCGAGCGAGAAGTGCGAGGGAGAAGTTAGCACTGGACTGGGTTGAAACTAGTAGACATTAGTTTCAAGCCCATTAGCAAGTCAGCGCTGGACTACTGTACAGCCATTACTGACCTCGTATAAACCACGCATAAAGCTAATCAAGAGCTAATTTAAACAATGAACACAAACATTGCTTTCTAAATAAGTATCTACCTCCATAATAACATATTATATACGGGTATCATAAATTCAGCAGGGAATACAGCCGAATTAACGTTAGTTAACTGAAGTAAGATATTTGTGTAGGGACCGTCGAGGTGTAAATATTACAGGCTTTAACGCTCGCGGCTTATAAACTTTGAGATGCCTTAACGCCAGTTTACGGTAGCGATTCGCTAACTTTATGCTAAACATAAGTTACGGTTACGCTACAGTGAACACAGGTACTTGCTGTTGCCTTTACTTTGCATAATGGCGAGTTGTAAACAAAACATAGGAAGAGTTCTTTTAGATAATGTTCAATAAAAATGCCGATTTTTGTTCGTGTGCCGTAAAGTGACTGGAATGAGCTTGTAAATAAGCCATTATCCATAATACAATATGTTTGGAAATAGCCATAAAGCAAAGTCAAAGTCAAATAAGCTTTATTCAAATAAACTTAATTATTAAGTATTTTT
This sequence comes from Agriphila tristella, assembly GCA_928269145.1. Lineage (NCBI taxonomy): Eukaryota > Metazoa > Arthropoda > Insecta > Lepidoptera > Crambidae > Agriphila > Agriphila tristella. The sequence goes on from OV743444.1 coordinate 11,298,376, forward strand.
GAATCGTCTTTATTTTCTTACCACCCGTTCCAGACTTTTTTAGCTGACAAGAAGAACGGGCGCAAGAAACTTGTTGCAACAAAGTGTTTGGAAATAGTCATAAAGGCTATATACCTATACTTTATAAAAAGTCGAATGTGGTATTTACCACATTCTACTTTTTATAAAGTAGGTGTAACATGCGTACAACTCCAAAATATTACGATAGATTAGAAACAAAAATTTTGAAAAAAAAATATTTTTTAATAAACTGCGGCCGCCCAAATACGATCATGCACTTTAATAAAAAAAAATGAATCTCGCGCTTCACCAAAACAACGTTTACGAACGAGAACGCCGCGACATGATCGTACAGTCAACGACATGTCAGACTATACACGTTGACCTTGAGACCTTCTCTATGCCGTACGTAATAAGAGCTGTTTTTGCAGTTCAACTCTTTAACTTTCCGTGACGTCATGCGTAAATGAATTAGAGTACTTACTAAATTATGATTTAGGCACGGTTGACCGGTCAGTGAGTCAGTGACGACATGAAGCTAAAACATAACCTTGAATACGTGAAGTCACTATAGTGACGTTTGGGCTTAATTTCACTTTAACCTAAGTAGTTATTTTTAGGATTTTCTTAAAACTATTGTTGTAAGTAGCAAAGAAAAGCTCAAAAATATTAATTTCATTTCATTTACATCTGCTTAAAGATAGAAACAATAATTATGAAGTGGAAACCATTGATTTTGTTTAGGTTGTACCAGTTCGATGACCTGAAAGCTCACCATGCAACAAATGGGGAGTGCCATCCCATCCCCATTGGCACCACTAGTTCACTGCCGACTCAGATATGTACCTCAAAGATCTGAAACTAGAAGAATACTGTGTAGGCAGGACCATTACAAAATGAACACATAACACAGCCCTATACCGCTGAAAAAAAAAGCTAAAAGCTTTGAGCCATTATAATTAACGGCTCAAAGCTTTTAGCTTTTTTTTATCTATTAATATAGATATTATCTTGTCTATTGATATCGAAAACAAAGCATTATATTATGTATTTAACAAATCGTATCACACATCTAATCACATCATCATGCAATTACCAATCCCTTTAAAACTCTTACCTCATCGTATTTCACACGACAGTTAAACAATCGTAAAATAGCTATCAAGCAGTTAACTTGCCCTGTTACACGCGATTACGCTCATAAAACACTAAACGCCCGTAAGGACTCCCTAAAGAATTGCTATAAATCATTTCCTGACACAAAAAAGTGGACAAGTGCTTAGTCTCACTGATGCACCGAAGGTTCCGTAAAAAAAGTGATATAACTTCATCTATTATTCGGGATTTTTCTCGCTTCTTGTCTTTTCAGACACTATGTTAATAAGAAATACTCTATAATTTTTGGTTATGATTTATATACCGAGTGTTAAAATAATATAAGCATAAAATTTGTGTTAACTTTGAAGCTTAATTTTTAAGTAAATTTAACTTTAGTCTTTATAATCAGCAGCCGTTTCTGATGACCCCACTGCTCAGTCACAGGCCTTTCTTATGAATGGGTAAAGTTTTATAATTTACTAGCTTCTGCCCGCGACTTCGTCCGCGTGGATATTAGACGAAATCCTTTTAAGGAACCTTCAACCAGGATCCGGCCAGCCATTTTTACGCGATTAGGCGAGTCCCCATCAAGCGCGCTGCCTCGCGAGGCAAGACATTTGCCGCGTGTGGCGGGCCTCGCACAAGGCTTCCAGTTCCCGTTCCCGCTCCCGCTCCCGTTCCCCGTTCCCATTTCGTTCCCGTCCCGTTTGCGTTCCCGTCCCGTAAACGTCCCGTAACCGTCCCGTACCCTTTCCGTTTTCGTTCCCGTTCCGTTCCCGTTCCGTTCCCGTTCCGTTCCCGTTCCGTTCCCGTTCCGTTCCCGTTCCGTTCCCGTTCCGTTCCCGTTCCGTTCCCGTTCCGTTCCCGTTCCGTTCCCGTTCCGTTCCCGTTCCGTTCCCGTTCCGTTCCCGTTCCGTTCCCGTTCCGTTCCCGTTCCGTTCCCGTTCCGTTCCCGTTCCGTTCCCGTTCCGTTCCCGTTCCGTTCCCGTTCCGTTCCCGTTCCGTTCCCGTTCCGTTCCCGTTCCGTTCCCGTTCCGTTCCCGTTCCGTTCCCGTTCCGTTCCCGTTCCGTTCCCGTTCCGTTCCCGTTCCGTTCCCGTTCCGTTCCCGTTCCGTTCCCGTTCCGTTCCCGTTCCGTTCCCGTTCCGTTCCCGTTCCGTTCCCGTTCCGTTCCCGTTCCGTTCCCGTTCCGTTCCCGTTCCGTTCCCGTTCCGTTCCGTTCCGTTCCGTTCCCGTTCCCGTTCCCGTTCCCGTTCCCGTTCCCGTTCCCGTTCCATTCCCGTTCCGTTCACGTTTCGTTCCCGTTCCCATTCCCGTTCCGTTCCCGCTGCGTTCCCGTCCCGTAAACGTCCCCTAACCGTCCCGTACGCGTTACGTTCCCGTTCTTGTTCCCGTTCCGTTCCCGTCCGGTTCTTGTTCCCGTTCCCGTTCCCATCCTGTTCTATTCCCGTTCCATTCCCGTTTCGTTCCCGTTCCGTTCCTGTTTCATTCCCGTTTCGTTCCGATCCCGTTCCGTTCCCGTTCCGTTCCCGTCCGATCCCGTCCCGTACTCGTCCTGTACCCCTTCCGTTTCCGTTCCGTTCCGTTCCGTTCCGTTCCGTTCCGTTCCGTTCCGCTTCGCTCCACTCCGTTCCGTCCGTTCCGTTCCGTTCCGTTCCGTTCCGCTTCGCTCCACTCCGTTCCGTCCGGTCCGGTCCGGTCTGTTCCGTTCCCTTCCGTTCCGTTCCGTTCCGTTCCGTTCCGTTCCGTTCCGTTCCGTTCCGTTCCGTTCCGTTCCGTTCCGTTCCGTTCCGTTCCGTTCCGTTCCGTTCCGTTCCGTTCCGTTCCGTTCCGTTCCGTTCCGTTCCGTTCCGTTCCGTTCCGTTCCGTTCCGTTCCGTTCCGTTCCGTTCCGTTCCGTTCCGTTCCGTTCCGTTCCGTTCCGTTCCGTTCCGTTCCGTTCCGTTCCGTTCCGTTCCGTTCCGTTCCGTTCCGTTCCGTTCCGTTCCGTTCCGTTCCGTTCCGTTCCGTTCCGTTCCGTTCCGTTCCGTTCCGTTCCGTTCCGTTCCGTTCCGTTCCGTTCCGTTCCCGTTCCCATGCCCGTGCCCGTTCCCGTTCCCGTGCCCGTGCCCGTTCCCGTTCCCGTGCCCGTTCCCTGGATGTGCATGTCCAGGTCCAGGTCCATATGTGTCATGTCCACCGCGTTGGACTTCAAAATAAATGTCATTTTTGCAATCGTCATCCCAGAAAACCCCAATAACGACATCTATAACGATTTTTATGTTTACTTTCCCCATTTATCCCCTAAGGGGTTGATTTTCAAAATAACAAAATATATATTTGCCTATTCATTTTAAGATGTGCTCCTACGAAGTTTAAAGTTGTAATGTCTATTTTATATTATTTTTCCATACAAAATTCGGACCCCATTTTCACCCCTTTAGGGGTTAAATCATGTCCACCGTGTTGGACTTCAAAATAAATGTATTTTTTGCAATCGTCATCCCAGAAAACCCCAATAACGACATCTATATCGATTTTTATGTTTACTCACCCCATTTACCCCCTAAGGGGTTGATTTTCAAAATAACAAAATATATATTTGCCTATTTATTTTTAGATGTGCTCCTACGAAGTTTAAAGTTATTGTGGTGTGTATATGTTATTGTTGATAGCCTAATGTCGTGGTCCGAGCATATTCTTTCTGTTGCAGTTCGTATCAGAAAGCTTATCTTTGTTTTTAGCAAGTTAAGAGCTATTGTCGATCCTGCCACACTCAAAACTGCTTATTTTGCCCTCGCCCAGTCTATTATGTCATACTGCGTTACGGTTTGGGGTGGTTCTGGAAAAACCCTGATGTTGGAACTTGAAAGGGCCCAAAGGGCCATCTTGAAAGTTATGGCCTTCAAGCCAAGAAGGTTCCCTACTAACTTGGTTTATGGCTATTGGGAAGTTCTTTCTATCCGTAAATTATTCATATTGCATGTAGTACTACGCAAACATACGCTAATATCGTTTGATCCGGCAATTTTGACCAATAAAAGAAGAAAAGACATAGTCTGTGATATACTAATTTCTCGTTTGGTATTGGTAAAGCATCATTTTGACTTTATATCGCCTATTTTGTATAACAAAGTGAATAGAAAGCTTAATATTTATCCTCTTCCGAAATACAAATGTAAAACCATGTTATGCGAGTGGCTTCTTGGCCTGGACTATGATACAGCTGAGTCCTTGGTTAAATAAATATTTTTGCAAATACATGCACAATTATTCACACACACACACACACACACACACACACATACACACACACACACACACACACACACACACATACACACACACTTACATATTCTATAATTTCTGTTTTTTCTGTTTTATATTGTTATTTTAGCCCTAAGTTCAAATCATGTCTGTAATGCCTGTCTAATTTGAGGTGGGCGCTAATAACTGTAACACAGTCTTATGACTACAACGGTTGTTAACGCAAATATGTTTTTGTATACATGTCATGATTTAAATAAACTTTTATTATTATTATTATTATTAGTTGTAATGTCTATTTTATATTATTTTTCCATACAAAATTTGGACCCCATTTTCACCCCTTTAGGGGTTAAATCATGTCCACCGTGTTGGACTTCAAAATAAATGTAATTTTTGCAATCGTCATCCCAGAAAACCCCAATAACGACATCTGTATCGATTTTTATGTTTACTCACCCCATTTACCCCCTAAGGGGTTGATTTTCAAAATAACAAAATATATATTTGCCTATTTATTTTTAGATGTGCTCCTACGAAGTTTAAAGTTGTAATTTCTATTTTATATTATTTTTCCATACAAAATTTGGACCCCATTTTCACCCCTTTAGGGGTTAAATCATGTCCACCGTGGTTGGACTTCAAAATAAATGTCATTTTTGCAATCGTCATCCCAGAAAACCCCAATAACGACATCCATATCTATTGTTAGGTTTTTTTAACCCTTTTCACCCCCATTTCATCCCCTTTGGAGTTGAAATCCTAACAAAAACAATATACGTTGCTTTAGATTTCTATCCATAAGCCTAAATTTTAAATTAAGCGATTTTTACTTCGAAAATGAAGGATTTTCTTTAATACACAACTTCATCCCAGTTTTGACCCCTTTGGGGGTAGAATTTAGAAAAACGCTGAGACCCGTATTTATTAATTTTTAATCGTCAGCCTAAACACAAAATTTGAAGATTCTAGCTTCAAAACTGAGGGACTTTCATACAAACTTTCATCCCTTATTTCATCCCCTTAGGGATGGAATTTTCAAAAATCCTTCCTTAGTGGATGCCTACACTGTATAAAGTATCTGTGTGCAAAATTTCAAGTCTCTAGGTCCAGCGGTTTGGGCTGTGCGTTGATAGATCAGTCAGTCAGTCAGTCAGTCAGTCATTCAGTTTACGATTTTATATATTAAGATTTAAGTACTTGATATTAATTTCAATTACAAAGTATACATTTATATCAGATCTGAGTTCCTGATAAAAAGCGTCTTACAGAGAGACAAGTAACGAAATGGCGATACAGAGGTTTTTTTTCGTTTGAGTAATAGAACTCTAAAAATATAAGGACATTATAATTAATGGCATAGTAGTAGGTATATACTCAAGGATTTCTTCGGGAACAATAGTGAATTTATGAGACTGTAAATGGAGTGTGGAACAATTTCATAGCTTTACCCGGCTGAGCCCTGAGGACGCCACTAAAATTTCCTGTTCAGCTTGATAAGAAAGGGTCTCATTACAGATTTATTTTATGCAAATTTATTCGTGATAAGTTATGATGTTATGAAGGTATGTCATTTACTTACAGATTAGTTCTATAAAAGTGTTTTACTGACCCATAAATTTTAGTTATTCTTAATTATAATTCTATTAAGGTCAAAACTAATTTAAAGTATAGACTTTTTCGTTAAATCTGACCTCATCCCTGAATTTTAATATCGAAAAGCAAAGCCAAACCACATATGAGACGATTATTGTTTAATTTGTGGTCAAAGAAAATCCTACCTGACGGTATACAAAATACAACCTGGGGCTACGCCGCCTAACTTCAATGACCGGTTTTCAAAAGGCAGTTTAAAAAATAAAAATAGCATACATAAAAAAGAAATAGATTTCGTTGACCAAAGAGCATTCAACAACTAAATCAAATCAAATCATTTATTTGTATAGTAAGTCTAAGTAGGTAGGTTTTTAAGAAAAATGCAAAGGATGAAAGGAATCAAAGCCAATTTTTTGACACACCTTTGGTGAGTCTGTGATTTGTTGCGTTGTGCGTTGATTTTTGAAAAAACTTTGGACTCTGCTTTTGATTACTGATTCTACTGAATACGGATTTTGAACTAAGCCCTTGCGATATTGGACTAGTTGTTTGGAGTCAATGCAACCTGAGTATAGACTATGGGTCGTGCGTGGGACTAGGAAATAATTTGAAAAAACCTACGTAGTTGAATAACGCCATATATCAACATAAAATTGTCAGCTGTCAGAAAATCGCTCATTGTTCATTTGACAGATGGATCTCTATTTTATTTGTGCCAAGAAGAAGTAGCAATGTGTCACATCCATCTGTCAAGGAAAACCCCTGTTTTCGAATTCCTTTAGAATAATAACAATCGTCGTTTGTTTGTTTAAGTTAACACACTACATTTTTTTTGTCTGAAGTTTTAGTTTAATTAATTTCAGTTCACAAGTTTACAGGATTTAAGTTTTGTATTCGGCAAGACATAAGTCGTTTTTGTACAACAACGACTATACACTTGAATGACCAGAATAACCTCTTATTACTTAAGCACCGTTTATAAAACAATGCTGTTACCATCTCGATAAAGTTTTTGATTTAATTTGGTACTTTCAAGCACGAACACTCAGTCGTTATCGGGCGAATGTGTCATGATATTTTACATGATAAAATACATTATTCATAAATGAAGGCTAATGGCTAATGTAGTGAAAAACCAAACTATTATAATTATTAAAACAATAAATCAAGTTCTTTGATTTTTAACTACAAAAAAAGGAAAAGAAATTGTTACAAATTATAGGTACGTGATGTTATAGTTACACATAATAATTATTATAACTAAAGTATTATAATTTAACTGTAACCTACATCATGCCAAATTATTTGAATAACTTGTTTAATTTTTATCTCAGCCAAAAAGCGTAAATAATGTTAATTCTAGAAAAGGAATTACTTATCTCTTCTTTCTTTTTGCTAAATACTTACTGAAAGTTACGGGACTTGAATAAACTATCACCTTGTTTGTAACTAAGCTCAACCAAAAAGCGTAAATAATCATAATTCTAGAAAAGGAATTATCTCCTCTTTCTTTTTGCTAAATACTTTCTGAAAGTTACGGGACTTGACTTGAATAAACTATCACCTTGTTTGAAACTAAGTAAAATTTGCTTTCAAGCGCCATTAACCTTGTTTACAATCCTGTTAAACCTAAGTTTCCAAGTGTCTCTGTTCCAAGTACTAAATGATTGGAGTGCCAAAAGGGCAGGGCAATGGACAAAAATAACAGTAAAACAGCTTTATACCACTGTTACAAGACTTTATCTCGAATCTCATTATTGTTCGCCTTTGGCAAAGTATCAACAGACCTTTAGAAAATGCAAAAGTTCGCAATTGATACTTGTGAATTTTTATTTGAATAATAAAGTAGGTTTAGTAAAAAAAGTTGCACTAAGAGTGGTTTTTTGATCAACAACAGACACAAAGTTGAAAATACCACAATATAATCTAACATAAAAAAGTCAATTTTTAATTTGATATACGGCCAACTCTATGTTTATGCAACAGCACGAAATCACTTTGCCAATGTGTCATTATAGAATTTATTGTCCCTCCTTTGCAATTAATAAGAAAACAACACCGAAAATAAGAATGTATCTGTATTTTTTTTCCAAATTCTAGGAATTTTAATTAAAGCTAATAAAATACAAATTATCTACTGAACTACGGAAAAACACTGATGATATAATTGGTAACTAAATTGGATTCCCATAAGATTATTATACGTAAATAATTATTATTATGTTGATAAAGCAAGAAAATGCAATATTGTTTATATAGTTAGATTCCATTTGTCGAAACTATTTTTTTCTGATTTCGACTAACACTACAGGCAATCTAATACAAAAGTGGCAGACTAGGTCGCTTCTCAAAACCTTGATAGCAGTGCAAAAAAAATTTTTGTAAGTGTTAGTTATCTACAAGGTTAATTATGACCTACCCTATCTTATTTTTACCACACTCTATTTCCTACAAATAAAACGAAACTGTTTAACTGGACTTATAGCAGTAATATTCTGTACAGGTTGCATTCGAAAAGTTTGGCCGAAGCAATCAAACATTTTGGACAGTTCAATTACCGTCTCATGTTGGTCCGTCCTCTGAATTTATTGATGTTCACCCACTGACCACGAAAAAAAACAAATGGTAAAGGTTTTGCCAGGTCAGCCGGAAAAAAAATATGAGGCGATTTGCATATGTACCGGAAAAAATCCGTAAACAAACGTTTTTACCGTGTTGCTAATAAATAAAGCCTTTTGTTCTTTTATTTTTAACTAGTGGCCGCCCGCTGTTTCACCCGCATGGCTCCCGTTCCCGTGGGAATATCGGGATAAAAAGTATCCTATGTTTTAATCTAGGCTATCTACTCTGTGTGCCAAATTTCAAGCAAATCCGTTCAGTAGTTTTTGCGTGATTGAGGAACAAACATCCAAACAACTGAGGTTTAAGAACTTTATTTCTCATAAAGAATTACATTGATTCACTTACTGAGAAAACATGTTTTTTTACTTTACATTAAAGAAAACATAATGAGCGTACACAATACTAACTAAAAAATATGTCGGGTATATCACGAAACTGTCGTCACTGTCGACGTGAATGGTATTCCTCAACAAGCAATCACGGATTTAAGACGCTTGAGCGTACTTGCATACTGGATGTGGTAGATCAACTGGTAAAGTAGTAATTACTATTAGTAAGGTAAGATTGGCGTTAATAAATGTCTGTAGAGGTGTTATTGACTATTGGACAATTTGCAAGTTTTGTTATTTGATTTAGTGTATGTATAGAATACTATTTTTTTTTTCTAAGCATATTATCTAAGCAGCCAAACATCCAAACCCTCAAACTTTCACATTTATAATATTAGTAGGATTAATTTGTGTAAATTTAACGATTATTTGACAATACCCAGTGGCGGATTTGCCCTAAGGCCAAGTAGGCCCGGGCCTAGAGCGGCCAGATATAAGGGGCGGCCAAGCGTGGCGAAAAATACACGAAGCTGAGACAGGCATTTTTGAATCTCGCGGATGAAACTACTGATTACAATATTAATGCATGAAACTGACTAAAAATAGCGCTGCGCGGCCTTTTTTACTGTAGACAGGCAAGATTAAAAAATAAGTGGATGCAACCAACAAAAAATCTCGCTGCGCAGTCGTTTTTTTGCTATAAATAGACAAGAGCACACGAGTGTAGTAGATGAAACTGACTAAAAATCGCGCTGCGCGGCCGTTTTTCTGTAAACCGTTCGGCCGTTTTGTTTACTGTAGACAAGCATTTTTCAGAATAATCAGTTTGTGCATCCTAGACATAGACATTACATAGATGTTACCCCCATTCCCCACCCATAATGGGAGCTGAGAAAGGGGTGGCTTGTACTATTCGGCCTAGGGCGGCCAAGACTGTAAATCCGCCACTGACAATACCTATGTAAAAATACTATTATTAGAGGGAGATTACATGATCAGTCTGGCATCAGTCCATTCCATCAGTCTGACTTTGATTTTATTCCAGACTGATCAAAAAGTACCAGACTGATGCCAAACTGAACGAACATGTAGTATTCCCCTTCTAAAGTTGCGCTTCCACTGCATTGGAATCGGAGCGTACGGCGCGGATGGAACGTCGGGATTTTGTTACTTTGTTTGTATAGATTTCCATAGAAATCCATACAAACAAAGTAACAAAACGTGCTACAAAAAGTGCACGCAGTGCTATAGAAATTTATACAAAGCAAGAAATCCGTCCGCTCCGAATCCGATGCAGTGGACGCGCACCTAGGATCGGTCATCGGGCCGGGATGCGTAAGCCTTTTTTGACATTTTGACATGTTCATGACTTTTTTATTTCATTATGATCTGTCAGGTCGTATATCTGCTTCGTTTAGCTAAGAATACCTATATCACAGAATGATATTGTGGTATTTACAAAGTATGATTTATTTTTCCTTGTCTTAATCACATTTTAATTGGTAACTGGAAAATAAACGCTAAAGAAAGTCTTTTAAAAGCAAGTTAGGTAAATCGTAAAATTTTCCATTTCACTTTTCACAATTAAAATTTCACTTAAAACTCACACACAACATTAAAATTTACCTGAATGATGTTACTCATCTTTTTACCGAAGCGAATCCTATCCGTATAAATCTTCTACGAATCGTTTTCGGCCAAAGCTGAACCGATATAACCGTAGCTTTAAACAAGGATGAGGTTTCAGTGTTGTTAGATTGCCTATCCTTTTTATATTGTCGACCACATTTTGTTTTATCTATGTATATCGTTTCCTCTTACTTTGGGTTCTGAAGACGGTCGACCTGTCAACACAACTTAAGTTATAGTTCGAGAGAATGGTTTGTGAACTCAGGACACTTTCGGTTTTTATTTTGTAATAGCGGCTTCCTGCGACTTCGTCTGCGTGGACAGTTAATTCTCTCTCCCTCGGGAACAGTACCTTTTCAAGGGATGAAGAATACCCTATGTACCCCTGTACCCCTGACAACGTGTTTGCAAAATTTCATGATGATGGGTTCAGTAGATAAGACCTGATGGCGTAACAAACAAACAAACGGACTTTCGCATTTATAATATTAGTACGGATTATAATGTTACTAGGGACCGCCCGCGACTTCGTCTGCGTGGGCAGTTTTTTTGCTATTCCTCTGGAACTGTTATTTTTTTCTGGATGAAAAGTACCCTATGTCCTTTTTTGTACCCCTGACAACGTGTGTGCAAATTTTCATGATGATCGCTTGAGTAGTTTAGACGTGAAGGTGTAACAAACAAATAAACGAACAAACGGACTTTCGCATTTATAATATTAGTAAGGATTTAAATTTATTAACTCACGAATAAGGTTTAATATCCAGTAAATTGACCGACGAATAGCGTCCGAATATCACGATTCCACGCCTTTCCACCTCTACACTTTTTCATTTAAGTACTGGGCTATATGTAATATGCCTGCTGTTTTATATTTTAATATGTTTTGTTACACTTACAATAAATTCGTTATTCGTAATTTCAAGGAAATAAGTAGTAAAATAAAACTTTCTGTTGAGAATTTCATGTAAACAATATTAAAAACAAAATAATTTTTATACACGCTTTTTATATAAATATTTTGCTCTACTTCCAACTTTATATCAAACTTTGTTCGATATAACTACGGTAGAAGTACGGTGAAAGAATATTTCTGATACAGGAACGAACTATTGTTGTTCAAGGTACGTAGGTACGTGAAAATTCATGCTTTGAACATTCTCCGTTTTGGTCGGAAATTGGGAAAAGTTTTACAAGTTTCTGATGTAAGGAAAAATACAGCTAAATAAAAATATCTAAGAAGTTGGTGACATAGATTTTGAAATACGAAAGTAGTATTTCTATATAATTATAGTTATTTCACAGAAAATAGTTCAGATGCAGCTATAAAAATGTTTTCATTGGTTATGAAAATGTCTGCAAGTTTCTATTACTATTTCTAGAGGAAAACAATACAACAATAATAAAATTTACTTTCGCGGAACTAGTATAACCAATCAATGTTACGTTTGGATAATAGTTATTTGTTCAACAAATGAGCAATGTATTTTTTGCGGCGAGTGCTGACTTTTTACACGACTGCCCAAAGCAAAAAGAGTGTTATGTGTTCAGGATTCATGTATGTTTGTGGGTATGTGAGTTTCTTTATTCCACCATAACTTCTAAATGCCTGAACTGATTTGGATAAATGGGGTATCGTTAGAATCCTTACAACATTCCGAGTGACACTGGCTATATTTTTTTTAGAAAAAATCAATATGGCGACTGTACGACGCCATTTTCAAATGTGAAAAAAATATTTTCTTCTTCTATTATTACAATATGGGCATCAAATGAAAGGCCTTGATGAGCACATTCCAAAACAATATAATATGTCACTAAAATGTGTGAAATAAAAATAAATAAATTAAAAAAAATATTAAAAACACGACTGCCCTGCCAAAACGAACTAAAAAGTTAAACAACAAGTGTCATTGCAGTCGGGGGACCTCTTTGATCAAAAATTGTTCCATAATAAGGTCCCCCGACTGCAATGACACTTGTTGTTTAACTTTTTAGTTCGTTTTGGCAGGGCAGTCGTGTTTTTAATTTTTTTTTTAATTTATTTATTTTTTATATTTAAAGCACGAGACATAAAATTTGCTTATGTGTTAAACATACAACTATCACCTCTACCAGCGAGAAAACTCACAGCAATATCGCTTTTTGCTTTAAACGTGAGGAAAACTTATTCAAAACTCACTTTCGCAGCAAAAAGCGATTTTAGTGCATTTTTTTACGAACCAAATGCACCCTTTTCATGCTATGGAGAGTTAAGCAATTATTGGTTGCTATGGACCAGTAATAACGCATTTGGAAAATAAGGCAAATATTTTTGTTTTTGTATTTTGAGATTAAGGGCAGATACAAATCACATAAGTAAGAAGAAAAATGTAGGTATATAGCTCAATTTTTTTTAATAATATCAATTTAAGACTTATTAGATTTATCCATTCATCCAGTTTAATAGGACTTTAGAGCATTCAAATATTCTACTTATTAAAAGTGAAACTTGCACCGCTGATCCGTCAAGAAAACCACCCGAAACATGCTCGCTCAGCTGAAGCATGCATTATGCAAATCCAATTACACCAGTTTCGCGGCAACAAAAGGGAGCCTTTATCGCGGTGCAATGTTAATTCCGCCACAGTTACTGACGAAGAATTTAATTAAAAATTATGACCCGCCCCACTCATGGGAATAAACATTTCACTTATTATTGCACGTTTTAAATTTTTTCTCTCGAGTTCATAATTTTCATTTACAAGATACCTACCTGTATGAGTAAAAATCCTAGCTAATATTTTAAATGCGTAATTCCGTTTGTTTATTTGTTTGTTTGTTTGTAACGCCTTCACGTCTTAACTACTGAAACGATCATCATGAAATTTCCATACATACACGTTGTCAAGGTTACAGAAAAGGACATAGGGTACCTTTCATCCAGAAACGTACAGTTCCCGAGGGATAGCAAAAAAACTGTCCACGCATATGATTTCGCAGGCAGCCGCTAAGAAAAAATTTGAATTTGAATGTAAAACAATTTTGTTTTCTACAAAAGAAGCATTTTTACTATAATTACATAAAAACCAAACTCGGTCATCAAAAATCAAAATCAGAATCAAAACTTCTTTATTAAAATAATTAAATTGTCTCTTTTTTCCTATCGCCCGTTCTTTTAAGCTGACAAGATTAAAGGGCGCAAGAATTATTATTTATGAAATATGAATTTTAATCCAATAATTTACTCCCAATACCTCAATCAAATCATACATACATTCACATTGAGTTCTCTTTGTCAGTTGGATAGATTTAAAATTCGTTAACACAACTCATAGAAGGCGATTTTAATTTTTTTTTAATATAATCTTGTTGAAAACAAACATGAAAAAATCGCTGATACAGAAACAACAGTAAGTTTATCAAAGAGCTTACATTTCAGATTGCTCCCACTCAACGTTATAAATTATTAAGAGACAGTGTTTACTTTGTAGAGAAGTTGAGCTTACGAAAGACAATGGGGAGCCGAAAAAGTTCGTGTGTAGTTTTGTGCAATTAGCAAAAGAAAAAAAATACACGCTTTACAACAGCAGGCAAATAACAACCCGATATTCAACCTAAATCATTATAATAATACGTTCTATATTTGCATACTGATATTTTAAATAGGGGACATTTCCAAAAATGTAATGAAATGACAATCAACGAGATTAATGCAAAACACCCTTTATTAAAATGGTCACACCACAGACATAACTATAATAGTGACCTATTTTCTGAGGTCACAGGTCCAGTTGTGGGCCCTGATCCTTACAAATGGCTTGCATGGTGACCCTTTAAATTACATATTTTTACCGTAGAGAGAATTCACTATTAGGGCCGACACATAAAAGCGCCAGTTACGTGCATGGAATATCATGACACGTCCCTGTTTCACACGAAAATGTTTTGAGGGTTTCATTTACGGCTGGATGATTTCGGGGAAACACCTTTGCCCTAACGTAAATCCTCTTAGCTATCTACCTTGTACGAAGTATCTCATTATCTAGGACTTTTGTCTTATTTTAAGAAAACATTATCAACAAAAACATTTTACATTGAAATTTAACACTCATCCGAATGATTATTACAAGTTTTTCTGATAAACAAGTTGTAATTTTTCAAATTAAAATAACCAGACAATTACGTATCACAGTTAAATATATACAAAAAGAACTTGAATATCATCCATAATAGATTGAAGACACATGCTGCAAATGATAAAGGTTAAAAATAAGTTAAGAATCTACTTTAAATTAATTTCAGAATTTTCTTGAACAGTAAAGCTGTACTACAACCAAAATTAAATTAAACTTCAGAAGAAGCACTTAGCGTCTATCAACATGTTTACGAAACCTTAGAAACTGAACAAGTATAGATATATGTTGAACGTATTGCTGTCATCATTTCTAAGCACGTTGTTGTTTGTTTTCATATTGTGTACACACAAGAGTGTATCTTTAATACATACAAAATTAGATAGATAGATAGATAGATAAAAAGTTTTATTTACTACGACACACACATTACATTCATCAGTACAAAAACGACTTAAAAAGAACAATAAACAAACATTTGCGAGAAAAAAAAAATAAGGAAAAAAAAACAAAAAATATGAATAAAACAGTGAGAGGAGGGAATGCACGTGTGTGCAGCAGTAAGTAAGGTCTAGGCTCGGTGTGTCGCATTTGCCTGACAGCAAAAACACCGATTTTCAGCCGTCACCTTGATGAAACGCGGGAACCAGTAACTGCGCTGTTATGTCGAGAACATGTGCGTGAGTGTGTGTGTGTGTGTGTGTGTGTGTGTGTGTACATCTGTGTGTGCGCATAAGTGTGTGTGTGTGTGTGCATGTTGAACGTATGAACAAATATTTTATAAAAAATACAATAAGAAAAGAAAAACAATATGAGTCATTAATTATATATACGTAACCATTAGATTGATAAAATAAATAAGATAAATTTCAAATAAACCAGTAACAGGAAATGGGCTAAAATTTTAATTATGGTGCCAGTTTATTGACACAGACTCAGAACTCCATTGACAGCATCGACCAGACTACCACCCAGTCGGAATACCTAACTTCTGTATTGTAAGTAAATATGAGTTAAGTTTATATTTGAAAGTGTACTTAGAAGTTAGGTTCCGAATAGGCGGAATTAATAAATTAATAAGTAATCGGAATTACATAGGCAAAATGCGAAATACTCTTAACATTACTCAAAGTTTTCGTTATTTAGTTATAAATGTTTAATTAATGTTTTTTTGTAAAATCAAAGGAAAGAGTAACGCTCTGCTTCTTAACACAATTTTCAACAAGTTATACAAATTCAATTGTGCAAGATGGTAAGTAGTTCTAAAAATTTACAAAGTATTTTTATTGACTTCTGATTGTTACGTAAACCATTGAGGTACGTACTAAATGCTATAAACATAAACTAAAAAATACTATAATAGGAATGTAACCGAAGATGTGCGTCATTCGCAAGAGGCTTACTAGGACAAATGGAACAGCTACTGCTACTCAGCCCAAGCTTGAAATATATACGAGAAAACCTGCTGTGAATCCGCAGGAATTTCTTAGCGATGTGCGACCACAGAATGAGGAGCTAAGCTTCTATCATTTGTCTGGAGATGGCGATGAGCAACTGTCAAGACCAAAAATATTATTTTATTGATATATGTTCAAGAAGATCGTTCAAAAAAGTGTTACCCATATATAGAGCGACGGTGAAAGTAGTTACTATGGTCCTTCAATGTTATTTTTATTGGCTTACCCATGAGGAAAGCTGAGGCCTGAACCAAAAAGTATTTCATTTTACAAACATGAAAACGACGATTGGAAATTTCGGAATAGGTAACTACCGCACTTCTGTAGTGAGCATTCAATCGTCCAAACTTTAACATCGTTTCTCATTCAGTAGAATGCTGGCAAGACAGTTCATTAATTAGTTAAGAGCTTTTAAGAGAGTCCATTCATATAACTTCTCTACTTTTGAGACAAAACCGAAGGTTGCTTTAAAATTAAGTTTTACCGATTATCGTTAAAATAACAATAATCCTGTCTACCTAATATCTTACCTAATTACCATGGAAAATAAATAAAACATATTTAGGATGTAATTATGTGATTTGATATGAAACATTTATTTTTTCATAAAACCTTTTTTTGTGAATTTTATACCGTTCAACAGCTACCTAAATATTAAAGTTTGTTCTCTTGGGTCAATATTCATTCGTATGTTAGGTTTACTCTCTTCGTCACATGGAAATATCATTTGCTAGAGTGCTAGTTAATCTTCGCAAAGCGGTATTGTCACACTAGCGAATGAAAGCGAAAGAGCTTAAAAAATACGGAGCCATGTCATCTAGATATACCTATTCAGACTATTTAGTAAGAGCCTACCAAATGTCCCAATAAATTGTACCAACATGTAAATAGTTCAAAAGCAATTTGGGGTAAACGCCTAAATACTCGTCCGTACGATTAATTACGAAGCGATTTCAAATTACCCGGTCGGTGCGTGGTTCGCGTGTTGGTAAATCATTGTTTTCTCGTAACTCGTAAAATTTATCACCGTTTTGCAACTTTGTTGCTAAGTCCGCGGTACCCGAATATTGTTAAGTTGTTTTTGACGAGTTCTTAAGAGTACGTGTGCCTTGTACGGTTGAAACATTTACCGTACAATAAACTGTGTGTTTACACACCAACTCCAAAATACCATCGCCTAAAAATTTATGAAACCATATTTACTACGACTTTGATTAGGTGCAGCAAAAGAGCTCAAATGTTTCAAATACCTATATTACTTGTGTTTAGGAAAATCTAGAATAAGTAAAGTCAGGTGGGGTAAGTGGAACACCGGGGTAAGTGAAACAGCCAACCATATCTAAGAAACTATCGTAGTTTATTCTCATAGCGATGTGTCGATAAATCAGGAATGACGAATTACTTCCCTTAATACAACATAGATATCGCTGCGATCATTAACCTAGCTAGTAAACCAAAAAGAAATTCATTAGATGTCAAAACGCAAAACACGATGTTTTTTTGATAAATCTTTAAAACTGGACCCTATTTTATGAGAATTTGATACATTTTGGATATTAACGGTTAAACATGATCCTTTTGTCCTATTTTTAATAAAATGGACACAATATTTAAAGCTATTTTGGCCACTGTTTCACTTCCCCCTTGTCAGGGGTAAGTGAAACACTTCTTAGCTTTTATATTCTTTTCGTGATTTTGTTGCTTAATGCAAGTCTTTAGATATTTATATTCATACCGTTACAGGCTGATTTAATTAGGAGTACATTGCCTATACAGCTACTTTAATTGCGAGTTTTATAGCTTTACTATACCTTGTTAAATAAAAATAAAGTATGTTTCACTTACCCCACCTGACTATATAACTTTTGTGTATAGTAATTGATGATACTTAATAACATCATCTTATCTATAAATAACACCTAAGTATATAATTTTTTACATCGCTTTGAGTAGTAAGTTCCTTGAATAAGTATATCTATTATCGTAGTAGGCATAACGTAGGTGATGAAAAGCAAAATATTAAACTTCCAGCACTAGTAAGTATCGGTATGGACTAAAAGAGCTAAATCATCTCAAACATTTGCACTGAACAAAACGACACTTATACCGCATAAAGTCACAGGGGAAATATATGAGAACTGAAGCTCTCCCATTCACAAACATTGAAAACCTCAGATATAAAAGCCAAGAATATGGAGCTGCATCTAACAGCACTTATGCTTTCAATGATAAATTGAGAAACAGTTCCTCTATATGTACCATTAACCAACAAGACAAGTAACTTTTAACATCATACAAAAGGCAAGCCAGTCAACTTTTGTTAAGAAATAAGTAAGAGCTATTTTTGGGGAGTGACACTGAATAGAAAACCTAAATGTACTGTGTATTTTCAACAATATAAATAATCAGAGCATCATTCTTCACAACTTATATGAGACTCATTTTATCGATGAACTTAAAAGTATATTTATTACTTTCAGTAATTAAAGGAACCTCTGGTTACCCGTGACCACGGCAGCTGCAAAGGTGCCGAAACGTCGGAAAATCAAAAATCAAACCAAATACCAACTAATTACCAAAGTACTTTCAATAAAACCGCGCTAGTATCCGTTAAAAAGTCTTTTATTTCAGAAACCTCTGGTATTTCATTATCGTAATATTTGTAATAAATTATATCTTCGTGTCATATTTCAGTCTGATATTTATGCGTCCGTGGTCAGCTTTCTTCTGCCGTGAAAACCTTGCAATATATTACGATCTGATACAAGCCTGTATTCATATTTATTGCTGAAGTCTGTAAAAGTCCGCAAGATTTTAAATTTCATAAATTTTCATTCGATCAAGGTACAGTTTCCCAGTATAATTTATTCCGAATGTTCATGTTCAGATTTAAAATCTCGCTATGCATTTTTAGGGTTCCGTATCCAAAGGATAAAAACGGGACCCTATTACTAAGACTCTGCTGTCCGTCTGTTTGTCTGTCTGTCACCAGGCTGTATTTTATGAACCGTCATAGCTAGACAGTTAAAATTTTAACAGATGATGTATTTCTGTTGCCGCTATAACAACAAATAATAACAACAAACGCTATAAAAACAAAATATAATAATAGGGCTCCCATACAACATACGTGATTTTCGTTGCCGTTTTTTGGTACGAAACCCTTCGTGCGCGAGTCCGACTCGCACTTGGCCGGTTTTTATATTTCTCGAGTAAAGGCTGCTGTCCATTGTTAGTGAATGAATAATAATATAGACTGGCACTGAAAAAGTTTGGAAACAAAATTGAATTGTGAGTCTTTTTTAAGAATGAATGATTAATAACTCTATTCTGTAGCGTCACATTTATATTGCTGTCCATATTTTTGCATTGGAAAGAGATGAACTATATATAAATCCATATATTCTTAAGCTCTCTGGGGCAAAGTTCGCTTAAAAAGTTATGTTATGACCCAACACGGATCAAACACCACTTTGAAGTGCTTCAAAACTTTTCTGGCAAACATCTATGTTCTCTCATCAACAATGCAAAAACTTGGACGATAAAATTCTTGTAAGAACCCGAAATTATTGTACTACTTAATTAAATGTACCGAGAATAAGACTTCATAATCGAATTGATCTTTTACGTTCATATTCGAATACTAAGTGTGCGAGTGCAATATAGAGAATTATTTTAGGTATGCCATAAATAATGGTGTTTTTTTTTTTATAATTAATGGATTTACTTTTGACCCCAGTCTAGCGCAAAAGCAAAGACAGGGTCTACAATGGGGCGAGCTTGTCCAGTGTTTGGTTATATGTCTTAATTTTAGGTAAGTACTACTACTTTTTTATTTTGGGCATATAAGTAACCAATATGGTTTGGGTTTCAAACACGTCTAATATATAAAGGCATCGAAGAAATGTTATGAAGACGAAGACCAATAAAAAAGTCGGTGAACTCGTCAAACGAATCATTTACCCAAGTTTGACAATTCTTATAAATATCCTCACGTAACACAACTAAAAAGCGATCGTAAAAAATAATACACCTTACCCTTTAAGCCCAAACCGCAAAGTACCTAACTCCAAATTCATTGCGCGTTATGCATCCTTAAAAGAAAAGTGGATACTCGTAAGTAATTGCAAAACTCTCAAACAGCTGGAATCGTAAGCCTGCCTTCTGTTTACCCTAGGCTACGTGATCTGAATATAAAAGTACACTTAAATTCCATTACATTACGTAATAGTAACTAAGAGCCTACAAATTTTAAGTAACTTTATTTTATTACATTATATTTTTTATGTTTTGTAAGGGAAGCATTAATAAACATAAAATTTCAGTAAGATTTTCTAAGCGTAAATAAATAAGTACTTGTATAGCTCCGATTGAAAATCTTTTAAGTAAAGTGGAAATCTAAAGGGAGTGAAATGACTACTACGAAATCTGGCTACGAAATGGTCTGAAGGGGAGGGTGGAACAAAGTCTACTCATACGAAGTTGCGGGAGTTTGCTTGTAAAAAAATATTAAATCTTAATTTTTGTACAGGAACGTTATACCTTGAAAAACAGGGTATTTAAAGGATTTAACGTACATAGGTATTATACTAGATGTAAACAAATGAATCAATTCACTAAAGATAAAAACTCTAGGAGAATCTTTAAGAAATCAAAAAAACGTCTGCAAAGAAAAATAACATTCATGAAACTGCTGCGAGAGTTTCATTTTCAAACAGAAAAAAACATCTTGTTTCAATTCAAGCAGGGTAAAAATATTGCAGCTTATCACAATAGATTGCCTTCAGTAAACTTTTGAAGGCTCATTGCTTGGCGTAGTTAACGACATGTTGTGACATATTCTATTGTCATAGTGTAGTGAAGGATTTATAAAATATCGTTAGGTATGTGACTGTCAATGGAAGGTTTATAGTTTATCTGTCACCATTGGAAAAAACTTATTTAATAATTTGGCGAACTCACTTTAGTATAGAATGGTTACGATAGGGTATGGTAATGAATACTTAACATTTTCTTATTAGCTAGTCTTTTTTTTTAATTCAATAAATTAATTACTTATGTGAAAGTTAAATCTAAAGAAGTAATTTGCATAGACGCAATATTATTGTACTTCTTTAAGTTTAAATTCTATAAAATTTTAAATTATTTTATTAAAATAGATTTTTACTGACTTCCTGGTGGAAGTCAGTAGGCTGGTGCCTAAGACCACAGAATCCTTACTAATATTATAAATGCGAAAGTACGTTTGTTTGTTACGCCTTCACGTCTTAACTACTGAACCGATCATCATGAAATTTTGTATATACGTTGTCAGGGGTACAGAAAAGGACATAGGGTACCTTTCATTCCGAAAAAATATATTTTTCCCGAGGGATAGCAAAAAAACATTCCACGCAGACGAAGTCGCGGGTGGCCACCAGTCTAAAACCACAGAAACGCGACTAATATAATAAATGTAAAAGTTTGTGGGTTTGGATATTGGGATGTTTGTTCCTCAATCACGCAAAATCTACTGAACGGATTTGGTTGAAATTTGGCACACAGGTATTAGATAATATATAATACCTTTTATCCCGATATTCCCACGAGAACGGGAACCACGCGGGTGAAACCGCGGGCGGCCGCTAGTATATAATATGTAGTAGGTACTGAAATGCTTTAAACAGATGGTTATATTGGAATACAATAAAAAAAAGATAGTTTGCTTTCCTGTTTTCATTCAATTACACTATGCCCAAACAATCTTGATCTCAATAAAATTTTATTTATACCTTTATTTTCTTTGGCGTACTTGTTTTCGTTCAATCCTGACACAAAAAGACTTCTTATTTGTATCCCTAGGGTGGTCCCCGACTCTTATCGTCGTAAACAAACTATAAACATTGTATAATGGCCAGAATTGGTTGTGGAGTTATTCAGGAAGAACTGGGGTGGGAAGATTATGTTCATAAAAGAGTAAACAAGTAAAAAGTTCGCGAAAATAACAC
Source organism: Agriphila tristella (assembly GCA_928269145.1). NCBI lineage: Eukaryota > Metazoa > Arthropoda > Insecta > Lepidoptera > Crambidae > Agriphila > Agriphila tristella. The sequence goes on from OV743444.1 coordinate 11,320,453, forward strand.
ACGAAAACAAATGATCATCATGATTTTGTTGTAGTTTAAATTACTTTTTTATGCAAATGGATTTGATTATTATTTATTCCTTTAAAAACACATAGTCCATCAGCCATTTTTAATCTTCCCACTGCTGGGGCACAGGCCTTCCTTTTGGGTGGATAAGGAGGACGCGTCATAACCCACCACGCGGGCCCAATACGGATTGGTGTGTGTTAACAACTGCAAATGCAGCCGGGACCTACGGCTTAACGTGCCTTCCGAAGCACGGAGGAGCACGATATAATCAATTTTTGGTCACCCATCCCGTGACCGACCATTGCGAATTGATTAACCTCCGCAATCGCTGTCGCTGGGCCAGACGCTAAATCACTGCAACACCGAGCTCCTCAAAAAAACAACAAAAACACACAGGCTCAGGGATAATAGGGAATATGCATCATTTTTTTTTTATCTTAATCAAAAGTATAATGCGTGAGAAAATTTACTGTAATATTAAAACTTTTATCTTGCGTTTTTTTCTCGTGATATAGTTACTTGAAGTTAGCGCGCAGCAGCACCCGCCGAAAACGCTCCATACAAAACGGTGACGTCACACATCACGTTTCAGGCGTGTTTCGGCGCGTTTAATATGGAGTTAGCCAATAATCTTCAATTACCTCCCAAAATTTTGCGTTTAAGTACATATGTGTTATACAAAATATTATTTCTTACTCGATATTCTATCTGACTGTAAAGTGCATTATATCCGAAAATGAAAAAAAAATATCGTTATTTTCCCCTGATTTCATCGTGTGATAAAACTAACATAATACATTTTTTTTATTTTTTTTCCTGTTCCATCATGTTTTTATAAGTGTCCGCAGCGATCAAGCTCAAATTCATCAAAATCGGTGACTTATGCATATTCCCTATTATGCGTTATTATAATTTGCAAGACTATTAATCAAACAAAATGGGAGTTATTAACCAAAAAAGAAAAACCTCCTTCAAAAACCTTGAAATAAAAACAAAAACAGCCTTAAAATCAAATAGCTGTAAAAAGCAAGAAAAAATAATAAAATCACCAATACGCATTTCAATTTAATAAAAAACGTCTATTGAAGTCGGATGGTGCTGGATGGAGGCAAACTTTTTTTATTCTAAAATCCCCACCCGACTTCAGTCCTTCCTCCTTTTTTGAAGTTTGTTAAAAAAGAAACTATCATAATCAAACGAAAAACATCTCGCACCTCATACCAATCTGTTGATTAGTCGACTAATAAATTAACCGAAGAAATGGCAATGTAATACATATAATTGTCAATTAATATAGTTTAATATAGTTCATTGACCACTATAAATATCATAAAACTAATAACACTCTTTCGCAAAGTATATCACCGTTATAAAGAATCCTGCATCAGTGAACTATCTTGCAATTTTCCTTAAAGATAAAGAAATAACACTTCAGGATATTCCCATAATGGCGGTGCAAGAATCTGTATTACCACCATTAATCATATTGAAAGCTTTCCTGCAGGCACCATGGTGAGGTAAATCAGAAAAAAATAGAGATAAAAAAATTACAAGAAACGTCTGGATAAAAATATGTGCTATGGAAAAGCAGAAATTTGCACTTAAGATGATTTTTTTCCTTAACAAATCATAGTAAAATAATACTGGCTTACCTTCAAAGTGTTCTTTCGGAGAGTTAAGAAATATTTTTTCGTTAAGTGCTTGAAGTTTAAAAGGAAAAAAAGACATCAGACTTTATTACAAAGGTGCACAGACTTTTATTTTGCTTAGTTCACCTATTATTTTCTCGCATTTCTTGACATTCGAAATTAAACAACATTTTGTTGAAAATGACACTTTGATAAAAGCAGACCGCAGCAGCATCCAGATAATTATTTTAGTTTCAGTTATTTTTGGTATAATTATAGTTATTACGGTTAAGGTGGCACCCTGAGCAAAAGTGGCGCCGTGGTGATTTTTTTTTATATTATAATTCTTATAAACAATTTTAATAATGTTTTACGTGGAATTTTTAGGGTCCAGTATTTTTAAACGGTATCGTTACATTCCTTCGTAGTCACTGCTAGAAGTACATAGCAAAACTGCTAAAAGTGGCCGTTTTTGACACATTTGCTATCTACTTCTCCAAACGACTGCGAAGGCATGTAGTGATACCTTCAAAAATACTAGACCTTAGGCCCTAAAAACTCCACGCAAGTCATTGTTAAAATCTATTTCTATTAAAACCTTATTAAATAAAAACCTCTGAGGGCGCCACTTTCGGTCACACAACCACCTTAAATAAGTAAAGTTCATATAAAGTGAAATCATAAAAATAATTAAGTAGGTACTTAATCGTTTATTTTTTTTTGTTCAAAGATCTTTGCCACTTTTGTTTGTCTAGCGTCAGTTTCAATACAAAACAATTTTCAATTTTATTATTCATAGCTGCCGCGTTGAATTGTTCACACTACAAATTGTTGGTACAGTCACAATGAAAAGTAATTTAGAAAACAATGACATCGATTAACTTTTGAAACTACTGTCGTATTACAACTAAATTCAAACTAATTAAAAAAATGTACCTTAGGCAAATAAATTAACAACTGTAAGTAAATTTTAACGACGGACGAAAGATGTATGGCCATGACAGTTTCTAAAAACCTGATGAAAAGCTTAACAGTTTTCATTAACTAACATTTTTGTTTGTGCGTTACTTAATATAAAGAATAAAGTTTTATAATTAAAATTTACTTTTCTTTTTTAACTCATTTGCGACTTCATTTGGAAGTTGCCCTTATAATCAACTAAGAATTTTATAAAATAAAATACTAGTGCTGTCACACACACAATCTTCATTCAACTAAGAGCTAAAGCGTACTAGCGGCAGGCCGCGACGCGGCGTGCCGTTGCGGCATGCCGTAGTAAGTACGGTACGCCGCAACGGCACGCCGCATTCCGGCCAACCGTATCGTCTTGGTTCTGTAGCAGCCTGCTGCATTTCGTTGTCAGTGCTTTTAGAAGTATTGGACATGATGGACCTCGAAGATGTTGCTGTAATATCGTATCATCTTATTTTGCGTATATGTTAATTATTTCCTCCCAACATTTTAACTTTTTATTTCGATCTGCGTAATCAGTGCATTGGCTATTCCATATTGTAGCAGGGCGTTCTTTGATCTCTAAAATAAACTTTTCCATATCAAAATCCATCATGACATGCGCGTCCTGCATACTACAAAGTCTAGCGATGACTGACTTGACTGGCCGGCCGAACGGGCAGCGGGCTGTGGGGAGCGCTGGCGGCGTACCGCGCTGAGTGCGTGGAGGGGTTGCGGCACGCCGCTACATTTAACCAGTGCAGCCCACCGGAGCTCCAAGACAACCGGAACAGTTGACGACAGGCCGCAAGTCAGTGCGGTTTCATATTAAACGGTTTGATATTAAAATTGAAGTGCGGCCTGCCGCAACGGCACACCGCATTGCGGCCTGCCGCTAGTGCGTTGTGGGCCTAAGCCAACCAAAATAGTACTTCATTCTAATTAGAATAAGCAACTTTTTCTCTGAAACGTTTTCATTTGTTTAATACGTACATAAGCATTACAAAGGAATCTTAAATACTGAAAAAGCTAAAATATCAATAGAGGTTTTTAACTATATCGACAGATCGCATCAAAATAGCTATTGCCGCCAATAGTTAATGTTCACAAATAAGACTGATTGACAGTGACACACACTATTGGATGTTTTAGGTGGAGTAGCCTGTCATTGAAATGAATGTTTTCCTATTTTCCCTAATGTACATTGCTGTCACTATTTCTTTTTTATTTATTTATTTAACCATTTATTTCAGGCATCAATGGCCCATACAATAAATATCTTAAAGACTAACATACATAAATAATAATAAACAAGCTTAAATTTTACACTTTATCACGTATTGACGGCGACGTGTTGCGCAACGCAGTGTCCGGTAACCGGCCGGCTTTTTGCCGGCTATATCTGCATTCCGTTCCCGTTTGTACCACTTCTCTTCTTAACCTCTATCAGAGGAGACATATTCATGTTCTTATTATAATACAATCTAAAAAAATTGTACCATAAAGTATAAAACAATATTAAGTAACATAATACGATAATAATTCCGATTTGCCCAATAAAGATCGATCTTCCAACCATAATAGTTATTTATGCAGCTGCAGTACAATAAGGGGTATTCAAACACGTATTAACTTTGACCTTGACATTGACCTTGACCTTGAGGTTGACTTTTACCTTGACCTTGACCTTGAATTTGACTTTTACTTTGACTTTATTTTTCCTCCCCCACCTCGTCATTTTATCATCCGAACGAGTGTTATAATATTGAGCTTAATTTCATTAAACAGGGTGTCCCAAAACTTTGCCACATGGAGGGAAAGTACCTTAAATATTGAAGATAGGAAATTTTAATGAAAGAAGACTTCATTTTATTTTAAATGTTAATGCGAACTGCATTGAAAGATTTTTTTAAATATCGCATTATTTCCTACACAAATTGACACAATACGTAATCATTAAAATTTAAATGTAAAATTTCATGGACTTCCTTTTGTTTAAGTTACTGTACTTATTACTTAACAAAAAATTATCCTAATGAGTAACCCTTTCGATCGGTATCGTAAAAATAAAAGATTGTTTTTTTTTCTAATTTGATAGGTTCGATTCCTGGTTAAGGCATGCAATTTTTCGAAAATCTTTGAATACAGTTCCAATTACTTTAAAAATAAAAAACCAGCCAAGTGCGAGTTGGACTCGCGCAAAAAGGGTTCCGTACCAAAAGCGGCAAAAAATCAAGTTTGTTGTATGGGAGCCCCCCTTAAATATTTATTTAATCTGTTTTTAGTATTTTGTTGTTATAGCGGCAACAGAAATACATCATCTGTGAAAATTTCAACTGTCTAGCTATCACGATTCATGAGATACAGCCTGGTGACAGACAGACAGACAGACAGATGGACAGCGGAGGCTTAGTAATAGGGTCCCGTTTTTACCCTTTGGGTACGGAACCCTAAAAAATGAAGTCTTCTTGCAGTAAAATTTCCTATCTTAAATATTTAAGGTAATTTCCCTCCGTGTGGCAAAGTTGTGGGACACCTGGTATACCTAACTCGTCGGGCGGATATTGTTTGTGGTTACTATGATACTGGTAGTTATAATGTTGGCAGTAAGCTAACTTTTTCAGAACACTTTACAGATAGTTTTAAGCATGGGGTGTAGATAAAAATAGATAAAAGCATTATGTCCCCGTTTGTACCAATTCTATTCGTAACGTCCATTAGAGGAGACCTACGGGACTTAATTCAATTCTCCTCAAGAACTCCCCCTGTCTTGTCTCGTTGTTGCCTTCATTAGTCCACTATTTATACCGAGTGCAGTGTGTGAATGGTCTAATGATATTGTGTGGAAATAGTTACAAGTGGCTTTGTTGTTTGTCGACAAGAAAGGACTTAAGTGAGTAATTATGACTTGAAATTATGTAGGACGATATAAGAAGATAAAAAAATGGATCAAGAACAATGATTTTAGATTTTTTTTAATTCTAATATCATGGTTCAATAAAGTATTTCGTAAAAAATTAGACTTTTAGAAAATAATAAAGACATCTACTTTTTTAATACATTGAAATAAAAACACGAATGAAAATTTTTATTTATTGGTTAGTTTTAGTTACTCTTATCTTAACCATTATGTCTTAACCAAGAAAAAATATTGTGATCGACGCTGCAGAAATGTGCATAAAAATACGTCTACTAGAGCTTAGCAAATTTAAAATAGAGATGGAAAGTTGAAAATCAGTGTGTCGCTTTTGCCTGACAGCAAAAACGCCTTCAGCTTTCAGCCTAACAACACCCTGAGACGAAATGTTTTCAAATAAGGTTTTAACGAAATGCATTGTGGTATACCAAGCTCGTTTGATTTGTCTGCCTCGCCACGCATAGATATACAGCTGTGTCTACCATAATTCCAATTGTGGTGACGCAGGAGCAGGATTCAATAAGCCTCTTTAAGGCTTTCAACAGAACAGTCCCTCCATTCGTTTGGGGCATTAATCAAATCCGTCATAGGTCAACACAGTACCATTTTCTGTCGCAGCGAGTAAATTCATCGGTCTGATAATTAATTTTATTCCTGTCCTCAATAGATGTTTTCGTTGGACTCGGTCGTGTTTTATTATTCGCTATGTTTACTCTACAGATGTTTATTGAAACCTAAATAGAAATGTCAGTATGTTTGAAATTTTAATCCGGTCAGGTGCGTTCGATTATTTATGGCTTGGTTGTCTGTATGTAAAATTTAGGGTTAAGAAACCTTTAATTTTGAAGCAGCGTGTTCAAATTATAAACGTACCCTACGTACGCTACGCTTATACTGCCCAAAACAAGATGAATGAACCTTTAGTAATAAGCTCTCATAAGAAAATAAAGTTTATTTTTACTGACAACCCATAGCAAAATCTTCTTACTATACGTACCTTCTTAGATCATTGTAGAGCAAGCAAAATATAATCTTATGCACAACGTAAGCAGAGTAGCGTAATTCGCTTGCAACATCTACGGCAAAGGGCCGCATAAGCATTTGCATAATTCCCGCTCATTTGTAGCCCCCCCGTAATTCTACCGTAACATGTTACCGCCAACCGCATAATTTAACCCCTCGAGATTTTTGCTCCCAAATTTTGCTCATATACCTATATCATACTTACATTGTACAATATGTTAAACTTATATGTTGAAATAGGTCTCTATCAATTCATACATATTTTGTATCAACTATTACTTACCTACTACTAAAAAAAAATAAGGCTAGACTGGAAGCGTTGTTATTTAATTTTTAGCTGTAAATACAGTCACTCTTGCGGTCCGGTTTGTGACAATGTTATTAGCTCAGCAATCTGAGCTATAACTTAGTAAACAAAAAAATACTTTCTTATTAGCTCAGAAATCTGAGCTAATAACTTTTTCACGGAGCGGAACGAACGTCATTTGATTTTCCGGTTAATTTTTCGGAGTAGAACCTAAGCTAATTACTGATAAAATATGTAGTTACCTTGTATCTCATTTGTAATCATTTCCCAGCTTAATTCTACGGTAACATTTATGTTACCAACAACCGCTCAACTTAACCCTTCGAGCTTTTGATCCATCATAACAAAATTGTCATAATATTCATTATTATGCTAGGAATTTAAAGTTAATTAACTTCGATTACCTAGCTATTTGTTTGGGCCATTTTGGTAGAAATAGAAATCTGGAAAGGCGACAGACAGGCTTACAGGATTTGATATTGTAGTGTAATATTAATCATGGGATGTTTCCCACTATTATCCCAACCGCCATTGAGGGGAAAGTCATCAACTGAATGCCCCCCGTCAAAACTGATTTCAGCCGGATACGGAAGTGTAAAGCCTCCGTCTATCATAGCATCCATCATCAATCATGTGATCACGTGCGATGGAACTACGATATTAAATGAGAACATTCCGATCAAAACATCAATCTGTTACGTTCTATCATCGTTTTCAGTTAACGAGGTGCATATCAATGCAAATGAAAACTTTTTAATATTTTTATATTTCACAAATATTAATAATAGCACCCATATTAGATAAACTGGTGGAACGTCGCCTGAGATGGTTCGGACATATTCAGAGGCGGACTCAAGACGACATGGTAAAATTGGCTTTAGACTTGGATATTCCCATGAAGACGCGAAGACGCGGAAGACCCACGACTACTTGGATGACGACGGTTAAAAGAGACCTGAAAGCCGCTGATCTATGGATCCAGATATAGCGCTTAATCGTAGCGAATGGAAGAAAAGGACAGGGAGAGCCAACCCTAAATAAAAGGCACAAGGTCTGGGAAGAAGAAGAAGAAGATATTTCACAAATGTATGTAATATTTTCGTAATGGGAATAGTGGGACTGACCCAAAAATATAGTGGTGCCGCAAACTGCTAAAGTGTAAAGTGTGGAGTGCTGACAAATCTATAGATTAAGATATTGCACTCGAATCATACTTTAAGCCCTTATTACTCTTTGTTTGTCATCCCTAGTTCACAAAACAATATAAGAAGTGAAAGTTCAAAAGAGTCGTTCATCTTTTTCCCGACTGATATTAAGAAAAGTTTAGTTAGCTGAACTCACATCGTCTCTGCCAAAATATTTGTCAATCAATCCTTAATCGGGTCACTCTTTTGATCCATCTTTGTTAGAGACTGATTAATCACAGAAATATTACAATCCCCATGTTGCCATTCAGGTTCGTTCATCAATCATGGCGTGACGTCACAGGCAAATTGTTACAAAAAATATGCTCGTTAACTGCAGTCTCGTTATTACTTTAATAAAAAAACCGGCCAAGTGCGAGTCGGACTCGCGCACGAAGGGTTCCTTACCAAAAAACAGTAAAAAAAAAAACAGGTTTGTTGTATGGGAGCCCCCCTTAAATATTTATTTTATTCTGTTTTTAGCATACGATGTTATAGCAGCAATAGAAATACACGATCTGTGAAAATTTCAACTGTCTACCTGTAGTCGTTATCAATATGGAGCAAAAACCGGCAAAAAAATCACGTTTGTTGTATGGGCGCCCCCCTTAAATATTTATTTTATTCAGGTTTTAGTATTTGTTGTTATAGCGGCAACAAAAATACATCATCTGTGAAAATTTCAACTGTCTAGCTATCACGGTTCATGAGATAGAGCCTGGTGACAGACAGACAGACAGACAGACGGACAGCGGAGGCTTAGTAATAGGGTCCCGTTTTTACCCTTTGGGTACGGAATCCTAAAAACGATATTTTCCGTCAAAAGCCTTCACGTCTTAACTACTGAACCGATCATCATGAAATTTTGCATAAATGTTCTCAGGGGTACAGAGAAGGACATAGGGTACTTTTCATCCCGAAAAACAGTATTGTTCCCGAGGGATAGCAAAAAAACTTTCCACGCAGACGAAGTCGCGGGCGGCCGCTAGTTGAATTATATATTAAAAATAAATAATTAAAAAATATTAAAAACACGAATGCCTTGCCTAAAACAAACTATTAATTTAATGAAAACAAGTATCATTGCAGAGTTATTTCCGACTGCAATGACACTTGTTTATTATTAATTTTTTCAGTCCGTTTTTGGACAGGGCATGAAATTTTAATTAAAGATTGATTCACCTAGTACTTATAATAATAAATTATGTAACCAAACATACTACAAAGAAATTATAAACTTGCCATTTCCTCAAATACATATTTACTAGGTCACCTTCTTATATTTTAGGCTCATCGCAGAAAGTATAGATACTTATCTAAATAACAGAGTCGCGCTGCAATGTAAATTATACTCCAATAAGTTATTAATAAGGTAAATTTTGCATATATCACCTACGTGTTATTTCCGTACCTGCAAATTTTACAACATTCGCGTTAACTTAATTTACCATCAGGCAAGTTTCATAGTACCTCAGCTACAACCACTACAGCCCTTATTGACATTATATTAATTAATAACTTAGTAAACAAACAACTAATTCCAATACCTAGTTTGTAGTTCACGATTGCTTAACTAAGTTAACCGGTTACGCGTTGTATGGTAATTATTCGTATAATTTGGGAGCCCGTTTGCACTCTCTAGATAAGTCATATTGAGCAACACGTATAAGGTATAAGTGTAACACGTATAAGCTAAAGCTAATAATCAAAAGCTTAGTCTGTTTATTTCTACTTGTATTTGGTAAACAATCTTTATCCAACTCTTAACTGAAAATAGTTATTTGTTATACAAGTGACCAAAATCGATTTGTGCTGCGAGTGTCGACTTTAAATCACGAACTAGCGAAGTAGTCTAGAATTGAATCACGAGCGTAGCGAGTTATTCTAATATAGACTACTGAGCACAGTGATTGATTTAAAGTCACGAGGCAGATCAAAATTTTGGTCTCGTGTAAAACATACAACTTTTCACCTCTACCAGCGAGAAAATTTTACGTGAATTTCCTGGTAAAAAGCTAAATTCAGCATTAAAAACTTGTTCACTCAACTCTTATGGAGTTAGACAACTATCTTCATCGTTGGACGCACAATTTTTTTGGAATGTATCCCAAATCTTCATCGTTGGAATAGTTTCATCAAACATATGCTGAAAATTTTTATTCATAAAGTAGATTCCCGCCGTTCTGTTTTACATTATGACCTTGTGCTTTTCTCTTATTCATTAATATCCGATCTTATTTATTTATGAATAATCATAAAACACTCATTATTATTTGTTAATAAATTTCATTTTTTTTTATTTTATATTTATTTCAAACATGCGACCTCATTTCGTCCATACCCTTTATTTCGAATTATCAACCTTCTTTTTTAACAAATCTTATTTAAAACTCCTTGGTATATCCGTGCATTTTATTTTTTTTACTTTTTAATCCATGTATGACACCATAAAGCACTCTATCTAATCTATCCTTTTCTCACATATTAATTTTACAACAAGTCGCATCCTTGTCACTCTATTTCTTTTTTCTTTATTATTCTAAAAGTTGGTGTTAGAAATTAAAAAAGCACTTTGCCTCACGCTCGCAGCAAAAATCGATTTTGCTGCGAGTTTTTACGCGCCAAATGCGCCCTTTTCGTGCTGGAGAGGTGAAAAGTAGGTAGGAAGGTATTTAATCGGGTAACAATAAATTCCCATTTTGGGTACCAAAAATACTGAATATAGCGTACTGAAATACTAAGTGGGCGACGGACCGAGGGCGACTACAAATGATGAAAACGGGTGACTTTAAAATACAAATTGAGTAACTAGTTGTTCAGAACGGGCGATCAAATTACTATTTGGGCACACAAAATATTAAAAATTTGGCTTATATTTTATTTAAAAAAGTGACTATTATCCTAATCGAGATGACAATAATACCATTTTGGGCAGCTTGAATCAGTTTTTAGTTACCTACTTGGAATAACAGTTGCCCACTCAGTATTTTTGTCACTCATTTAGAATTTTCACTGCCAACTTAAATTATTTATCTCGCACATGTAGTCGCCCGTTTTACGTATTTTTGTAATTCATAGTTAGTCGCCCGATTAGTAATTTTGTCGCCCAAAACTAAACCGTTGCCAGGTTTAGTATTTAAGTATCCCATTAACAGTCGCCTTTAATTATTTCCAGTCGCCCAATTAATTAATTCCCTTTACATAATAGGACTAGTTAGGATAAACAGACTAAAGCTATACAAGAATACTCTTAATAAACAACCAGAATAAAAGCTTTGAAATGTTTGGCTCACTTTAAAATGGCTTTTAACATGTAGAGACACTAAACTTGAATACAGAAAGTAAAGGAGAATCTAAAATGTTACCTATATTATTTCACTCACAATGACACACAAATAAATTAATAGCTTTTTTACCATCGCCACTCTAAAAAGTGCGTTTAATTCAACGATAAGAGTGAATAATAAGCGATTTTATTCACCGAGTGAATAAAAATAATTTGAATTTGGAACAAGCGTGCATCATGAATTCGTACAAAAAAGTTCCAATACCTACTGGCCGCTATGGAGCTATTCCATAGTTACACAATAAAATTAAACGAAAAAAAAAATCCCGCCAAATTTAATTAGGTTCTTTTTTGTGTCAATTTAATTAGGTTCTTTTTAGTGTCTTATCTTTGGGTGCTTTTCTATGTATTAGAGGGAGATTGAATGTTCAGTCTTCATTCTATCAGTCTGGTACGATATTTAGTCTGCAAAAATTCAAAGTCTATACAGACTGATAAAATGGATTGATACCAGACTGATGTCTGATCATGACTGTAATCTCTCTCTTAACGTGGTTGTTTTATGTCATTTGAAAACTTCTAATATCACGCATGGGTCGGTCATGGGATGGGTGACCAAAACTGTATTATCTCGAGCTCCTCAGTGCCTCGGAAGGCACGTTAAGCCGTTAGTCCCGGCTGCATTTGCAATCGTTAACACCCATCAATCCGCATTGGGCCCGCGTGGTGGTTTATGGCCCATCCTCCCACTCATAAGGAAGGCCTGTGCCCCAGCAGCGGGGACATTAAAAATGGCTGATGGTCAACTATAAATACTAAGTATAAAGTACTGCTAGAGGTACCTATTTGTTTTCTCGCAGTCAATGGTAAAAAGTAGAGTACACAACTCGTGAAAAAAAATTTCATCTCGGTCCTTTGTATCCCTCGCTTCGCTCAGGATTCTACTTTTGAATCCCTCGCTACGCTCGGGATTCAATTCTAGAATCCTTCGCTACTCTCGGGATCCAACTTAGTCCCTCGAACTAAATTCCCTTTTTATTCACTTGTTGTATAATCTACTATTCTATATCACAATCACTAAAATAATCGTTATACATCTCATTTAACAAATTAGTGCACTAGTGATAGAGTTAAAGTAAAACATTCATACTAACATACATGCATGCATAGTGTGTCAAATTGACGATCCTTTGTACTCACGGGTAAGGTAAAAGTAAAATAGAGTAAAAATACACCGTCATTTTTCCACTGCTGTACATACGTATTTCCTTCGAGGAAGTTCTCAGAGAAAATAACATAGCGGAATCGAGTTCACAGGTGCGTCAGGAGCATATTTCTTTTAAATTTTTGATGTAAAGGTATGTTTTAAGGTATCACAATAAAATACGCTGCTCTCGGGGTATGATGCATTTTTATTTGTCTTTCTTTGTAACATAGTAAGATAGCAAGCAATCTCAAATTCAGTTTATGTAATAACTAACGATCACCCGCCAGTTCGTGCGTGGAAAGTCTTTTTTGCTATCCCTAGGGAACAATTATTTTGTCTGGATGGAAGGTAACAACGTGTGTGCAAAATTTTGAGTTTAGACGTGAAGACGTAACAAACAAACAGACTTTCGCATTTATAATATAAGTGTAATGTAATAATTATATTACTTTGTTTAAAATAATAATTAAATTAATATGCCACTGTTGATTTTTCAACTTTCATTTTTTTATTATTAATTCTATAATGGAGCTATAAAGGAAGAGGCCTCCTTTGGTACTGTTTCTGAAGTAATCTTGCATAAAATCGAGTCTTACAAAAGTTAAAGGCATACAACAGGTTACTAAAAATTGGTGTACGAAATCAGTTTTTATAGTTTAAAAGAGCTATAAATTTCATTCATTCAGAGTCTGAAATAGAACATGCATGAATGAGTCATGCAATTATGTCGGAACGATGATACCTCACTCGGCATCAAATTATGCATAGCATTATTATCATCTGTTGTAAATGTTACGGCTAATACTCGAAGTGCGGCTAAACCTAGTTTTAGCCGGGTAAAACTAGGTGTAGCCGATAGCTGTTGGCTAAAACTAGGTGTTACCGATCTGCTTTACTCCTGAAGGTCCCGAATATAGGTTAGAAATTCGAGGTAATTTTTTTAACAGACAACAAAAAAAAGTTTCTTTATACCCCATGCTGGACCTAGTTTTAGCCGGCTACACCTAGTATTAGCACCGAGCAAATCGGCTACACCTAGTTTCAGTCAACAACTGGCAGCTACGCCTAGTTGTAGGCGGCTAAAACTAGGTTTAGCCGCACTTCGGTTATATAGATTTTGTATACTGCTTCAGTCGCTAATCGTGTAACACCTTTGCTGTTCGGCAACACTCAATAACTATAAAACAAATCATAAACAAAACACGATGAGAAAAAGGGGAAATGCTAAATATAAATCAGGACTTAGGTAGCTTAACAACTTTGATAAGGAACAAAAATTATACGAGTAAGTTAGTAATTAAAACCTCATCCCTCAGGCAATTATTGCTTAGGTATCCATTTCGGCAAAAATAGTAATTCGTTTATTTCAGAACGGTGTCCATAATGTTAGTTACAAAAATTTCCTTAAAAACTATGTCGGTTATTAATTTGCTATTGCAAATTGAGGAGCTCGGTGGCGCAGTAGTTTAGCGCCTGGCCCACCGATTGCGGAAGTCAAGCAACGTTCGCAAGGGTCGGTCATGGGATGGGTGACCAAAAATTTATTATCTCGAGCTCCTCCGTGCTTCGGAAGGCACGTTAAGCCGTTGGTCCCGGCTGCATTTGCAGTCGTTAACACCCACCAATCCGCACTGGGCCCGCGTGGTGGGTTATGGCCCATCCTCCTTACCACCCATAAGGAAGGCCTGTGCCCCAGCAGTGGGGACATCAAAAAAGGCTGATAGACATTACATTGCAAATTATGTATTATTATACATTTAATTAATTAATTACCAAATTATTACAACATTAATTGATTATATTAATTAATTATGAACATGCCCATGATTTGATACAGATTTCAATTATAATGGGATTCCAGTAAAACTTACCTACCCTTTTTCTAAATGTTATGGATAATCATCATTTACTTTTAAACAAAATAAGTTCTTTAGCTAGATCGTATAATATATGTGTTTAGTTTCAAAGCTGTGGCCACAGTTAATAAGTTATAGGATTAAGTCAACGCCAGCTGCGCATTGCTTGACGAAGGCGCCATATAACTCACAAACAAGGTTTCGATTTCGGTTGTAGTTTCGGCTTTAGGTGCCAAAAACAAAACCATTAAATGATAGATATGAGCCTTACAACTTACGAGGGGAGTTCAAAGTATTTTCGGTACCGGGATTTTCTAGTTAGTAATGAGGATAATTTTGGCTACGGTTCTCAGACTCTACAAATTTTCAAGGTATAGGCTGTAAAGCTTTTGCCGCCCTTGCCTCCACAATTGTCAAATTGTCATGTCCTACATTATTTTTACAATTCAACAATTTCGTTGGAATTGCACGTAAAATATTTTTTTGATATATTTTTGAGCTAATTAAAGCTCAATCATGTAAGATTTGGAAGGCGGGGTAATGCATGCTACTTACACAATTGGTAGACGTGAATAAACAGAATAAATAATCTTTATTGCGTTTACAAACAATTGAAAATACTTAATTCAGTAAATTTATAAAAGTACGTCACAATACTTTTTTCCGTGACTTTTTGTTGGCAAAATCATCGATAATATCGTCGATACGTGATTTTGTTCATCAATTCTGACTCTATGCACAAAAGAGCTAAAGCATTTAATTTTTCTTGGCTCAAGGTCAGAAAACAGAATACAGAAAACCGTCATCCAGAAATCTTTTTGATTTCTGGTAGCAAAAAAAAAATTGGTGCCCAAATTTGCCGCCCCAAAAATCTGCCGCCCTAGGCTCAAGCCTACTCAGCCTGCTGGTAAATCCGCCACTGACGGTTCTCTTACTACATTATCCAAGGTAACAAATTAGAAAATTTCGTCAGTTTGTCATCGTTCGTTTTTAGGGTTCCGTACCCAAAGGGTAAAAACGGGACCCTATTACTAAGACTCCGCTGTCCGTCTGTCTGTCTGTCTGTCCGTCTGTCTGTCTATCTGTCTGTCTGTCTGTCACCAGGCTGTATCTCATGAACCGTGAACGTTCAGCCGTTTTAAAAAATGATCAAAAATAACACAAACCAACCTTTTTTGTTAGCGGTGCAAAGCAAATTTAGTTTTTTAGTTTTAGAATAGTTCAAGGTTCAAAATCAATCACAACATTTGGCCAATATTCGAAATATGAAAATAATAAGGTTGTGATGTGACAGAATTATTACTGCGTATATTATTTGTATTCAAACAACATAAAACTTTCGCTAAATTTTTATATGAGGTCTACGGAGCCACTAGTTACCTAGGTGCTCAGAATTGAACCCTCAAACTTACGGCACAAAATAGAGAGACTAACAGAAGTTAAGCTCTGTACTACAGACGCTCGAGCATCGCACACACACAAAGACGGCTCTCGCCGCTGCGTCACGTACTCGAAGTGGTTTGAGATTGTTCTGAGATTCCGGTTTTATAGTGTCGGTGAGAGATGTCTATGTGTGCGTTGTTCGAGCGCGCGATGCTAAGTTTGACTACTGTACTCTCTCTATATTTTGCTTACGGGCACAACCGCAATACCTATTTCTGAATCATAGCATGATTGGTGTTAATTTCTGTGATCAAACTCTTCCCAGTAAAAACGAGGTCTCATGTCAGATTGATGACCTGTCAAGGACACCAGCAGCCTTTATGGGCATAATTGATTTCGGGCCTATTGTACCCAATTTTGACGTGGTTATGCACTTCGCTAAATTATTAATTGATTGGCTAATTTTAGCCGGATTGCGAGTAATGTGGAGGGTTATATTTAATGTTACTAGTGACATTTTAGGAATACACGGACCAATTTTAGCTGCAAATTATTATAGTGCACAACGTTATTTGACCAGAAATTTTGCAGCTCATTACTTATTTTATTCTGAAAGCAGAATAGAGCGAAGAAATGTATCAGAATATCTCGATGTTATACACACGTATCTGGTATTAATATGTATATCCAGTGAATCCTAAAGCTATAATTATTATCGAAAGAAAAATTCAAATTTAACAAATTCGAAAGGTATAATATCTTGTTGTATTTTCCAAAGCTTTTTCTTTCGTTCAGCACTTTAATTCCAATACAAACCCAGCGATGTCATCTTAACTTTTTATTGGTTTTATATACTTAAACAGAGTGTTCTCTCTCATAAAATAACTGAACATTATCTTCATTTTAATAACACTTTCAAAGAGTAGGAATCTACATACGTTTTACCGCCCCGTAAACCAACATTTCGGGTGAAGAGTGAATGAATAAAACATAAGTCTATGGCACAAAAATTTTAATAAAACCAATTTTGTTCCAGGGTTTTGGGCGAACACAATGTTGGTGGAAAACGGGAATGAAGGCGCACATCAGGAGAGCACCCCGCCATGGCGTCGACAGGACCTACCCGATCAAATGGCCCAGCCCGTGCCATAAATTTGAATAATGAATGGGGACAGAGAGAGTCTTGGCGTGCGAGAAATTCGGATGGAACTACCCGACAGCATATGCTCCGGTTGCCAAAACGCAAGCAAACTAACCGCATTTCGGCTTCGACCACCCGATCCAAATTCGACGTTCCTAAGCCGTTCGTTTGTGCACGAAAGACCGAACGGGAGCGAACCAATCAATCTTAGAATGCTATTAGACTTAAACGACTCATTCAGCGAACTGTACGACTTCGTTGCAGAGAATGGAACGTTTTCGAATTGCACGTTCGAAAATGGAACTTGTTCTAGTGATGTGAAAAGTTATAACTTTTGGGCTCTCTCGTTGTTAGTGTTCCCGTTGTTAACTTTGTTTGGTAACGTGCTAGTTATAATTAGTGTCACCAGGGAGCGCAGCTTAAAAACTGCTACGAACTATTTTATAGTGAGTCTCGCTGTCGCCGACCTTTTAGTGGCTGTTGTAGTGATGCCATTTGGAGTCTACTATTTGGTAAGTGACAATAAACTTCTTTAATTACAACTCGCATAATCATGTTCTTTAAAGTATGGATGATAATAAGTTTAATTCTATTTTTATTGCATTTCACATTATATCTAACAATAGCAGGACGACACCTACTATTTACTGCCAACATCTCATATTTGTGCATTTATTTTTTATTATCAGAATATACAGGGTCATTTTTGGACCCCTTTTCAAACTTTGTCAGGTCATTCTATAACAGCAGTACAATCAATTTATGAAGTAAAACAAAAATATATTTTTTACATTTTTACCCCAAACTTTTCCCTTCACGAATTGAAATTGTTGTCACCGTTTGCGCGTCGCATGGTCGACCCCCGCGAGCCCCCCTCCCGCCACTCGCCTTCCCCCGCTCGCGCCCCGTTCGTGACGGTGAGCGTGCGCGCCTAGATTTTTAGGATATAAAAAGAGGTTGAAAACTGTGAATTTAAAAAGAAATAATTTATAATTATCTCACCAATTTTTTTTTATTACTTCCTTGAACTATTATTTGATTTTGTAAAGGGGTCGCAAAATTACCCTGTATTAGTATCTTTCTTTTTTAACTTCTATGATTGCGATATAAATAAAAATAATACCTAATCTGACTTTTTATCTGGGAGCACGGTAGTGCTCCCGCCAAGACAAGCAAGCGAAGCGCAAGGGCACTACCTACCTTTTCTCGAAGCGTTTCGTCGTGTTTTTGAACCCTCATATCTTGAGTTTGGAGTATACCAGATAAACAAAATTCTCGAAATGTGATGTCAGTAGTAGACTTATTAGATATATAAAGTTTCAATTGCATAGCTTTTCTAATATAGATTTTATTGATATCTGAAAAACCCCGATTTCGTCACTGACTCACTCATAATCATCAAAATTTCATAGGGTACTTCCAGAAGTCCTAGAAAGCTGAAATTTGGTATGTAAGCTAGTATTAGGACACACACCACAAAAAATATATAAAGTTGGATTTTAACCCTCCAACCGCTTAACCCTCATAACTTGGGTTTGGATTACACCAGAAAAACAAAACTTTCGAAATATGATGTCAATAGTAGACTTATTATACATACAAAGTTTCAATTGCACAGCTCTTAAACTTTGGATTTTATTGAGACCTAAAAAATCCCGATTTCGTCAAAACTTACTGATAATCATCAAAATTCTAAGGGTACTTCCTAAAGTCCTAGAAGGCTGAAATTTGGTATGTAAGCTAGTTTTAATACACAAACAACAAAAAAATTATAAAACTTGGATTTTTTCCCACTAATCCCTTATACCAGGCGATGGAAGTTTGTACGAGACCTTGGCAAATTTTGATGCTAGAGGTCTGAAAAAAATTTACATATTATGTATCTGAAAAAACTTTAAATATTTAGTAATAATTTTTAAAACTTAGTATAAATCACTGTCAAAGCAACGGAAAAAAATATTTATTAAAAAGAAATTGTGTTCATTTCAAAACTACCTACTTTTCATGGCGCAAACCCCACGCAGACCCTATTTTGCTCTTTACGTTACGTCAAAGAGTAAAATACTATCACAGCATAAATGAATTAGTTCTACCACAGAATAAAATAAATAATAGTACCTACAAGTACGCTGGTTGATGTTGCTTTTCCGGTTTATGGAAAGTTACTTACAAAAAGGAATGAAATCCCACCAAAAACATTTTCATGTATAATGTTGCCAAGCACTGACGTCCATTATACAAAGTACGCTGGACTGGCGAACGTCACCAATCGTTTGTTCCGATTTGAAAATCGCCATATTGGCACTGAGAGCAGTAGATTCTACTGTGGCAATAGTGAGTGTACTTTGAACTAATTAGTTCCAAGTACACTCACTACTGCCATAGTATAGAATCAATACTCTCAGCGCCAATATGGCGATTTTTAAATCAACACATAAAATTGCTGTCATTTCATGACAATAGCCAGTCCAGCGTACTTGTATAATGCAGGTCAATGTTGCCAAGACTTCCATATGGCTGGCACTGTTAAAAAGTTATCAGACCTCAAGTAGAGCCAAGCTTCTAACTCTACGCGCCCTAACTCTACAAGCCCTAATTTTAAAAAATCTTCACCTTAGTCAAAACTTTTTGACAGTGCAAGCCATATGGAAGTCTTGGCAACATTATACATGAAAATGTTTTTGGTGGGATCCTTCATTAAATTACAATATTTGGCATATTCTCTACCTATATCTTGAAAGATATTGTTACTTAATATTCATCATACAGACCAAACCCACGTTATATCTGCTTCACGAAGTATTTCCACACCAATGAGTTTAAATCCAGAATGGACAATTGTATTGATATATCATCCAACACTAATTATTATTTCAGGCGCGTTTCATGTGACTGAACGTTCCGTGGCACGTACGGCCTTTAATAAGTATTCCGAGACTTAATCCCTCTTCAATACGGATTGCCTCACGTATCAACTACAAACAGATACCGGGTAGAGCCTCCACAAAAGACCGCTGTGACTTAGCTGTATACGGGTAACGTAAAATAAAACGGCTTGTTTGTCCATTAATGATACTGTACTGTCTTCTCTTAACATAGTAATGGTTGGGAAATATTTTTCCACTGTACCATTAGCTCTTATCTCTTTTCGCCACTCGGAAATATCATTTGTTAGAGCGAGACGCTCGGCAACGACGCTCATCGATGCTTTTCAAGAAGTGACCGACTGAAAAGTTTTTCTATAAATATTTTATGATATTTATGAAAAATATGCTGTTTAGAACTTATTATAGGTGACACAATGCTCCTGTCAACCTGATAAAGATCCTTTCCACATACATGAACTATCGCGTCACTTCACTACACAATCTATCGGCATGTGCCACGCTACGACCCCGGCTCGGCGCGGCGCGGCTAACAACTTTTCTCTTCATTGCGGGTTAAAACGCTTTTCGCACAACAATAATTAGCATCACACGCCATTATATTACGAATTCACTAGCCATAGCCACGTTTGCCGCCCGGTCACATTACCGCTGGCCATGGCCATAAAATATCGGTATACCTTCGCGCGTCAAAAAGGCAGGCATGCTCGTCGAATAGGTGAGCGGAGGGGACTCCCAAACTCGGTCGGCACGTCAGCCAGGTAGCTGAATTCCTCTAGTTAAAAAAGCCATAAAATACTGTTTCAGTAGGTACCGTTTGTGGTCTAACGAGCAGGTGCCTATCATGCCACGGTACGTAGCTGAATTAACTATTCATGAATTACTGGTGAATCGTTGTTACGAATACCGACCTCATTCGCTTTAAATCTGAACTGTGACATTTCACGTCGAGGGCGGATTTTAATAAACTTATTATACCGTGCTTACATGATGCTATCAAAGTTTTATGCGTTGAAAGGCATCCGTCAGAGTACTTAGAATGGCACCAACCCTGCAACCCAGCACTTTGTAATTTTTTCTGCTTTTTACAAAATATGTGACCAAAAGTGCTTGTTAGAAGCATTTAAAAGGGCAGCTACATCAAAGTCGCAGTTTAATTACCTAGCCAAAGTAAAGATAAACCGTCATAAATGTCATAACCGATAACCCTAAACTGTGGTTCTACACCATACTTTGTAGTTAAAGTTAACAAAGCGTTGGGTTTATTGGCGGGAATAACTGGCTGCTACAATGTTACATTTCATTATTTCAACCTGGAAATTTAATACCTGTGCATGCTATAAAAACTTTTAGTATGGTCAACAAATAGATAGGTACCATGGGCAACAGCGTCGCTTAACCACAAACAATCGCTTGCACGTTTGTTCGTGCAGGAGCGATACGCGCACACACGAATTTTTTTTGCCCATAGTAGTACTAAGTTGTTTCAGGAAATGTATGTACTATGCTATAAAAACTTTTAGTATTGTCTACAAATTTATAGGTACCATGGGCAATAGCGCGGCGCTAACTACTCATAAGATTGAAATCGCATGCACGCCGCGCCGTCACAACATAAGTACGTTTTCTTCGTGCAGGCACAGAATATATACTCAAATGGTGCAGGGGCGATACGCGCACACACGAATTTTTTTTGCCCATAGTAGTACTAAGTTGTTTCAGGAAATGTATAGCTAACAGTGGCGAAGGGTCCATACAAACCCATTCCCATCGGCTTATCTTTTAATAATCCCACCCACCGATCAACTAAGCAGATCTTTACATTTTGTAGAACGGCTTACCTTCGCCATTATTGCACCTCTAGCATATCCAAGAGATTGACTTGACAATGCTGGTTAATAAGCATAGAAACCCCAATCCCAAAATAGTAATAATAATAGGTCTTTACCTATGAAATTGCCGTGTTGCAGTACAGACTTTTTCAAACAAAAAAAAGTTTTGATTGGCTATAATAAATAAATAAATAAAAGACATTTATTTCATCACACACAAATAACAAGGATAACAACATAAACATCATTAACTGCTTCGAGTGTGTGATCTGGAGCCTAAACTAGGGCGACCCTGTATTTCAGGTCTCCAGGTCCTCACCCACGGATCCCCTAAGTATATTAACTAATAATAGTATAGGTAGTCTTAATAATATTAGATTATTTAAGTGTGTGTACGTACGTGTGAGTGTGTTTGTGCGCGCGCGCGCGCGTGTGTGTGTGTGTGTGTGTGTGTGTGTGTGTGTGTATGTGTGTGTGTGTGTGTGTGGTGTGTGTGTGTGTGAGAGGGAGTTAATATAGTTAGTGTTTTATAGTTCTATTTTTTTTTTAAATAAGTAAATTGTTGTGAGATTAGTTTTAACAAGTTGCATGATGTAGAAGTAGACTATTGTTGGATTTCTAGTAAAGACTCTGTTTCAATGTAGTTAATTTTTAGCAGCCAATTTCGAATAAAAGATTTACACTCATATCTTATTTTGCTGTATATATTTAAATGTTTATTAAGTTTATTGTACAAATAAGGTGCAAGGAATTCGTAGTGCCTACGGAAGAAAGCTGTATTGTGTGTTACTGTTTTGCATACTTTGTCTGATCTACGTGTCGAATGGACGAATGACGGATCATAACTAAGCGTAGAATGTTTGTGAAGTGTGACATTGAGTATGAATAATTGCCTAATAGTAAGAACTTCACAGTCCTGGTACAATTTTTCAGTTGGGTATAGAAACGGTTTCTTCGCCATAACTTTAAGAACTGATCTTTGTGCACGTTCGATTTTAATCATCATTGTTTTGGATGCACCGCCCCATGCCGGAATGCAGTAGCTGAGTGTTGATTGTGCCAGTGTTAGATAAACGGACTTAATCAGTTTTGGTTCAAGAACATTACGAAGCATTTTAAAGATCCATATTAACTTTCGTGTGCGAGATGACAATGAGGCAATTTGCTCATTCCACGAAAGGGTTTCGTCAATTTGAACACCTAGGTATTTTATGTGAGTCACTTTATCCAAGCACAGGCAGTTACAAGTGGACAAATCCGTACAAGAATTAGAAGTGTGAAGTTTTAAAGTAAAATCGGAAGTTGGTAAGTATTCCTTTTTTATACTGAAGGCTATGTATTTTGACTTTTGGACATTAAGGGTTAAAAGATTTGTGTGTAACCATGAGGATACGTGAGCCAAGCCTGTTTCTGCATATTTTTTCACTTCACCCCAAGTCTTTCCTTTAAATATAAGAGCGGTGTCGTCTGCGTAGGAGAAGACACTACCATTGGGTGGTTTGTAATTACACAGGTCGTTTATGTAGATAAGAAACAGGCTTGGCCCTAGGACACTGCCTTGTGGAACTCCACAGGTTATGGGAAGCTCCGAGCTGTAATGGTCACCAATTTTTACTGTCTGACTTCTGTTAGTTAGAAAGCTGTGGAGTAGTTTTAACGGAACACCTCTGATTCCAATAGATTCCAGTTTTTGTGGTAAGATGGACGTAGAGACAGTGTCGAAGGCCTTCGCCAAATCAAGGAAAACACCGATACATTTTTCTTTATTATCTAATGTTTTAGCTACAGTATTAACGAGTTGTGTAACTGCATCTTCCGTAGATTTTTTTGGCTGAAAACCAAATTGTGAGGCGGAAATCAGTTGTTTTTTGCCTAGATAATTCATTAAACGTTTATTTATTAATTTTTCAAAAATTTTTGACAAGGATGTTAATACCGATATTGGACGATAGTTCTCGACACTGTCTCTACTACCACTTTTATGAATTGGATGGATAATGGACCGTTTGAAACACTGGGGAAATGTACCGTCGTTGAAACAGAGATTAAAGATATGTGCCAAAATAGGAGATATTTTTTTATTAATTTGTTTGAGGAAAATTGATGGAATTCCGTCCGAGCCTGTGGCGGAATCGATTTTTAAGCTTTTTATTAAGTTTGCTACTTCTTCGTCATCCGTCGGCAGAAGTACGAAGGAATCCAGATGAGAACCACCACTTGATTCTTTCTGTGTAATTGGTACGGCTATATTACTATTTATTTGACTAGCAAGTTTTTGACCAATTTCAGAGAAGTAGCTGTTAACTATATTTATGGATGGCTCTGGACCCTCAGGGTGGAGCTGCAATAATTCCTCAGCGGGACTCTTGTTTTTGGCCGTGTTAGTAATTTCTCGTATGGTTTTCCATGTTTGTTTGGGGGTTTTACAGCTGTTTATTTGTGATCTCTTATTTTCTGTTTTTAATCGATTTAAAATGTCATTACAAAAATTTCTGTATCGTAAATAGCTGGTTTTGAGAATTTCATTATCTGGAGACTTTTTGAGTTTTTGGTGAAGGGAATCTCTGTGGACTATGCAACGCAACATTCCTGCGGTGATCCAGGGCTTAATATTTTTTTTCCTATTTGGAATCTTTTTTATTGTTGTGTTTGCATCAAGTGATCGTTTTAAGCACGTAACTAAATTATCTATTGCAATATCAGGAGAAATATATTTTAGGATAAACGAAAGATCACACTCGTTAATATCTTCTGCGGCTTTTTCATAATGAATTATCTTTTTTGTTTTGGTTATTTTATTTCGACTCAAGTGACTATTCAAATTAAATAATACAGGCAAGTGATCAGTGATGTGAAAGTCAATCACAAAAGTTTGCGATTCATATGGAGATTTTGAGACAACATGGTCAATGCAATTATTCAGCCTAGTTGGTAGTGTGTGCGCTGGAAGAAGACCGTTTTCTGCCAAAAGATTCAAATATTCCTCACTCTTTTCATCAGTATTGTGCGGCTTTATGTCTATATTTATGTCACCTATGACGAGTATCGTTTTATAATCAGTAAGATCTTTTAGTTTAGTGTCAAGTGATGATAAGAATGGGTCTATATTTTTAATTGACGGTGACCTATATAGACACAAAACCGCAACTTCCTTTTTTATTTCAATCAAAAGACAGTTGGCATCATTAAAAGATATTTGTTCTAGTCTATAGGTGATGTCTTTCGACATATAAACAACCACCCCATCATTTTGGTTATGAGTTATTTGAGAGTAATGTAAGTTGTAATTCTCAAGTTGTGGAGGAGGTTTAGAATCCGATAACCAGCATTCTGTTAGAATTAAAATATCACAGGTTACATTTAGTATTTTAAGAAAACAAACAAATTGATCAAGGTTATGGTGAATACTCCTAATGTTTTGAGTAATAATTTTTAGACTTTTTTTATATTTAAATTTATTTTTGCATTCTTTTGGATCAATCAGCATAGCTTCCGATATAGTCATGTTATCTATTTCGGTATTAATATTAGTTAGATCGAATTTTGAGCAGATGGTGTACTAGTGTATTTGATGGGTTAATGTTATTTACCATAAACTGCGTAACAGAAGCATTTGTGATCTGGTGGCTATGAATTCTAATTTCAAATTTTGTTTTAAAAATATGACATTCTATTTACAAAATCAGTCTTTTGTTTATTGATTAGCGTTGTATTTTCATTACATTTCAAAATTTTTCCTCATAATGGATACTTCGAAATTTCGTGTGATTATGGAATATGAGTTCCGTCGTGGCACCAACGCGGCACAAACGACACGTAACATCAACGACGTTTACGGAGAGAACTGTACAAACGAACGTACAACCCGTTATTGGTTTGCTCGGTTCCGTTCTGGGAATTTTGACTTGAAAAATGAACCTCGTGGTCGTCCGGAAACTTTGGTCAACAATGATGAATTAAAGGCGATTGTGGAAGCAGATGAATCGCAATCTACAGCTGAGCTGGCAGCAGCTTTTGATGTTAGCATCAAAACAATATTGGTCCATTTGCGACAGATTGGCAAGATAAAAAAGCTTGATAGATGGGTGCCCCACTGCTACTTCACGACAACGCGCGACCCCATACTGCACAACAGACCGTCTCTAAGCTGCATGAGTTGGGTTTGGAAGCTCTCCCTCATCCGCCATACTCACCAGATCTAGCGCCTACCGACTATTACTTTTTCCAAAATTTGGACAACTTTTTAGCGGGAAAAAAATTCAATTCCCGAGAGGCAGTACAGAACGCCTTTGAAGAGTTTGTTGTCTCCCGTCGAGCTGATTTTTTCAAGAAAGGCATCCATAAACTGCCACAGCGTTGGCAAAGATGCATTGATTGCAGGGGTGATTACTTTGAATAAAAGAAATAAATAAGTTCGAAAAAAAATACTTTAACTTTTTTCAAACAAAAAGGCAATTTTATAGGTAAAGACCTAATATATCAGTTAATTGTTTCATGCAATTATTTTGCTTACCTACTCATTGAAAACATCACATTTTATAAGCATGAACAGGGTTAATTTTACTTCAAAGTTATAAAAATACAACTACAAACTATACAAATAAGGAAATTCAAGTAAACTGCTGGGGCACAGGCCTGCCTTGTGGGGGGATAAGGAGAATGGGCCATAACCCACCAAGCAGACCCAATGCGGGTTGGTAGATGTTAACGACTGCAAATTCAGCCGGGACCAACGGTTTAACGTGCCTTCCGAAGCATGGAGAAATTCGATGTAATAAATTTTAGGTCACCCATCCCATGACCGAACCTTACGAAAGTTGCTTAACCTCCGCAATCGCAGGGCCAGGCGCTAAGCCACTGCGCCACCGAGTCCTCATTTAAATGGGGATGTATTTAATAGCACTTTAAATTTGATGAAAACAGCTATAAAATTGTATATCAGCACTTTAAAATAATAATAGACCTATAATTTAATATTATCACTACAAAAATAATGGTTTGCACTTTAAAATAATAATAGATCTATAATTTAATATTATCACTACAAAAATAACGGTTGCACTTTAACTGTGTCGCAACCATTGGTCCCAACTCCGATACCATTTAGTTTCTGTCCAACCATGTCAAACTGACCACCATCTGACCACTGTTAAAATGAGATGGAAAGATGAAAACAACTTGTGGCATAATGCATAATTATACGCCATCAGGTCGGTTCTGGCGTTCTTGGTCACAAAGGAACCTAACCTCCTCCTGGGCTCCTCTCTCGCTGCGCCCGCTCGTCGTCGCACCTAGACGTCTGTTTACCAGTGCTAAAGTTATAAAATTAATTTGTAAGGTGCAAAGTATTAATTTTAAAGCTAATCAATTAAATTGTATAGTGCAAAGTATTAATTTTAAAGCTTAGCATATTTATAGTGGAAACCATTATTTTTATAGTTCACTCAATAAATTTTGAAGCTAAACATTTTAAAGTATGTTACATTATTTTTAAAGTGCATTTATATATTCCCCATTTAAATGAACCAAAAGATTAATGAATTGTTTCACTTAACTTTAATGTTCGTTTTATGGAAAAACGCACTGATTCATATCCTCTGGGTATAATTTTCCGAACAATTTAAACTTCCAACGGGTACGGACTCTAACTGAGTTTGACTTGCTCTTCATATCGATGTTAGTTTACTTTGAGTTAGTCAGGTCAATTTGTGAGGGAAATAGGAACTCGATGTAGTTTGACCACCCTATTCAAATACACCTCAACTTCTCAGGGGTCGGTCATGGGATGGGTGACCAAAGCTTCTCGGTAATTCGGAAGTATATCACGGCTGCATTTACAGTCAATAACATCCACCAACCATATTGGGTGTGCGGTGGGTTATTTCACCCATCTACTATATTCATTATTGTAAGGAAGACATTAAAACAACTGATAATTAATGACTCAGGATTCAAATGTAAAATAAAAATGGTCCCAAATTCTTAAAAATAAGCAATAAACTATTAAATCACATGTCGCAAGCTTATTTAGTGTTTTTTTATGTTTAATTCACCATTATCGTTCAAACGAATAGGCTATTTAAATGCACTACCGCTTCGACCAACTTCTCGTAAGTTATTGAATCGAGTAAAAGCACATTGCATTGATCGAGGCGGACAATTGAATCCAAATAGAAGTTGAACAGGGAATGACATAGATAATATCAACGCAACTTTTCTAGTTAATGTTTACAATAATGGAAAGTTTGTACACGTGGCAGCAAACTTTTTTTTAAGAAACATTGTAATACTTCACAGGGTTTCATAAATCTAACTACTTCGAATACCTTATTGCATCGTTCAAAAATAGTTTGAAAATAAATTAAGTAGAGTCAGCTAACAATAATTATTTCAACAATTGCCTTATAACTGTACCTACTTTTTTTTCACTCAAGCTTTAACATTTACACAATATTAGTAAATTCAATGGTAAGGTTATGGTTTCCCAACTGTGCCTGTATAAGAAAAATTGAAACTAGGCCTTAATAAGCCTAAACCATCGATCATGTAGCACGAGTGTCTACATATTCAAATTTGCCTCCATGACATGGGGGTTTCAAAGTGTTTTGTGATGACGCCGGAATATTCACTTGATATTTTAATGTAATTGGAAATACAACTCGTGAAATTTTTCATAAAGGAATGTACAATGGCGGCAGTGTACGGCAACAGTTATTGTGCTATCTCAGCCATAGGTACAAAAAAATCAATGATAAACCTCGTGAGATTTTAAATTTCTTTCTTTAACTATTTCAGAGCAGAAGAAATAAGAGTCAGAGAGAATTTTCAGTCTCTGTAAACTGGAATAGTCATAAATGAGCTACCTAATTTGGCAACCTGTTACTATAATATGGGGCATTAACTTACTCAAAGCTCGGAATTGATGTGACTTTATTTTTAATCCTGGCTTGGCTTGGCTATGTCAAAGAAAGCATAGCCAGGGTTAGCGTTACGTTTCAAGATATTCCGTAATTAGCTTGGCACAAAAATATCCGCTTCTCCCTACATGACAAGCGGCAAAAATCAAAGGCAAAATGTTGAAAGTTAACCAAATCAATTGGAAAATAACTATTTAATGAAACAAATTAGGCGTTATTTGTAAATGGACCAATACCGAGCTTGTCGTCATCATTAGTTTTCAGACGTGTTGAATTTTCTTCAGTATCAAAACTTTTAAGCCCTATATTGAAGAGATGGCAAAAGCTTTTCCCTTATCTATTCAATTGAAATACTAGACCTTTCAAATAGAAAGCTTAGGTATAATGAAAGTGATAGTTCAAAGAAAACTACATTAAAGGAGTAAAACATTTTAGCTAATAGTCTGGAGTTGGGATCAAAAACTATAAGTCACCCTCTGGAAAACTAAAAAGCTCTTATATACTAAATACATTGGTTATAAAAGACGATGCATATTTATGTTTATTCTTCTCATAGGTCCAAATTTCAAATGCTTATGAATTACACAATCTAACTTTATGGGGTCATGTATGGGTAGAAATGTAAACACAATATACCAGCTAGGTATTTATCAAGCAGTATGTTGTTTATCATGTGACCCAATACCAATAAATTGGATGCAAAGTGATTTTCAATGGCGGCCTATTACTCTCTTCCCCAGGCCGCATTTTACTTCATTTTACACAAAACAGCGAAACTAGGGAAAGTGTTTTAGCATGGTTTTAACAGGTTCCAATAGGTATTTGTTTGTTTCAATTTTGTTTTCTAAAATGACTTAGGTTTTGATTTTAAAATAATGTGCCGACGCTAACGTATGGCTAAAATACACTCGGCATCAGAAAAATTGCACCTGTTCAAAAATGTCTTCAAAGTTAATTAAAACCAATCTAATTTAATGGTAAGGGTTGTTATATACTTCTTCCCCTTCGGACATAGACAACAGTCTCTAGAAACCGTTGGAATACTTGTCGGACGGAATCATAGATGAGATTCAGTTTCCGAGCAACATTACATTGGCTCATTTTTTGCAATATTTGAGCAACTTCATGAGCAATAGTATCCCTCTTGTGTATTCCTTCTTTTAATTGAACTGTTGAAGTGTGTTTTCTCCATCATCTCGATAGGGAATTTACCCGCATTTCTTGAATTAACCCCTTTTATTGATCTTTTATGGCGGCGCAAGCGATAACGCTTTAAGCGTTTAATGGACAACATTTCATTTTGAGAACGTACTAAAATTAGAAAACCATTTCGAGATTTTAGTTTTCTAAGCTCATAGTTTTCTTTTCAGAATTTTTAGTTCAGTATTTTTTACGTTATTTAAAAAAATCTAAAATCTAGTCCAAATTGGGAATGTCAGGAAGTTTGAGTCGAGTCTATTTGTCTTGTATTTATATTATCTGTGCATTCATTAAAAAATAAAATCTATTGTCATAATAAATCATAGTGACAGAATGTCATTCAAGCGTATTTCCATAGCCTTCTTTAATTGCAAGCCGTGAACATAAGTTTGGCAACGTCTGTTACTGTCAGTTCGTGGTCATGTCGTCGGCCAGTCTCCATACTAAATGTATGGGAATATTTCAATTTTAAAAGGTCGATATTTTTTTTCGTAGTAATTGTGTGAGGTTTAAAATATGAAAATAATTTAGTTCTTTTATTGAAATGCTTTGTATATTAAACAATAAGAAAAATTTCAATGTTAACCAGGAAAAAATGGCTGTCAAAGATGTCATCTTTTTTGTTGATTTTCTTCAGCAGGGAGTTGATTAACACGCCCTCTAGCAATAAATGATATATCATTAGAAAGATCTTGTAAAGACAAATATTTGCTGTTGATATACTTTATATCAATTGTTAATACTTTTGGAGTTAAAGGTTATTAAAGTATAAAAGTGGTTTATTGTCTATGGGAGTTGATCTACCACACCTATAGAAATGAATGATATATCATAAGAAAGGTTTTTATATGACAAATATTTGCTGCAAACATACTTTCTATTAATTGTTAGTATTTTCGAAGTTTTAGGTCGTTAATGTTAAAAAAATTGGTCAAGTTTAGAGCGTTATAACTCTCAAAGTACTAATAGTTGACGTTTATAGTAATACAATAAAGTGTTTCAAATTTAAATACCTTTCCAATGATGTAAGATTTATTGCTAGAGGAGGCTTAGATCAAAATGCTCATCGTACTAAAGGACCCCCGAAAAGTTCAAATAATTTGACTCAAACCTTATGTTCTAATAAATAAATAATAATAATAAATACAAAACTTTATTGAAATAATCTTACTTCACAATTTACAACTAGTTTAAACATAGATAATATAGGAAAAACAAATAATAAATAATTTTTAAAATAATTTTATACTATTTTGCTTGACCACATGCGATGTTGCCGTTCTGCTCAACTTCAGGGCTTGGAAGATATAGAAGGCTATGGTATTTCTGATCACACTAGTAAAATGTAGAAATTTATAAAATATTCTTGTAAAAAAACTTAAAAAATTCCTGACAATGTACTTACGCTCTTTTAGAATGAGTAAGATTTCAAACAGTGATTTAATATTCAAAAAAACAATTAAAAGTTTGAATAAAAAATACTTGTCCCCTAATTTTGTATCTACTTTCATTATACAAAGTGAAAACGACATATTATATTTTTGAAAGGTTGTCCATTATGGTAACTGTTATGTTAATTAAATCAAACAATTATTAATTGAAAGCTCATTAAATGTACTTTCAGTAGATATCAACATTAACACAATAAAACGTTAGCTAGCAATAGCAGGTGGCCAAGTCTAAACTTATTTACGAGAAAGTGCGATTTTTCTGAGTGTATTACGCGTTTAACGAACTACAATAGACGTCTTTTAATTAATCGATTTGAACATTATTCCTTGCTTTTTATAGAGCTGTTTTTAAGGTTTTTGAAGGAGGTTGTGCTTTTTTTTTAAACTTTTTTATTTCAAACTTTTTTGTGGTAGGTATGTAAGCGATGATTTTATAAAATAAAACGTGTTTCACATTTTTCAATGGTATACCCCGAGTAACTCAATTTCCACAAGAGTTCCGTTGGACCTTCGCAGTTCAACCCTAGTCCAGAACGTCCTTGACAATAAATAGGTGTTTCAATCACTGTACAGTTCCTATTTGATTTTGAGGAGTTCCCTCGTGTATCTTCAAAATCCAAAGTCCAACACCAATGAAATTAATATAGTACCATCCTTAAGGTGTCTTCTTTCAAACAAAAAAGAACTATCTAAATCGGTTCACAAACAAAAAAGTAATGGTTGAAAATCCGCCTGAATTCATATAAAATGGTAACGAAAACGACAGTATTTTCAAGATTACTAGAAAACTACTGAACCGATTTCAAAATTTCAAAAAATGGGACCAACTTGAAAACAAACCTCATGTTATTCTGAATCATTTCAATCGGTTCAGCCGTCTTCGAGTAATCGGTGTACATACATATAAAAAAAAATATACGCGACGAATAGATAACCTCCTCCTTTTCAAATTTTTGAAGTCGGTTAAAGATGAATTCTGCTTTTTGAGGATTCCGGACCCAAAGGGTACAAACGTAACCCTATTACTAAGACTCCATTGTCCATTTGTCCGTCTGTCTGTCACCAGGCTGTATCTCATGAACCGTGATAGCTAGACAGTTGAAATTTTCACACATGATGTATTTCTGTTGCCGCTGTAACAAACGTGTTTTTTTTTGCCGTTTTTTTGTTGGACGTTCGTGTCCGAATCGCACTTGGCTGGTTTTTTTCCTTCACCGAAATTAACTTCAGTAGAATCAACATTTTCATTATTTCTATGCAATTATTGCATAGAAATAATGAAAATGTTGTTTTTTTTTGCATTGCAATATGACCTTATTAATAGCCACGCGTTTAACTTTACAAAAGTACAGCAATTTTCCCGTGAAATACCATTATATTTTCAGTTTCCGGGAACGGAAGTTATATACTAAAGCCGCTATTTCAAGAAAATCTAGAGAATTTGAAGCCACAGGTGTGCGGTACCCCGTCCTTTATTTAAGTACGTTATAACGAAAAAGGAGGAATTTCAATGTCATGTTCTTTTTTAATTTACTCTATTATAGCATTGTAGAATTTTGTAACGCGCACTGCTTTTACGAATGTTATTAATTAGGGTATTATTTCATTCGAACAGTGTTAAATTGAAGCATAGAAAGATAAACATGACAATACATCCAAAAAAAATATCATCAATTCGTTTTGTAAGTAACTTCTTCACCTAAAGATCAAAAGATTGTTTTATAATTTCTCAGCTTAAGAAGCCTATTCAATTAATTACTATTTGGCCAAATTAATTTCCTCTCAAAGGCTTAGAGAATAATCATGTCTCACTTCACAGACAATTTATTGAGATCAAAGCCAGAATATGCACAACCAATATTATTAATGCTACTATGGTAGCCCAAAAGTCTATTATAAATAACATGTTTTAGCGTTTCTCGTTTTGCGATAGTCATCAAAATATTCATGCAGAGTATTGTCCATGTAGATTTTACCCCGTGGTATTGTTTATAGAATAAACCATAATATTTTCCATCACGTCCTTGGAAATATTTGCTTTTGATATGGAAATGTAATCACAATTTATGTTTAAAAGGGGTTTTTTCGTACAACATTTTAACATTGATACCATTTAGGCTTTCTATTACCCAGCCCAACCTGTCAGAAATATGAAAAGAATAAAATTTCAAATAGAAAGGTTGTTTGAGCCTTTATATCTAGCGAATATCACTGTACATGGATACAAAGCAGTTACTTTTTGTTATGCATTAGACTAATTATTTCAAGATGTCCTTTCTCTGTCTTAACGTTTTGGCTTCTTTAATTAATCATTATCATCGTATCACAGGACACTTACTGTAACGTATAGAACTTCAGAAGTTTAACACTCTCACCAAATAAGAAGATGAGATATATTTATAATAATATTATAATAATACATTCCCAGCGGTAATAAGAAGAATTAACCAATTACCTAAAACCTTTGTACAAAGGTTTTAGGTAATTGGTCAATTCTTGTAACAAATTCTTGTACCTGTAACAAAGCTGCTCTTTTCACCATCTCATATCCTGTCATTAACGGTGAAGGCTACCCTCAAAATGAAGGGCTATAACTTCCTCGGTTGCCGTGATCGACTAAATAGGCTAAAGCAATTTGTCTGTCTGTGTTCGGAATGGCCATATGGGCAAATAATGGATGCCCAGCGCTCAGTTTTACGCCAAATTTGATAAATCGGTCTAATTTATTGAAGGCTTTCGATTGATCGATTGAACTGTCCGCTCTTCTAGGTTTAAGAACAAAAAAGAGTAATGGAAATACCACTAACATCGTCCTTTAAAAGCTGGCGTGGGTGTCTTTGAGTTACGACTAAATTATTTGACACATTTTGGGAGGATCTTTTTACGGTTCGTATTTGATCGCATATGATCTTCCTAAATTGTTTTTGGACCTTCAACTTAAGTGGATACTGATCTGAGGGATTACTACGAAAAATACTAGTCGTATGATGCTGGTCGTTCGATTTACTTAATTTTGGACGTTATTATTGAGCTAACATTGTCAGGAAGGTTTATGGAAGGTATATGGTTTAGTTCTCGGAGAAGACTCTCACAATAATTGACTTTTATGTTAGTAGGAGTTAAGGCATCTAAAAGTAACTTTGGAGAGTTACTCGTGACATTAATCACATAAGGAAAACAACTTTCATCTGTAAAGTTGCAGACACAAAGTTGCAGGCACAAATATCGCGCCTTCTTTATATTTATAACATTCACATAACATTGGATTTACACTATAAAAACCAAACGCTCGCAATTAATAATTTAGAAAAAATATTAACATGGCTCAAAAATAATAACTTGAAAATTAAAATACAAAAAACAAAATATATTAAATTTAAAACACATAATATGACTAACTTAAATATTGACATTAAATGTGACGGTGAAAAAATTGAAGAAGTAAAAGAAACAAAATTTTTAGGTCTAGTGATTGATGAAACGTGTAAATGGAAATCTCATATTGACACACTAGTTACAAAATTAGAAAGATGTGTTTTTGTCCTTAGAAGACTAACGAATGTTATATCTAAAGAAGCAGCGCTAATGGCTTATCACGGCTATGTATTATCAATACTAAGGTATGGTCTAATTTTATGGCGAAATTCCGTCGATATGCCCAGAGCTTTTAGAGCGCAAAAAAATGCATTCAGTCTATCTGTGGTGCAGACTATTTGGACAGCTGTAAGCCATTATTTAAACTACCGAGTCTTTACATTTATGAAATGTAAATTTTTGTTAAAAAACATCACAATTTATTTGAATTTAATAAGAGTAATAGTAATTATAGAGGCCGAAAAAGAGAAAATGTATGTGTACCACGCCAAAATTTAGTGTTGTATTCCAAAAATGTATACTGCATGGCGGTTCGATTGTTTAACAGACTACCTAACGATTGTAAAACATTGACATTTTACAAATTTAAACAAAGATTTTTTTTTATTTTATATGAACTAAATGTATTATAGTATATTTGACTATTTGAATGATAAAATTCGACCTTTATATTCTTTTTTAATTTGATTTAAATGACAATTTGTAATTAATGGACATTCACTTATAGTTATTATTTTATTACCTAACATTTATATTAACATAGTCTACATTTTTTTAATATTTGCACATCGATTGTACCTATAACGATAGAATATGTTAGAAATAACTTAGTTTAAGAACACTTTTGTAACCGTATTCTTGCAAATAAACCTACTTACTTACTTACTTACTAACACATTGCATTCCAAAGAATAAACGAAGGTAATTTTAAATCTCATACTTTTACAAAAAGCTCCAAAAGTTTCATACAAAAATCTTGCTTTAATTCATCAATGCCTGCGCGATCGCCGGCTTTCGGACAACAATAGAAAATCTATTACGTCTCATTTTACGGGCGTTAGTGGGTTAAGGGTCAATAGTAGAAAAACATGGTGGGGGACATTTTTTTAAGTAGAAAACGTAAAGTTGTAGCCCCAAAAAAAAAATACGACTAGCTAAAAAGATTCTCTAGTTGCTACAAATATTAGATTGCGTATAAACCTCACAGATGATTGTAAAAAAATCAGAATGTCATAAAAAGCACTTTCATATTTTTGGCGTGAATAATAGCGGAACGTATAAAATTCTATATCAATACTGTGAAGTTGCTTCAATTACTTTTATTCAAGGAAGATAATAATAATGAAAAAACAAACGAAAAACTTCGTAAAAGTGCAGAAGTGGAGTTATTTTCCTTACTCTTACATGTAAAGAAAAAGACAGCCTTAAAATACCGCACTAGTGATATTATGTATTCTTATATCAAGTAATGAAATGTAGGCCTAGTCCTGTCACATTACATTTTTCTAATTCGGAGGATATTGAAAAACCTTCGTACTTATACGCCTCTTATAAGATATGTGCAGTATCGGCAACCACATTTTTCTAGCGCGTGATCGGACTTATAAGTCGGTGTTCCACTTTATTTGGGTTAGTAAGCCTTGTGCTTACTTTAAAAAAGTTTGGGATAAAGTTATTTGATAATTTAGTATATTATATTATTGTTGGGTTTAAATTAAAATATTGTTCCAATGTACACATGTACCAATCAAACATCGTTTTATTTTTTTACTTTCTGATCATTGACAAGTTAAATCAGAAGAAAAATTGAGTAGACAGTACTGCCCTATAAATCCAAAACACTGTATCTTTGAAACACCCGTTTTAAGAAATCGGCGTTTAAAAGTTTTTTCATATTTTTGACTATTTAAGTTATAATTTTCATAACTAACATACTAACTAACTTTCATTTTCATAGCTAACCATAACACGGTAACTATTTGTCTCGCGAAATCAGTAAATAGTCCAATCAACGGGGCTTATGCAACCCGAATAATTCTGCCGTCTATGAAATTTGGCATGTGATGAAGTTAGGTAATACAGATTACAGATGAACAATAATCCAATAAATTTTGTTACGAGAAGTTAGGTATTTTTACCTAAACATGAAAATCGCTTATATCTCTCTGTGAATATTTCCTCGGGCTAAAATACTTTCTGTATACGTACTTATGTATTAGTTAGAATAAGTATGTAAAGAAATCCAATATTTTTTCGATTTCAGGGATACCCCAAATTTAAATTTCAATATTTTTCAATATATCTTCTGTTGAAAAATTTATTTGCTGATTATTATTTTTTTATATGTTTTTATGTTTTTAATATATAGCTTTGTTAAGTAAGCTTATACATTTTTTTCTTTAATCATATTTATACATAAACGTATAAAAATGGATCGACTATTTTTTCACATTACCTCTTTAGACCAAAAATGAAAAAAATATGATTAAAGAAGAACATTTATTGGCTTACTGAACAAAGCTATATATTAAAGGTATAAAAACATATTAAAAAATAATAATCAGCAAATAAATTTTTCAACAGAAGAAATATTGAAAAATGTTAAAATTTAAATTTGGGGTATCTCTGAAATCGAAAAAATATTGGATTTCTTCACATACTTATTCTAACTTATACATAAGTACGTAAACATAAAGTATTTTAGCCCGAGGAAATATTCACAGGGAGATATAAGCGATTTTCATATTTAGGTAAAAATACCTAACTTCTCGTTGCAAAATTTATTGGATTATTGTTCATCTGTAATCTATATTACCTAACTTCATCACATGCCAAATTTCATAGACGGGAGAATTATTCGGAAGTCGCCATACAACAAATATCCTCATTGATTAGACTAAAAGCCAAAACACTGTAATTTGAATTAGGGTGTTTAGGCATGACAAACTATGAATAAAATTTAATTACAGTGTTTTGTATATACTTATATCTCCTTATATATTATATAAAACTGAAAAAATATTTTATAGGGATATAAATTACACTTAAATAAATCGATTTGGCCCTATAAACCCAAAACACTGTAACTCAAGTTACAGTGTTTTGGCTTTGCAGGGCAGAGTATTAAAAACAAATATTGTATATAAATAATGGATTTTTGTCAAAAAGGAAAAAAACTATCCAATGTTAAATTCATCCATAATAAAAAAAATAGAGCTATGGGCATCTACAAAGTGTTTGGTAAAAGCCTTATAAAGCCGAATATGGTAGATAGAGACCATCAAATTGGACAACTTTTACTATGGGACCAACTCTGAAATCGTGAAAAAAATGAGCTGTTTCATACATTTTGATATTTTCGTTATTAATTTTTGTATGAAACAGCTGATTTTTTTTTCGCGATTTCAGAGTTGGTCCCATAGTAAAAGTTGTCCAATTTGATGGTCTCTATCTACCATATTCGGCTTTATAAGGCTTTTACCAAACACTTTGTAGATGCCCATAGCTCTATTTTTTTTATTATGGATGAATTTAACATTGGATAGTTTTTTTCCTTTTTGACAAAAATCCATTAT
The DNA here is from genome assembly GCA_928269145.1 of Agriphila tristella. NCBI lineage: Eukaryota > Metazoa > Arthropoda > Insecta > Lepidoptera > Crambidae > Agriphila > Agriphila tristella. The sequence goes on from OV743444.1 coordinate 11,358,580, forward strand.
TTATATACAATATTTGTTTTTAATACTCTGCCCTGCAAAGCCAAAACACTGTAACTTGAGTTACAGTGTTTTGGGTTTATAGGGCCAAATCGATTTATTTAAGTGTATTTTATATCCCTTTTATCCCTTAAGGCTTTTACCAAACACCTTGTATAAATCAAACTTAAATGATAATATCATTTTATCTTAATATCTACTAAGATAAATGATTATATTAGAAAAAAGTATTTAATTAACATGTGAATATCTTATTTTATTAGTTATTAATTTATTATTAAAATATGGTTACCTACTTCCTTGTGACTTAATTTAATTTCTTATTTCCTGCCCGGTGTGAATACGAAAAAACTATATTTTCTCAAAAGGTATTCATTTGAGAACTTGAGATACAAAAACTTTCTCATGCATTTTGTTTATCTACAGACATTAAAGACATACGTTTATTTGAATTGAAACGACTTGAGTTAGGTCAACGCTCTTTTTATTGTTTATCATCTAAAACTATGTGATACTTCACTTGTCCTAATCTATCTTACTTGAACGAAATAGTCTTTTTTATTGACCGTTTTCGTTCGTGATTTGTTTTAATAGCATCTCTCTATTCAAAGTTGTCTGATCTTCAAGACCAGTAAAAATAAAGCACTGTTTTCTATATGTTGGCGTTACTAACTTGCGACTAAATAATTAATTTGATTGCAATGGTGAAAGTGAGAAGAACTTATCCATTTTTTGTTGTAAAATATGCATTTTGTTATGTGAGTTTCAAGAAATAACTTTGTTTATTTTACTGCATTAGTTTATCACACATTAAATTATTACAATCCAACTAAATAACATTTTTGATTCCGGAATCCTTTGCATATTTTACCTTAAAATGCTTTTCAATTTGATGAAACACTTAGGTATTAGGTATTTTAAAGTAATCCAGTATTAACTGTACGTAGTTACAAAAAAAATAACCTATGGATCTTTAACTCAAGTTTATGCCATTTTGGAGCAGTCATCGTTCTTTGCATTTTTTTTTATCATCAATTCATACACATTACTGATTTCGTTTTAAATATTACCTGAATATAAACTTTCGCAATGCGAAGTGAAACCGTATCGGGACGTAAAAGGACCATAAAAAATCAATGGCGCAGACTTTACGATCCTCAGGCTTTTAAAGAGGTCTAGTTAAAAATAAATACTATTGTTTTTACTGCTTTTCTTACCAAGAAAAACTATTACGTAATTATTTGAAATAAAACATATTTTAATTAATTTAATTTTAAATAACATCAAATTAATTTTGCTCGCTCTTTCTTTCTCATCCCACAAGGATAGAGTTTTTGCGTAATGTGATCCCACATTACGCAAAAACTCTATCCTTGTTAAACAAGTGTTCAGGGTGTCATATCTCCCAGAAGCTTCCTACTTCGCAACCCAGACGACGATATTTGATAACACTAAACTAATGGCTATCTTGCCAATGTGGTGTGGTGGCAATATGCGATAGATTGAAAATGAGCTTCTTGGCCGACGGTCTAAAGTGACTAAAGCCACACGGCGAAAATCGGCTGATACAATAATAAATGGTAATACTTGGAATTGTACAAGCATTTATTTGATGACATAAGCTCATTTCGCGAGCATAGCACGCAAATAAAAATTTAATTTCACAGCCGTGACAAATATTGTAATTGGTTCGTAGAACTGTTATCAGTAAACAATTGTAAACAGTAAACAGTGTTTTCTAAAAACTTAACCACTGAGATTGTCAACCCGCGCGGAGCTTTCGGAAAATCTCTCCTTATTGAAAGAAGTCAATACCTTTAAGTGGGTGTCGTACGGCTTATCAGCCGATAATGTAATAAATTGTACTTAATAAAAATATCTTTTGTTTCACCAGTTCAATGGAATTTGGGGTCTACCAGCGGTGGTGTGTGACTGCTACATCGCGATGGATGTCACATGTTCGACGTCCAGCATATTCAATCTAGTCGCCATATCTGTGGATAGGTAAGCAATTACGTATACCATTTCAATATTTTATTGACAAAATTCTCATAGGTATCATGGAACTTTTACTAAATCCCACTGAATAAGTTATATGGATTATGGATTTCCACACAATTTATCAATGGTTTGAAAATCAATAGATCTGGATTTAAAATCATTTCAAATCCATTTGACAAATAAGTTCAATTTTTTCTCAGCTGTAGAACATCTAAAGCATAAATTAGACTTGTTTCAATAAATATTTTCTCTATAATATCCACCATGTTATCCCAAAGATTAAAGGCACTTAATGAACTGTATTTGAAGAGCATATGCTATCATTTTCGAGCCACTGGCTTAACGTTCATCCTAATTTGGCCTGGTTCACTTCACGCAGAGACACGGCGAGAGAGTAGGTACGTGTCTCGTTTCGATATCAGAAATTAAATTTTCGTCTATGGCTATGCAATAGTCGCATAAATTATAAAAATAACTTGGATTCTATCAATTGGAAACATTACTAAATAACGAAACGCACGATTTTTATTTTTCTGGACATCTGGCTATATAGTCAGATCTCTAGAAAAATAAAAATCGTGCCTGATGTGCCTCGTGTGCGTGTGATGATTGCCTATATAGGCAATTAAGGGGCACATCACTACATATACTTATTATTTTAAAACAAAGGCGCTTCCCGCTGTCTGTCCCTATGTATGCTTTGATCTGTAAAACTACCCAACATATTTTGATACGGTTTTTTTTTAAGATAGAGTTATTAAAGAAAAAGTTTTATTTGTACCTATATAATACATGGTGTCGAATTCTACACCGAACTAAAGCGGATTTAAAATCTTTCATAACAACTGAAAAAAATAAACAGAATAAATTGTTTTATTTTCTCTAATTGCCCTCAGGTACATAGCAGTAACACAACCAATCAAGTATGCGAAGCATAAAAGCAACGGCCGTGTGTGGCTCATGATTGGGGTCGCTTGGTTGGTGTCGGGGGCCATTGGGTCCCCCATAGTGTTGGGGCTCAATAATACCCCCGATAGAAGCGCCAACCAGTGCCTCTTCAATAACACCAACTACGTCATCTATTCGTCGTTGGGATCTTTCTATATACCCTGCATCATTATGATGTTCTTGTATTATAGCATATTCAAGGTGAGTAAATGTCTTTCCTAATATTTATCTAAATTGATTTCATCTTTTGATAAGAGCTAAGTCTTAGAATAATAAAGCCAAGAATGATAGTATCCTAAAAGGCGGTCTGTCAAAAGTGAGGCAAAAATTAAATTTATGTGTGCGTAAGGTGCTTGTGTTTACGCTCGACGAAACGCACACAGCAAAAAACTAATGTTACCAGTACATGAAATTTTCCCTTAAAAGTAGGGAAATTGAAACCATCGTCGTACTTAGAGTTGCGATTGTGTAGATTTCACCATTTACATGTAACTAGAGTTTGCTTGTCAAAACTAGAGATGGGCTAGGGTTTAAACAGAAAGTCTATATATTATATATATTTTTTAAATAAGATGTCGACTGTGCAATGCTAAAAATGTCAAAATTAAAGATGGTGCGAACTTTTTTGTTTATGAACCGATTTTGATGAAACTCGATTTGGGGCACTATTTTGACAAGAAAACAAAAACGCAATGTTAAGAATATAAAAATCCAAAATGGCAGACAACTTTTTTGTTTGAGAGCCGATTTCGATGAAACTCGGTTCGGGGTATTATTTTAACAAGATAACAGCAACGCAATGTTAAAAATGTAAAACATCCAAGATAGCGGCCAACTTTTTTGTTTGTGGACTGATTTTGATGAAACTCGGTTCGGGGTACTATTTTCGCAAAAAAACAGCAACGCAATGATAAATATATAAAAAAATCAAGATGGCGGCCAACTTTTTTGTTTGTGGGTCGATTTCGATGAAACTCGGTTCAGGGCACTATTTTCACAAAAAAACAGCAACGCAATGTTAAATATATAAAAAATTCAAGATGGCGGTCAAATTTTTTGTTTGTGGGCCGATTTCAATGAAACTCGATTCGAGGTACTGTTTTAATAAGATAACAGCAACGCAATGTTAAAAATATAAAACATCCAAGATGGCGGCCAACTTTTTTGTTTGTGGGCTGATTTTGATGAAACTCGCTTCGAAGTACTATTTTAGCAAGATAACAGCAACACGATGTTAAAAATAAAAAAAAACAAAGATGGCGGCCAACTTTTTTGTTTGTGGGCCGATTTCGATGAAACTCGGTTCGAGGTACTATTTTAGCAAGATAACAGCAACGCGATGTTAAAAATAAAAAAAACAAAGATGGCGGCCTACTTTTTTGTTTTTGGGCCGATTTCGATGAAACTCGATTTGGGGCACTATTTTAACAAAAAAACAGCTATGCAATGTTAAAAATATAAAAAATCTAAGATGACGGCCAATCTTTGTTTGTGGGCTGATTTCGATGAAACTCGGTTCAGGGCACTATTTTCACAAAAAAAACAGCAACGCAATGTTACATATATAAAAATCCAAGAACGTGGACAACTTTTTTGTTTGTGGGCTGATTTTGATGAAACTTGGTTCGGGGTACTATTTTAACAAAAAAACAGCAACGCAATATTATAATATATATAAAAAATCCAAAATTGCGGCCAACTTTTTTGTTTGTGGGCTGATTTTGATGAAACTCTGTTCGGGGTACTATTTTCGCAAAAAAACAGCAACGCAATGATAAATATATTAAAAAAATCAAGATGGCGGCCAACTTTTTTGTTTGTGGGTCGATTTCGATGAAACTCGGTTCAGGGCACTATTTTCACAAAAAAACAGCAACGCAATGTTAAATATATAAAAAATTCAAGATGGCGGTCAAATATTTTGTTTGTGGGCCGATTTCAATGAAACTCGATTCGAGGTACTGTTTTAATAAGATAACAGCAACGCAATGTTAAAAATATAAAACATCCAAGATGGCGGCCAACTTTTTTGTTTGTGGGCCGATTTCGATGAAACTCGGTTCGAGGTACTATTTTAGCAAGATAACAGCAACGCGATGTTAAAAATAAAAAAAACAAAGATGGCGGCCTACTTTTTGTTTTTGGGCCGATTTCGATGAAAATCGATTTGGGGCACTATTTTAACAAAAAAACAGCTATGCAATGTTAAAAATATAAAAAATCTAAGATGACGGCCAATCTTTGTTTGTGGGCTGATTTCGATGAAACTCGGTTCAGGGCACTATTTTCACAAAAAAAAACAGCAACGCAATGTTACATATATAAAAATCCAAGAACGTGGCCAACTTTTTTGTTTGTGGGCTGATTTTGATGAAACTTGGTTCGGGGTACTATTTTAACAAAAAAACAGCAACGCAATATTATAATATATATAAAAAATCCAAGATTGCGGCCAACTTTTTTGTTTGTGGGCCGATTTCGATGAAACTCGGTTCAGGGCACTATTTTCACAAAAAAAAACAGCAACGCAATATTAAATATATAAAAAATTCAAGATGGCGGCCAACTTTTTTGTTTGTGGGCCGATTTCGATAAAACTCGCTTCGAGGTACTATTTTAGCAAGATAACAGCAACGCGATGTAAAAAAAAAACAAAGATGGCGGCCAACTTTTGTGTTTGTGGGCCGATTTCGATGAAACTCGGTTCGAGGTACTATTTTAATAAGATAACAGCAACGCAATGTTAAAAATATGAAACATCCAAGATGGCGGCTAACTTTTTTGTTTGTGGGCTGATTTTGATGAAACTTGGTTCGGGGTACTATTTTAACAAAAAAAACAGCAACGCAATATTAAATATATAAAAAATCCAAGATGGCGGCCAACTTTTTTGTTTGTGGGCCGATTTCGATGGAACTCGGTTCGAGGTACTATTTTAGCAAGATAACAGCAACGCAATGTTAAAAATTTAAAAAATCCAAGATGGCGGCCAACTTTTTTGTTTTTGGGCCGATTTCTATGAAACTCGATTTGGGGGCAATGTTTTAACAAAAAACAGCTATGCAATGTTAAAAATATATAAAAATCCAAGATGGTGGTCAACTTTTTTGTTTGTGGGCCGATTTTGATGAAAGTCGGTTCGGGGTACTATTTTAACAAAAAACAGCAACGCGATGTTCAAAATATAAAAAGTTCAAGATGGCGGCAAACTTTTTTGTTTTACGGGCCGATTTTAGTGAAACTTGATTTAGGGCACTATTTTTCCAAGAAAACAGCAACGCATGTTAAAAATATAAAAATTCCAAGATGGCGGCTAACTTTTTTGTTTGTGGGCTGATTTTGATGAAACTCGGTTAAGAGTACTATTTTAACAAGAAAATAGCAACGAAATGTTAAAAAAAATCCACGATGGCATCTAAATTTTTGTTTGTGCCTAATATCGATGAAACCCGGTTTCGGGTATTATTTTTAAAAGAAAACAGCAACGCAAAGTAAAATACTGGCCAAGTGCGAGTCGGACTCGCGCACGAAGGGTTCCGTACCAAATCAGCAAATAATCACTTTTGTGGTATGGGAGCTTTTCTTATTTGTTTTTCTTTTTTTCAACCGAGTTACATCGAAATAAACCCAAAAACATAGTTCACCGCTATCAACCCTTTGTCATTTTTAGGGTTCCGTACCCAAAGGGTAAAAACGGAACCCTATTAGTAAGACTCCACTGTCCGTCTGTCTGTCTATCACAAGGCTGTATCTCATGATCCGTGATAGCTAGACAGTTGAATTTTTTACAGATAATGTATTTCTGTTGCTGCTACAAGAAAAAATACTAAAAAAAGAATAAAATATATGTTTAAGCGCTGCTCCCATACAGCAAACAGTATTTTTTTGCTGTTTTTGATACAAAACCCTTCATGCGCGAGTCCGACTCGTACTTAGCCGATTTTTTACATTTTTATTTTTATTGATATTGCTGTTTTCTTTTCAAAATAGTACCCTGAACCAAGTTTAATCAAAATCGGCCCACAAACAAAAAGTAAGATGTTATCTTGGATTTTTTTATGTTTTTAACATTGGGTTGCTGTTTTCTTATCAAAATAGTACCCCGAACCGAGTTTCAACGAAAGCGGCCAACAAACAAAAAAGTTGGCCGCCATCTTGGATTTTTTTTATTTTTAGCATTGCGTTGCTCTTTTCTTGTTAAAATAGTACTCCGAACCGAGTTTCATCGAAATCGGCCCACAAACAAAAAAGTTGGACGCCATCTTGGATTTTTTATATTTTTAACATTGCGTTGCTATTTTCTTATCAAAATAGTACCCCGAACCGAGTTTCATCGAAATCGACCGACAAACAACAAAGTAGGCCACCATCTTGGATTTTTTTTATTTTTAACATTGCGTTGCTGTTTTGTTGTCAAAATAGTACGCCGAACCAAGTTTCATCGAAATCGGCCCTCAAACAACAAAGTTGGCCGCCATCTTGGATTTTTATATTTTTAACATTGCGTTGCTGTTTCCTTGTTAAAATAATATTCCGAATCGAGTTTCATTGAAATCGGCCCACAAACAAAAAAGTTGGACGCCATCTTGGATTTTTTATATTTTTAACATTGCGTTGCTGTTTTCTTGTCAAAATAGTACCCCGAACCGAGTTTCATCGAAATCGGCCCACAAACAACAAAGTTGGCCGCCATCTTAGATTTTTTATATTTTTAACATTGCATTGCTGTTTTGTTGTCAAAATAGTACCCCGAACCCAGTTTCATCGAAATCGGCCCTCAAACAAAAAAGTTGGCCGCCATCTTGGATTTTTTTATATTTTTAACATTGCGTTGCTGTTTTTTGTCAAAATAGTACCCCGAACCCAGTTTCATTGAAATCGGCCCTCAAACAACAATGTTGGCCGCCATCTTAGATTTTTATATTTTTAACATTGCGTTGCTGTTTCCTTGTTAAAATACTACTCCGAACCGAGTTTCATCGAAATCGGCCCACAAACAAAAAAGTTGGCCGCCATCTTGGATTTTTATATTTTTAACATTGTGTTGCTGTTTTCTTGTCAAAATAGTACCCCGAACCAAGTTTGATCGAAATCGGCCCACAAACAAAAAAGTTGGCCACCATTTTATATTTTTTATCATATAATTTTTTTCAAATGAGAATATTGCATTTTTTCAATGCTAGCAACCATTTTAGTAGATAAGTAGTTGTCGAATTGCGTGGAATCTTAATTATGTAATTGAGATGTGTTTAACTTTTAATTGATCAACTAAGTAAATGCGGGGGAATTTTTTTCCCCGTACTGGCAACATTTTCTTAAAATATGAAGAGACAAATATAGTTATTTTTGATGAATGATTTACGTAAAAATGTAAGTGAAAACACGTTAATTAGACGTGAAATGTTATCTACAATCTTTCTAGTGTTTTTTCGATGTAATGTGACCTGATTGTGACATCCGTTCATTGCGCAAACCCTCATTTTTATTGAAATTTTCGGGAGTTGTGTTCGACACGAATATCACTTGAGAAATGGCGGGCCGAATAGTCATACTTAGCCATTCTGGCTCAGTTTGAGTTGCCTCACCATACGGACGCGGACTAGGTATCTGGGTCTTATTAATCTAAGAGCTAAGTCAAGTTTAACCTTTGAACTTTTTACTTAAGCTTCCACGTTCCAAAGTTTTATAAACAATGTTCCCTAAAGGTTTCTATTCTTAGCTTCCACGACATTTTCCAATATCGTTTAAATCAAACGTAGAAAAACGATAAGAGATTAAAAAGATTGCGGAGAGCTTTGGCATTTGTGACGAAGGTATTCGTACACTATTGAATTTTTTGCGAAGCGGTATTTTATTACACTCATGCATATTATACGGATAAGCTTAGAATTTTTCCGTAGCTTTATATTTCTTTCTGTCACTAGACAGAAAATACCCGTTGGCTGCTTACGCGCTCCTTGGCGTCAGCGCTGGTGGTAGTCGCTGAGAGATATTCTAGCTGTAGTGAATGAAAGTTCCAAGTTGAGAGAAGATATGTAGCTGCGGAGAAATTCAAAGCTGGATTGTCCTATACAGGGTTATTTGCAAAACACTAATAACCTCTCAGGAAGATTACTCATACATCATAAAAACACAACGTTTGTACAACCATAGACATAGAAAAATTTTCGCTGCGCTCAAGAAGACCAACAAAGCGTGGAAAAGAGAAGTTAACATCATACGGACATAGTCTATGTAAAAAAGAGAAAGGATCAAGTGACATGTGCCAACATTTTTTACAGTAAGAGCCCCTAGCGTCCCGCCTAGCAAATGAGCAATCACAGTTTGTTTAAAATATTTGTTTATCTTAATTAGAATTTAAAATAAAGGTATCGTGGAGTCATGGTGTCTTGTGCTCTAAGTAATTGTGATGTGACAAAAAGAAAGAATCCAAGTAATCACACTTTTCACAGGTAAATAAGATATTGCCACACGTTTCTCTAAATCCAAATTTCTCTACATTTATTCGATTATCGACGAAGAAAACAGTATGGAACATAGTTTATTAATTTCCTTTGCCATATATCGTCATATTTTATGAATCTAAGTCATATTTTACGTATCTCATATAAAATGTATGCATTCGTTTTCAGATCACCTGTTTATTGACATTGTTGTTCTTTGACATTCTATTTCTATGGTTCTAACACTTTTCAGAAAAAGACAAAAAAAATCGACTTCCCATACAAAACTCGATCAGTTTTATGAACATCGACATTTCGCACCCTAAAAGGTAAAACCGGTTATTTTTATAAAAGATAGCTATTGTTTAGAACGCCTTGCAAAATATTTCTAACAGCGATACGCATATACAGCTGCTTATTTTTTTATTCAGGTAAAACCAATTAAATGTCTCCCCTTGTCAAAGATATTTACATTTTTTTATACATTCCGAGCAAAAATTTACAGTTTTTATCATTTAGATCTTCAGACATATAGTTTGTCCTTCATAATAGTATCTACAACCAGAAAGATTATTTAACTTTAATGCCTAAATCTAACCTCAAACTTTCAAATTGCGATACTGTAAAGTTAGTTTTTTGCAGATAACCGGTTTTACCTTTTAGGGTACGTTGTATGGAAAGTATGGAAAGTATTTTTTTTTTGTTTTTTGGAAAAATTGTAGAACAAACGTAATGTACGTATGTTAGTAATCTAATCCTGAGAGGTTATTGGAGTTGTACAAATAACCCTTTAAAGGACACTAGAACTATTTACAGTAAAGTCAAAGTCAAAAAGCTTTATTAAAATTAACTTAATTACTAAGTACTTTTGATCTATATTTTCCTACCACCCGTTCCAGACTTTTTTAGCTGACAAGAAGAACGGGCGCAAACTAAAAAAAATAATTATCAGCCTGATATTTCCATGTACAAAGTACTATACAAAATTATTTGCACCTTAATATAGCGTGTAAATTTTTTCAGGCAATTAGACAAAGGGCGAAAAAGCAACGAAATGCTAAAAAAACCTCATCAGCACTAAGTTCTGCAGTGTCGAGCGGAACAGCTGCAGTTGTTATAGAAAACATTGCGCAGACGCAGCGGTTTGGAGACGGGTCTTTCCGCACGGAAGACGAAAGACCGACCAACACGGCTTCTGGTAGCAATGAAGATGATGATGATGATGAAAAGTAAGTTGCCATAAAATCATTACCTATACTAGTGTAAGTTCCAAAAGACGTAGGAGTCGATGGAAATAAAGCACAGCTTTTCTATTTTTCTTGGCTACTATATCGCGAAAATACCTATGGATACTAACGGGTTTTTTTTTCTAAAAGTTTTAGGTATTTTTATTTTTATTTTCTTTTTTATGTTTTATCATTTTATGCCGCACAGTTCCGGTTAAGAATAGGACTGTCCCATCTCATCCCGTGGGTATCGTAGAAGGCGATAGAGGGAAGTTTTTAGGGACCCGGTGCAGACCATCGCACAAAGGGTCACTCGAATGGCAGCGAGGAAACTGTCAACAAAAGCATTCTCAAGGAGGGTTGGTGTCAAGCAGGCGGCCGATCGTAAAACTTTGCCAAAACCTAATGCAGTATGTATTACATGCTGCGCCGACCCCAATAGTGGTCGTTCTACGAGCGCAAAATTTTATTTTGTGTAGACATAGCACTACAAATAAATTGGGATAAGGACAGGAGGATGATGATGATTTTATGTTTTATCATTTTCTTTAAGTTTGGTATGAATGATTGATTCACACAATTCACGGTTATGAGATACCTCATTACTCGCCTATACAACTCCTTATAGAAGTCGAAATTCAGCATTTTCCTAACGTCTGTAAATTGTACCGCCGATTGCTACGAAGTATTTCGTACAATTGTGTCGAGTTTCAACTTTTCCCGTCAATTACGTCTCGGAAAAATACGCCTGTCACAGAAGATATTCTCATTTTTTCCGATACTGGTGTGAAAAGAATACAATAATTGTTTCTAAGCACATTCATTGTGGTTTTGTATGAAATTATATTATTAACAGGCAAAATGTAGTATCATATTTACGCCTATATTTAATCAACTGTTGACTTTTGTTTACTTATCATAGAATAAGATTCACAAAATTTAAAAATTATTTTTTCTGACTTCGACAAGGCCTCCATCCAAATTCTAAACATTGGTTTCTAGTTTTATTTATTAGTCTTAGCTTAAATATTCCTAAGTGATCTTAACTCCTGTTGATGTAGTGGCTGTTCCAAAGCGTCATAACTTCGTACTTGGTTGGTTTCAGCTTTAGGACTGAAATGGGAGCATATGCGGAGGAGCTTGTTAATACGAGATCTGCGCGGTTCATGCTGGCAGCTGTGGTGGAAGAAACTGGCCTGTAAATACTATTTATAAACGATAAAAACCTTTTTAAAAAAAGGAAAACCTCCTTCAAAAATCTTAAAAAACAGATCTATAAAAAGCAAGAAATAATGTTCAAATCGATTAATTAAAACACGTCTATTGAAGTCGGGTGGAGCTGAAAGTATTTTTTTACTTATTGTATTGTTTATATTTTTAAAGCCCCACCCGACTTCAATAGACGTGTTTTAATTAATCGATTTGAACATTATTTCTTGCTTATTATTTTTATAGATCTGTTTTTTAAGATTTTTGAAGGAGGTTTTCCTAGTTTTAAAAAGGTTTTTTATTTTAAATTTTTTTTGTGGTAGGTATGTAAGCGTTGATTTTATAATATAAAACGTTATAATGTTTCACATTTTTAATGGTATACCCCGAGTAACTCAATTTCCACGAATTCCGTTGGGCCTTCGAAGTTCAACGCTAGTCCAGAACGTCCTTGACAATAGATAGGTACTTAACTTGTTTTTGATTGTCATAAACCTACCAATATTTCAATCACTGTACAGTTCCTATTTGATTTTGAGGAGTTCCCTCGTGTATCTTCAAAATCCAACGTCCAATACCAATGAAATTAATATGGTATCATCCTTAAGGTGTTTTCTTTCAAATAAAAAAAGAATCATCTAAATCGGTTCATAAACAAAAAAGTAATGGTTGAAAATCCGTCTGAATTCATATAAAATGGTTACGAAAACGACAGTATTTTCAAGATTACTTGAAAACTACTGAACTGATTTCAAAATTTCAAAAAATGGGACCAACTTGGGAACAAACCTCATGTTATAACGTTTGAATCATTTCAATCGGTTCAGCCGTCTTCGAGTAATCGGTGTACATACATAAATAAAAAAAAAATATACGCGACGAATAGATAACCTCCTCCTTTTCAAATTTTTGAAGTCGGTTAAAAACTTAAATTGATCAGTACAGTACTCGTCAGTTGTTACTTTTGTTATGTTTTGTTTTAATCTTTAGGTTGTCTAGCTCTGAATCTTTAAATCATCATAATATATTATCTTGTTTGACAACTGATTCTACCCCTCACTATTTGTTATTTTCTTAAGTTTTTTATACTGAATTTTCGTACTTAACTCTTTTTTTAAGCAAATTGTTAATCTTTCTTTGCAGAATAATGGCTAACTTGGCATCACCGATTCCAATGATGGATCCTAATACGAACAACGATTCTGGATACGCGCCGTCTAACTTAGACGGAGATGTCAAAGAACATACTCCACCTGCGTCACCAACGCAGAAAGACCAGAAAAAAGATGAGAAAACGGACACACCCAAGAAACCAGAACTCAAGTAAGTTATAGTCCGTATATGAAATGCATGGCACACGGTCGGAAAAGTTGTGCTGAGCGAGGATCAGAAGATTATCGCAAATAAAATTGGCCGGAAGCTTGAGAAAATCTTCCACTTCCGGTCAAAATTTTAAGATTATATTTACGTCGTGGACATCAGTAAGAGAACCGTGTCATCATTTAGTTATTAGACTTATTTTAAACTTATCGACTAACATGTAAGGCTCAAACTCAATTGAAGATTAACAGTGTTAAAGAATCTCATGAGTTACCGCTTAATTGAAACTCAAAGTTCAATCCCAAACCCAAATCATCTATTTCGTTTCTGCTTTTACAGCCCCTCCGCACACGGCATCGTAGCGTAAGCGTATCGTAATACGCGCTTCGAACGAGAGCAATACGAGCACGTACTATGGGCAACAGCGTCGCTTAACCAAACCAGTCAGTTTGCAACAAAATTCGTGTGCGCGCGTATCGCCCCTGCACGAACTAAATGTATGTGACAGTGGGCACGGCGTGCAAGCGATTTTAACCATAGCAGTGGTTAAGCGACGCTGTTGCCCATGGTACATACATGTTGCATGCAGCGTATCGTATGAGATTTTTATTGTCTTTACGATAGTCGTAGCATACTGGCGTAAAAAAGCGAGCGTAGAAAATACTTTCTATACGTTTCGTGATGAATTTCCGACGATTCGTGTGTCGTCTCGTACTCGTTGCGTTTTGACGATACGCTTACGAGACGACTACGTTTACGGTCCATATGCGGAGGGCCATAAAATTACTTGCAATCACCAAAAATTATCATTGCTTCACAAATCAAGTAGAAAAGACCTTGTACGGAGGAATGATAAACTATTCAATATTATCAAACATTTCCTTAATTTCAAACTGTAGAGATCAAATCATCGTTGAAATTGTAATGACCAAAGTTCGCAATTTAAAAGGCCATAAAAAGTACGACTTACGGTAACATTTTCGTGAAAGTCTTCTCAAAAATGTCCCTTTTGGACCATCATTGTAAATTACTTCTTAGCAATTTTGAATGAAACTGAGATTGAATGATCTCCGATTTGAAAATCAAGTTGGACGAACTTTTTCCAATTTTTGTAGAAATCGTTTAAATTTCAATAAACTCAACCAAAAATTCCATTCAAAATCGCATAAGGTTTTTCAAATTGTAGTTTGCAAATATGGAAGTCTTGCTCGCTACTTCTGAAGGAATGAAAATGTATTTTCCGAATATTTAAGTAGCTTTCAATATTATTCACGTCAAACTCTTCGCCGGAAGATGAATACATTTCGTTCAAGTTGCCGTCTGCGAAAAATTGTATATCAGATGCAATATGATCAAAGCAGCGTAGTTTTTCATAAGCACTGCACAAATACTTACCTACACAAAGTCACTAGTATAAGTGCAAATATAGACGAGTGTTTCTTCCGCCACATGTTCGATCAACCTATCTGTGAAATTGTGAAAACGATGCAGCCATATTTATTTTAGACACTAATAATACTATTTATTGTTCACTAACAGCGAAGCCCGCTATTTCACAGATAAGTTGGTTGAACTGTAATACAGGAATTTCACACAAACAAATATTGTTCACCTTGTAACTTTACTGAGCACCAAACGACACAGATTGCGGTTTGGAGCTGTCAAAGTGGATCCGCACATCACACATAAACTGCGTATTTAAAAATAAAATCTTGGGGAAACTATTTTGATTGATTGGTTGTCAGCCGCGGTCCTGTTGTGCATTTTTTTTCACTTGTGATGTGCAGGCGGTAAACCACGTCTTTTAGCAGCGGCGGCTCATAAGCGTTTTTTCGCAGCGGTAGAACCGCCCGTGTACAACCGCTCTTAGAATAATAAACGACTTCAATTTATAAACAGATGTTATTTATGTTGCAACAACTCTCAACAATGCACATGATTTGTTATACTCTCAGGCGAGTAATAACAAGAAGTTTGCTTACAAGATGTAGGTAAAACTAAAAAATATTATTGTACAAGTAAGAAAAGTCACCAATTCTTATTTGAATAGGGAATATGCGTCAATTTTTTTGAACAATTTCAAAATAATAATTATGATCTATCGAACTCAACTCAGTATCTACTCAGAAATTCTTTGAAAAACATGAAAAAAACACACACCCAGAATTTATAAAATAAAAAACATAAATGTTTCAAATAAATCGCCAGCGTTATTGGTTTTGTCGTGAAAATTTCAGTTATTTTAATTACCATTTAAGAAACATTTTAGCCAACAACTAAACGAGTTACTAAAGGCTCGTATCACCACAGATAATGTAAATTGTCGGCGTAGAACAATTTGTAATTAAACTGATTACTTTGAAGCCAATCACTAACTTTGATGGGATCTCGCTCAGTCCATTGGTTATGCAAATTGATTGGTAGTTACGTTTACAGCTACGTTAACTTTTAAATTATAGACAGTAATTACCTTAAAAACATTTTGATTTTAATATTACCTATGAGGCCAAACCGAAGTAGAGGGCCTGTTACATAAAATTAACCCCTTTCGAACGAAATTCCATTTATGTAAGTACTTTTTTCTAAGAAAATATTTAGTTTTGAATATTATCATGCTTGAAAATGGGTCGAATTTCATATATTTTACATTACTTTTCCGTACATTTTAGTCATAATAAATTATAGTTATAAAAGTCGTTGCTCTTTTGAAAATAAGGTACAGTACACGCCATGTCACAAAATAAACATAGGTACGTAATTTTCTAAGTATAATACACGTTCATTAGAGAACCCACATGGGCAAAAATATTTTCATACAAAAGGAGATGTCCCAGCGTTGCCCCAGTTTCATTTTATTTAATTACTTTCATAATTAAAAAATGCTAATTACATTTTATTTAGGTACCTACCTATAGTATCAGTCAAGAATTGTTTTATATTTAGAAAAACAATTACAAAAACATTAAGTTGTTTTTTGAAGTATTTTGTGAAAAAAATGTAAGTAAATAGTAGGTACTCTAATAATGATAAAAAATTGTCAAAGTCAAAGTCAAATAAGCTTTATTCAAATAAACTTAATTATTAAGTACTTTTGAATCGTCTATATTTTCCTACCACCCGTTCCAGACTTTTTTGTGATTTAAAAGCGTTTTAACTTAAAAATCCCACTTTTTAATGCAGAAAATAATTATCAATCTGATTCTAGAGTAAAATACCTACTCTGACATACTACTTTGACTAAGACGCGATAGACTTTTGAGAATGGTGGGGCAAATGACATATGCGCGATGGGACATGTCTTTTGGTCGATGAACTTTTTATGAATTCACCACGAAAAAAATACAAGTCTATATTTAAGTACTTTGATTAACCTTATTAAGGTATTATTTGGTTGACCAGTCCAACCTAAAATTTGGTCACGTAGAAAGTAACAGACAAAGTTAAAATGAGATTTCACCGCTGTCACGAACTTTTGAACTCTAAAAATAAACTGGACCATATTACATTTTTCATACCGTGGAAAATGTCGGGGCATTTGTCTCATAATACAATGACCAAAAACTAAATTAAAAATCTAATGGCAAAATTTAAATTCACATCTTTTAGTGGCAAGTGGTCTCGGCTGCTTTTTCAGTCATTACGCCAACTAATCCACATTGGGCCGGCGTGGTGATGATCCATCCTCCTTATTCATCCATAAAGAAAGCCTAGTGCTCCAGCAGTAAACAATTTAAAAAGCCGGACAAAATTCAAACGGAAACTTAATACAACCCGGACAAACCCGAACGTATCCGGTTACCCTAGAGTAGCACTGCCTGTTTAATAATATACGCGGCCATGTAATAGGGAACACAAACATTCACCGTTGAGTTAATTTATTTATTTCGAATTTATATGCAAATTACGGTATTTACCTTTTCAGTGGGGTTGTTTGAATAAAACTTGTGCCTGGGTGACTTTTAAATTTTGTGCCTTACTGCCACTGATGTTTAAGTATATATGTTACAATCAAAACTCATATCCGGTCAAAACCACTTTTGACTGCAAAAATCAGGCAAAAGTGGTTTTGACTGAAGCTCTTAGTCAAAAATAGTTTTGACTGATTTTCGCAGTCAAAAGTGGTTTTGACCAACGTCCTTAGTCAAAAGTGGCTTTACCTGATTTCAGTTTCAGACTATCGGACATTAATGTATGAATTATTATTCATTTTATACTAAGTATTCTATTCAAAACCGAATGCACAGCCGGGTGATGTTTGTAAAAGACGAGAGCAGGAAAGTTTCATGTTAATTTTATAGTGAGTTTACTGGTAGTTATAGAAAGGATGCGTCTATTTATCGATGCGCCCAGACGAATATATTTTTTCTACTAAGCGGTGCAGTATCTTTTATATCATCAGAAGACCGCTATTGATAGTAAATTTTACAAAAACTAAGTACGTTTCTGGCGCTTCGTGGGCTGTTAACTAATACCAAAATCTATTTATTTTACACATTGCCGGTCAAAATGGTTTTGACCAACGTCCTTAGTTAAAACCACTGTTGACTGAAAAAACCTGCTAAAATTGGTTTTGACCAACGTCCTTAGTCAAAACCACTTTAGTCTGATTTTTGCAGTCAAAAGTGGTTTTGACCGGTAATGAGTTTTGACTGTAACATATATATTTTTTTATGTTCTGTTCTTACTATATGGTGATAAACAATAGGACCAATTGGGCAAGCTATGGGCAATGATACCTATTTAAACATTTAAATACATTTTATAATTCACGTTAAAACTGAAACACTTCATCATCATTAATTATCACATTATTAATAAGTAATGAGAAATTCGTCGCACTCAGGTAGTGTGTACGTCATTAAATTTTAGTGGCAAACAAGTTGCTTTCACCAAACTGTGTCGCCATTTTAATTAACCCATTATCAACATAATGGATGCTGTAATGCTAGGCAATGGGTTATTAACAAAATGTTTATTATATACAGAAAAAAAACCATCAAACAGAACTTAGGCATTAGAAATAAACGATACTACTGTAATATCTTTACCATTTGTGTTAAAGATAATTAAGTTTTAAAGCTTTATTTATAATGTGACTCGGCATTTCTGATAGGTTTTCTCTATTGTATTTCAAACTTATAATATTTCCTTGTTAGGGAGGTTTACTGACCGAAAGTGGCGCCCTCAGAGGTTTTTATTTAATACAAAAAGATTTAAATAAAACTTCTCATGGAATTTTTAGGCCTCAAGTATTTTTAGAAGATATCACTACATTCCCTCGTAGTCATTCATAGAAGTAGATAGCAAATGTGTCAAAAACGGCCACTTTTAGCAGTTTTGTTTTCTTCTTCTAGCAGTGACTACGAGGGAGTTTAATAATACCGTCTAAAAATACTCGACTATGGGCCCTAAAACTTCCACGACAAGTATTATTAAAATTGTGTATTAGAATTAGAATATTAAATAAAATTTATCCCGGCACCACTTTCGGTCAGGAAAGCGCCTTAAGACTAAGACCATGCATTTTTTTTCTAAAATGTTGAACCTAATAAGGACTATTTCTTCCAGGAAGAAGCTAAGCCGATTAGGCAGCACTTCCATCATATCAACTCCTCGAAGGAGGTTCAGGAGTGCAGCGTCCGCAGCCAGGTTCACCATCTTCAGAGCTAACAGAGCTGGCAAGCTAAGAGCCAAGTCTTTTGCCAAGAAGGAGAAGAAGGCTACGCAAACTCTCGCTATTGTTTTAGGTAAGCACTTTATGCTTTTACAAGCGAAGTGTAAAATGTGCAGAAAACACACTGCAAAATATTTTAATCTAACAAAGGCATTGCGGAAGCCTTAAGTCAGCATAACTAGGAACATCTACAGGTATTTTTGTTAATGGGCCCATTAACAAAAATAGTTGGATGAATTGAAAAATTCACAAAATTACTTAACTCAAGAGAGAAAGTATTTTTCTATCATCATAAAATATATGAATGGCTGGAATGTGACCGCAAAAATACTGACGAATAACTATATTAATTTCTAAATGAAAAACTTATTACATAATAACAGAAATTTCGAATAAATAAAATAGATAAACATAAATAAATAATTTGTTTTTTCATATATTTCAGAAACTCTTTAAGTCAAGTGACTTTGGAGTGGTTTTTCAGGCACTGAAAATCAACGAATTTTTCATTGGTTTGATTGACATAAGGTTTTTCTAACTTACTCCATACAGATTTTCATGTTTCAACAACAGTTCGTTATTACAAAGTCAAAACAGGCAAACGTGTAATAGAAAATTGGTGTCACCATACCCAGTTCTCTAGCCACGATAACTATTCGTTTGTAAACATTGATGGTCAAATTCTCAAATAGCGTAATTTTTTTATGCACAACGGGATGTTAAGTGACGACAAGGCCGAAGGTGGAAACGCCCTATACCTGGAATCCTCTTCACTGAGGAACTGGCTATCTTACCTCTAACTGCCGGAACACAACAATTTTTGACGACTTGAAATAAGCCATACATTGATTTTGTTGCAGGTGTCTTCCTCGTCTGCTGGGCGCCCTTCTTCACGTGCTCCGTCCTCGACGCTCTCTGCTCCAAGTTCGACCTGCCCTACTCCCCAGGAGTCACCGCCTTCATCCTCACAACCTGGTTGGGGTACATCAACTCCTTCCTCAACCCTGTGATCTACACCATTTTTAACCCTGAATTTAGGAAGGCATTCCGCAAGATCCTCCATTGTGGCACCTAGCCTTTGGATTTTTACTTTGTGTACAGCTAAGAGTAGACCCCAACTCCATTGTTTGTAAATAAACCTAAATAATTTGTATATAATATTTAGATTAAGTTTTATGTATGTAGAATGAATGTTGTGTATCAGACTAAGTCATTAAAGATGAAAAATAATAGGGTTATTTAATACAATGCGAAAGAAATTTGTGATAGTACCAGTTGACAATTTAAGTTGGTCAAGTGCTTTTTTTTTTCGTGACCTTGATGCACTTTTTTCGATATTTTGAGTTTTTAACTGTTTAAAACGCTAAATCAAGTACACAGTGCTTGTTTTAACGCTTTTAACTCGAAAATTTTGCCTCAAACGTGATAAATGACTATAATTATCACTATAAAAAACGGGTCAACAGTTTGTGGATACAATTCTATCCTGTTTTAGTTATTTTAATCCCGTATTAAAAAAAATAGGTGACTGTGATGGTTATGTAGTGGTTTTTTTAATTGGGCGTTTATCCTAGATTCTAAAACAGAAAACAGAATGAGAATTGGTGAATTAATAAGTGAACAGTAATGTTTTTTCTGAACCAACTCGGTTTTCGCGAGCCGCGTTAATTTCGCCAGTGCTTATCAGAGATCGCGCTATCTTAAGCCGGAGCTAGAGGGGTTAAGTAAGTTATTATTGTTTTAGTTATACAAAATATTATTAAGTATTATAATTGGAGCTAAGAAATCTCATCATTCCTCAATAAATAACAGTATTAAAAACTGCAATTAAAATTTTCAGTAGGTATTTAATATTATTTTTTAGGAAATATTAAGTTATGATATTATGTCTGAAGATAACCGAGTTTCAAACAAATATATTTTCTGGCTTTACATATAAAATGGTCGTTATAAAGATAGGTACTTTACCAAAAACGACAAAAATGTAGACTTATTTAAACGAAGGTAGCGTCTATTAAACTTAAATTCTAGAAAAATGGTATATTGAAAAATTAAAGTAGATAATAATGTAACGTTTTTTCTACTTTCACGTAAACAAAGAAATTCTCTACTTGACATAAAGCGATTGTAAAACTGTAAAGTTACCAGAAATAAAGAAGTACTTAGAACTTTTTTCAAACTAGTCTTGCTTGATAAACAATAACTGATGTAGATTTAAATATTTTTTTACTATTAGGTATTTTCAACTTGATAAAAATTATCTGCACTGCACAAACGAACAACCGAGTGATCCTAATAACAGTTAAAGTTTTTCCTTTCGAGGATCGGAAATTTTAAATTGATGAAAATAATATTGCAAAAGGACTTACCTATTATTAATAATTAACAATGGGTAAATTTGCAATATTATTGAATTGTTGAGATTTCATAATTTGCTGCTTTGCATGAATAACAACACAAATTTTGTTTAATTCTATAATAACTGCTCTCCTGTAAAATTTTCTTTTTTTGAGGTGTCTTGTTATTCATGCAAAGCAGTGAATTGTGAATTTTATGAGTCTTATTTAAATATATTTTTTACTAGTCTATTATGTTTTGAGGCCAAAGATTAAGGGTTAGTAAAATACTTACTTGCCTATTTATTTATTGTTAAAAAATGCTGTGTAAATATTGTTTTCTTCTCAAAGTGAAAAATGTAAATAAAATGTATAATGTTAGAAGAATGATGTACCTATCATTTTGATGTTGAAATAAATGGAAAATTTAAATTAATAGTACTTTTGTCTACTTTTATTTTACACTCTCTTCACTTTTAAATAAAAATTAATATCATGTTATTCGACTACATTGTGAACGAAACAGGACAATCTTCCATACGTTAGGTTCCTAAATTTCGTGACGTCACATTTCAAAATCATTTAAATTGAAATTTCGGAACTGATTTTTTAATTCTAGACGTAAAATTGTTAAATATGTGACGTCACACTAAGGAGGGGGGTCTCACAAATGTGACCTGTGACAAGGAGGGGGGAAGGGGTCAAAAGCCATGAAATTCGTGTGACGTAATTTATGTATGGCCCCTTGTTATATATATCAGTATACCATTGAGTTTGAGATATTCTAAATCTCAGCAAAACATAAAAATAAATAAAGTTTTTAATGCGACTCCAAAAAAGGAGGAGGTTCTCAATTCAATTGTATAATTTTTTATCGTTGTTCACGCGTATCTTCGACATTTATGGACCGATTTTGACGATTCTTTGTTCGTTTGATTGAGTTTTCTTTTTTTTTTCAAATCGGTTCAGTAGTTTTCAAGTCTGTCAATCCCAAGTCAATCCGGAAAATACTATGATTTTGAGTTACCTACCTTGACGACTTTGTTTATGAACCGATTTTTTTTGATGGTAAAAGGATGGTACCTCAAGTGTAGTCCTTTTAATTTCATTGACATTGGACCATGGACTTCGAACAAGGGTACTCCTCAAACTCAAATAGATAGGACTGAAATATTGGTAGGTTTATGACAATCCAAAACAAACCGTGCTATGGTCTGCGACGTTCTGGAATAGACTTGGACTACGAAGGCAACACAGCGTGAATTTGGAAATTGAGTTTTAATATTTTGAAAATATACAAAGTTAAAAATTACACACGCTTACATACTTAACTCAAAAAGTTAAAAATAATTAAGCTTTAAAAAAAGAAAAACTTCCTTCAAAAACCTAAAAATAAAAATAGCTTCAAAATCAAATAGCTCTAAAAAGCAAGAAATGATATTGAAATCACCAATACTATCCAATACGCTTAGAATAATTACACCTAGAAGCCTTGTATGCAAAGTGAGGCAACTTATACTGAGCCAAAATGGCTCAGTTCTCAGATTTATATCCTTCATACGTTTCCTAATGAAATGAAATGAAATGAAATGAAATGAAATGAAATGAAATGAAATGAAATGAAATGAAATGAAATGAAATGAAATGAAATGAAATGAAATGAAATGAAATGAAATGAAATGAAATGAAATGAAATGAAATGAAATGAAATGAAATGAAATATATTTTATTTAAATAAGCTCACATAATAAGCATTTTTAAATCGTCAATTCTTTTACCCTACCACCCATTATATGACGTCTTTTAACTGACAAGAAAAATGGGCGCAAAAAACTTGTCAGCTTTATCAATCAGATGGAACAATATTTACAAATATGTATATCGTTTCCAGACTTTATATTAACAAAGATTAACAATTAAATAACATTATTGAATTAGCTCATTTCTTAATGAGTTTCAAATTTCTTAATCAATTTACAGATTTTAAGCTAAATTCAAAGTTTGAACTTGTTATTAATCGTAACTAAAATCCAATAATATAAATTAATCTCTTTAAGGTAGGGGCATTGAATCTGTTTTGTACTTATTAGGTATGATGATGTAATAATGGACAATAAAAATATGAAAACGGCGCCATTTTGGCCGATTTAGTTGCCTCACTTTTGACAGCGCGCTTTGTAGGGAATTATCGTTCTAGGTGTAATTATTCTAAGCCAATACGCATATGTATATAAATTTTTTGAAACGTCTAATAACGTCGGGTGGGGATTTTAGAATTAAAAAAAAGTTGCCCTCCATCCAGCCCCACCCGACTTCATAAGTAGACGTTTTTGTTTTTTTATTAAAATTGATATGCGTATTTGGGTAGTATACAACATAGAAGTCTTTGCGTATTGGTGATTTTCATATTATTTCTGGCTTTTAGAGCTATTTGATTTTGAAGCTGTTTTTGTTTTTTATTTTAAGTTTTTTGGAGGAGGTTTCTTTTAAAAGATTTTTTTGAACCAAAGCTTTTTATACTAAGTAATATACCTACCAGTAATAGAATTCAGACATTATAAAACAAATATTTCTACCAAACGTATATACCTACGTATAACTTCTAATATAAATCAAAGTCAAATCAACCACTTCAAATGATTTTGCGTTTGGTGAGTGAAAAACTTAGCTGAAAACGGAAAACTACAGAGTTAAAGAACTACTAATGCCATCTATGAGCACTCATCGACATCACTGACACGTGACATGCTGTGACGAACGAAGGGTACATGGAAACAGAAAATAGTAATACAAAATTCTATGATGTGTACTAAATATACTTACCAATAATTCTTCGGAAGGAAAAACATCAATAAACATAATTTTTAACTAATTCCAAGTTACGAGTACAGATGGTACAGAGCGTGAATCCGAGAAATTAACTTCACAGCCTTGGCGGTAAATGAATCACCGTGACTTTACAAGATGGCGCTACTAGTTTGGTAAACAAGGGAAATTGTGTCACGCCCCTTTTCAGCCAATTGATAAATGATTGCGAGATATGTTGAAATAGAAAGTGTTCCTATTGTAAACGATAGAAAATTTCAATTCATCATTATCGCAGCAATAGTTTTGATAGCGAATTTTCTTTTGCAATCACACAATGCAACAAGAAAATGACGTTTGTTTTGTTTCAAGCCATCAAATATGAGAGTCATGTTATGCGTCTCGCTTATGCGTTGCTCATTTTCCGTTGCGTTAGAGAGAGATAAAAAATATAGTTCTTGCGTTTCAAGTACGGCAGTCTTTCGTATCAGCTGACAACCAAAGCAAAAACAGTCGGTGCGCGACCATCTTGTCAAAACTGGAGTCGGTAACAATAAATAAATAATGTAAAATGTCCTAAATCGCTCGTAATGACATAAATCCTAGTTTTCGTTTATTAAATAATTGTGTTTATTTGATGTTGGTGTTGTTTTCGACTCGGTTATTATACATTTTGCTCAATATTTTCTGTTTTGTGTTGCGTCAAATGACGTCATGTATGTGATTATTATACACGTATCGCGGCTGCCGAGTTCGTAAGTATTTTCTTTTAATTCTGTGTTACTTTTATTGTATTTCATTATTAAACGAGTGATGTTCCATTCTTGGTAAGTGCTACTTTCATTCATGAATCGTCTTAAATGTTGTCGGGGGCCCTTTAGTTTTGAAGCGTATTCAATGTTGGAAGTTGGGAATGCCCTTGAAAATTATGCTGTAAAATCGCGACGCTTAGCCTAATGGAGTGGGTCTGTTTAACATTAAGTAGATGGACCAGCGAATTTGGTTCCATTCATGAAGAACACACTGAAGGTCGTTGTGATCGACTGCAAACATTCCGCTTGGCAACAAACACGGGCATACGCCGCGCACTTGACTAAAAATGGAACGCTCTCGACACGTAGAAAGTATTGTTTCGTACAAAACATTGATATTATACATACATTATTATTATGTTGTAATGTATAGTAGTGGTTATCTCAAAATGGTCGTCCTATCGTGCTTTGCTCGCTTCATTATTATTGCCAACCTTTTTTATTTTGCTAACATGCCTTCGCTAACTTTCGACTCTGTATCTAAAACGTAACATGCGATCGTTCTGACATAGTTATTCAGAATTTAATTACCGCCGAACTTGTTAAATACCAATTCGTTCTTCGTGTCTGGTAGCAAACGTTTGACGTAGATATTAGCTATAATTACTTACACTGTAATATGCAAAGCAACTTTAATGTTTCCTCCAGATAGGTAGGGAAGACTTTTTTACGTTTAGGTACCTACTTGATTCAAATTTTTTTTTTATCTAAATGACCTATTCACCTTTTTAATTCATACCTTGTTTAACCAAGGTAAAATAATGAAGGTAATTTAATTCGGTAGTTATTTCCTTCTCATTGCGTCAGTTGATTGATACGGGTGTTGCCATACTTGCAATATTAGAACTATGATAGGGTAGATATACCTACCGAAGCAGTGAGTGCTCTATTGGTCACAGTCATTGATTGTGGTAATTTCCCATTCAAAGAAACCCATTCAATACAATAGTGTAATCCTTTATAGGTACTTATATTACTCAGTGCTATCGCGTTGCTAAAATTTATGCTTAAACTAAAATTTTCGACTGATTATCAATATCTCATTAACTTAGAAAGTTTATTACACGAACAATAATATTAATGACAAAACTACATACGAAGACTATCGGTACCTATAATAATGATAGCATAAATGAAAAGAGAACAAAGTATTGTATTTAAAAAAATATTTAATCCCAGGACCAATAAATCTTAAACATGGCAGAAAGGATACCAGCAACAAAGTAAGGCTATTAAAAGTGACATCATAGATTTTTTCTTAAAACAATGCCAGACATTTCGCTACGTGTCGATCGTATAGCTTCGTTTCAAGATTACTAACACCCACATAAGTTTCTGTAACAACAAGTATTTTCTTTTTCCCCTATGTCATTTTACTATGATTCATTATATTTCTTGTTTATTTTCCTGAGGCATACATTTTCCTCAACATTTACGTTTTTTAATTGTGTTAAGGGAAAGAAAGAATATAGGTACTTAAGTTTTACTATGCATTTCATTACAGTGCGATTAAATTGACAATGTACAACTGAAGTGACTAACTTCAGAGCGCTGGCGGTAAAGACGACGCATTTTAATCTATACAATGTTCTCTTTACAATACATTTTCGAGTAGGGTTAAATAATGAGATTTCCTGACTTTTTTCCTGACTTTTCAGTAAATTTCCTGACATTTTGTACACCTACTTCTACATTCTTCATTTGGTTGGCATTTGATATTTTTTTCTCACCAAAATGATTTTACAAATTATGTTTTTTCAATTTTTATTAAGCACTTACTACCTAAGTTTCCAAATTAAACATTCCTGACAACTACAGTTTTTCCCCGTTTTCCTGACAGATGCTTTAAATTCCTGACAAGTCAGGAAAGTTCCTGGCATCTGGTAACCCTATTCTCGAGTGAAGTTGCAGCTGATCACTGTATATTGTCAATTTAATCACTTTGTACGTTTATTTTCATATTTCATTTTCCCTTTGTTTACATTATAATATTTAAGTTATTATGAAATAAGTAAGTGGCGATAAAAACCTTAATATCTGATTCTGATAATTGGATGTAAGCAAAAGTAGTCAATATAAATTTGACCATCTAAAACCACCAGTTAAATTACACTGGCCTGCAAAAGTAAGTATCACACAGGCCTATTCTTCATACAAACGAGGTAACTTTGAAGCTTTGGTTCTCCGCCCAGGATTAAACAGGGTGTGATTTGATGATGGCCATTCAAAGAGTAAATGAAGGAGCCCAGATCGCTAAAGAAACCCAATGGATTAGAAGAGTAGTTTACACCAGAGACCGTACGGACTTTTTAGTATTACATTTTCCATACTTTTGATGTAATTTTGCCTGTTATTTTTTTACGTTCAGCCCTGAGCTAAACGACTTTCTTAATCCATTAGGTTTCTTTAGCGATCTGGGCCTCCTTCATTTACTCTTTAAATGGCCATCATCAAATCACACCCTGTTTAATCCTGGGCGGAGAACCAAAGCTTCAAAGTTACCTCGTTTGTATGAATATAGACCTGTGTGATACTTACTTTTGCAGGCCAGTGTATTTTCAATTTGTATTTCAACTCTAACAAATAAATTGGTTCAACTTTCATTCCTTATCTCGTAAGTAATAAAGACCAAATTGTATGTGAAATCGTTATCTAAGGTCGACATTGCGGTATCGTAAAACATGGCTAAAACTATTTACGAACAGATTGGAGTCAAAAGACTTGTACATACTAAAACGATAGAATTAGAGATATCTATCTTCTTTGTGTTATAATTGATTGATTCCTTCCATCGTCTATCTTATCAGTTTTTGTCACCGAAACCGTTAAACCTTATTATAAGCGTAACAGCAAAAACTTAAAAAAACAGCAACTTACCTGTGTTTCGCAACAGGTATTTGTTTTAATAAGCTTCCTATAAATAAATGCTTCGATTTCTATCTGCTCTCTAACATAGTTATGAAAAAATCTACAAGAAAAGTTGAATAAAAGTAATAGAGAAAATAAGTAATGGAAATGGTACAATTTAAAACTTAAAACTTCCCTCATACAAAGTTTATTGAAATCGGTGTCCTTAACTTGAAACTATAATATAAGTCCTTGAAGATTTTGACATTACCTAATTTCTAACTTATTTTGTTGCTGTTTGTGATTTGACATGCCCTCAAAACAAAGTATTTATTTAAAAGCCATTACAGACATACGAAATCACTTTAGCGGTAAATAATTGTCAATTCATATTGCAGTTTGCAATGCAGTCATCTGCGGAAAATCTCGCAAATTTAAAAGACGTAACAAAATCAAAAATCCATATAAATATTAACCTATTATACATAATAAGAAAATCAGTCGTCTTGAAAAAAAGGTTTTTTTAACAACGCGATGAAATGTGATGAATATATAATGCTAAGAAAGGGTGAATTATTGAAACTTAGTTTTCGAATAAAACTTTATTTATTCGTGAAAATTCTTAGAGCGAATCATGATAAAATTGCAACGAATGTTTTTCATAAAATCACGTATATTCACCTGTCTTTTTTAGCGTTCCGTAGCCTAATGTCAAAAAACGGAACCCTTAGTTTAGTCATGTCTGTCTATCTGTCTGTCTGTCTGTCTGTCCGTCCGTATGTCACAGCCACTTTATTCCAAAACTATTAAGATTACACAGTTGAAACTTGGTAGGTAGATGTATTCTGTGAACCGCTTTAAGGTTTTAATATAAAAATAAAAAAAAAAGATTAAGGCGGGCTCCCCATACATAGAACTGAAACTGAAAAAAAAAAATTCATCAAAACTATGCGTGCATCTATAGATAGGTCTTCAAAAATAACATTGAGGTTTTTAAGACTATTTTTTCTCAAAGTCAATCGTCTGAAAGATTTACTGCCAAAGTGGTAAAATGAGTGTCTCCCCCCTTTAACTTTTAAAATAAGAGAGTGAAAAATCTAAAAAAAAATATGCTGTAGATCCTAATAAATACTTTCAACGAAAATTAGTTTGAACGAGATACAGTGATAATTTTTAGAGATATATCACATTTTCCAAAACCGCAACTACAACTTTGTCATTCATACAAACACTATGAAAAACAAAGTTATTTTTGCATACGAAAAATTACAGTGGTATTCAATATGGTATGGTATAAGGTAACTACGGAACCCTACTGCGCGTGGCCCGACACGCACTTGGCCGGTTTTTTTCACTTTTTCTTTTATTGGTTCATTGCCGTATGTTGGATAAAGCTTGTTTTGTTATTAAAAAAAAACTTATTAGTTGACAAACGTAAAAGTTTATTATTATAATTTTTATGTTTTCTTTCCATTCATTGTCAATAATATGTTTGCTCTTGTTATGAAAAAATAGTAACATACATAGATGTCAAGTAAAAGTAAGTATATTGATTCCCATTCGAGGAAATTTGAGCAAATATGGAGAAAATCCCAAACGATATTGTTTTAAAGCCATTTTTTTTTTCATTTTTACTAGTATTATTTTTGAGCGTTTTCTTTACATTCATTGCCAATCATAATAGCTTGTTATAAAAAAACCTGGTTGTCAAGGAAAACGTGAAAATTTAAGCTACTAAATAGAACAACCCCAAATGATATATTTTTTAAATCGCTTGTCACTTTATTTTTTACTTTTTCTTTCCATTCGTTGCCATTTCCAATATAGCGGATTAAGTAATTAACACAAAGCTTGTTATAAATAGCCGGATGCTTCACTTGGGCCTGGGTAACAATAACAATACGTTTCGATTTGTTTACGCTTTCAATCACGTCTAAGACTGTTCTATAGTACATCAACTTCAATCAAACAAAAGGACGCACATATATTTCATTAATTTCCAATAGAGGAAAAAAATGTTTATTGAGTTCCCATTATGATATACTAGCGACCGCCCGCGACTTCGACCGCGTGGATAGTGTTTTGTCTATCCCTCGGGAACAGTTCCTTTTTTCGGGATGAAAGGTACCCTATGTTCTTTTCTGCACCCCTGACAACGTGTATGTAAAATTTCATGATGATCGGTTCAGTAATTAAAACGTGAAGGTAACAAACAAACAAACAAATAAACAAACAAACAAACGGACTTTCGCATTCATAATATTAGTAAGGATTTCTTTACTCACTTTAGTCATCTTTTGGGGCATAGTAGCAAAACTATAGTATTTAAGTGGTATTATGTAATCTGTGGTAGCAAAGAAGTAACATTTACGGGAATTAATTGAATGGATCATTATTAAATTTATTCTTGTTTGGTTTTGTTAATGTGGATGAAAGGATTGTAAGTACAGGAATATTAACAAACAAAATCTAAGTTTAAGTAATTAGGCACTAATTAATCCGCTATAATTTATTGTTATGATCAATGCTCAGCCAAAAAACAATCATTATATAGTTTAAAACAATATATTTTTGTAACTATAAATTTATGAAGAGTTTTTTTATAAAAAAAGTGCCTCCTACTACTTTTAAAATTGATTAGTAGTTGGTAGTTTCGTGACATTGACATTAAGACATTCTGATTAGTCTATCTTACCAATACAACGACGACGACATTAATACTATGTGGCCTAAATTGTCTTTTAAACAACTATTGTTTTCATGAAGTTCTTTTAACTGCTGTGTGAAGTTTCTTTTTCAGAATAAAACAACATTGTAATAAAATGAGCTCTTTTTATGATTTCGATCTGTAAAAACTCCACATTATTATGTTTAAAATAAAAAGGAACATTATTTTAAACATTTTAAATACCTAGTAGTAAGTACTAAAGAAATATATGTCCTGTGTAGGAACAATTATTATAATAATATCAGCGTTTCATTGCTGCAGATAGTTGTAAATTATGTTCAATTGAAAAGTCGCCTATTTGACTCTATGACCTATGATTATGTGCGGTTAATAGGAAAAGTGTTGTGTTCCTCTCTATTACATAATAATATATAAAACGTACATTTTACATTATGCACGTATTTTTTTAATATACGATGTAAAAAAGCTTCATACTGTGTGTAAGCTCAAAATAGTTAAATAACCCTAAAACATGTCCGAGTTATTACAAAAGATTTTTAAACACTGTTTAACTAAACACCTGTTTAAATGTGATGCTGTCCCTTTTTTGACAATATTGTTTGACAGGGACCAGCATAACATTTAAGCAGGTCTGGTGTTTAGTTAAACAGTCTTTAAAAATCTTTTGTAATAAAGCTTCATACTAACTGTGTGTAAGCTCAAAATAGTTAAATAACCCTAAAACAAGTCCGTGTTATTACAAAAGATTTTTAAACACTGTTTAACTAAACACCTGTTTAAATGTGATGCTGTCACTTTTTTGACAATATTGTTTGACAGGGACCAGCATAACATTTAAGCAGGTGTTTAGTTAAACAGTCTTTAAAAATCTTTTGTAATAAAGCTTCATACTAACTGTGGGTAAGCTCAAAATAGTTAAATAACCCTAAAACATGTCCGTGTTATTACAAAAGATTTTAAACACTGTTTAACTAAACACCTGTTTAAATGTGATGCTGTCACTTTTTTGACAATATTGTTTGACAGGTACTGGAGGGAACTGGTGTTTAGTTAAACCATAGACATAGAAAATTTTTCGCTGCGCTCAAGAAGACCAACAAAGCGTGGAAAAGAGAAATTAACATTATGCGGACACGGTCTGTGAAAAAAAGAGACAAAGAATCAAGTGACAATGTGCCAACATTTTTTACAGTAAGAGCCCCTAGCATCCCGCCTTGCAAATGGGCAATCACAGTTTGTTTAAAATATTTGTTAATCCTTATTAGAATTTCAAATAAAGGTATCGTGGAGCCATGGTGTCTTGTACTCTAAGTAATTGTGATGTGATAAAAAGAAACAATCAAGTAATCACACCTTTCAAAAGTAAATAAGATTTTGCCACACATTTCTCTAAAACCAAATTTCGCTACATTTATTCGTTTATCGACGAAGAAAACAGTATGTAACATAGTTTATTAATTTCCTTGGCCATAATATAGTCATATTTTATGTATGTAAGTCATACTTTACGTATCTCATATATAATGTATACATTCGTTTTTCGGATCAGCTGTTTATTGACATTGTTGTTCTTTGGCATTCTATTTCTATGAGTTAAACAGTGTTTAAAAATCTTTTGTAATAACACGGACTTGGTTCTTGTAAGCAATCAGCTAACTTCAAAATGTTAAGTTTTGTCAGTTTACGTTCGAATCAAAACACGCTAGTATTTTTATTTATTCTGTGTCAAAACTAAAAAAAAATACCCCACTACCACGTCACTGGCAACTTATTTACGTAGGCAAATTATTGGAGCCAAACCCCTGCTAAATGTTTTTCTAAGTGTGCGTCAAACATTGAAACGAGGGGCATGCCAAAATTCGTCAGTGTATCGTCGCTCGTGTAAACAAAATAACTAATCTAACAATCTATTCTGAGACTTATCGATGTATTAATACCTATTAGTAATACCTAAGTAATATACAGGGTGTGCCAAAACTTTGCCACACGGAGGGAAAGTACCTTAAATATTGAAGATAGGAAATTTCACTGAAAGAAGACTTCATTTTGATTTTTAAAATAATTGGAACTGCATTCAAAATTTTTCGAAAAATCGCATGCTTTAACCAGGAATTTAACCAACCAAATTACAAAAAAAGCAATCTTTTTTTACGATACCGATCGAAAGGGGAACATTAGGATTATTTTTTGTTAGGTAACACAGCATCTTATACAAAAGAAAGACCATGAAATTTTACATTTAAATTTTAATTATTACGTATTGTATCAATTTGTTTAGGAATGAATGCGATATTTAAAAAAAACTTAGAATGCGGTTCGCATTATTTTTTCAAATAAAACGAAGTCTTCTTTCAGTAAAATTTCCTATCTTCAATATTTAAGGTACTTGCCCACCATGTGGCAAAGTTTTGGGACACCCTGTTATATAATATACAGATACAGTGTTATTTATAAAACACCAACAACCCTGAAGGTGTAGATTATTCATCATAAACAACAACATATTTTGTTCTCCAATTTTCCGAAAACAGACAAAAAATATCGACTTTTCATACAAAAACCCGATTAGTGTAGGTATGGAAAATCGATTATATTTCTATGTTTTCGGAAAAATCGTAAGGCGTCTAAAATTTGTATGGGTAGATACTTAGTTCTAAAGTGCATTTTATACGCCTTAAATAGATTTGAATATTAAATTCGCACTTGTACTACCAAATTTAATTTCCACTTAGTACCTACCTACCATGTAAAAATAGCAAAATTATCAGTAATAAAAACTTTCTAGGTAGGTACCAAAGGTGTTTTCTTAAATTTAAGACCCTAACTAGTTAAGTTTACAAACACTTTCATTCCACAAAGATCCTCCCACCCTACTTGCGCAGAAACAACTCAATTTTGAAATAATAATGATTATTAAATATTTATGAATGAACTGGGAACGATAATTTACTATCGTTAAAGAAAATCGCATATTTTTTACCAAAAGATTAAAAAAAGTAATCCAAAGTCTGCGACTGTAAATCGTCATCGGACACTTTACTTCTATGACAAGTTATAAAGGTTATATTATAATCCATACATTTTAATTACAAATAAACTTATACCTACATTAAGCAATTGCAGGTGTGAAAATGAATCTTTGTTGTTATATCACTATCCTACTTACATAAATAAATAAAAAAAATACTGACACAAAATTAAAAAAAACAAAAAATTTAAAAACAATTAAAATTAAACCTTAACAAAATACAATTAAGATTTGAAAACATATGCACCTAAACTAGGAAACCTGTATCTCAGGTGCAGTGCCCTTCACATTCACATCTTAGCCAGTTAACTTTTTTTGTATTAATGCATCTTCCTCAAAAATAAATGATATTGATATCAAATGACGTGAAATCGTCTCTCGTAAAATTCATTTGATAGGATGTACATACGTCAGGTAATGGAATGCCCATTAGTGATGTTAATTGGTAATCAATCACCATAATCACTTATTAGATTGTTTATTATAATAAACGCATAATGAGTTATTTATTTAGACCGATACATAAACGTCATTATCATATTTTCAAGAAGAAATTTAAAAAGCGAAATGTTTCTTTTTTTCAGTTCTATTTTAATCTAAGGTACAATACGGTTGATATTATTTTATACATTGATTTATTTTAACTTAGGTAAACTCAAACTATATTTCCTATCCTAAATGACTGTACTAAAAATATCAAATTGAGAGCTACAGAGAATCCATAACGATTTTTCTCATTAGTACGAATAACTTGTTAAAAATATAGTTCAACGTGTTAATTACCAATATTATTATGTTTAATTATTATCGCACTTTATTTTTAATCGCTAATCAGTCCGGCTTCGTTTAGAAACGAATTTCCTGCTTAGTAGTGATAGTGTTTTTGCCACAGGAAATTCACGGAACTTTATAAAATTACGGTTTAGAATCAAACAAGACAGATTAATTAATTGAGTTTCACGTGGTTTCACTGTCCTGACTTATATTAGTTTTACACATAGATCAAAATTACCTCTTTATCTATAAATTTAAATATAGAAGACGAAGTTATTTGTTCGACCATGGCTTTAAAATTTTCGGCACGACCTTATGGGAGGCTAAGGTGATGTTGATGTCGCACGACCTTGCTTCACGACAGCCAACCAGCGTTTGTTTGTGTGGAATCGTGAATGTCCGCCGCTGACCTTGATTAGCCGAGTGAAATAATAACGATAATAAAAGAGTTCGTCATGTATACCGAGATCAACATCACATCATCTGTAAAACAAACTGCACAAAAAAGAAGAAGCTATATTTGGGACTTGTGGGTTTTGCACTGAGTTGCGTTTGGTCAACTTTGGTCCTGTCATTTAAAACTCGTTTTGATTTTTTTGTATTGTTACTGGTACATTGATTGATATGCGCTTTTTTAACTAGAAGCTACCTAAACTAATCCTTTTTTTAAATAAACGTCTGATACAAAATGTATTCTAGTCTTTTAACTGAGACATTTTGACGTTAAGTACTCAATAAAAAAATATTTAAAAATAAAAATTAAAAAATAAAATGTTCTAGTAGGTCTAGTTCGAAAAGACTAGTAAATTAGTAATCTTTAATTAAATAATGCTTTCATTAAAAAAACATTCCGATCAATGTTAAGTCATCAGCAGACTCTATTAGATAGTCATAGTATTATCACTTAAGAACAACATACCTATCAACATGTAATGGTTAATTGTGTTTTGAAATTATGTTTGCGCGTTGTGTTTTTTTTATTCACCTTCACAATATCAAAAACGACTAAGTAATATTTATCCAAGCTGATAGCAAGAATAACAACTAGAGACCTGTATTTATTACTTATACTATTATACTAAGTAGGTATTGACTATGTTTTTTTTATTCAAGTTCCCACATTATCTGTTATTTCCTTATATTTTTTAAACTGCCAATGGTTGGCATTAAAATTATTAAGAAGCAACGAATGCACGCTCATTGTATCTATTAAAGTTTCTAACTCAAAGTGACCCAGTTTTAAAAAAGCTTGATGAACAAAAAGCTAATAAAAAGAGGGTATCTCTTTTTATTAGCTTTTAGTTCGTCAAGGATCGAAAATTAGGTTTGGAAAAAATGTGCTCCTTAATGAAAAATTCAGTTTTAATAAAACATGTTTCACTGCTTTAGCTTAACAGGGCTCACTTTATCATTTTTCATTTAACAAATTTGTGTCTAGAAATCTTTTGATTCCTTGCTAAATAAAACATGCTCGAGCAAAAGCTCACCTTGTCCATTTACGGTAACGTATTTTATAAATTTAAGTAAATGATTCAGTTCACTTTTACACCAAAATATATGTAGGTTTTTTGAAATTTAATGCCTTGACAAATGGATTACCATAATTGAGGTAGATAGATATAGGTAGACACATCTACCTCAATGATGATCTATTTGTCATGGCTAAGTGAAACCACCGTGCACCGTTTGCATAGTCAAGTGCCGCCTAACTTAACTGTTACATTACGGTAGTTACGTAACTGTAAACGTCATCATGACAGCCCGACATAGGAAAAACACAACTTCAAACACCGATCTTTGAAGCACAAAGTTATAGAGTCTGTCTGAAAAGTCAGTTTACATGAGAAATTATTGTATCCTTACTAATATTAATATTATAAATGCGAAAGTCCGTTTGTTTGTTTGTTTGTTACGCCTTCACGTCTTTACTACTGAACCGATCATCATGAAATTTTGCATAAACGTTGTCAGGGGTACAGTGAAGGACATTGGGTTTCTTTCATCCCGAAAAAATATTGTTCCCGAGGGATAGCAAAAAATCTTTCCACGCAGACGAAGTCGCGGGCGGCCGCTAGTTATTTATAAAAACTTATACTGGTAACCCTGTTGGTGCTGTCAAAATTCATAAGCACCTTATTAAAAAATACAAAACCAGGGAATTTCCTTACAAAAGACAGCTAGAAAAACAATATATAAAAATTGTGTTATCATTTAGTTGATCTGTTAGGGACTTCAAATGAAATTTCAATATCAAAATTTAATAGAAAAGTCAAATAGTTGATTCGGTAAGAATAAAGTCGCATACAGGGTCTCATTCAGCACAACTAGTTGATCCATAGACATAGAAAAATTTTCGCTGCGCTCAAGAAGACCAACAAAGCGTGGAAAAGAGAAGTTAACATCATACGGACATTGTCTATGTAAAAAAGAGACAAAGGATCAAGTGACATGTGCCAACATTTTTTACAGTAAGAGCCTCTAGCGTCATGAGCAATCACAGTTTGTTTAAAATGTTTTTTAATCTTAATTAGAATTTAAAATAAAGGTATCGTGGAGCTATGGTGTCTTGTACTCTGATGTGACAAAAAGAAACAATCCAAGTAATCACACTTTTCAAAGGTAAATAAGATATTGCCACACATTTCTCTAAAACCAAATTTCGCTACATTTATTCGTTTATCGACAAAGAAAACAGTATGGAACATAGTTTATTAATTTCCTTTGCCATAATATAGTCATATTTTATGTATTTAAGTCATATTTTACGTATCTCATATAAAATGTATTGATTCGTTTTCGGATCAC
Source organism: Agriphila tristella (assembly GCA_928269145.1). NCBI lineage: Eukaryota > Metazoa > Arthropoda > Insecta > Lepidoptera > Crambidae > Agriphila > Agriphila tristella. The sequence goes on from OV743444.1 coordinate 11,395,494, forward strand.
CTGTTTATTGACTTTGTTGTTCTTTGACATTCTATTTCTATGGTTGATCGGTTTAGTTGATCGGCATGGAAAAAGGGAGTTATACATTGTTGGCAGAAACAAAAAGAGCAAAATGCTGTGTTCAAAGGTGATGTCCAAAAATGTATGAGGTCTGGGCCACGTCTTTGTACAGTATACCAAAAAATAGATAAAGACACGATAAACAGTTTCTAATTATTCAATTTCTTTAAAATCGCTTTGTTTTCTGGAAGGAACATAAAACAAAATGCAAAAATGCATAAAAAAAGCATCATGGCGGAAGATGTTAACAACTTCTTATACGTCTGTGTTAACAACAACCCACAGCACAGAGTAGGTAGAACTCAATGACAGTGACAATGGGCGCATTCTGCCAGACAAATCTTTGAGTCATCGATCGCCATAGAGAGTACATTTTAACCATGGATAGTAAAATATTGAACAATACCGGCAGCTAGACCGCCTATCTCAAAGCGAAAGCAATGCTCTATCCGTCCTTGTCATATCATAACACGATGACAAGGATGGACAGTGCACTGACGTCATAAACCAAAAAATAGACAAAGCAATCAAGCCGCAGGCTTCCTACACTCGCTCGTCGGTCGCGCGATAAGAGTGCTGCACGGTGCATGTATCTTGCGCACGTTGAGGCACGGGTTACTTGCGCGGGTGTACAATGCTATGGAGCTAGACCCGCTTTACGTGTTTCCACGCGGGGCATGTAACTTGCGCAAGTGCTCAAGTTGCGCGGGCTACTTGCACCGTGTAGAAACACTCACTATCGCTATACTTTCCATGGTTAAAAATGGCAATCGATGACTCCACGATTTGTCTGGCAGAATGCGCCCACTGACGGCTTTTTAACGGAGAGTTGCCATATTTGACGCTCAATTATAAGTAAAAAATATTGATCTGTTTTTATTAATAACCATTTAACCATGCATTCTATAAAATTATTTGTATTTTTCTCAGAATCAGCATATTTTTCGCCATCTTTGAGGGTGGTGTACATAGACGTGGCCCAAATTAGGACATGTCCTTTAAAGAAAATCTCTGTTGACCATCCCTCATTATTAGCGTGGTCTGATAAATGTGGAACATAAAACGCTCTCCTTAAAAATCGTATTCAGCTAAAAGCACAGATCACAGTGGTTTTAAATTAGGAGTTCCGCCGACAAACTAAATTAATAACGTTACGAAGTTCTGACATCCCCACCACTTACCATGTAATCAAATGGTCATTTTGTAAATGCCACGCCACTTAACATCTATATATTAGTGATGCAATGAATACTACTTTAACGAATACGAATATCAATCCTACTATTCGGCGAATACGAATAATTTAACAAGGTAATGATAATGAATAATACATAGCATTCTTTTTTTACTAAGATATCTAATAATTGAAATTAACTTCTGACAAACTTTTGTTCAAAAAGTACAACATTGGTAACTTCTTAGGCATTTTATGCTATGAAGCAAACAAGTAATAATTGACAACTTGAGAACTTGACTTCGTTCATTCACTCAATGTTAGGGTAATCCCCGTCAAAAGATACAAACAGTATAGTGCGTATTAGGTGCGTTTGGATACACGGTGCACAGCCAAACTGTAACTTGGTTTGCATTCAGTTATAATATAAATAGTTTGTTTTAATATTCGTGATGATATTCGGTGAATACGAATATTCGGTAAATATCTACTATTCGGCGAATACGAATATTCGTATTCGTATTCGTTACATCACTAATCTATATATGACACTTTTAGCATGTGAATTTACAATTCGGAGATTTTAATCCTTCAAGCCCCATCAATCATGAGGCTCACTCAATAGATTTTTTATTGTGCGGCCCTATGTGTTTGCTGCATCGAACCTCTAAAAAGCTGCAAAATCTTTAATCGCCAAAGCTTTAAGTAGCAATCTTCCATGGCACTGTAAATGCTCTCTCACTCGGGTGATTATTGTCTCTTTCTTCACGCTTATCAAGTTATATGTGTGTAAAGATGTCACCCGGTTGTAACGTCGTGATATCCACGTACTTGCATACATTCACGGACCATAAATAATGAAGAATTAATACTTAATTTCAAAGATTAATTTAAGCTTCACCATTATTTCTGTTTATTACTAATTTTGCATTTTTTCTCATTCCTCATTTTGATGAGTAAAAATTGCATTATTTACTCATCAAAATGAGGTTCAGCATTAGACTTTTTTTTCTTTTCGAGGATTTTCAAACCGTTACATGTGGTCAACTGTGCTTACTTACTATGCATAGCGTGTATTCTCGAATACCTATATCCACGTACCGCAAACGAACGAAAGCACCAATCACAAAAAAATTAAAACACTTGACCTATTTAAATCAAACGGTTTTAATTTCCATCAACACTTTTCAAACTTTATCATTTTAACAGCTCAAAACAATGACAAAGTTTGATTCACATATTAAGTATACTTACCTGTTTAATACATAAATTAATGTGATGAAAAATATAAATAAAAGTGATAGTCATGGTAAGCAACGTTTATATACCTATAAATTAAGTCTTAAAGCAAATAAAAACTTTTTCTTTCTTGTTTAGAATGAAGTAGCAACAATAGGAGCTGCTATTAATTTAATTTGATAGAATCTACCAAAACAGGCTTATTACGGGTCTCGTCAGCTGTTGTTTCTCAGTTCGGTAAGCAGCAGGTCAAAAGCTTAGTCCGCTCGCTATCCCGCTCTGCTGCGCGTAAGTTTTCACTTTCGCGGGCCGTTGCCCCTATGGGCAGCCTCGGCACACTCCGCCACGGTGTCAAGGTCACGCGCCTCTGGAATCTGGTGGAAGTGGGACACGACCTTCCAAGGGAGGAGGAAAAGTATTTGTGATGCGATGCGACCAAATATTTTCTTCTGCCAAAATTTTTCAAAACCTTTGTGATGACGAAAGCTGCATTGAATACTAACGGGTCTGGAGGAAGAAATGAAGCTTTAAAAGACGGAATACAGATAAAAAGCGACCAAGTGCGAGTCGGACTCACGCACGAAGGGTCCCGTACCAAAAAACGGAAAATAAAACACGATTGTTGTTTGGGAGCCCCCCTTAAATATTTATTTTATTGTATATTTAGTATTTGTTGTTATAGCGGCAACAGAAATACATCATCTGTGAAATTTTCAACTGTCTACCTGCTGTCGTTATTAACATCCAGCAAAAAACGGCAAAAAAATCACGTTTGTTGTATGGGAGCCCCCCTTAAATATTTTTTTTCTGTTTTAGTATTTGTTGTTATAGCGGCAACAGAAATACATCATCTGTGAAAATTTCAGCTGTCTAGCTATCACGGTTCATGAGATACAGCCTGGTGACAGACAGACAGACAGACGGACAGCGGAATCTTAGTAATACCCGTTTACCCGGTCCCGTTTTTACCCTTTGGGTACGGAACCCTAAAAAGTAAACTTCATAATTTATAAAAAAGGTTCCTCCATTGAAACTAATAATATGAAGTATTATAGTGAATAGTGAATCAGTAAGTAATGATTAATTTTAACAAAGTAGATTATTAAAATAGAATATTAATATTTAATGTTAATATTGTATTTTAATAATCTACTTACCAAACACATACTTAGGGATTTTATTCCCGATTTACTGTTTGTAACAGCTTTTCGTATTAGATTTTATTATCCGTATTAGCTAGAGGCTTGATAAGAATGCTAGATATTTTTCAAATACTAAACTAAAGTTCTATGTATACTAAACTAAACACCGTCTCTGATGGTACTGATAACACTTCAGGCCATCGACCTGCGATAAGGGCGATAACGTTTATCACTCTGTGACATATTGTTGCACTTGGCAAAGAAAGCAGAAATCGCGTTTGTATGATAACGATACCACTTCCTTAGTAAAAGTTCCATTTTCCTATTTTGTTACTTTCACTGAAGGTTTACATGAAGTCCTTAGTCTTTGTTATTTCATTAATGTTAAGTAATGTTATGCAACTATTTAATGTCCAGTAAATAGAGCTGGATTTACTTCAAGGTATTTAAACGCCGTTGTTTTTACAATGCCCATTGGGCATGATGACTATTTTTATTTTATGTTACATAAATTACCTCTAAAAAAAAAGAAACATTAGAGAAATAGAAAAATAATTATTTCGCGTGCCATGAAAACTGTCCAAGATATCACAGTTTGTAACGCACAAAATTGGACTCACCGAAAACGCTCCATACTAACGGCTACTCAGAGTACTCAGTTCTGTTATGACGTCACGCTGGAGTAGTTTGTATGCACCACAGAACAAAGATTTTTTTTTCCCCCAGTAGAAGTCGCATGTGGGCGGCACCCGTGTAACATCATATCTGCGAAGCTCCGCACATCTTTGAATTTTGCTCCGTCAGTCGTATGAACGAACGCCAAACAAAAAAATCTTCAAAAATAATCTAAAAATGCCGAGGTGCATTATATGAAAGAGCAAAATCGATATCCACATATATCATTAAGCAAACGGGTGCATAAAATATCGGGGGCGAGCTTTTTAATTAATTTTGATTTTAATTAAAAATTCAACTGATATTTTCCTTTTAAAATTCATAACAATAAATATCCACCTTTACGCGGTATACACTTATGATCCATATTCCAACGCACAATTTGACATATTCTTGAACTTTCATAAACACTAAAATATAGAATGGCGGAAATGTCACTCAATAGGGGAAACCGAGAAAAGATGTGACTGTGAAGAGTTAAAAAGTATTATCACCATAGCAAAAAATTTATAAGTAAATGATAAACGTCTAAATAACAGTTGATTTGATACACTCACCACTGAAAACACGCAAAAACAGCACGGCATTTTAGTCAACTTAAATAGTACGTTATAGGCGAGTCCGGGAAGCTAGCATTTTATTGTCAAGGATTTTAATCATTCGAGGCAATTTAATAAAAATTGCTTCCCCTACAAGGCTGCGAAGTCTCAAGAAATGAGAGGAAAAAATTTTTTAGTTAAAATGTAATTTTGAAATTGGTCATGTAGCCATAAAGTTTTATAAAAATAACGTTTTATAGTTATTTTTAGATTTAGAATACTACACTCCTGGGGGTCAATTCTGCTAATGTTAACGTCGAAATCGTGGTTCAGTGGTGTTTGAATGGTAATGCTTTTTGACACAGTTCTTGTTTTTTAAACCCAAAACCGAAACACATTGTGATTCTTAAACCCAAAACGGAAACACATTGTATCTCGATTTTGAGTATAAGAAACAAGAACTGTGTCAAAAAGCACTACCATTCCAACACCACTGATCCACGTTTTTAACGTTAACATTAGCAGACTTGACCCCCTGAACTTGTGCGGGGTGGAAAGTAACTATTGAAATTAACTCGATAGGTAAAGGTGCCGGCACATAACTTGGCAAGTTCTTTAACGCGCATATACTTCTACGCCTATACTTTTCTTTGTTTGCCCGATGTAAGAGAGCCCAGTAGCAATCTAGTTTGTAGACGCCTAGCGCCTGCACCTTGAAAAGGGATGTTGCACTTGACAGGTCGTAAGAATTGGTTTATCTTCCTCGTCGGCTTGAGGTCTTGATAGACACACTCTTCAGAATACCTACAATCTTGTCAATGACACCTTTCATGTAAGGTAGAATGGCAGGTCGTCGTTCTACTATGGCTGGCTTGACATGGTTTCTGGGTTGGAGGGGAGGCGTGGTACTGGCAGTTTGTTACTTCGCAGAACGTGCTTGACATGCTGAAGCTCAGCTGTCAGGTCTTGTTGGTCACAGATCCCAAATACAAATAAATAAAAATAACTTTATTTGCTGTAAATAGGGTGATTACTTATAATTCCCGCGTACTCTCCGAAACAAAGATTTCCCTATGGTAGGTAGCTAAGCTAACTGAAAAGGATGGTGGTGGAATTCACCATTGAGGTATCTATCTGTAAGTGTTGCTTTTCGAAACATCCGATATCCGATATATTTATTTTATTTGGGTTTCTGAATTTTGAAATTCAAATATTTTTTGCCTAGTAATTAAGAAATGTCAGGATTCCACCGAATTATGAAATAGGGTTTTCACGAATTATTGATATGAAACTATTTAGGATAAGCTAAGTGAAGAATGTTAACCAACCCGGTTTCCCTTATCTCATGAAATTTTCTTAAAGTACTTTATGTGTTAATAAATAAGGTGGTAAATCGCACTGTTAAAATTAGCTTACGCCATCTAGCGGCTGAGTAGCAGCATTATAAATATACGTATTATTTAATTTGGTACCAAGTTGCTATGGTAATACGACTGAATCTAAATAAATAAACTTTGTGATTTATGGCTTTCTGGATATCATATTTTTACTTTTTATCCAATTATGTGTTCACAAAGTGTGTGTGCGTAGCATGTAACTATTGAGTGGGGGGCTTGGCTTCGATTTTTAATGTGTTTGTTTGGTTACACTGGTTTTCATACTACATTGAGCTCATACTACTTCTATCTACTTCTATGTTCTGTGGTATGCACCGTGTAGGGTTCGGCAGCCATATTAAATATTGTGTTTATCAAAATGGTTTCTTAGACAAATTTGCTATAAATTTTATGGACTAATTAAAGGTATTATTTATTTTAATATATTTTATACTTTTTAAATTGACTTGTCCGCCCCACTTTTGAAGGGTCATAAAACAAATAATACGCAATATATCTATAAAACCAAGAGGTATACAATCTACTCTAAAAGTTTAATATGTTTACGATTTTTATTAGTATCTACTTCGTTATTTTAGTCATTAGTCATCCATCATCCTTATTAACTGTAAAAAAACAATTATATCTTGATATCCCATCAAAACGTGATAATTTCAGTTTCCGAGATGCAAACAAAGCACAATTTAATGTATTATCTGGAATAATCGATCTATTGTTATTTACACTTCCGACTGACACAATGCAATCACCGGTCTCTCTTTCTCTTGCAGACAGTGACCATGCAAGAGCAGGACGCCGACGCCGAGCCGTCGCACCATGCGCGACGTCCTATGAACGCTTTCCTCATATTCTGCAAGCGTCACAGAAGCGTCGTTCGCGACAAATATCCTAATCTGGAAAATCGGTATGTCATTGATGTTGATAATTGATATACTACTGACCTATCTTACTATACTCATCAGTGGCGAAGGTTCCGTACATGCTGATTCCCATCGGCTTCCCTTTAAGAAGTCTCACCCCACCGACCCACTATGCTCATTACAACATTTCAGCCCTCGCCACTGATACTCATCAACTTTGTCTAGGGATACAGGTGTTATTTTCACACAAACGAGATAACTTTGAAGCCTTGGTTTTCTGCCAGGGATGTACCGTGCTGTAATCTGATGATGGCCATCCAAGGAGTGAATGAAGGAGATTCAGATCGCTATACACACCCAATTGATCTGCCCTCCTACTCAAATGGCCAACTTTCTATTCGTTTGAACGCTACGCTTACTTTTAAAGCTTAAATATGAGCAATAGACGATTAAATAATAATGTCAAAAACTTATATGAATCAAAGACTTTAATGTGTTGTATGGAATTGACAAGGGGGCGTCCATAAATTACGTGAGGTAATTTTTTAAATTTTCTGTCCCTTAAAATTTTAACAATAGAATACTTAAATCGTGACTACTGTGATAAAAAAAAAGAATATCTACTCTAATTCAATCCATGGAGAATCATGCGCGGTCTCAAGAGAGACTATTGGGACCAACATGTCCATGTGATTTTCAGTAACATCATCTGCTCCTTCAACTTCGTTCTGATCTAGCCACTGTAAGCCGTTGGCGCTTGCACAAAGTAACTCAAAAAAATTGCGTGATATTTGCCGAGACCCCCCCTCTCTCCAACGTAAGATTAGATGAGATTTTACTCGACCCCCTCCCCCCGTTAAACATCTCTCGTAATTTATGGACGTCCCCCAAGCATACGGCACATAATTTTATAGTTTACTGCTTATTTTAAAGCTTTAATACTAAGCGTAGCGTTTAAACGAATAGAATGTTGGCCATTTAAGTAGGGCCTCTGATCAGCATTCTAAAAGATTAAAGGGTCAGAGTTCTCAGTTTCAGTACATTTTCATGCTATTTTCGCCCTTCCGGACCATCTGACCACTAAATCTTATCACCAGTGGTCAGCTGAGACGAAAAATTTCTCATTTGACCACTGGAGGTGAATTGGGAACAATTTATTCCTAATTCATCACTAGTGATGAAATGGGATAATTTTCACCACTGGTGGGTGAAATGGGAGTAACATTGTGTTATTTGGCCACTGGTAGTCAGTTGAGAAATTGGACTGCCAACCAACCACTGGTGGTGGGATTTGGTGGTCAGATTGTCCGAAAGGATTTTTGCGGTTTTTTTTAAACATGTCCTTTAATCTTTTAGAATGCTGGTCGGATCAGTTAGGTGTGTATAGCGATCTGAATCCCCTCCATTCACTCCCTGGATAGCCGTCATCAGATCACAGCACAGTACATCCCTGGCAGGAAACCAAGGCTTCAAAGTTACCTCGTTTGTATGGAAATAACAACTTCTATTTGTATTATTTAATTTTGGTCAATGTAACTGATATAAATAAACCCTTCATCTTAGAATAATATCACAGTACATCCCTGGCAGGAAACCAGGTGGTCAAGTCTGCTAATGTTTTCGTCAAAATCGTAGTTCAACGATGTTTGAATGGTAATGCTTTTTGACACAGTTCTTGTTTTAAGAACCGAAAACTGAAACACATTGTGTTTCTTAAACCCAAAACAGAAACACATTGTGTCTTGACTTTGGGTTTATGAAACAAGAACTGTGTCAAAAAGCATTACCATTAGACCACCATTGAACTACGATTTTGACGAAAACATTAGCAGACTTGATCCCCAGGCTTCAAAGTTACCTCGTTTGTATGGAAATAACAACTGTATCCCTAGACAAAATTGATGTGTGTATATGTTAATATGTTATTCAAAACCTATGAGAAACAACAGGTGTACCATGAGCATTTGTTGTTATCTATTTGATTTATTTAATTTTGGTCAATGTAACTGATGTAAATAAACCCTTAATCTTAGAATAATAATAACACCTAGAAGCCGTGTTCTCGTATGCAAAGTGCGGCAACTAATACTAATTCGAAGTGGCTTAGTTTTCAGTTTTATTTCCTTCATACGTTTCCTAATCGTAACTAAAACCCAATAATATAGTACCCATACCCAACTAATCTCCTAAATGTAGGAAAATTTAAACTGTTTTGTACTTATTCAGTATGATTAGGTAATAATGATGAATAAAAATCTGAAAACGAAGCCATTTTGGCTGTTTTAGTTGCCTCACTTTTGACAGTGCGCTTTTTAGAGAATTGTCGTTCTAAGTGTCATTATTCTAAGCCCTTAACGTTTTCAATTCGTATTACTAATGTTAATGTTATCTTATTGCAAATTATTTTGATTGTGTGCATCATACATAACTTTATTAGGGGACGTCCATAAATTACGAGAGATGTTTAACGGGGGGAGGGGGTCGAGTAAAATCTCATCTAATCTTACGTTGGAGAGAGGGGGGGTCTCGGCAAATATCACGCAATTTTTTTGAGTTACTGTGTGCAAGCGCCAACGGCTTACAGTGGCTAGATCAGAACGAAGTTGAAGGAGCAGATGATGTTACTGAAAATCACATGGACATGTTGGTCCCAATAGTCTCTCTTGAGACCGCGCATGATTCTCCATGGATTGAATTAGAGTAGATATTCTTTTTTTTATCACAGTAGTCACGATTTAAGTATTCTATTGTTAAAATTTTATTACACTTAGCAATATTGATTACCTACTAGTCTTAACTAGTCGTAAATAAAAGAACGAATTTTTTTTTTCTTTTTACAATAACAATGTAACGCGTTTACGTAAGAAACCCACATTTTGAAAAATCTCACGTGAGATTGGGGGATGGGGGAGGGGGTTGAATAAAATCTCACGAAATCTCACCAGGGGGGGAGGGAGGGACAGAAAATTTAAAAAATTACCTCACGTAATTTATGGACGCCCCCTTATTAGTATTTATTATTGAACTAGCTTCTGCCCGCGACTTCGTCCGCGTGGATATTAGACGAAATCCTTTTAAGGCACCTTCAACCAGGATCCGGCCAGCCATTTTTACGCGATTAGGCGAGTCCCCATCAAGCGCGCTGCCTCGCGAGGCAAGACATTTGCCGCGTGTGGCGGGCCTCGCACAAGGCTTCCAGTTCCCGAGCCCGTTCCCGCTCCCGCTCCCGTTCCCCGTTCCCGTTCCCGTCCCGTTTGCGTTCCCGTCCCGTAAACGTCCCGTAACCGTCCCGTACCCCTTCCGTTTCCGTTCCCGTTCCCATCCCGTTCCTGTCCCGCTGCGTTCCCGTCCCGTAAACGTCCCCTAACCATCCCGTACGCCTTACGATCCCGTTCTTGTTCCCGTTCCGTTCCCGTCCGGTTCTTGTTCCCGTTCCCATCCTGTTCTATTCCCGTTCCGTTCCCGTTTCATTCCAGTTTCGTTCCTGTTTCGTTCCCGTTCCGTTCCCGTTACGTTCCTGTTTCATTCCCGTTTCGTTCCGTTCCCGTCCGTTCCCGTTCCCGTACCCATCCCGTCCTAGTTCCCGTTACCGTCTTGTTCCCGTTCCGTTCCGCTCCGCTCCGTTCCGTTCCGGTCCGGTCCGGTCCGAAACGTTCCGAAACGTTCCGTTCCGTTCCGTTCAGTTCCGTTCCGTTCCGTTCCGTTCCGTTCCGTTCCGTACCGTTCCGTTCCGTTCCGTTCCGTTCCGTTCCGTTCCGTTCCGTTCCGTTCCGTTCCGTTCCGTTCCGTTCCGTTCCGTTCCGTTCCGTTCCGTTCCGTTCCGTTCCGTTCCGTTCCGTTCCGTTCCGTTCCGTTCCGTTCCGTTCCGTTCCGTTCCGTTCCGTTCCGGTCCGGTCCGTTCCGTTCCGTTCCGTTCCGTTCCGTTCCGTTCCGTTCCGTTCCGTTCCGTTCCCGTGCCCGTGCCCGTGCCCGTGCCGGTTCCGGTTCCCGTTCCCGTTCCCTGGATGTGCATGTCCAGGTCCAGGTCCATATGTGTCATGTCCACCGCGTTGGACTTCAAAATAAATCTCATTTTCGCAATCACCATCCCATAAAACCTCAAGAACGACATCCATATCGATTTTTATGTTACTCACCCCACTTACCCTCTAAGGCCCTCCGCTGCCTTAAGCGGGATCCCGCCGCGGGTACACGGCGCGGGAATATAGATTGCTGGTTTTTGACGGACAGATGCTTGCGCAGTGCATGAGTAAGCTCTAATCTATGTCGCCCCGCGCGCGTGTCCCGCTCAAGGCAGCGGACGGCCTAAGGGGTTGATTTTCAAAATCCCAAAATATATATTTAGACGTGCTCCTACGAATTTTAAAGTTGTAATTTCGATTTGTTTTCTTTTTCTATACAAAATTTGAACCCAATTTTTACCCCTTTAGGGGTTAAATCATGGCCACCGTGTTGGACTTCAAAATAAATGTCATTTTTGTAATCGTCATCCCAGAAAACCCCAATAACGACATCTATATCGATTTTTATGTTTACTCACCCCATTTACCCCCTAAGGGGTTGATTTTCAAAATAACGAAATATACATTTGCCTATTTATTTTTAGATGTGCTCCTACAAAGTTTAAAGTTGTAATGTCTATTTTATATTATTTTTCTATACAAAATTTGGACCCCATTTTCACCCCTTTAGGGGTTAAATCATGTCCACCGTGTTGGACTTCAAAATAAATGTCATTTTTGCAATCGTCATCCCAGAAAACCCCAATAAAGACATCAATATCGATTTTTATGTTTACTCACCCTATTTACCCCCTAAGGGGTTGATTTTTAAAATAACAAAATATAAATTTGCCTATTTATTTTTAGATGTGCTCCTACGAAGTTTAAAGTTGTAATGTCTATTTTATATTATTTTTCCATACAAAATTTGGACCCCATTTTCACCCCTTTAGGGGTTAAATCATGACCACCGTGGTTGGACTTCAAAATAAATGTCATTTTTGCAATCGTCATCCCACAAAACCCCGATAACAACATCCATATCTATTTTTAGGTTTTTTTAACCCTTTTCACCCCCATTTCATCCCCTTTGGAGTTGAAATCCTAACAAAAACAATAAACGTTGCTTTAGATTTCTATCCATAAGCCTAAATTATAAATTTAGCGATTTTTACTTCGAAAATGAAGGATTTTCTTTAATACACAACTTCATCCCCCTTATGACCCCTTCGGGGGTAGAATTTTGAAAAACGCTGAGACCCGTATTTATTAATTTTCAATCGTCAGCCTAAACACAAAATTTGAAGATTCTAGCTTCAAAACTGAGGGACTTTCATACAAACTTTCATCCTTTATTTCATCCCCTTAGGGATGGAATTTTCAAAAATCCTTCCTTAGTGGATGCCTACACTGTATAAAGTATCTGTGTGCAAAATTTCAAGTCTCTAGTTCCAGCGGTTTGGGCTGTGCGTTGATAGATCAGTCAGTCAGTCAGTTTACGATTTTATATATTACTAGCTTCCGCCCGCGACTTCGTCCGCGTGGATATTAGAGAAAATCCTTAGGGAACCTTCAACCAGGATCCGACCAGCTGTTTTTACGCGATTAGGCGGGTCCCCACCAAGCGTGCTGCCTCGCGAGGCAAGACGTTTGCCGAGTGTGACGGGCCTCGCACGAGGCTGCTTGCTTGGTGGGGACCCGCCTAATCGCGTAAAAACGGCTGGTCGGATCCTGGTTGAAGGTTCCCTAAGGATTTTCTCTAATATCCACGCGGACGAAGTCGCGGGCGGAAGCTAGTTTATTACAATAATCAGAATTAGGTCCAGAGATATTAGTAGGTATCCCGTTCCCGTTTCTTTACACTTTCCCGTTTCCGTTCGCGCTCGCGTTCCCGTTCCTGTTCACGTTCCCGTTCCCATTCCCGTTCCCGTCCCCTGGGGCTGAATCATGTCCAGCGTGTTGGACTTCAAAATAAATGTCATTATCGCAATCACCATCCCACAAAACCTCAAAAACGACATCCACATCGATTTTCATGTTTACTTATCCCATATACCCCCTAAGGGATGATTTTCAAAATATGTGTTTGCCTTTTTATTTTTAGACGTACTCCTACGAATTTTAAAGTTGTAATGTCTATTTTATATTCTTTTATCACAAAATTTTACAAAATGTACAAAATTTTAACCCCATTTTTAACCTTTTAGGGGTTAAATCATGTCCACCGCGTTGGACTTCAAAATAAATGTCATTTTCGCAATCACCTTCTCATAAAACCTCAAGAACGACATCCATATCGATCTTTATGTTTACTCACCCCATTTAGCCACTAAGGGTTGTTTTTCGAAATCACAAAATATATGTTTCTCAATTTATTTTTAGACGTGCTCCTACGAAGTTTAAAGTTGAAATGTCTGTTTTATATAAATTTTTCATACAAAATTTGAACCCCATTTTCACCCCTTTAAGGGTTAAATCATGTTCACCGTGTTGGACTTCAAAATAAATGTCATTTTCGCAATCGTCATCCCAGAAAACCCCAAAAACGACATCCATATCTGTTTTAGGTTTATTTACCCCATTTCACCCCCATTTCATCCCCATAGGGGTTAAAATACTGCCAATAACAATATACGTTGCGTTAGATTTCCATCCATAAGCCTTTATTATAAATTTAGCGATTTTTACTTCGAAAACGAAGGATTGACTTCTAAACACAACTTCATCCCTTTTTTCACCCCTTCGGGGGTAGAATTTTGAAAAAAGCTGAGACACGTATTTATTCATTTTCAATCATCAGCCTAAACACAAAATTTGAAGATCCTAGCTTCAAAACTGAGGGACTTTCATACAAACTTTCATCCCTTATTTCATCCCCTTAGGGATAGAATTTTCAAAAATCCTTCCTTAGTGGATGCCTACACTGTATAAGGTATCTGTGTGCAAAATTTCAAGTCTCTAGGTTCAGCGGTTTGGGCTGTGCGTTGATATCTCACTCAGTCAGTCAGGACTTTGAATTTTATATATATAGAAGATGATCGATTCAATGTGCAACGTCCGTTCTACACTGGCCTGCAAACTACGAACTGCAAAACTAAGTACTACAGTACAGAGGTCTATTTTCATACAAACGAGGTAACTTTGGAGCATTGGTTCTCCGCCCAGGATTAAACGTGGTGTGATCTGATGATAGCCATCCAAGGAGTAAATGGAGAAGATTCAGATCCCCATACATACCCAATTGATCTGATCAGCATTCTAAGAGCTGTTTGGATATTTAAAAAAACCTCAAAAATAGCATTAAAATGTATGGAAATGCTGTAACTGATAACTCTAATCCTTACAGCTCTTAGAATGCTGATCAGATCAATTGGGTGTGTATGGAGGTCTAAATCTTCTCCATTCACTCCCTAGATGGCCATCATCAGATCACATACCGCTTAATCCTGGGTGGAGAACCAAAGCTTCAAAGTTACCTCGTTTGTATGAAAATAGACCTCTGTAGTACTTAGTTTTGCAGGCCAGTGTAGTAAAGTATATAATGACTGAAAAAAACCAAGCCAACAAGAACAGCATATCTCGTATGCTAGCTTCTTATTTTATAACCAGCGGCCGTCTGCGACTTCGTCTGTGTCATCGAAATGTATGTAGTAGTACATTTCGATGGTCTGCGTGGAAAGTTTTTTTGCTATCCCTCGAGAACAATACTTTTTTTTGGGATGAAAGGATGAAACGTCCTATCCTACCTAGGTACCTACAAAGTACCTACCTTATATCGTTATGTGTACCCCTGGCAATGTGTATGTAAAATTTCATGATGATCGTTTCAGGTAGTTAAGACGTGAAGGCGTAATATACAAACAAATAAGCACAAATAAACAAACGGACTTTCGTATTTATAATATTAGTAAAGAAGTAAGGATAAGGATTATTATTAAATTCCTATATTATTATTTAATTCACAAATTTACATTAACGTTTCAGGTCTATCACAAAAATTCTAGGAGAATGGTGGGCTAACTTGGATAAAGAAGAGAAAGCTTGCTACACAGGTCTTGCTAAACAGGTATTATACTTACTACAATATTTTTATAGTTAAACAAGTTTTCACATGAGATTCGTTTTTATAATATTGTTACTTTTCAATTACAGTACAAAGACGCATTCTTCAGTGCCAACCCTGATTTCAAGTGGTACAAGTTACCGGCTCCACCGTTGCGCACACTCTCGTCACGGCCTAGAGAAATCAATGAAAAACAAGTTGAATCCCCCAACATTGACATCAATGAATGTGAGCCAGAGAAAACCAACAATAACTCCACTAGAGTAGATTTCAACAAAAGAACCAACGAAGATCACGTCTACGAAAATGATCCAAAGCCACTGTCCATGTTTACCCCTGGTAAGCTTGCAGATGAAGCCCAAATGGGAGGGCTTAGCAGCCTCCTCGCAACAAAGACTGAAACTAAAACTCCAAATCCCTTTTACTCACCTCCATCACATAAGTTTATTGCGATCTCAACCCCAAACGAATACAGATCTCATCATATCATAGAAAAAGATAATGATACCAATGTCTCTAGAGAACAAAGCATACGTGAACTTCAAAACGCTCTTACTGAGACTACGAGGATATTCGAAGAGGACTTCGAAGAAAAGAAAGGAATTTATCATCAGTATAATAGTATACCGAACGATCAATTCACAAATCAAGATGTGATAGACCAAATCGTTGAAAAGAGATATTCTAAAGATGATGAATATGGTTATCAGAGAAATTGGTCGGATGACGAAAAAAATTCAAGATCTGGGAGGTCTTGCAAAGGGAAGCGTTATCAGGAGTTTATGGCAGTTGGGGGATTAATTGTAAATAAAAGGCAAAGGAGAGATAATTCTGATAAAATGCCAGAAGAAGGTTACAGTCCGTCCTGTAGCTGGGAAACTGGAAATTCGCGTAGTGAAGACTCAACCGTTACCGACGAATCCAAACAAGACATTTCATTAAATGAAACTCCAACCGACCAAAACGAAAACAAGAACGACATCACCGATGCACCCGAATCAGACAATAATTCAAACAAAACGTTCAAGGCTGCTGACTTCGATTTAGATGCTAAAATTAAAGCTCTGCCTTCACTTAGTCTAGAGAAATTCCAACAAAAAAAGCGCGAAAACAAACGCAAAAAGAAAACGGTGAATCACAAACCGAAAATAATTGAGTCCCCGCAAATAATAAACTCGGTTCCTAGATCAACTTATGATGAACGCCGCGAAATGGCAGAAAGTTGGCGTGAAACCGTTATAGGTAGTCAGAAACGAAAACCAAGGAAAGTAAGTATAACCAGGTTTGAATTGAAGAGTATCTATTCGAGCGTAGATACCAATGAGTTGCAGAAAAGAAGTCCAGAATTCAAAATAGCCACAGAAGCGCCGTGCACAGTCGTCCAAAGCATGGGAATTTGTAAACAGCCTCAACACAGTAGTGTTGATTTACTCGCGTTGGCTACTCTAGCCGAGGTTGCAGCCAATACGTCGAAGATAGAAGGTTCATCTATTATGGAGACCATGAGCGCCAAAGCAAGCGAAGAAAACGCTTCCAAGGTATAAAATACCAACAAAACTAGCCTTAAATTCCAAATATTATTTACTTTATAATCAGATAATATTTATATATATTATTATTATAGATAGATCTACTTTTACATGTACGCATAAAGAAATAATGTTATTGTACACTTAATTGTAGTTTTTATAACATAGAGATAGATTTTATTTATATCGAAATAGAGATTTATGTATACTTATTTTAGTTGAGTCGGTCGTAGGCTGCTGCATTCTGCTTTATTAGGATTAGAAGAAATAAGGGTGATAGTTACAATACATAACATCACAAAAAAATAACAAAAAGGCATAATGTAATTAATAATGTTTTAAGAATAACAAATTAATTCATACCATAATAAAGACGTTTATTTCAAAAAAGTTCGTTTTTAAAGGAAATCAGCGTTAATTATTTATATTATTATTTTTTTCTTCGTCACTCATTACAACACAACATAGAATGCCAAAAGTAAGTCGTCATTTCATAATGTAACCTCATTTTGTATAAAGTTAGATTATTTAAATCGCCTTATTACTAGTAATTAAATCAAAACTAAACCACATGCATAGACTGCATTGCATTTTTAAGGTGATTTTTATGTTCATATACCAGAAAATAATTTGCAAAATATCGCAAATATTTACTATATATTTTTATATGTACCTAATACATTGTAGTGGCAGAAGTCACTTTTTGCACAGTACATATATAAGTATATATGTACTGTGCTTTTTGTTTTTAACGAATATTTATAAAGAATGACAGCACTGTTACATAACAAAAATCATAAAGGGAAATTATAGCGGTGCCTTTTGAAAATATATTTTACCTTTTTTGTAAAACGCCCACATATTAACAGTGTTGCTATTTCAAATAACACAAAATATATCATCTTAAAAGTAACACAAATGATAATTATTTTAGTCGCTAGTAATAAAGAACGCCTATCGTTTTTTAATAATTAAGAATTTAATGTGAGTGAAACTCGCAATTTTCTTTTGTGATAAAAAAAACTATTACTAATTAATTAACTGGCCGGAAAAAAACTGCTGTATGTTGTTATCGCAAGCAGTTTTCCATCTGGTTTTAATTATTGTGTTTTATGAACTATCGAAAAATAAAAAAATAAAACTAATTAAATGTTCACTGTTTTAGATTATAATAATGATCCTGTCCCTATTAGGTACCTGAAGTTTATCAGAGATGTTCATGTTTTATTCTAAAATTATATTAATTATTCTCTTCAATAGGTACATTGGCTAACAAAAATAAAGGGTAATTTCGCTTAATTGAGCAAAAAATTTATTTCTGTGAAATTGGTACATTCAATTGTTTAAAATAAATTCGGTTAAGTAAGGTCTAAGTTGAAATATCAAATGGTATATTTTTTATATTACTTCAGATCTTGTAAAAAGCTCAAAATTTTAAACTAACATTATTCAGACATATCTGCCACGCCCCTTTTAATAGGGAGATTGCTAGAATATTAATCTTTGATTGCAAAAATGTTATCAGCTTAACTGATCTGGTATAATTTGTTATTATGCTAAAACTGTGCAATCTTGTTGTAAAAACGTAGTTAAGTATTTAAGAAAAACAAATTTTAAAAATTTTGAATCTTAATGATGATGTTTTCAATATTTTTATTAGTTATTTTGCATACCCTTAGTTTTTGTTGTCAATGTATTTTGTATATCACACCATTTTGTCAACATAGATAATTTATTTGGAACAGTGTTTCTCAAATTTTTGTTTTCTGATATGATGGAATAACGGGACCTCTGTGATTTTATTATTTTGCTATAAAGAGTTGACGGTGATAAGCTTCCGTTTCAGATCTAGTCTAGATGGTAGTGTTTTAATAAAATGTTCAAGTACTAAATTTTAAAAGTGCACTTATATTTTTTAAAGTTACAAAAGATGACACAAGCCATAATGTGACATGCTCATCCAAAGACCAAATGTATTTAGAATAGAAAAGCTAGGATGTAGATATTGCATATATAATAAGTAACATAATTATAGTATGTATGTATAGTAATATGTATCACGCAATATTTTAAACAAATGGCTAATAATTTATTATGGCATTCCAAAGTGTCAAAATTTAACGTTTATCTTTTTTTTATTATTATTAGAGATTATGTTGCATTTTTGTTTGTATATTAAATTATGTTCTCATAACAGAGCTTTTAAATCTAGTTGTTGATTTTGTGTAAAGTTTTATCTATTGTTACGTTTTAGTTATGAGATGAGCTTAAAGTCGGTTCCTATAATAAATTACAACTACTGATGAGCTAAAAAGGAAATTGCAATCAATAACAGAATTAAAAAAAAAACGATGTTCTTATGAGACATGATTTTTGCCTTGTCGATAAAATAGCCTTAGAATGTATTATTATAAATCAATTTTAGAGTTAAGGCAAATCAAAATGGGGCCAGTATCGTATGTTCTGATGGGATTTTAACGTTTATAAAAACGTTAAGATTGGCAATTGTCTGTGAAAAAAAATAGATTCTATTGGATTTAAGAATTACAAAGAGCTTAACTATTATTTCAAATGCTAACATCTACGTTTAAAGCCTATAGAATCCGTTTTTAATAAAATGGTGCTGGAAGATCTGTATTAAATTATTTTAAGAAGCAGCCTCCATTGCATTTTTTACAATGGAAGGAAGGCAAAGTAGGTAACAAAAATAAATATCCACATTAATTTAAGCCGATATAATCATTTTGTGCTGTGAAATGGTTTACGGTAAATACCCTTAAAATTTATAGAATAATAATGAACGAATTTTGGATGCAATTTACAGCGCAAAATGGTGGAGAACCATAATTTTAGTACTTGAATCACATAATATCAAAGGCGACAATATCCACACAATTAGGTACATTTTGAGAAAAACTATTTTTTTTTTGTAATTTGTTTATGACAATGCCATGTTTGTTACGAACTTTATTTTAAAACAGGGGGGTTACTCCCAAACACTAACGAGGTTTTGAGATCGAATTGATATCGAGTAAACGTCAAAACAGTATAATGAAAACCATGTCAACCATTTTCAATGTAAGTACTAAAATAACAGATTTTTTACGTTTACTAGATACCAATTCGATCTCAAAACCTTGTTCGTGTTTCGGGAATAACCCCTCAGTATTTTGTATAGGATATTGCACCATTCAATTTGTAATGTGTGAAATTTAATAAACTACGTCCACAGATTAATAAAACGCCATTTTTAGTTCATTTTTGACATTGCGTGATTATTGCAGCCTTTGATATGATATGATTCACTTATGGGGATAGGGGAAATGTTGCTTTGTTTGAGAAACACTGGTCTAGGCTGTATACATTAGTTAAAATTTAAGTCGGCACCCAAAGTTTTTCTCTATTTTGGTTCCAATGTAAGCATATTGTTGAATGTTTTGTTACATACGAGCGCGGTTCAATCTATATCCTTTTATTGTAGAATAATAAAGTTTATTCATTAAATTTCGTTTGTCTTTATTATTTTTTTCACCAATAAACGGTCTTTTAAAAGCTTTTTTGGGCCTTGTGTAATCAGAATTTTCGGTTGCGTGAAAATAGTTATTTGTTATACAAGTGACCAAAATCAAATTGTGCTGCGAGTGGCGCCTTTAAATCACGAACTAGCGAAGTAGTCTAGGATTGAATCACGAGCGTAGCGAGTGATTCTAATATAGACTACTGAGCACAGTGAGTGATTTAAAGGCACGAGGCAGAACAACATTTTGGTCTCGTGTAAAACATACAACTTTTCACCTCGACCAGCGAGAAATTTTTCACGTGACTTTCCTGGTAAAAAAGCTTAATTCAGCATTAGAAACTTGTTCACTTAACTCTTTTGGAGTTTAGTTCAGTAAAATTACGGGTTCGCAAAACATTAAATGGTAATAAGCTGTAATTTTGCAATCTGACTTTGATGTGATTATAAAACACAAATATAAACGAATCCAACTGAATTTACGAATACAAAAAAATACAGCGTAGTTGTAACTTTTTTTGTTGGATTTACATTCACAATCAAATTATAGTTCCAAATCAAGCAAAAAGTAAAGAAAGTATGTAATAAGCAATTTTGCTAAAGCAATTAAATAAATTAATATTTTGATCAGAATAAAAAAAAAATTTGTGAAAATTAGTTGGATTCATTTACAAAATGACAGCTAGCCATTTAATCTAACGATCAAAAGAAGAAAGACCGCTATTGCAAATTATTTCTATTTTGTCATACTAGCTCCCGTAATTTTACTGAACTAGTTAGACAACTATCTTCATCGTTGGACGCATTCATTTTTGTAATTTATCACAAAAATAATTCAATCAAACCTATGCTGAAAAATTTTATTCATAGAGTCAGTAAAGTAGATTCTCTTTGTTTTGATTACATTACGTTATGTTTTTCTATTATTCATTAATATTCCGTCTTATTTATTTATTTATAATCATAAAACATATAATTTGTTAATAAATTTCATAAATATTTCTTATTTCGTATTTGTTTCATACATGTGACCTCATTACCTCCATACTCTTTATTTCGAATTATCAACCTTCTTTTTTAACAATCCTTATTTAAAACTCCTTGGTATATCCGTGCATTTAATTTTTTTACTTTTTAATCCGTGTATGACACCATAAAGCACTCTATCTATCCTTTTCTCACATATCAATTTTACAAGTGTCATCCTTGTCACTTTATTTGTTTTTTCTTTATTAGTTTAAAAGTTGGTGTTAGAAATTAAAAAAGCACTTTGTCTCACGCTCGCAGCAAAAATCGATTTTGCTGCGAGTTTTTACGCGCCAAAATCACCCTTTTCGTGCTGGAGAGGTGAAAAAATTATTTTCGACTTCATAAAAGTAACAGCTGAATGGAGATTATACCTTTGCCACCACTGTTACAACCACAACACGTATAAAAAAGTTTTGACATTTTATGTTGAAACTTTTTTAATACAATTTTCCAATTTTCCAGCCTCCTTTGACTAATGACTGACAGATAGATGGAGGGTGACAGGGTTGACGTACGGGACGGACGGACAGATGACTATCGACAGAAGACGGAACTGGTAAAAAAGGACACTATCATAGCCTTCTATAATTGCAAGCCGTGAACATAAGTTTGGCAACGCCTGTTACTGTCAGTTCGTGGTCATGTCGTCGGCCAGTCTCCATACTAAATGTATGGGAATATTTCAATTTTAAGAGGTCGATATTTTTTTTGGTAGTAATCATGTGAGGTTTAAAATATGAAAATAATTTAGTTCTTTTATTGAAATGCTTTGTATATTAAACAATAAGAAAAATATCAATGTTAACTAGGAAAAAATGGCTGTCAAAGATGTCATCTTTTTTGTTGATTTTCTTCAGCAGGGAGTTGATTAACACGCCCTCTAGCAATAAATGATATATCATTAGAAAGGTCTTTTAAAGACAAATATTTGCTGCTAATATACTTTACATCAATTGTTAATACTTTTGGAGTTAAAGGTTATTAAAGTATATAAGTGGTTTATTGTCTATGGGAGTTGATCTATCACACCTATGGAAATGAATGATATATCATAAGATAGGTTTTTATATGACAAATATTAGCTGCAAACATACTTTCTATTAATTGTTAGTATTTTCGGAGTTTTAGGTCATTAATGTTAAAAAAATTGGTCAAGTTCAGAGCGTTATAACTCTCAAAGTACTTATAGTTGACGTTTATAGTACTACAATAAAGTGTTTCAAATTTAAATACCTTTCTAATGATGTAAGATTTATTGCTAGAGAAGGCTTGGATCAAAATCCTCATCGTACTAAAGGACCCCCGAAAAGTTCAAATAATTTGACTCAAACCTTATGTTCTAATAAATAAATAATAATAATAAATATAAAACTTTATTGAAATAATCTTACATCACAATTTACAACTAGTTTAAACATAGATAATATAGGAAAAACAAATAATAAATATTTATTAAAATAATTTTATACTATGTGCTTGACCACATGCGATGTTGCCGTTCTGCTCAACTTCATGGCTTGGAAGATATAGAAGGCTATGACACTATCAATGACTATCAAGACGACCAGGACCGACCCTTGACCCGCAGGACGACAACTGCGACCGTATAACAATACTAATGACGAGCCTTTTTTTATTTTTTTACGCAGCCGAAAATTTCTGAAATTTTTTTTATTACTATTTTTTCGGACATTCCCCATTGTAGAAAAGTAAAAGAAAAATACATGTGACTTTAGGGTGGAAGGGCAGGTGTACCTAAGTCTAAAACCTCACCACGTATCCCAAACCAAGTTTTGACTTTTAACCAGCCGTACCGTACATGACCAGGGGGTCAAGTCTAATCCTGTTTCAATGCTGTTTGAATGATAATGCTTTTTGACACAGTACTTGTTTTTTTTAAACCCAAAATCGAAACACATTGTGATTCTTAAACCCAAACCGGTAAGACACTACGTTTCAGCTTTGGGTTTAAGAATCAAGAACTGTGTCAAAAAGCATTACCATTCAAACACGATCAATAGCAGACTTGACACTCAGTTTGACCACCATTTCAAAACAGTATCGTCCACCCGGAGAGGAGCCAACCAAAAATAATCATTAAGTAAATATTTTGTGATGCGCCGCCGCTGACCAAAAGGGGGGTTTGAATTAATGCTCTACAAAGTTTATAATATGGTTGGTCAAGAGTAATAATCCATACTTCCATACTTCCATACTATATCATAAATGCGAAAGTAACTCTGTCTGTCTGTCTGTCTGTTACGCCTTCACGCCTAAACTACTGAACCGATTTGAATGAAATTTGGTACAAAGATAGAGTAGAGCTCGAAAAAGGACATAGGCTACCTTTTATTGCGAAATAAGGGTTGGAGGGGTTGAAATAGGGGATAAAGTTTGAATGTACCACAGAATAGAGAGACTAATGAAGTTATGCCACTATCGTATTTATTAGGTACCCATTTACTTACATACTTTTACGCTGCGAGATAATGTTGTTTAATCGATTACCAAGAGTTAAATTGACAGAACGAAATTCAAAATCAATAATAAAAAATCCATACTTAATCCATACTAATATTATAAATGCGAAAGTAACTCTGTCTGTCTGTCTGTTAAGCTTTCACGCCTAAACTACTGAACCGATTTTAATGAAATTTGGCACAAAGATAGGCTTGACAAAGTACACAGACTACACTTTATTACAAAATAATGGTTGAAGGAGTTAAAATAGGGGATGAAAGTTTGTATAAAAGTCTGAAGAAGTTAAAATAGGGGATGAAATTGTATGAGAGGAAACTCTTTTTCCTCTTTGGCAGGGCGCTTGGTGGGGACCCGTTTAATCACGGAAAAACGGCTGATCTGATTTTGATTAAATTAAAACTTTGAATACTATTTATCCTGGTTAAAGGTTCTCTTAGGATTTTCTCGAATATCCACGCGGACGAAGTCGCGGGCAAAAGCTAGTAATCTTATAAATGCTGTAATATTCTAAATGCGAAAGTTTGTACGTTTAGAGATACCCAAACATACAAACTATCACATTAACAAACATCTAAACTATTTTAAACATTCAAATGTTTAGAATCTAAACACTTTTGAATGTTTGGATTGGTTGTCTAAACTTACGCCATAGGCAAAAGTTGATAGTCTGCAGTAAGTACCTATTTGTACTGACTGTCCTACGAATGGACAACATTGTTGTCACCCTAATGAAAGAAAAGGAAAATATCCTTGACGTCATTCAAGGCTATTTTTTCGGCCTTCAAGCCTCCAATGGTGACGCAAAGTCCAGTGTTATATTAAAGTTCTTGCGTTGCATTGACATTGTCAATTAGTTCCAGAAAGTGACAGATTTTCTTAGTGTTGTCCAATGATATATCGAGTCATTTTAAACATACCATCCAAATTTTAAGGATGTGTCCAGTCCATAGAAATAGAATTTCAAAGAACAACAATGTCAATAAACAGGTGACCCGAAAACGAATGCATACATTTTATATGAGACTAGCGGCCGCCCGCGACTTCGTCTGCATGGACTGTTTTTTTGCTATCCCTCGGGAACTGTACGTTTTTTCTGGATGAAAGGTACCCTATGTCCTCTTCTGCACCCCTGACAACGTGTATGCAAAATTTCATGATGATCGGTTCAGTAGTTACGACGTGAAGGCGTAACAAACAAACAAACGGACTTTCGCATTTATAATACTAGCGGCCGCCCGCGACTTCGTCTGCGTGGAAAGATTTTGTCTATCCCTCGGGAACAGTTCCATTTTTCGGGATGAAAGGTACCCTATGTCCTTCTCTGTACCCCTGACAACGTGTATGCGAAATTTCATGATGATTGGTTCAGTAGTTAAGACGTGAAGGCGTAACAAACAAACAAACAAACAAATACAAACAAACGGACTTTCGCATTTATAATATTAGTAAGGATTAGTAAGGATACGTAAAATAATATGACTTAGATTCATAAAATATGACTATATATGGCAAAGGAAATTAATAAACTATGTTCCATACTGTTTTCTGTGTTTTCTTCGTCGATAAACGAATAAATGAAGCAAAATTTGTTCAGTTTCATGGACTAAACACATCCTCATGGTATGTTCAAAATGACCCGATATTATAAATCTTTGGTGTTGTCATTTAAAAAAATACAGACTTATGGTATTTTTAATAGTCAATAATTTTGTTCAATTTTTTAGTTGCACAGGAAAGACCGAATTCCGTATAACACCAGAATAAAATATAACACTCAGTTTATTAAGACGTTTTTATTAAGCGACTTCAAAAATTTGAAAAGGAGGAGGTTATCTATTCGTCGCGTATATTTTTTTTTATATGTATGTACACCGATTACTCAAAGACGGCTAAACCTATTGAAATTATTCAAATGTTATAACATGAGGATTGTTCCCAAGTTGGTCCCATTTTTTGAAATTTTGAAATCGGTTTAGTAGTTTTCAAGTAATCTTGAAAATACTGTCGTTTTCGTAACCATTTTAATCAGACGGATTTTCAACCATTATTTTTTTGTTTATTTATAAACCGATTTAGATGATTCCTTTTTTGTTTGAATGAAGACACCTTAAGAATGATACCATATTAATTTCATTGGTATTGGACGTTGTATTTTGAAGATACACGAGGGAACTCCTCAAAATCAAAGAGGATCTGTACAGTGATTGAAATATTGGTAGGTTTATGACAATCAAAAACAAGTTAAGTATCTATCTTTTGTCAAGGACGTTCTGGGGCCGTACCGGCTAACGAATCGATTTTCATAAAAGTCTGCTGGGTTTCAACTTAAAACAGAGAAATCAAAGTAAGCAATTTCGTTTTGTACTTTTTGTTGACGTGATTCGGAAGATATCGATGTTCGTGTGACATCATGAATTTGGGTTCGTCATTTTGGCCCAATTGGGGCTCGATTTATCTGTTTTAATTTGAAACCCAGCAGACTTTTATGAAAATCGATTCGTTAGCCGGTACGGCCCCTGGACTAGAGTTGAACTGCGAAAGCCCAACGGAACTCGTGGAAATTGAGTTACTCGGGGTATACCATTGAAAAATGTGAAACATTATAACGTTTTATTTTATAAAATCATTGCTTACATACCTACCACAAAAAAGTTTAAATTATTTTAAACTAAATTATTTTTAAAGTTTATTTATATAAACTTTAAAAAAAAAGGAAAACCTCCTTCAAAAATCTTAAAAAACAGATCTATAAAAAGCAAGAAATAATGTTCAAATCGATTAATTAAAACACGTCTATTGAAGTCGGGTGGGGCCTTTAGAATATAAAAAAATACTACTTATAAGTAAAAAAATTACTTCCAACTCCACCCGACTTCGATAGACGTATTTTAATTAATCGATTTGAACATTATTTCTTGCTTTTTATAGATATGTTTTTTAAGATTTTTGAAGAAGGTTTTCCTTTTTTTTTTAAGTTTTTAGGTTGCTTTCTCGTTTGTTTGTCCAGTTTGCGAACGATTTTATACTAGCTTCCCGATGAGCTAGAGACTTGAAACTTTGAACATAGGTCAGAACTGGAACATAATGCAATATTATGGTGCCATTGAGCTGATCAGATGATGGAGCCGGAAGAAGGCCACAGCAACTCTATGATGAAACCATACAACCCCATCGTGTTTGAGCCCGTTAGAACGGTCTTGACGAATTATCAAATGGTACTAACTATGCATGCAAGTAACCGTTTTATACTAAGATCCATGAGACTTTATAATTTAAAGTATTGTCACATGGATATTTTCTGTACACAGCCTAAGAAATTCAAAAGTTTGTTAATACAATAGTTTTCCTTAATTGTACTGGCTTGCTGCCTTATTTCAATTTGTGTCCAATGTCTTTGGTTTTTATTTTTCTAGCTTAAGTAGGTGTTATTTGTTTATTCAACTTAAGTTGAACTTAAGATACCATTGTGTTAGCAATTTGTGGAAACTGCTTTGGCAAACGTATGATTCATTTGTGGTACCCACATTTATTGTAAAATTGCTGTTTGTTTCCCTAATAAACTAAATAAATAAATAATGTTATTGGATTAAAAACGACTTATTCTTATTAAATGTATAATTTTCTAAAATGTCCACGCGAACGTAGTCGCGGGCAAAATCTAGTACTTTTAAAAATGCAAAATGAAGGGGGAAATAATCTCATAACCTTTCATAAATACTACAAAAATATCATAGAACTTGAAGTTTATAATAAAAAGCACATTTTTTTCTAGATTTCGATAGATTTTTTGTAGAATTTTTACAATGCTATTGTAATAGGCTAAGTTATAAAATAGAATAACACTAGATACTTAGAATAATTACACCTAGAAGCCGTGTCATTGTATGCAAAGTGAGGCAACTTATACTGAGCCAAAATGGCTCAGTTCTCAGATTTATATCCTTCATACGTTACCTACCTAATCGTAACTAAAATCCAATAATATAATAATTAATCTCTTTAAGGTAGGGAAATTGAAACTGTTTTGTTCTTATTAGGTATGTAATAATGGACAATTTCATAAATACTGCAAAAATATCATAGAACTTGAAGTTTATAATAAAAAGCACATTTTTTTCTAGATTTCGATAGATTTTTTGTATTTACAATGCTATTGTAATAGACTAAGTTATAAAATAGAATAACACTAGATACTTAGAATAATTACACCTAGAAGCCGTGTCATTGTATGCAAAGTGAGGCAACTTATACTGTCTACTGTCTTTTACTATCTGAAAACGGCGCCATTTTGACTGTTTTAGTTGCCTCACTTTTGACAGTGCGCTTTGAAGGGAATTATCGTTCTAGGTATAATTATTCTAAGACTAGATACTCATCTCTAACATTCTTACTTTTACACTATTTTATTAATGAATATTATTTTCTTCCAAAGATATAAAAAAAAACAATGCGTAGGTAGGTAAGTAATAAAATCGCATCTGTTTTGTGCAAAAAAAATTAAACGTTTACATAACAAGACAAAGGATGTTGCAAATAAATTATATTTTCATTCTGTATTTTTCCACTTTTAATAAACGTATGTAAATTTTTAGAGGCGGACAACTTTAATATGATATACAATACAGACAATTATTTAGGTCATTGAGCATATTTGACCTAGGTACTTTGATGAACTACTACATTTTTAAATTTAGGAATTTAATCCCACTTTTTTAAATTATGTATTTTTTATACTTTATTTTAGCGGATAGGTAAAATAAAATAAAACTAATTACGATGCAGTCAACTCACTTGTTGAATGGTCGGTGAGTCAACTGCATCATAAAATAACCTTTTCACCTCTCCAGCACGAAAAGGGCGCTTTTTGCGCGTAAAAACTCGCAGCAGAACCGATTTTTGCTGCGAGCGTGAGGCAAAGTGCTTTTTTTAATTTCTAACACCAACTTTTAAAATAATAAAGAAAAAAGAAATAAAGTGACAAGGATGTGACTTGTAAAATTGATATGTGAGAAAAGGATAGATAGAGTGCCTTATGGTGTCATACATGGATTAAAAAGTAAAAAAATAAAATGCACGGATATACTTTATATTATTTTATTTATTGAGAAAATCAACAGCGCTTTATAGACTATTACATACAAAGTATACTTACCTATAACAATACGTAATAAGGCCAATAATAGATTTCCCTTTTACATCCTTTCTTACAATTATAAGATATTTTTGAACTGTTTTTAATTATAGTAGGTGCCCTGTTTCACAATCAATGATTGATTAAATACTTCTGGTTTAGTCTATAAATGAAACAGAATTTATATGACATTGACTTCATTTGATTTGTGAAACGGGCCCTTAGTTTTCCCAAATACTAGTAAAGAAGTTTATTGTTATACTTATATCTATCTACATAGTTATAAATAAATTACACACAAGAAAAATTACAAAAACTACTTACTGGCACAAGACGAGCAATTAGATTCAGTAAGGAGAGGAAGGTAGCTACTACACGTTCGTTATAATAATATTAAATACTTATGACATTAATTTAGACTAGAATTGCGTTTTGTTGTTAAAGAAGATCTAAAATTAATAATTATTTTATAGGTAAGTAATAATAATTAATTAATTATCACATTCAAAAGATTGCTTACTACTTCACATTTAAATTTGCGTTTGGTATTTGCATAAATATCAATACATTTAAATCGTTGGTTATATGTCCTAACCATTCGATGTAGAACTGAATTTTGAAGATAATTAGTGTGGTGAGTGGGAATGTGTAATAGAGGTGTATGACGGGTGCGGTATTTCGGAGTGTAAAATTTTATTTTAGATATAAGATGCGGGCCGGACCTTGCTGTTTGCGATATCGTGTAGGAGACCATATCCAACACAACGCGCCTCTGTTCTAAGGTTAGGAGATCGTGTTCAGTGCAACCATCTTCGTATGTTTCAAAAACTTTACGGGATCGATAGTTTAGGTGGTTAATAAAACGTTTTGGGATTCGCTCCAACTTGGCTCCAACTGATTTTTATAAATTATGTAGTTGGGAGACCATATTATAGGACTGACATATTCTAAGATCACTGACGTCAATTATACAAAATGGACGTCAGTGTCTAAGATACTTCAACTATCAATAAACTTAATATCCACTGGAATAGACGAACAGAGTTCACTTGGCTGCGAAACCAAAAGTGAGATGAGCCAGTGTTTGTAAATATGTAAACGTGTGCGTGAATTTAGAGATGCACTGAAGTCCATTTTAGGTTGTCGATAACCATAATGTATTATTGCTCTAATAAATAAAACACAAACAAGATTTTGAACAATTTTATTTAAGTAATTTCTTAAGGTCTCCTTTGAGGCTCCCTGCTTATTTACTTATGACATTTATCCAGTTTAATTTAATCACTGGATTTACAGAAAACCTGGAAATAATTGTTAAATTAGTACTTAAGTTGTTATAATTTACTATTTGAAAACTGTAGGTTACAAGCAGCTTTAAATAAAACTATCAGTGTTCACAAAGACAAACAAAGTTATATTGGAAATCATCGACACGAGTATCGATATCGATAATTTTTGATCAATATCTACGCCTTATTTTCTCAAGTTCACGGACATAATATCTTTTTATCTAACACATAATGTTTAGAAATCAGCCTTTATTTAGGAAATAGGCGTTTAATAGCATCATATTAGTATATAACTTAGAGCCGAATTCACCGCTTAAATTGAACGCGCTCAATTCGAGTTAACCTCAGCTCACGCGCTTAAACTTTTGAACTTGGTTTCAGTTTCTGAACGGCCGATTTACGACGGTTAGCGTATTTGAACTTATCTATGGTTTGAACACGTTCAAGAACTGTCTGTCATCTGTCTGCCATGATGTCTTCTTCTTCTTCTTTTTAGTTTTGGCAATCTACTTTCCTCTTGGAAGTAATTTTTGCCAGTGTCAAGTGTTGAATAGTTCAGTGGTAGATAATATTGTTTATATAAAATAGGCCTGTGTGGTGCGATTTTTCTGCTCTCGAGTTTATTATGTTTTGAATTACGAGCGGCGCCTTTAAAAACAGTAATTAAGCACCCATTATAATAATAAGCGTTCAAAACATTATGAATCCAATGCCTAATAATGTTTTATAGGCACCGTAAATCAAAACATAATAGAATATTGTAAAGTACACTTACTTACCTATGACCTACCTAACTTTTACTATTATGCTAGTAGATATCCCGTTAACTACGTACCTAGTTCTTCTACATACAACTAATAATAATAAAGAAAAAACGGACAACAATTTATTTCACTGATTTATTACCTACCATGTCAAAAATTCACAATTCACAAGTTTCACGACACTTACTTAAATAACATGTATTCAGTACCTAGGTACTTAAATTATTATATCCACAATCCATTCGAAATAAACAATTGAGCAAAATATCACAGCGGAAAATAAAAATACTGCATAAAACTCAAAAATATCAGATAAACATTGTTTTAAAATTGACAAACTGACAAAAACAAATTCCATAGAGAAATTTGACAAAAATCAAAGAGATTATAAGTCAGTGTTTCCACTACCAAGTTTTTGTTTTACCCTAAATAATTTCGATCATTTCAAAATTAAAAATTATACTTGGGCCAGAAAGAATTTTAATGGAACTAATATTTTTAAGTACAAAAAATAGTCAATGTGATTTTGAAGTGTTGACCTATTAGTACAGTAGCCCGTAATACATTTAAATTACCAAAAAGGTTACCGCTCGCCGTTGTGATATAGTTATTTATTACGAAATTATAGATCCTTTAACCCAAGATCGCAACCCGCCGTAACCTATATTTGTATATCTCCAAAAATGATATTTATTTAGTTTTCGAGGTTTACCACATGGTTTAGCTATAATATTGTTGTGTTCTACAGCTTTGTTTGATTGCCACTGATAATAGTAAGACTATGAAAAGCAGCCATAGACAGATTTAAGACCAGATGAAAATGGATGGACTTTATCTGGTCTTAAATCTGTGTATGGTCACTTTCCATAGGCTTACTATTATTAGTGGCAATCAAACAAAGCTGTAGAACACGACAATAGCCAAACCATGTGGTAAACCTCGAAAACTAAAAAAATATAATTTTTGGAGATATACAAATATAGGTTACGGCGGGTTGCGATCTGTAAAACTTGGGTTAAAGGATCTATAATTTCGTAATAAATAACTATATCACAACGGCGAGCGGTAACCCTTTTGATAATTTAAAGGCCTGGGCACACCGGATGCGTAGACACGCGCGTGGTTACGCGTGCGTGTAC
This sequence comes from Agriphila tristella, assembly GCA_928269145.1. Lineage (NCBI taxonomy): Eukaryota > Metazoa > Arthropoda > Insecta > Lepidoptera > Crambidae > Agriphila > Agriphila tristella. Next base: position 11,427,523 of record OV743444.1, read on the forward strand.
ACGCGCGTAGTTACGCACGTAACCCCCTGACACACCGGGTTACGCATACGTCTACGCGGCACGCAACGCAACCTGTCCCTTGCGTACCCAGCCGCTGCGGCAGCCATTTTTGCGACTCTAGTGCCAGATGTCAGACGAAGATTGAGTAAATGGACAAATTTTTTCGCACTAATTCAGTTAGTTTTTCTTTAATATCGTTATTCATTACTTAAAAACAAAATAAATAACCACTTACTACCGGTAGTACCGGTACTATTTGTAAACAAATATAACCGAATGCGTAGTCACGCGCGTGGTGACGCGCAGGAAAGATACGTGCGTGTTCGTATTTGTTCGGTGTGACGTCCAATAGGGAATGCCATTGAGTACAACGTCATCAATGCGTTCGGCTCTGCGTAAGTACGCAGCCTGGTTGTCTCATGAGAGCTGCAATGCGTAGGGTTACGCATCGGTCTACGTGCACGCGTACGTTACGCAAGCGGTGTGCCATGTCTCATAAGGTTTCAGAGATTACAACGTCATGGTACGTCTACGTGCACGCTTACGCATATGCTTACGCATCCGGTGTGCTGGAGCCTTAAATGTATTACGGGCTACTGTAGTATATGCAAAAGAAAGTTGTTATAAATTATTGAAAAATAATAAAAATTGTAAGTTATTGAAAAATAAAGTGGTGACCTTTTGTTGTCAACTCTTTACAAGCTGTTTATTGTTCTAAATTTAAAAAGACCGCCGTAAACTTGACATCAAATTTTTCATTACTTACTTTTGTTTTTGACGTTCTTGACAACTGACCCTGAAATTTATTTTTTGCGTAGGTAATGAATGGATAAGTGCGTAGCCTATTTCTTTAAATTCACTGAGTAGGTATGTTTCACAGGGTTCACACCACGAGTGAATGTGGTTTGCGCCACGAAGAATATCATGATCTGTATTTTTTTTCCCATTTATGAAGGGAAAATTTTTTTAATTGCAATACTTTGAACGCAACTTCATTCTTTGTCAAAGCTGAACTACGGTTATCAAAATGAAGACGGTGAAACCGGTGCAACGTAGACCGCGATCAAAACGAATTTCTGAACTCGCTTAAGTAAAACCAAGTTCAATTTAACTCGGTTAACGGTGAAATCGGCACTTAGTGTGTTTGGGAATATATTCAACTAAAATATGAATTATGAAAATGGTAATAGTACAATCATATTTACCTGTGAAATGAGTGTTTATATGGGTTATTGTCGTAAGTAACATTACAATCCAGCGGGGCTACTCAAATGGCCACTTTTCTATTCGTTCGCTAACTTAAAAATTAAAAATAAGCCATAAACTCCAAAATTACGTGTCGTAGGCTTGTCAATCCCATACAATACAACAACGTCTGTGATTTACATAAACTTGCGACGTGTGACTTGATCGTTTAATTGCTTATTTTTAAGCTTTAAGTTAGCGAACGAATAGAAAAGTGGCCATTTGAGTAGCCCCCCTGTACAGAACACGACACCATTATTGATTTATATAGCTTTGAGAGCCAAACCGACCCGATCGCGATTATAATTACAAAATAATCTTGTTGACGCTTTTCACCAAGGTGATAAACGATGATAAATGAAGTCAAACCAGGTTCAGCTGTCAGTTTCTTTTTACTCTTTCTCGCACATCGCATAAGCCGTAAGAATCGGTTTCTCACTCGCACCTTTGTCCGTCTACTTGAGCATAGCGAAAAATTTTCTAAGTCTATGGATACTTCTCACGTATGCGGCATAAACAAGTTTGATACAGATACAGAATACCAATAGGAGTTTTAAATAAGGATTGTTAAAAAAGAAGGTTGATAATGAGCGGTTTTCTGACAGCTGAGAATTTTAGTCATTTTTATGTTGATAGATGGCGTTATTCAATTGTCTGTCAAATTGACAAAATCCTGTGCTTTTTTCTGAAAAAGTTACGTACTTAATTGAACAACGACATCTAGTCGTCTTTTAGGTACTACTTTTTTTTCTTAAACTGCCTTTTGAAAACCGCTCATTCGAAATAAAGTGTATGGACGAAATGAGGTCGCATGTATGAAATAAATATAAAATAAGAAAAATTTATGAAATTTATTAAAGCTTTTTAAAAAAAACAAAACCTCCTTCAAAAATCTTAAAAAAAAACAGCTCTATAAAAAGCAAGAAATAATGTTCAAATCGATTAATTAATCATTGGTTCTGAGATCGTTGAATTAAAACACGTCAATTTTTTTTTTTTTTTTTTTTTTTTATTTATCAATATAAACATAAATACAGAGAAAATGCATATTTAAAAAGCACTACGTAAACCACTGAGGTTTATAATGAGTGCTATTTGAGCCTACAAAGTCGATACTTACTTTATTAAAAACATAAGAATATGAGTAACAATAAAGAAATAATTGTGTTATACTTAATACACTAGTCATTAGGTTAACAATAAGATTTTTAACTAACGCAATGATTATGACAGTTAGTTATTTTAAAAAGTGCATTTTTAGTTTGATTTTAATATTTTGTTCGTTGATAATATTCCGCAATTCAGTAGGTAGTTCATTAATCAATCGAGGAACTAGGTAATCAGTTGTCCGCTCGCCGCAGATATTGTTCGTCTTGGCTCGGCTCATCGTACTCAGCTGATTCCGAGCGGCGGATCGCGTGCATACAGGACGTGCCACTTTATTTTCATATTTTGTGTAAAAATAATTTTCTTTAAGCAGGGCGTACTTGATCCGAGTTTGTATCGGTATAACTTTACAATATTTGAAAAGACCATCGTCATCATAATAAAACTGCTGCTTAACTTTTGCCGACACAATAGTTCTTAAGATTTTCCGCTGTAGTTTAAATATTTGATTAATATACGAGTTATAAGTACGACCATAGCTGCTTAGGCCATACTGAATATAAGATTCAGCCAGTGAGTTATACAGCATCATTTTAACTTTAAACGGGATTCGATCTTTGAGGATAGTGATATTCGCAAGGAATTGTCTGAGTTTATTGCATACGATTTCTATATGAGCACCCCAATTCAACTTGCTATCTATCAGTAATCCAAGGTAAGTCTGAGTGGTAACGTTTTGTATTTCAGGGCAATCACACTGGTTGATGTTACTTTTCCTATGCATACAACTGTGGTCATGCGCAGTGATGTTTTTGTATGGAGAATATTTTAAGTATGGTGTTTTAACATGCAGCATCTTTGTTTTGTCGGCATTTAGTACCAGTCCTGCATCGTGACACCACTTGGCAAGCGAATTAAGATCGGACTGTATGCGATCTGCAGCTTTCTGTGGGTTTTTGTCTGCTGCCACCAAGCAGGTGTCATCTGCGAATTGGTAGCATGTGCAAGATTTTATGCAGTTTTCCAGGTCATTCACGTAAGACAAAAAGTGAAGAGGACCGAGTACTGAACCTTGAGCTGTGCCCTCCGTGACAATTTTATGCTCGCTATATGCATCGTCGATCTTCACAGTGAACTTCCGGTTTTGTAGATAATTTTCACACCATCTTAAAAGTGGGCCCCGTATGCCGCAGTTGTCTAACTTATTAATTATTTTTTTATGGGATAATGTGTCAAAAGCCCGTGAAAAATCCACGAATAAGACTAGCACATGCTTTCTTTTGTCGAGGTGAGAGTTGACTTCGTCTGTAAACTTGGACAAGAGCTCGTTAGTCCCCTTGCCAGTTTGGAATCCAAACTGGTTTTTACATATTACCTCGTGCTTTCTATAGAATTCGTGCACTTGGTCACCCACACACTTCTCAACTATCTTATTTATAGACGAAAGCAGAGTTATAGGTCGGTAGTTGAGATAATCATTTTTTTTACCCTTTTTATAAACTGGTCTTACGCAGCCAATCTTCAGTTCGTCGGGGTACAGCCCCGTTGTTACACTACAATTAATCAGATTAGCAATAGCGATTGATATGTCTTTACTTATCTCTTTTATGTCGGATATTTTAATATTGTCTAATCCTGGCGATTTGTTACACGTCGATTGTTTTATGATTTTATTAACTTTATCATTCGAAACCGTTTTAAATAACATACTTGCATTCGTTTTTTTACTATAACTATTATGATCTAACAGTGTAATATTGCAGTTCGGTATAATATTTTTGACTGCATTCTCAATACTGTTTGCGAAGTTCTCAGCAATATTCTTTGATGTTAATCGTTGTGTATCAAAAGCTTTAAGTATTGCAGAGTCGATAGACGACACTGTTCGACCCAACATTTGGTTAAGGATTCGATATACTTTTTTAGTGTCTTTAAAATTATTATTTATCAGAGTAATATAATATTTGTTCCTTTTATTTTCTAAGACTTTATGACTTAAATTGCGGATACGATTATATTTTAATCGTAGCTCTGGATCGTTAGGATTATTTTTCCACGACTTATATAATTTATCACGCTTTTCACAAAGACGATTGACGTTGTTGTCAATCCATGGAACTTTAGTTCTTTTATTATGGCGGCTGTTAATATTTTTTTTAGTAGTGGCAGTCTTGTTTGCATTCGTAAGCGCATTGTAAATAAACGTGTAAATTTCGTTTGGGCACTTCATTTCGTTTGTATCCGACCATTTAATGTTTCTAAGCTCTTCATAAAGTATATCGCGATTGACAATTTGTTTTGAAACACTCTGTCAAAATTGAAGTCGGGTGTGGCTTTTAGAATATAAACCTACTCTCTCCTTCTATTCAAAACCTCGTCTACCTTCGGCTCGGTTTTTAAATACGCACTCATGTTTTAATACCTCTCTTTATGAATCAGTTTCATAAACTACTATTTCAGTGTTTTGTTTCAATTTAAAGTTCTGTATCATACCAAACATTGTCAGTAAAAATCTAATCGAATTTTACTGACAATGTTACGCGGACTCTAAATAGGCAAAAGCGATATTCTGTGACAAAAGTCTATTTAGAGTCCGCGCTTTGAAAGAAGTCACACGGAGTTTTGGTGGAACTAAAAAAATACGATGTCTAATTTTGAGGAACTTAAAAAATTTAATATTTAATTTTGCTATAGATTTCAAGCTTTTTTCCAATGACTTAACTGACAATTATCAACGCTGCGTCGGACCCTTTAGACTCTTATATAATTTATAACATATTTGCTCGTAAAGAGTCTCTTATTACGCCAATTTCAATATCGTATTGTATCTCATTACGAACTTGTGCGGTAATGTAAAGTAAAACGCACGGTTTATCAAGATGCTTCGTCTAAAACGAACGGTACTTTTTTAAATCTTAGCAAAGAGTTTTTATATCAGAATCTTTTCTGATGCGTCATGTGCGATTGACCTCTTGGTCAACATTTTATGAATAAAATTTACTTTATATAATTTATTTTTTCAATAAAAATTTTTTTTTTCAATTTTTGAATATGGGTATCAAATGAAAGGCCTTGATGAGCACATTCCAAAATTATATAATTTGTGACTAAAAATTAAAAAAAAAAAATTTTTTGATTTATGAATATGGTTATCAAATGAAAGGCCTTGATGAGCACATTCCAAAATTATATAATTTGTCACTAAAATTTAAGAAAAAAATTTTTTTTTTTCGATTTTTGAATATGGGTATCAAATGAAAGGCCTTGATGAGCACATTCCAAAATAATATAATGTGTCACTAAAATTTAAGAAAAAAAATATTTTTTTCGATTTTTGAATATGGGTATCAAATGAAAGGCCTTGATGAGCACATTCCAAAATTACATAATTTGTCACTAAAATTTGAGAAAAAAAAATTTTTTTTTTCGATTTTTGAATATGGGTATCAAGTGAAAGGCCTTGATGAGCACATTCCAAAATAATATAATTTGTCACTAAATTTAAGAAAAAAAAATTTTTTTTTTCGATTTTTGAATATGGGTATCAAATGAAAGGCCTTGATGAGCACATTCCAAAATAATATAATTTGTCACTAAATTTAAGAAAAAACAAATTTTTTTTTATTTTTGTTTTTTACTTTATTGTTGTTTGATTTCCTCACAATCGAAGTGAAAGGCAGAAAAATCGACCGATAGATAGTACAAGTGTATCAGAATTTCATCATTATGGAAAACAAGCAAAAATGCAAAGTCCGAGTTTTATTTCATTTCATTGTCCGAGACACCCCCAACACAAGTATTCCATTACTTTCTGGGGGGTCTCACCTCAAACTATTTTCTGTATTTGGGAAATAAAAACTATTTTTTTTTTTATTTTTTTTTTTTATTATTTATTTCCTCGCAAATATGTTATAAAACGTCGTATGACATACGTGCGCTTTGATAATTACAGCCTCTGCTTTCTTGTAGCCCTCGCCTACGGCTCGAGCTAGCAATATCGCCTCAGCTGTAATTTTCAACTTACCGCACTTATATCATAATGTACTATTTCCACACTGCGGCAGTGTCACTGCCAGGCTTGATAACTCTATAATCATAAACATTATTAAGTAGCTTAAATAACTTATAATGAACATACAAACAAACTTCTTACGTACCTATCTCATGATTGCGAACATGAATAACGTTGACAGGAATAATTGCATATTTCATCCGGAAATTAATAAACTAAAGAATTAGTATTTAAAATGTTTTCAATTGTATTTTAACAATAAACGTTTAACGGCTTAAACAGTTTGTAATTGCGACATTTATCATTCAACAATAATATTGAAAACACTTTATATTTAACCAACTGTTGGCACAAAAGTTTTAAATATGACATTTTCGTGCGTTATTATTTTATTTAAACCGCAAAAATTTTATTTCAGCTCTTAGAATAATTACACCTAGAAGCCGTGTCCTTGTATGCAAAGTGAGGCAACTTATACTGAGCCAAAATGGCTCAGTTCTCAGATTTATATCCTTCTTACGTTACCTAATCGTAACTAAAATCCAATAATATAATAATTAATCTCTTTAAGGTTGGCACATTGAATCTGTTTTGTACTTATTAGGTATGATGATGTAATAATGGACAATAAAAATCTGAAAACGGCGCCATTTTGGCCGTTTAGTTGCCTCACTTTTGACAGCGCGCTTTGTAGGGAATTATCGTTCTATTTTTTTGTAATTATTTTAAGTTTGAGCTATTATTACTTACCTCTCCCACTAAATAGGTGGATGATGTGTGGGTTGGGTTTTACAATAAACGAAATAAAATTGTATGAATGTATGTAAGTAATACTACTTATATTGTGTAAATCGTTTGTTGTCCCCAATAAAATAAAATTCTTACTTACATGCATTAATATGGATCACCCAAAATTTATTTTTGCAGGTGTGACGCAAATAAAAGATATTGCATGATGTGATTCGAAAAATATTGGGAATAATAAGGATGAAAATGAGGTAAGGTACCTACCTATCTACTTACTTAAATATTTTTTTCATCCAAAAACTAAAATCCGTTAAATTTTGTTTGATTTTAGTAACTAATAAACGAAAATTAATTATATTATTTCCTAAATGCAATCGACAACATAACCTACTTTAAGGTGCTTACCTAACCGAAAGTGGCGCCGCGGTGAATTTTATTTAATATTGTACTTAATCCTAATATAGGTACACAATTTTATTAAGACTTCTCATGGAATTTTTAGGGCCCATAGTCTAGTATTTTTAGACGCTATCATTCATTCCCTCGTAGTAACTACTAGACACCTTATTAAACAACAACTTATTAAATAAAAAACCGGCCAAATGCGAGTCAGACTCGCGCACGAAGGGTTCCGTACAAAAACGGCAAAAAATCACCTCTGTTGTATGGGAGCCCCCCTTAAATATTTATTTTTTCTGTTTTTACCCGACTGCAATAGGGTGATGTTTTTCGCGCGTATCTTGTAAGTTTGTTTGTGTTCTTGTATGTTATATTCTTTATTACCTCATATCTTTCAAACGGCTGAACGGATTTCTATGATTAAGATATCGTTAGATTTGTCTTGTCAGCCCAAGTGTTCTTAAGAAGGTGGCGTTATAAAAAAAACCAACATGGCGGCTGTACGGTGCTATTATACGTAGGGGAATGTCAAATTAAAGGGCTTCTTATAAGGATTTCAAAAAGGTATATCATGACTGTAATATATAAAAACTAAAAAGATATAAAAAAAAACCCGCCTGCATAAAAAGACAAGTCAACTGAAAAGATGGAAACAAGATTAAATATTAAAGGCAACATAATAACATGCAGTCGGAGGCATATAATTCAAATTATTCGTAACGTCACTTTCTTTACGCATGCCTCCGACTGCATGTTATTATGTTGCCTTTAATATTTAATCTTGTTTCCATCTTTTCAGTTGACTTGTCTTTTTATGCAGGCGGGTTTTTTTTTTATTTTTGTATGTGTGTTTGTATAATGTAATATTCTTTACTACCTCATATCTTTCAAACGGCTGAACGGATTTCTATGATTAAGATATCGTTAGATTTGTCTTGTCAGCCCAAGTGTTCTTAAGAAGGTGGCGTTATAAAAAAACCAACATGGCGGCTGTACGATGCTATTATACGTAGTGGAAAAAAAAATTTTTTTTAGAATACTACAATATGGGTGTCAAATTAAAGGGTTTCTTATAAGGATTTCAAAAAGGTATATCATGACTGTAATATATAACAACTAAAAAGATATAAATAAAAAAAAAACCCGCCTGCATAAAAAGACAAGTCAACTGAAAAGATGGAAACAAGATTGAATATTAAAGGCAACATAATAACATGCAGTCGGAGGCATATAATTCAAATCATTCATAACGTCACTTTCTTTACAGTCGAACCGGTCGGTCAGAGCGAACATGTTGATCCGCAGGTTTGCTCGGTGTTCGAGAGAGGTAAAGTTGACTCTTTTTAGAGCTTATTGTGCCTCTTTCTACACCTGCAGCCTGTGGAGCGACTACACGCTTAAATCGTATAGCGCCCTTCGAGTCCAGTTTAATGACTCGTTCAGGATGTTGTTGGGGCTCCCCCGCTCTTGCAGTGCATCTACAATGTTCGCGGAAGCGAGGGTGGACTGTTTCTACACCGTAATGCGTAAGCGCGCTGGCTCGCTAGTGCGCCGAGTGCGGGGGAGCACCAACAGCATGCTGGCCGTGCTCGCGGCAAGGCTCGACTGCTCTTATATCAACCACTGCTGTAACCTACACATTGCACATATACACAGTAACAGAGTCGTCCGAAATCAATATAATTTTATTAGTAATTAATTAATGAATGATTTGTTATTTAGGAATTATTTTAATTTTATACTTATTAATTAATGTGACTACTTTTAGTTATTTTTATTGTATTTATCTTATTGTATTTGATGTAATTTGATGTAATGGGTCTTTGACACCCGAAATAAATGAATTATTTACGCATGCCTCCGACTGCATGTTATTATGTTGCCTTTAATATTTAATCTTGTTTCCATCTTTTCAGTTGACTTGTCTTTTTATGCAGGCGGGTTTTTTTTTTATAAGGTAATGAAGAAATAATAGGTGATAATAAAAAAAATTAACTTATAATTATGTCGACGTGCCCCTCTACTGGTTTGGGACTGGAACACCCACCCTATAGTTTTCAGAGTTTTCCCTGTACTTGTAGTATACCTAAGATGACATAACCCACTTGCCTCATAGTTCTAGGTCAACGGGAAGTACCCTATGAATTTTGATTTGCTTGAGAGTGTCGAAAAATGAGTTTTTTGCGGCATAAACGGCCATATCTTTTTTACGTTAACTTAGATGATTGATTTTTTCACAGCTTCAAGACTATAGAGTTAAGTATATGGTTTAAGGAGAAATAGGGTCTTGTTGACAGACAGACAGGCAGATACACGGACAACAAAGTGATCCTACAAGGGTTCCGTTAAGGTTCCGTTAAAATCTATGAAAGGAAGGAAGAAAAACTAAATAAGTGAAGAAAGAAAACATTTATTTAGTGCACAAATAAATGTATAAAACACACAAATTAAGATATAAGTCAGTTTTTATTTTTTAATAAAATCACAAAGAGACGTATTTTTGTCCAACTTAATTTTTTTTACTTTAAAAATCTTAAATGTTTATTAAGTTGAGAAAAATAACTTAAGTATACCTACCTAATCAAAAGCAAAATTAATCATAACCACGTTACATAATAATAGCCAGTCATCGTATGAAAATTTCAAACAAAACGAAATGATAAAATTCAAACAAATTGAAAATATCGAGACAAAAAATATATATTTTGCACTTTTCAAACATTTTAATAGGCTTTTCAGGTTTACAATCTTAATAAAAAAAACATGCAATTTGTAGGTTAGAAGTAGTTAAAGAACTTTATAACCCTTATACAGTTCAATTATACTTGAATTGTTCTATTTTTGATGCAGACAACATGCACACTCGCTCAGTTGTAAACGGTCCATCTGTAAGAAATATATAAATAAGAACTTTTATAACATATTTATTTAATCTATACATATAAAACTCTAAATTGATTGATTGATTCATTCATTCATTCATTGTTGGGATAGGCGTGGAGCCCTAACGGCTGAAGGTAGAGACACCATTTTTCGAGGGTAGATACCTTTCATGATGTAGATGAGCACTAAGAAAGGATTTTAGAAAATTCCCGTTATACAGGGTGCTACAGGTTGTTTAAGTTTGTATGAGAATTTACATAGGGCTGAAGGTAGAAACACCATTTTTGGCGGGTAGATTCCTTTTATAATGTATGTGAGCACTACGAAAAGGGTTTTTAAAAATTCCCGTTATACGGGGTGCTACAGGGTGTTGCAAATTGTACATGAATTTTTATGAGATTTAAATGTGTGAAATGAGGTCTACAGATAAATACCTAAGTATATTGGCAATCCATGACTTTCAAAATAAATGCAAAACTATCTTAATAACGCGAACGAAGTCGCGGGCAAAAGCTAGTCTTTACTAAAACTAAAAATACAGTATGCAAATTTACGATAGAAAATAATATTTCTAATTTTCGTCAAAACCTATTAAAATGTGTTATATTGCTTTAGAATTGTATGATTATGATCGGCCACAATGAACTGGAGTCTAAACCTCGCATCTATAGACGAGTATAAGCCATTACTTGATTTTTAAGTCATTACTTAAGTTGCCGTTTTATACAATAAACAAGTAAGTAAAGTAAGAACTGTCAAAAGATCGAATAAGTAGGTAATGCTATATAGTATGTATGAGTATGGTACTTGACTATTAAATATATTTTTTACCTCAATGAGAATGTTCTCAAGTAATGGCTTAATGAAGTTAATGCTAAGTAAAAAGTAATGATTTGTTCATAGAAACGAGGGTTAAACTAAGTGCTGTTCTATGCTCTCTGTTATTAAAGTCGCATTACTAATTTCCCAGCAAAAATGTAAACAAATGTGTTGCCAGAATAAAACAACACAAAAAGAAATAGTATATTGCTAAGTCAAGAAATAAACACACCTACATGTTTTTTCATCACAAACTTAATAAAAATAGATTAGATAAATATTCTGAAACATGAGTTTTGTGGCAAAAACAGTAATTTGATTTAATATTTTATAATAACAGTTTTACAGTAGAACACATTTTTATGATGCTGTTCACACATCAAATGCAAACAGTACACATCAACCTTTGGTTCATTTTATAAAAAATAGTATTTCGAGTAGTAGCTGTAGTAGTAACATTAAATTAAAATTAAAATTTTGTCTTTTGGTATTGGGGGGGAACAGGCGAAGATGCTACGTATTTTTGATAGTTTATATTCAGTCAATATCAAGTAAAGTTTTCTTATCAGTTCGTTTCAAGAACTTTTAACATTAAAAATTATGATAGGTTATAAAGATAAAATTTCTTATTACCATCCTACTTTAAAATTACCCTGGATGTCGTTATATTTATTATGACTCAAAATATAATAAACAAATTAAAAAGTTATAAAAGTGACCAAAGGTTTTCAATATCTGAAAATGTCACTATCAGGGTCAGTTTGTCAATTTGACAGTGACGTTTCTTTGTTTACATTTTTGCTGGGAAATTAGTAATGCGACTTTACATGCTTTAACCATTTTTTTATTCTTTGCTCCACATTATAATCTGTAACAACAAAATGATTTCCGTTTAAAAAAAAATTGGCAAATAAGATCTTTATATATACCGTTGTCAAACCACTGGTTAGTAGGAATGCCACAATCTTTTCTCGCTGCTGATATTGCGTGTCTTATTGCAAACGCCACACAAACGGCCAAGCACGTAGCAGGCTCACCAGTTACTGAAAAGGGCAAGACAAATAAAAAAACCCACTACTGCTAGGGAACAGACTTTCATGGTGGATAGATAAGGACCAAACCCACCACGCGCCCATACTGCTAGTGGGCGCATGATGTACATGTTATCTGAAGCATGGTCACAGAATACGAAAAATATTTTTTACCTTTGGCCCCTAAAGCAATAGGTGAACCAGACGAATTTTCCTTGAAGTAGACATGGAATTCCTGGGGGATGTCTCTAGCTTGTGGTACATAATAATACCAGGGCCTGTCCGTTAGTAATTCTCCTGTATCCTTGTCGTACACATGGTTCTCGCATGTCCAGTATCCCAAACCCATTATAAATGCACCCTCGACCTGCAATTATTGTTCTTCATTATCATCAAAACATTTGCACACCAGTAGTTATGTCGTCTGTTATGTTATAATAACTTCTTATATAATATGTTGATTGATTGATTAACTCTTTATTGCACACACATTATAAAAGGAGTACAGTATAACTTAAAACTTAAGACTAATGGTGGGCAAAGGCGGTCTTATCGCTGGAAGCGATCTCTTCCAGACAACCTTTAATTCAGAGGAAAAGTACCTAAGAAGGGATATAAAAACAGTGTGCCAACTACATACAAAATTAACAAAATAAAAAGAAAAGCTTATACCTACAATAACTACCTGTACAAAATCAATAAACTTACACAAATACGGTACGAATAACAAAAATACACTACATAAAATATATAAGTTGTTGCAAACTAAGATTTAGCCAGTAGGTAAGCGTGTAGATGAGTCTTAAATACGGCGAGGGATTTCGAGTGACAGACATCAGGTGGAAGGTTTTTCCATAAGCCAGTGGCAGTAACCGTAAACGAGTCCCTGTAGTATCCAGAGTTGGAGTGAGGAGCTCTAAGGCGATTGTCGGATTTGCTACTAAGATCCTGATTATGATCCACACCAAGACGCTGGAAACGCTCTTTGAGATAGGAAGGAGATCTGGGGTCGTAAAGGATTTTGAAGAGCACAAGAACATGCTCCTCACGACGTAACCTGATAGGAGCCATCCTAGTTCTTTCCTGTAATCCAACACATGATCGAATTTGCGCAATCCATATTTGAACCTGATGCATAAGTTCTGTAAACGCTGTTTTTTGCTCAACAACTCTTGAGTTCTCAGTTTGAACAACATCTGCATAGGACTTTGGTCTTCATAGGAAGTAGGTTTTTCCACTTACGCAAGGAACCAACAGCTGCGTACACCTTCCTGCTCACTTCGGCAATGTGTGGAGACCAAGACAGGGGCTGAGTTGCACTACCTATTATGTAACTATAACGATAACAAGCTTGTTATAGTACCGGTTAAGCATAAGTTAGCCAGAAAAAGAGGATGCCAGACAGCATGATGTCCTTTAACAAGTTTGACGTGACAAATAGGTAGCATTATCATTTGACGATAGCTTTAACTTTGACAGCGCTTTGGTGCAACTCACACAGGGTATTGTCGAAAAGGACACCAAGGTTTTTGACAACATTGCCGAAGGGCAGTGGAGCAAAATCAAAAAGAAGTTGTGGCACATTAATATGATTCAGTTTGGCAATCTGTTTCGATCCTCCAATAATAATGGATTGTGACTTGTGGGGAATTACTGAGGCCGTGACTTAGTCTCTACTCATGGACGATGGCAAGGCCAGCATTAAGGTTGGAAATTGTATTGCTTATGTCTTTAGAGGAAGATTGGGAGTAGATTTGGAGGTCGTCGGCATACATATGGCACTGGCATGGACGAAAAAATATAAGGACCGACAATCACATATCATAAAAACGTAGGCCAAAATTCCGCCTTAAACCTAGATGGCGTTCGTAATCGAGCTCCTTATAGGTTTCCCTGCATTTTCCGCATGGATCGCTGCCGTCGCAAAAAGCTTACGTCTGCTCGTTGTTCTACCGTGTTCTAATAGTTCGAAGAAAAATGGGTAGATGGCGTTCAAAACTACAAAACGTATTTTAAATTTGGAATAGGTTTAGCATTCACAATACTATTTTTATATAGGTACTAATAAAATATTAAATAATATACTTACGAGTAGGTAAAAGAAAAGATCGGAAAAGTAAAAAAGTAATGTATATTATTATGAGTCTCCTTAGCAAAAATGTTTAGTTTCATTGATATAATATGTAGGTAGAACATTAAAATGTAATGGTAGGTATTATATCGGCATGGTAATCGGCATGGACGAAATTTATACTTTTTAGCATCGAAATGTATTAACATTTCGATGCTTTTTAGTCTGTTTTTACTAGTCCGTTTTAATGTTTTTAGTCTGTTTTTTATAATTTTTAGTCCGTTTTAAAAACGTGTTAAAAAAAAATATTTTTTTCAGTAAAATTTCTTATTATTTTCTGCTTATTAGTTAACGAGCTAGGACTAGGGTTGCCAACCCTACTATATAATATAGTATCCTACTATATTGAGGGCTCGCCTACTATATTTTTTGAAAAAATATATAGTAGGCAAAACTACTATATTTTTCATGTGAAAAAATTAAACAAAAGCAACAAAAATATTACTTATATGCACATAAGTAATTGCATAATGTTTTTTTGTGATTAAACACTTGTCTTTATGGTTGTTGAATAAATTATGAAAATGTTAGTACTTAGGTACCTACTTAAGTATCTATGAAAAATGCAACTTCTTTAAAATCCTCCATACAAAACGGCAACCTACTATATTTTTTTGGCTTTTTCGCCAACTACTATATTTTTACACTAAATATCTTGAAACTACTATATTTGATCCAAAAGAAGTTGGCAAAACTAGCTAGGACTATAAAAATACCATCTTCTATCGGAGCACTCGTCAAGACGATTCAAACGAGCTCTAACTCGATGGGGTTGCATGGTTTTATTTATCACGGAGTTACAGTGGAATTCTTCCGGCTCCATCATCAGACTCTGGAAACTATCTCCCAATAAAGTACAGTCAGTGGCACGAATCATGAAATCGGGTGGGGATTGCGCGGAACGCGTATTTTGGGTATGCGTTGCGGTGAGGGGCGCGGGCGGCGGGAGAGGGGCGCGCGCTATTGGTCGCTCACAAGAGCACATGCGCGAACTTATCCCCACTCCGTCGAAAAATATTCAAGATACATGCCTCGCACTGTACTGTACGGTACCGGAGCGTCACGGATCTTGAACAAGTCGCATCAGTCGCACATGTGCAGAAGTATTTGTTTCGGTTTCGTTAGCGGGGTACTTTGGCACAGACGGACGTAGCCGCCGCCCCCCCCCCCCCCCCCCCCCCCCCCCCCGCCGCCGCTCCGCCGTCACAGTATAGAGAGTACAGTAGTTAAGCTTAAGGTGGACACACACGGTCACTCCATCGCACAAAATAGATGTACGTATGTCCAAAATTTGATCGTGAGTGTCGCATCTGTCATCCAAATTTCCAATTACGGATTCCGTTAAACCACGGCCCACATCCAAAAGTTTGACCGTGAGTGTGCATACCGTCAATCGTTTGGTTTAATTAAATCAAATGGATTAACACACGCATAGACAGCTCTTGCCGACACGGGATCTCTGCTATGCTCAAAACACTTCAAGCGCGAGTGCCACGTGACGCAGTTGCCACGTCGCACAGTGTTGCCACGATGGGACAAAAGTAAATTTTCAAAATTTTAAGGTAGGTAGAAATTGATAATTACATGTTAAACTAGAATAAATTTGGCATCTGAATGACAATTTTTAAGGATAGTTTCAACTTTCTAACCGTATATTTTTCTTTGTCAAAGTACGGCATTCGTTGTACCAGTTTTACGACTTGTAAAAATTGTGTAAATAATTCTTTAATATTTTTGATAGCAAAGGGTTTTGGTGAATTTCTAAGGATGAATTTTGAAGAACAAGGTATGGGCTATTCTGTTCAAAAAATTTTTTTATTAAACCATGCATAGTTATCAATATACTAAATGTCAAAGGCAGTACGTATAAAATTTCGAAAAAAAAAGTTTGATGAGGCTGTTTGATTTTACTTTCCGCTACTTTCCGTGACCAAATATTTTTTTTATTAAAGAACACTTCTTCGTCCTTAGAATATGTAAAAAAATGTTGCGCAAATTTGCGCATTTGCTTATTATTAATTATTGTTTTTCGTAAGGTGTGATTTCGAAATTACACGGAAGGAGCTTGTAGAGGCTCTTTTTGATGATCCTGTGAAAAATTTGCCTTTCTTTCTTGGAGGGGCTTCCCAAATTTGTGAAATTGTGGTAGTTTCAGTAGATTATCTTTTTTTAGCATTAATTAATTCACAAAATTTAATTATAAATTACCTTAAACGAATATTTTTTTGTCAAATATTATTTTCTAAACATCTTCAAAAAATTCATCGCTTGAGGGTAGGCTTTTGAGTAATTTCAGTCCCCCGTGACCACGGCAGCTGCAAAGGTGCCGAAACGTCGGAAAAATAAAAATAAAACAAATCAAATACAAACTAATTACCAAAGTACTTTCAATAAAACCATGCTCATATCCGTTAAAAAGTGTTTTATTTCATGTCTAGTGAACGCGTAAGCTTGAGAAGTGAATTGGGAATATTTTTTTTTATTTGTTTATTTTGATTTAGATTTGATTGATTAAAAGATTTTGGTCCAGATATTTAATCTTTAATTTCTCCATTACATCTACATCTCCTCTCATTTAACTATGTTTATAATAACGTGGTAGATTTTTTTCGAATAAAAACTATGTAATACCTAAAAATAGGTTACACACTATACAAGGTGTTTGGTAAAAGCCTTATAAAGCCGAATAGGGTAAATAGGGACCATCAAACTGAACAACTTTTACTATGGGACCAACTCTGAAATCGCGAAAAAAAAATCAGCTGTTTCATACATTTTGAAATTTTCGTTATAAATTTTTGTATGAAACAGCTGATTTTTTTTTCGCGATTTCAGAGTAGGTTCCATAGTAAAAGTTGTTCAGTTGGATGGTCCCTATCTACCCTATTCGGCTTTATAAGGCTTTTACCAAACACCTTGTATGTGGGCTAAATTTCACCAAAATCTATTGAGCCGTTTTCGTGTAATGAATTTACAAACACTAATATTTTTATTTATTTTAAAATTTTGTTTTATTTTATTTCTATTTGCCAAGAATTAACGTTATTTCACTAGAAACTTTCTTTTTTTAACAATATTCTAGCTACGGCGCAGTAAAAAACTTCAAAAATAATTTTGACCCCTGCCTCCATACAACGGCAACACTGTGCCGCGGCCGCGCGTCGTCGTTCGTTCGTACGCTTTGCGGGACTTAAGTTAGTAAACATCGAAGGCAAAAATAAAACCTACCGTATAATTATTCACTAAGCAATTGCTTAAACTCACTTTAAAATATTGAATATATTGTTTTTTCGATACCAGTGGACCCAGAAAATTTCACGATTATCGGTTGAGTAGTTAAGACGTGACAAACAAACGGGCTTTTGCATTCATAATATTAAGTAAAGATAAAGATCGCGAAAATAAAATCAGCTGTTTCATACACTTTTATATTTTTGTTATTAAGTTTTGTATGTACCTATACAATTGAAAAATGTGAAACATTATAACGTTTTATTTTATAAAATCATCGCTTACCTACATACCTACCACAAGAAAGTTAAAAATAAAAAACTTTTTAAAAAAGCAAAACCTTCAAAAACTTAATAAAAACAGCTCTATAAAAAGCAAGAAATAATGTTTAAATCTATTAATTAAAACGCGTCTATTGAAGTCGGGTGGGGTGGGGTGGGGATTTTAGAATATAAACAATACAATAAGTAAGAAAAATACTTCCAGCTCCACTCCACCCGACTTCAATAGAGGTGTTTTAATTAATAGATTTGTACCTACATCATTTCTTGCTTTTTATAGAGCTGTTTTTTTAAGGTTTTTGAAGGAGGTTTTGCTTTTTTTTAAAAGCTTTTTACTGTGACAGCAAATAAAACAAAGACGAAAACTGCAATGTGGATAACTCCGACACTACGTTAAAAATATACTTATTAAAGACCTACTTTCTTTCCTTTTACTATGACAGTAAGCGCGGTCGAGCGTGCGAGAAATTGTGTGGTGTAAATGCGCGCAGTAGGTACCTACCTATTTCAAGACAGTCTTGAAATGGCATGCTTAAAATTGTGTAATGTAGGTATGTACCTAATTGAGTAATAAATTAATATGGTACCTAGGTAAGTTTGTACTCTATCTACTAGACACAGAATACATAATAGTTCATGTCTCTAGAGGCATTTTTAATTCATATTTTTATCTATATTTTTTGACGTAGGTATCTACTTTTGTGTTAGGTACCTACCTATTTCATTTTGTTAATTTTCGTCCATATCATGTAGGTAGGTACTAAATATTGAAATTTCCGACTGTCGTCATTTTTTATTTTATATTACTGTAAAACCACCTTTTAATACATTTTATTATTTACTAACGTAGTACTTACGTACTTTTTTAATTTCATTTTGTTATCTATCATTTACTAAATATCAAAATAAAAAAAACTATCATTCATTACACAGCGCCATCTAGTGAAATACTTGTGGTGTGGTTTACGATCGAATAGCATGCTCGGTTTGTGCTGCAAGGGTATGCTTGCGTGCGGTAAAAAAGTCACGATTTTGCTCCAAACGGAACACGTAGGGACATCTGTCACAACTTTTGGTACTAAAAATCAGTTTACGTTTTGAAGTATGAGATTGTCGGTCCTTATATTTTTTCGTCCATGGCACTGGCATGAAAGAAGAGGTGTCAAGAAACTAATAAATATAGAAAAAGAAGAGGGGAGAGGACACCACCCTGAGGCACATCAGCCACAACGTCACAAGGGGTGGACAACTTGTCATCAATTCGGACACATTGCCGACGCTCAGCGAGGTAGCTGTGAAACCACTTGACCACATCATCCGAACCAAGGACAGCCTTGAGCATTGCCAAGAGTATATCAAAATCAACTGGGTTGAAAGCGTTGCTAAAGTCTAAGAGAAAATGGTGAGCTGCTGATTAGACATACCCTCTCGGATGTCGTCAGAAACCTTGGTCAAAACAGTAACTATGCTATGCCCAGGGCGGAAGCCAGACTAGAAAGGACACAGGAGGTTCTCAGAGTTAATAAACACGGAAAGCTGGTGAAGCACA
Source organism: Agriphila tristella (assembly GCA_928269145.1). Lineage (NCBI taxonomy): Eukaryota > Metazoa > Arthropoda > Insecta > Lepidoptera > Crambidae > Agriphila > Agriphila tristella. The sequence continues at coordinate 11,446,958 of OV743444.1, forward strand.
AGACGCTCGAGGACTTTCGAAAGAAAAGGGAGGATAGAAATGGGTCTGAAGTGAGAGAGCAGAGAAGGATTAGAAGTTTTAGGGATTATATGTTATTACAATTTTTTCCTTTGAGCTGTGTATATGAGAAACTAAAGCTGCCCCACCACGGCTTTGCGAGCCATCTATTAGTTATATTGCTATTTTAAATGACAGAAAAAAGAAAAAAATATTTTTACGTAAAGACGTAAAAAATACAGAAAGCTATAGTATTTTTTATTTTTCTTTTATACAAACCTTGTCCTGATAATAACAAACAAAAACAGAATTAATTATTTCAGTGCAGTCGTTCTTAAGTTATGCGCTTATGTAATAAATCAATGGCTTACGTATATTTCAGCGATTCTATTTCTATGACGAAAAAAAAAATATTTATACATCTTTCCGTATGGCTTAAGAGCTAGCCCCGGAAAAAGGTATACAATTTACCAGCCTGCCAGGTGCCCTGATCTGTTAATAATTATAGTATGGCTTACTCACAAGATAGTTTCGTCGCTCTGTAAATTGTATACCTATTTCCGCGGCTAGCCCTTAATCCAGTATAAATTTCGGTAAATTTTCTTTCATTCAAACCTTGACCTGATAATAACAAATCCAACAAAAAAATAATTATCTAATTTAGCGTAGGTAGTTGTTCTAAAGTTAAGCCCTTACATACATTTTAGCGATTCATTTTTAATTATACTGATTCATTTCCGAACTAAATTAAGTTTAAAAGGTAAATAAATGTATCTTACTTGACCGATATCAATGTTTGGATTGATACTTCTTCCTACGTCTTCCATCAAGTCAACTCTCTTGATTTCAATCTCTCCAGTTAGAACGTCGCATTCAACCTCGGCGAAAGCTACCCCATAGACAATAGATATAGGAGACAATAAATAGTTAACCATGGTTCGAGCTTGCAAATCTATGCCCAGATCATACGCGGTTTTTATCACTATCTCCCATGGCGCAAGAGGCAATAATACTTTAACTGGAGCCAATTTAAGCAAAAGCTCTTTACAACACCTCTCTACTCCTATTCCTACACTTTGAGAAGTAAGACTTGCACCGCTGAATATGCTGTTTGGGCTTGTGATTGAATTGTGTCCCTTCACCTTTATCTTTTCTACAGGAATTTTCAAAAAGTATGCAGCGATCTGAATAGATTTAGTGTTGATGCCTTGACCCATTTCTATACCACCGTGATTTATGATTATTGATCCGTCGCCGTGGCAGACACTTATGTTGACTTCATAGCCGGCTGGACATAGTGGAGTGTATTTCATTAAAGAGCACCGAATGCCCCGTTTCTTCCATCTATTTTCAGCGTTGAACTTATCAACTGCTGCGCGTCTTTTATCATACTCAGCCTTGGTTTTCAAAGTTTCTGCCATTTCCTTTACCGCACCAGATAATAAGTTGTCTAAATTGTTCATTCGAACTTCATAAGGATCCATTGAAACCTCATACGAAATCTGTTCCACAAGATGTTCAGCCATTGCGACATTCTCCAAGGATCCTGCACAGATCAAAAATAATAATGACGCTAAAAGTGTTTTTACTATAAACGTCAATCAATAAGCGATAATTTATATAAGGCTTTTTGATCCAGTGTCATTTTCTAAATCAGCATGCGAGTATCTACATGGTGAAATCGAAAACATTCGTAAAATTTTGTGGTGTGGCTTATGATCGTCAAATTGAACAACATTGTCTACGGGATCAACTTAATCAGAGCAAAAAATTATCAGCTATTCCATACATTTTGGTCGAGTAGATTGAGGTTTTCTATGGCTGCTGGTTATTTTTTTTTTCTCTGATTAAGTTGGTCCCATATGAAAGTTGTTCAGTTCGATGGTCTAAGCCACATCAGTCGACTGGTCAAAAAATCAGCCTGTACATAATATTAGTTTAGATTTCACAACAATTTTAAGATTTTTGGTGTTCAGTCACCTGGTTTCTTTTGATATAGTGCGTCACAAGTAGTTTAGTTAAAGTTTAAGACAATGAACCCAACTTATTTACGAAACGAATCTGTGCACCGCACACTTTATTCTACTTGTTAAAGTATATTGTTAACTGGAGCATATTTATTGTTATCACCGACTTTTCAAAGTGAAATGTACAAAATGTTTTGTAATAGGTAAAGTCAGTAAAAACCATGGCAAAAACACAAGTGACGCTAGCAAAAACTTTATTTTCTTTTTACCTGGGGCTCTGCAAAAGGTATTTTTAGGAGTGTCTGTTGTAGAATTATAGCAAGTGTAATCCCAAAACAACCTTTTATAGACATTGGTGGAAGCGTCTAATCCCAATATACTCATGACTTCAGTAGTAGCATGACCATTATCTTGGTACAGTTTCGTAGAAGCATATTGGATTACTCCAGTTTTAGAAACTCCTACCTAAAAAGATGAACATAGTAGAAATTTATAAGAATTGTTAGAACTATATTTGGACGAATCAACCTGAAACATTATCACCTAAACTAAATAAAAAATATTTACTTGTGTACTTAAGTTACTAGTACTTGGGCGACCGAGCTTTGCTCGGTTATTATTACTATTTGTAATATGGTTGTGTTTAGGTTATAATCTACATTGTTATATCAGACATTAACTACATTTTTTTAAACTTGTCTAAAAACAATTTCCGAGCCGTTTCCGAGATCACAGAAATAAATGTATATGTTACCGGCAATGTGTATTCTCCGGCATTGTATACAATGCCTGAAACGATCAGGCAATGTATGAAATGATTTTCATTTTATACATTGCCTAAGCATTGTATACAATGCCTGCTAGTCCACCGGTAATGTGTAAAATAAGTTTATTTCTGTTGTCTGTTATAAAAAAATAACCTCGAAATTTAAGACTCACGCTCCGCTGCGCTACGCGCTCGCCTTAAATTTCTAACCTAACCCGGGACCTACAGGAGTAAAGCAGGTTCGGTTCCAAACTCAATAAGCCGCCCTCGAGCCCCCTCGAGCCCCCCCGAGCCGCCCTCGAACCCCCCCGAGCCGCCCTCGAACCCCCCCGAGCCCCCCTCGAGCCCGCCCAGCCCCCCTCGAGCGCCCCTCGAGCCCCCCGAGCCCCCCTCGAGCACCCCCGAGCCCCCCCTCGAGCCCCCTCAAGCCCCCCTCGACCCTCCCTCGAGCCCCCCCTCGATCAATATCTTTTTATTTTACACATTGCCGGTGGACCAGCAGGCATTGTATAGAATGCCTAGGTAATGTGTGAAATAGACAATAATATTCATTCTATTTCATAGTATACAATGCCTGCGTTTCATACATTGCCGGTGACATATGTTCAAGAATTGATCGTTCAAAGTTATAAGATTTTTATACCTACATTAAAATTTACATACCTCGACATCAGCCGAACAAGGCAATCTCTTTCCGAGTGATCTTGATGTTGTAGACATTGGAGGGACAAGACGACACGGTTTGTTTAACTTGTAAGCAGCTAGACTGCAAGCATTGGCAGACAAAGCAGCACGAGTTATCTTAATGCCAAAAGCGCCGCCCAGTCGAGGCACATATACATCCACACTAAAACAAAAAAATCATTTTTATGGGATTCTTAAAAAAATGGTAAAAAAAATATTGGTCTTGTTTAATACCTGTTTTCATCTATTTTCAAAGCGCGGGCAATAGAGTACCGTACGCCATCAATCCACTGCGTAGTTGAATATACTTCCAATCCTTGCTCAGAAGGCCGGGCTACACATTTAATGTTCTCCATGCAAAAATGAGTCTGTGCGTATATTGTGTAGTTACTTTTAAACGTTTTAGCCACGAACGGACCCCTTGCTACAGCAGGAAGTGTTATGAACAAAGTGTTTCTTGATGAATCTTTCCTCGCGTCTTTGACGTCAATAAGTGGTTTACTGACATCGGCGTATTCAACTTTTACTAATACTGCTGCTCTCTCAGCTAGTGGCGATGTGTCCGCTACAATAATTCCTAAGGGTTGATTGTAGTATTTTACTTTTTCACTGCAAAATATTTCTTCATCTCCCACCTCTATTATAACACCAAACTCCATAAAAGAATTTTTACCAGGAATATCTTTTGCAGAATAAAAAGCAATTACGCCAGGCAATTTCTGGAATAAAACGAGATACTTAGTATTTTTATTATTATTATTTATTATTTTGACTATTTTTCTTTCCGTTGACATTGTATTATTAGATTATGAACTAGATATCACTATGAAATTCTTTTTTGTTTGGGAAGTGTATCAAATTGACATCAGTTTATTATTTCATATCACTATTACCTAATTAAATTATTTTACTTTATATCGCATGACATATTATTTTAATATCATCATCATCATCATATCAGCCACACGACACCCACTGCTGGGTATAGGCCTCCCCTAAGGATCTCCACGACGATCGGTCCTGCGCTGCCTGCATCCACTGGCTTTCCGCGACCTTCTTATTTTAATAGTGTTGATTTAATTGTAATTTAATTTCATATTATTGTAGTGCCCTTACAGGGTTCATGTGCTGGACTAGAACTATTTTATAATCTGTAATTAACCACATGAAACAATAAAAAAATATAAATTATGAATTTAAATATATATACAAATGTAATAACCGTGTCTAACCACTTTTTTATAAAAAAAAATAAAATTTAAAATGTCACTTCGAAAAGCCCTCATTAATATAATGCTAGTACTATATTATGTGCAATTATGACGATAAAACAACAGTCATACCAATGCTTCGCTGGCATCAATAGATTTAATAGTTCCTTTCCCGACAGTGCTCAGCACCAACGCGCCATAAACTTCATCTGGAGTTGTTGGTAAGTCATCAACATATCTTGCTTCTCCCGCAGTTTGTATCTGTTAGCAAAAATAAATGTAAAGGAGTAATGACAAAATAATGGATATTATACTTCTATGAGTATGACTGCAAAATTTCTGACATATTTTGCTCAATATATTGTTTTCATAGACAAATATACAAACCTCTATACAAAAAAAATGGGAGTTACAAGTCGTGATAAAGTTTGGCCACATGATGGAAACTGATCTGTAGGCTGTTCCTAACTAATATTGAGCTGGGCCAAACTATCCTTACATACAGTTCCATACGGCGGCGGGATAAATAGTGCTCTTTTCCCGGCATCATTCTAAAAATTATATTAATTCAGGTTTAGCTAGTAGGTCAAATGTGGTATAATTTTCGGATAAATCAATAACGTTGAATTTATTTCTGGTATAAAAAAAATGCAATTAATTAAGCAGTTTCTGAAAAATTACACAGTAACTAACATTTTTAAACTTATTTTTTTATTTTAGGTATTGGCACTTGTTTCAGTATTCTCAAAAAAACTATCTTAAAGTAGCGTTTTTCAGGTTAATTTGTAATATGCTTTTGTTAAGCTAACTTTATTTTATGCAATTTAAGCCTAACCCAAGTAGTTTATGTCCATTGTTTGCGGAGACACAGCTAGTTAAAAAAAAATAAAAAATATTAAAAACACGACTGCCCTGCCAAATTAACCTGAAAAACGCTTCTTTAAGGTAGGTTTTTTGAAAATACTGAAACAAGTGCCAATACCTAAAATAAAAAAAAATGAAGCTTAAAAATGTTGGTTATTGTGTAATTATTCAGAAACTGCTTAATAAATTGCATTTTTATACCAGAAATAAATTCTACGTTATTTATTTATCCGAAAATGATACCACATTTGACCTATTAGCTAAACCTGAATTGATATAATTTTTAGAATGATGCCGGGAAAAGAGCGCTATTTAAGCCGCCCCCTTATGGAACTGTATGTAAGGATAGTTTGGCCCAGCTCAATATGAGTTAGGAACAGCCTACAGATGTGGCCAAACTTTATCACGACGTGTATACTCCCAACTTTTTTTTTGTATAGAGGTTCAAAGCTACTATGTATTTATACAATTGATCAATTGTATAAATACATAGTAGTGAAAAATGCGTCCTGTAGAGGAGATTCGATAGAGATAGAGGCGAATCTCCTCTACAGGACCCATTTTTCAACCAATTCACGTGAAATTTTGTGAGCAGGTTCAAAAAAAATTTTTTTCGTAGAACGAACCAGTTTTTCGATTTTCGAGAAATGTGCAAAAATGCTACAAAGTTGAAGTCTACAGACTTTGTATATTTATATATTTGTATACTTATATGTTACAAAGTCGAAGTCTACAGACTTTGTGATATTTTTGAACATTTCTCGAAATTCGAAAAACTGGTTCCTTCTACAAAAAAAATAAAATTTTTGAACCTGCTCACAAAATTTCACGAGAATCGGTTAAAAAACTCACAGAACCACTGATATTTATTGGATTATACTTACCAGAGCCTCTACTTTCGTTATTTCCTGATTGAGAGGGTAAACATTTTTGTCAGTTGTATACTCTTGAGTTGCTGTTGACAAAGGTCTTGTATCGTGAAGGTCTATAACTCCTGAGCGATATTGCGCAGCGAGTTTGTCTGTTGGGCATAATGTCATAAGTGCCTGCAAATATAATACAATGATATGAATAAGAACACAATCAAATGTGATTAAAGCTAAATGAATAAGGACAAAAAGAATGGGAAATTTCGTTATTATACTTGCCTTATAAAACAAACCTAATGCCAGTAGCTTTCTGTAAGCAGCAGAAGGTGCTGGTGGTTCTTCCGTGACGACTAGTTCTTGTTCCAATATTTTCAGAGCAGACTGCAATGTATCATTTTCAAAAAGCTGTTTCCCTTTCAAATAAGCCTCTGTTTTTGATGCCCTGGTGAATGGTGGGTTTAAGCCACTGAATACTATTCTAAAATCTGAGACGGTGCTGTCTGATTCATTCATCTTACACAGAAAACCAGCATTTACCGTGGCATGCGTACTTTGAGCACGTGGCATTATCTATAAAAAAATAACTTATAAAAATGCTGACTCGTAGCAGTATACATAAGACCCTTCTATTTGGTAAAACCTTACTTTGTATGATCTAAATGTATGCTCCTTATTAGTCAATGGTGGCATCATTACATTGTACAGAATTTTCCCAGTCATATCAGTATTAAGGAAATCTGCCATGGTTACAGCCTGTTTAGAACCTTGATCGTCGACTGAAATTACAATAAGTAATATTTTACTATACATTGGTGATCCAATCTTTTTACATTTTATACATTTCGTTTAATGTTCGGGGATGGCAACGCAATGTCGCCGCATACGTTTGTTCCTAAGACAGTAGACGTTCAGAACAAATCGTTTAAAATAGGTATTTATTTTGTAGTATTTTTTTACCAAAAAGGGCCCATTGACCCAAAATGGATATTAAAGACTACTACAATACAAATGCTGGAATTGAAAGCCAAATTAAAGCATTCTTATTTTTACTGAATTTATTATTTTTTTTCTTAATATCCAGATTTTCCGGAAATTTGTAATTGCCTACATTTTTATTTTTACAGCTTATTACACAGAATTAGAAAGCTATAAAACGATTTTTAAAGTAAAAGTCCTTTGTTTTGACGGTTTTTGTGGAACAGAGTGTAAGTAGCGCCACTTTGACAGTTGTATACTAAAAAGACTGTTATAATGTGTGAGTCGGGGCTCATTCATATAACAATAATAGTCTTGTTCTTTTTTGGTTGGAGGGTAGGGATGGGTCCCTACCCTCTAACCATAATAATAATACCTAGGTAGGTAAGTACTCTTTTCATTGCTGCGAACATTACGCCAGAAATGACTACCTATGTTTTCCAACAAAATTTTCATGAATAAGAAAGTACTTATTTTCTAAACAATGACCCACTTGCTAATGTTAACACCATTTGTAATCTAGGAGTCACACTGGATCACTGGACAGCAAATTTCATTTTTCTGCCCATTTTAACAACAAAATTAAGAAAGCTTCACAGATATTGGGGTTTTAGAGCAGAACCCACGTCAGTTTAGGTTACCACAACCAAATTATTCTCTATAACATCTTGATACGTAGTCACCTGGATTATGCGAGTGCCGCATGTAAGCCTAAATACAGTGCACGTAAGTTAAATATATTTTTATGTTTGAAGGCTCACCATCCTCAGACGTTGCCCTTTGTCTTGAATATCTTAATTTTAATAAATCCAGTCAAAGAAAAATAGTTGTAATAAAAAATTGATTAATACTCACGTATCGTTACGTATGCACCAGCGGTTGTTAACAATAGAAACATATCAGAAGTAAAACTTGGATGTTTGTGTTTTATCATTAAATTTCCACCTATTGTCCCCACCTGCAATAATAAATAGTAATAAACTTGCCTGCTTCATTGCAACTTGATATTCTGTTGATTTCCACTTACGTTTCTGGCAGGGATATGAGCCACCTTTAAAACATGCTCTTTTACTTTTTGTAGATAAGCAAAATTATCTTCTTTTGAACCACTGTCCAATATGTCTATAACGTCAGTAAGTAATGTGTTTGCATTGATTATCAAATTTTGATCAAACTTATGTCCTTCTAATTCCAAAACATTTGTAATATTAATTATTATGTGCGGATTGTCAAGCCTAGGATAAGGAGCTAAAACAAAAACATGATTACGTAGATGATCTTCTACAAAATCCTGCATCAATACTATTGAAGTGGACAGATTTACCTATTCCAGTGTTTCCTGCAACTAACATGTAATCTTTAGTCCCTTCTGTTTTCCATATGTCGAATATGTCAGAAACAGTATTTGCTCTGAACCATTTCTTGCCATCTTTAAGGTTTAATTTCAGAACACTATTTTGGGTCAAATTCTTTGGTATGAAACACCAATCATCATCGCCACAAGTTTTATTACAAATTTTATTTGTCTTTTCACAGATCCGCAAATCTTCAATATCAGCTAGTAATGACTTCGGAGCATCTGTTCCAAACTGCTTGATTGCTTTTAGTATTGGTCTGTAGCCAGTACATCTGCAGATGTTGCTGCTTACTGACTTTTCTAGATCCAACATTGTCAAGTCTTTTCCACTTTTCAAAAGGCTGCAAATAAATGAAAAATAATTAAATATAAGACAACATCACAAACATTGCTCTGATTCCAAAGTAAGAAGCTAAAGTACTGTGTTATCGTAACGGTGGAACTAGAAACACCCAGACCTAAGTAAATATAGAAAAGTTCGTTTTCTAAATTGGTCCAGCCAGAAACCAAACCCGGGACCTCAGAGATGACGGTATCTTTAACACCGGTGAGCAAGCCACTTGACCCCGTTAACAAAAATTAAATAGCACTTATGACAAGTATAGTTCTGTGAAGACGTCATCTCAAAGAAGGAGGCCTTGCAGCGAATCCCAAGGCAGACGCCAATGCGGATCGATTGCGATGACGACGACCAAGGAGGAAAAGCAGGCGCTATGTGTGCCTCATTCCCCCCCTAGTCCTCGGGAGGTGAATAACTGTTACCCAGTAATCCTCCAAGTGCCGGGCCCGATGGGGCGACAAAACACCAGGACCACACGGTATGTGATATCACAGTCCTGTATGTAGGTCCTGTGCTGTTAATGCAGGAAGCAGGTAGGGGGTTTAATGGGTAGGCCCCTGAAAAAGTCCCACATACCTTCGGGATGCATAAACGCATTCCCTATACTTTAAAAAATACAGATAATAAAGGTGTACGAAAAGGAGTACTCGTGATTACCCGTAGACTGCCATGACCCACCCAGGGGTACAGTATCCACACTGGGTTCCATTTTCTTCAGCAAACTTTTTCTGTATGGAATTGTATCCGTCACCCCGGTTGCCCACCTTCTCAATTGTCGTTATATCCCAATCTTGGCATGAGAGTACTGGTACTAGACACTGTTGAAAACGAAATATAGGTACTTAGCTCTCTTTCCCTTTGCTCAATAGGAATGTCATTCATGATGTAACTTTGAGATTCTCGTATGGAGATTGAAGATGGATCACAATCCATACAAAATTGCCCCACGTCCTATAACAAAGTGACGTATCTCAAAAAAAAGAAAAAAATGTATAAAAAAATATGGCATACTCACTGACTTAATTTTTTTACAACATCATATAAAAAAATGCAATGAAAATTAGTCCAGGGGCCTATGAAAATTCCGAACCGATTTAGAAAATTATTTTATGGGTTTAAGGACTATTAAAAAATATTTATTGCATTTTGGACGCCATCTTTCAAGTCTAACATGCAAAAAATGCTATAATCCTTGTGGAGTAGTAATGTATAAAATTGTAATCATCATCATCTTAAGCCTTCTTCTACCATTTAGTGTAGGCCTCCTTCCGTTTATCCCATTTCGATATAATTATATTATAGAATCAAACTCAAAATATTGTTATTGCAAAACACTGGTGTTTATATAGAATTATAATATTGAGAAATAATAATAATTAATTATTAATAATGATAATAAAAAATGAATAAATAATAGTAAAAAAATAATCTTTTCTCTTTCTAATCGAATGAGGATTAGTGGCCACCTCTGGTGTTAGAGTTTATCAAGCCGCCTATAAGGCCTCCAACTTGGCTTAACGACTGTTATCAGATGACAACAGCCGGGTCCGACGGTTTAACGTGCCCTCCGAAGCACGGAAGCGCTCAGTTGTAATGCCACTTTAACGGTCACCCATCCGACACCTGACCGGACTGAGCGTTGCTTAACAAACGTGATCGAGTACGATCAGTCTGTCAAGTTCCGCCATGAGCGCTTCAAAAATAAATAATAATATAAATAATATGATTATTAATATATTTTTTTATATGAATAATAATGTTTTAGTTTTAGTTTTAGGAGATATTTAATAAATATTTTCTATTTAATTGTTAAATTTTTGAGATTGTATCTTTTTTTGAGACCAGAGACCTGACTTTATGACTGTAGGACTACCTTGGGAATATACCCTTTCAAATAAAAAAAGAATTACTTAATAAAAAATCAGTTCAAAAACTCATACGAACGAATTTTCATAGTAGCCCCTGAACTATTTTCATTGCAATGTTTTTATATGTTGGTGTAAAAAAAAATAAGTTAGTGAGTGTGCCATAATTTTATGCACATTTTTATCTTTTATTTGAGATACGTCACTTTGTTATAGGACGTGGGGCAATTTTGATTTACCCTAAAATCATTTCAGTTTAACAGCAACTTCACAAAAATAATAGTAGATTATACAACAAGTGAAAAAAGAAGGAATTTAGTTCGAGGTACTATGTTGGATCCCGAGAGCAGCGAAGGATTCTAGAGTTGATGATGATTCAAAAGTAGAATCCTGAGCGAAACGAGGGATACAACGGACCGAGATGAAATTTTTTTTCACGAGTTGTGTACTCTACTTTTTACCATTGACTGCGAGAAAACATAATAGCAGTACTTACACCTATAGTACCTTTTTCTCCCTGTGAGTATAAATGTTCCTTGACCTATTTATAGTTATCAAATTTTATTATTTAGATAGGTAATCGGTAATTTAACCACTAGAAAATAGTGAAACTATAAGTTTTCCAATGACGTAAAACAACCATGCTATAAGGGAAATGACATGATCAGTCTGACATCAGTCCATTTCATCAGTTTGCATACACTTTGAATTTTTACAGACGAAGATCGCACCAGACTGATGGAATGGACTGATGCAAGACTGAACATCTAATCTCCCTCTAATATAAAGAAAAGAACCCAAAGATAAGACACTAAAAAGAACCTAATTAATTTGGCGAGATATTTTTTTTAGAAAAGAACCCACAGATAAGACACTAAAAAGAACCTAAATAAAATTGGCGGGATTTTTTTTTTTATTTAATTGTATAACTATGGCTTTATCTATGGAATAGCTCCATACTTTCAGCACGTTTTATTTTTTTTGTACATAATTCATAGGTACGATGTGCGCTTGTTCCAAATTCAAATTATTTTTATTCACTCGGTGAATAAAATCGCTTATTATTCACTCTTACCGTTGAATTAAACGCACTTTTTAGAGTGGCGATGGTAAAAAGTAATTAATTCCTAGCGCAAGCATGATCATTTGTATTTTTATTTTAGAGCGATTTTTGAAACATTCAAACTGAAACAAGAGGATAGCGCATTTTGCTTGCGATTGCAGCTGTTAAGCAATGGGGAATGTCCGAAAAAACAAATTGGCTGAATATTTATTTATCGGTAGGAATAAGTTCCCCTTAAATAGAATAAAGTTTCAAAGTTTTCGGTTGCGTAAAATAAAAAGTCTCTTCGACTCAAGGAGGTTTATATACCGAAAGGATGTACTAAAATAAATTCATGCTTCGACTTCACAAATGAACGAAAGTAACAGCAGACTGGAGATTATACTCGTACCTTTGCCACCACCTGCTACAACCACAACAAGTATTAAAAAAAAAGCTTTAACATTTTGTGTCGAAACTTTTTTAATACCATGTTGTGGTTGTGGAAGGTGGTGGCAAAGGTATAATCTCTATTCTGCTGTTACTTTCCAACCGCAAGAATCTTATATTCATTTGCGCAACCGAAATTCTGAAACTTTTTTCTAATACTAAGGGAGCTTATTCCTACGTGAGGTACCTATACACCGTCATTTTGTAGTCGTTTTAATTAACTTCAGGGAGTGTTCTACTAACGAAACTAAACATTTTTGCCAAAGAAACATGGGTCGAAAAACGACAAAAAAAATTGACTTATAGTAATAAACAGCCTTACTTATAAACGTTACTTAAATTTTAAGTAGCACTTAAGAGCCATTTTAAAATATTTCTAACTTAAAAACGTTGGTTAACGTTAATCAATTGCTAAGATGCTTACCTCCCCTTTTTGTTAAGAGATGTGCGTCAGCGTTGGCCTTGCCTCTAACCCTAATCTTTAACTATTCTCTGGCTTCTGGTCAATTCCCAAATGAATGGAAGATGACACGGATAATTCCTGTTCACAAGAAAGGTGACGAGGCCGACGTGAAAAATTACAGGCCCATTTCCATACTTTCGTGTTTTGCGAAGGTTTTTGAATCGCTTGTCTGTCCATTATTGTACTCTCTTCTGGATGATACTTTATCAGATTTTCAGCATGGTTTTAGAACTGGACGCTCTGTGGTAACTAATCTCGCATCTTTTGTCTCTACTGTTTCTATTGAGGTCGATAAGGGGCACCAGGTGGACGTGCTGTACACTGATTTTAGCAGCGCTTTTGATAAAGTAAATCATGAAATACTACTGTCGAAGCTAAAGCTAAGTGGGTTGGGAGCACCTATATTGGACTGGTTTCGATCTTATCTGCAAAATAGACCGCAAGTTGTGGCTTGCAAGGGATATGAGTCTAGAGTTTTCTACGCCAAATCTGGCGTTCCGCAGGGTTCACACCTTGGTCCAATCCTGTTCTTGCTGTTTATTAATGACATCACTTCTTACATAAAGTACAGCAACATTTCACTATTTGCTGATGATCTAAAAATTTTTAGGACTATCCATAATTCATCAGATGCACAGCTTCTTCAATGTGATCTCAAGAATATTAATTCATGGTGTGAACTCAACGACATGTCTCTCAACGTCAATAAATGTCACCACATCAGTTTTACTAAAAAACGAATTCCTCTCACAACACGCTATTTCTTAAAGGATACACCCTTGACTACTGTCAGCGAGATAAGAGATCTAGGCGTGATACTGGATAGTAAACTAAAATTTACTGCACACGTTGATACTATTGTAAAAAAATCAGCACAACTCCTTGGCTTTTTAAAGCGTAACTCTAGAAGTTTCAAAGACTCTGAAACCAGGATCACACTGTATAATTCCATAGTTCGTAGTAGACTGGAATACGCTAGTGTCGCTTGGAATCCTGTGTACAGTCAACAGTCTCAACGAATCGAATCAATACAAAGAGCTTTTACCAAGCATCTGGCATATGTCTCACCTGGAATATCGCATCGTCAACCATATAATTTAAGACTCGCCTTTTTCAAGTTATCTTCTTTGCGTGACCGGCGTACTGTGTCAGATCTGATGTTTTTACATAAGATCGTAAACGGTACCACCAAATGCAGCCATCTGCTTCAGCAAATATCTTTACGGGTTCCCCACAAATACCCACGCTATCCTTGCTCCAAGCCATTTAATATTCCTAGCTGTAGAACGAATTTAGGCAAACATCAGCCACTTTCCAGAATGTGCTCTCAATACAATACGATTAGTACAAAAGCAAATGAAATTGATATCTTCAATGACAACTTACGTAGTTTCAAAGATAAAGTGCTGAAACACGTGAATTAATTGGTCGGTTGGACTTATTAATTTAATAATGATTCTTAGTTTAATTATTAAAATTTTGTTTGTTTCGATTTCATTTATTTTTAACTTTATTTTTATTTTTGACTATGTTGATTTGATTTTATTTGATCTGATTTAATTGAATTTAATTTAGCTTAAGTAATTTATTTTAATTTAGGTAATTTAATATTGTTGATTTAATTTGTATTGATTTAATGTAATGTGTACAATAATTGGTTGTAATGATAATAATGTATGATTGTTTTTTAAATTTAAGTACCAATCAATGCTTCCCAAATTTTAATAGGATAACATAATAATTTTAATATGGGAAATGTTGTGTATACCAGTAATTGGTTTTCATGTATGTCCTTATCGTTAATAACTTCAAGACCCACTTGTATATAATTGCATGTAAAACTGTTGGTGTACCTTATATAAATAAATAAAAAATAAATAAAAATTAAGTCCTGTCAAATTTAAGTACCAGTGGACCCTTGTTTAAGTCGCTAAATAACAATATGGCGGTTGTCCACCAGCTGATTTTTGGGATTTTGGATGGAGCAGGTAGTGAGAGTTAGGGACTGGGGTGTGTTTGTTTGTATAGAATCATAACAATACAAGTTTTTTTAGTGTGAATTGGGCAGATCGCCTGGTGTTATTTTTTGTAAAATGAATATTTTTGAAGACTTCAATATATTAAATACGTAATTACGTAACATAATGATATCGAGGATTTAAGTAGCTTTAGGCGGCGACCAAAATTATACAACACAAGAATAAACAAAATGCAAAACTACGGCGAGAGTGATTTTAAAAAGTTACAGATTTAGCAAAAAATATGCAGAAACCTTTTTTCTTCATCCCAATAAATTTGCGAAATAGACTCTTTTTTATACCTGTAATATTGATAGATTTTCCATATCGCTTTAAAGATACAAAAATCAATTATCAATGTAATACAAACAAATGCGAGCAAGAAAAACGAAACAAAACAAAAACACAACAGCTGTAAACAAACAATGACTGACTGAGACAGTTCAGCTTTTTAATTTGCTAGCAGTGTTGTCATTTTACAACGCTTTTACGGTAAAAAATATTTTTCACCTCTCCAGCACGAAAAGGGTGCTTTTGGCGCGTAAAAACTCGCAGCAAAATCGATTTTTGCTGCGAGCGTGAGACAAAGTGCTTTTTTAATTTCTAACACCAACTTTTAAATGAATAAAGAAAAAACAAATAAAGTGACAAGGATGACACTTGTAAAATTGATATGTGAGAAAAGGATAGATAGAGTGCTTTATGGTGTCATACACGGATTAAAAAGTAAAAAAATAAAATGCACGGATATACCAAGGAGTTTTAAATAAGGATTGTTAAAAAAGAAGGTTGATAATTCGAAATAAAGAGTATGGACGAAATGAGATCGCATGTATGAAATAAATATAAAATAAGCAAAATTAATGAAGATTATTAACAAATTATATGTTTTATTATTATTAATAAATAAATAAGATAGGATATTGATGAATAAGAGAAAAACATAACGTGATGTAATCTAAACGACGAGAATCTATGAATAAAATTTTTCACCATAGGTTTGATTGAATTATTTTTGTGATAAATTACAAAAATGAATGCGTCCAACGATGAAGATAGTTTCCTAACTCCAAAAGAGTTAAGTGAACAAGTTTCTAAAGCTGAATTAAGCTTTTTTACCAGGAAAGTCACGTGAAAGTTTTCTCGCTGGTCGAGGTGAAAAGTTGTATGTTTTACACGAGACCAAAATGTTGTTCTGCCTCGTGCCTTTAAATCACTCACTGTGCTCAGTAGTCTATATTAGAATCACTCGCTACGCTCGTGATTCAATTCTAGACTACTTCGCTAGTTCGTGATTTAAAGTCGCCACTCGCAGCACAATTTGATTTTGGTCACTTGTATAACAAATAACTATTGTTCTATCAACACTGCGGCGGTGTTGATACAGTAAAATATTTTCGGTTCGTTAAACGTTCATTAGTTAAGACACGCTTAAGCAACGTTTTTAAGTAAAAAAAGTTTAATCACTGATTAAGAACTTAAGTAGTAATTAGTTAAGATGATGTTTAGACGTTAGTTAGTGGATTTTTATAAGTAAGGCTGAAAATGTTTTAGCTGTCTACTTAGTATGGGAGACCCAAAGTTTTTTCTGACATTCCCCGTTTTCGTTAGGGTCGGCCATGCCATTAGGTGGGTAATTGAGTATCTATAAATTTTTTTGATCTCGAACTTATCTGGATGGCCATTTGCGTTCTTTCCGGATTGGACCCGCATGGTGGATGTAACAGTATAGTCCATTCTTTTTATCTCTGTCCCTTTCCAGGGACATGTGTGTGCCAGCAATGGCACACACATGGCACATACCTCTAGTACGTTTGTACTAGGCATTACGTACCTACGTGTATTCTGTATTCTAGTGGCAAGTTTTAGGCTACCTACTCATTATTTTATTTCTCCCCTAAAATCATATGCAACTAAAGAAAAGGACGGAAAGGTCATTATAGTGCGTTTATACCTATGTATGAAAGAATTGAGTAGGTAAGTAATTAGTTGTAAATGCAATTTGCATATTTTTTTATTACATTGACGTCAGTAAAGTAAGTGACACCATAAGTATTTCCTTGAACAATAATATACCCACCTAGGTAAATAAATTTGAATACATCTTTTCAAAATAGGTACAGGTAAGTATTTATTTATTCGAAAACGTTTAATGTACTTACCTACTATTGAATTTTTAATACAAATAAGTATCGACGGCCGCACCGAATAAACGTGCAAGAGCTCTTGCCCAAAAAAAATTTTTTTTATTATTTCCATATAAAATATCTTTCTGCACTGCACCTCCATATTTTTTTTTTGTATTTTTTAACCAAGTATTTTCAAAATTATAGTCACTTAACTGTTTGTTGTAGGGAATTATCATTTTGATTCGTAACACGAATATTAATTTAACGCAATCATACAATTCTTAAGCTTACTAGTTAGCACACGAATAAGCGTGTGAAAAATCATAGTCAAGTTTTGTAAACATTAATTAGTGCAATGCGCTCTTGCCCGTTTATTCGTGTGAACATGTAAACCTCCTTACTATATAAAGATCCTTGTAGAATTTGTAAACTACATTTATATTTTGTATTAGCGTATTGCACTAAATAAAATGACCAACAATTTTTCTAACGTTTTAAATACGGATAGTCTCCGTTTTTAATGTTAATACACATAATATATTAACTAAACATAACACGGTTAAAACATTATTCTATACTCGTCAGAGCGGTTAGCAGTGGTTTGTGCGATTATTATTTCACTAATCAGTCGTATGGTGATGTGCGAAGGGATTGCATTAGTTTATGCTGGTACTTAGAAAAATAAAGAAATCATTAGCTGAATCAACTGGTTGTAGGAGAATGTTGGAACTAGTTAAAGATAATCATCATCATCATATCAACCGCATGACACCCACTACTGGATATAGGCCTCCCTCAAGAATCTCCACGAAGATCGGTCCTTTGCTACCCACATCCAGCGTCTTCCCGCCACTTTCGCTAGATCATTGGTTCACCTTGTCGGGGGCCTACCCACGGAGTATTGTCCGGTCGGCATTCCAGAACCTTTCCACCCCAATAGACCATCGGTTCTTTTCGCTGCGTCCCGCCCACTGCCACTTCAGCTGAGCAATCCTTCGTCACTTAAAGCTTTGTCCAGACTTGTTCATTTTGGGGTGTCAGATCACCGTATCTTTAACATACGTCGTCTCTTTGATACAGTATTACTTCAACGCACGCCCAACCAAACTAGCGATGTTTGGTAAAGATACGGTGATCTGATACGCCAAAATGATACAAGTCTGAACAAAGTTTTAGTTCTCCTATGGATCTCCTCATTTCGGATTCAATCACGCAGGGAAAGACCTAGCATTGCTCTCTCCATTTTTTTTTTTATTTATTTATTATCAGAAACAGTGTAATACATTTTTAATTTTACAAAAAAGTACTATTTAAACCTCTAGAGTTTGTGTATAGTACCTGAGAGATTCATACACACACGTAGACAATAACTGATACCTAATTGTTTGTTAATTAACATATTACCTATGTTAATTAATATAATTACATAATAATTATTTATTAGGATATCGAGCATGGTTTTGTCAGTAGGTAGCATGAAATTTTATTGTAATAGAGACAGAAAATATTCTTTTAATTTTAATTTTATGTTTTTTTTCGTAATAACATTACGCGTGGCGGTGGGTAAAGAATTGATTAGTCTAGGAATAAGGAATGCGCTCGTCCGTTCACCGTAGTAGTTGTGTGCTGATACAATAACAAGTTTTTCCTGCGCAACTTGACGGGTGCATATAGGATGATTTATTTTAATTTGAAACTGGTCACAAAAAAATTGTTCTTTTAAGATGTAGTAATTAAATTTTTCATGCACTGGTAATGTTTTGCAATATTTGAATATTTCGTATTCATTTTTAAAAGAGGATTTTAAATTGGGTGGTATTATCAACTTAAGTATCCGAAGCTGCAATCTATATATTGAATCAAGGTAAGTTTTGAAAGTACGGCCATAGCTAGAAATGCCGTATGACACAATTGAATCAAAAAGCGCATTGTATAGTAGGAGTCTAGCTTTAATTGTTAAGCGGTTTTTTATAACATAAAATTTAGACAAAATTGCACGTAGCTTATCACACACTCGTGCAATATGTGGACCCCAGTTAAATTTATTATCGATAAGCAGTCCCAAATACATGTATGTGTCGACCTGTTCGATAGTTGGACATTTAAGATCACACTTACTTGTTGAATTATTGTGTAGACACGTGTGTGTGTGGGCTAACAATTTAGACGCTTGGGTGCTGCATTTTAAGTAAGGTGATTTTATATGCATTAATTTAGTTTTTTGAGCATTGAGCACTAGACCCATATCGTGACACCACTTATTCAACCTATCAAAATCGTTTTGAAGCTGCAAACTGATTTTGTTTAGATCTTTTCCTTTAATTAGCAAACATGTGTCATCGGCAAATTGAAAAGATGTGCAGTTGTGAAGTATTGTGTCCATGTTGTTCACGTATGAGATAAAATGCAACGGGCCACAAACTGAGCCTTGGGCTGTGCCATTTATTACAGAGACTGGATCACTGAGACTGTTAGCGATTTGGACTTGATATTTTCTATTCCTTAAGTAATCGGTACACCAGTTATGGACGGGGCCCCTCAGACCTGACTCGTCTAGCTTTTTTATTAAAGTATCGTGATTCAATGTGTCAAAAGCACGTGAGAAGTCGATATATAGGGCAAGTACATGATTTCTGTCATTAAGTGCATTATTTATGTAGTCTGTAAATTTATAAAGTAATGAAGTTGTACTTTTATTTGGCTGAAAACCATGCTGCGAGTCACTAATAATTGAATTTTTACCGTAGAAGTCATAAATTTGATTACAAATAAACTTTTCAACAATTTTGTCTATTGATGGTAATATTGTTATTGGCCGGTAGTTGTTAACGTCATTTTTTTTTCCTTTTTTGAATACTGGTCTCACACATCCTACTTTTAATTCATTTGGGCACAGCGGCGGCACTCCCTGTATGTGTGAGCTAGGCGCCAGTCTGGCGGCGGCTACGTCACGTGCGTCACGACTTGTGATAGGGTTGGCTATTAGCATCATGACATACTAACGCAAGGAAATAATAAAACGAAAGTTTGATGAAGTAAATTTGTATTGATTTTATATTAATTTAAATGCTAATACGTTACAATTATATGGATCAATAGCTAATATGATTTCTTGATTTGCACCAATTTCAAGGTTTATTTTTCGTTTGCCCGACTTGTTATTTTTATTATTAAAATACTTGTATCAACTTCTGCAATTACTTATACTTTTCCAAGATTTCCGCGCGTACAGTTTTTACGGATTACCGCTTTTATATTGGTATTAATTCTTTAGAATTATTTAGTTTAATTATCTTAATTAGTTTAATTTAGGTTTAATTAGTTTGGTTTTAGTTTAATTAATTAATTACTAAATAAATGTGTATTAACTATTGCTTTATATTAAAAGGAGCAGAAAGTCCTTCTTTATTCTTATACATAATTATTGTAGCTACTTGAATTCAATAACATTTTAAGTACTTATTTATTTTATTTTTCTGTAGTATAAAGCACACATGTTTCACTCGGAAGAAAGTGCAATTACCACATCACCCCTCAATGTACAAATACTATTATTGAGAAATGCAATAATATGCCCTGCATTGTATTGTACGGAAAGCAAATTACATTGCCTGAATGCTGAATGGTTAAAGCCCTCGCATGCGGCTTGACACATATCACTTTAGTTTGTCGTTCTTGCCTGTAATGTTA
This sequence comes from Agriphila tristella, assembly GCA_928269145.1. NCBI lineage: Eukaryota > Metazoa > Arthropoda > Insecta > Lepidoptera > Crambidae > Agriphila > Agriphila tristella. The sequence continues at coordinate 11,467,645 of OV743444.1, forward strand.
TGTACTATTGCGCGGTGCGAGCGAACTAGGCACGCCTGATAGCGCGTGACTCCGCGGAGGAGATTCCTCGCCCCGATGGCGTCGCGGCACCCCCGCGCTCGCCCGGCGCACTCACACATAGCCGCGAGCACTTTTACAGCACCCATGCGCAAGTGTCGCTTCTTTTTACGTTAGTATATATTTTCTTTGATTTGGTACGCTCCCGTGTTTATACTGACATTAATTAGTTTCGAAATGGTAGACGCAATTTTATCACTAACAGCTTGTATATCAATCATTCTTATATTATCCAGGCCCGGCGCTTTAGAACTATTCATAGATCTGATCAGCTTCTGTATTTTTTTTGGTGTAGCCTTTTCAAACCTCATACTTACATCGGCTGACCTAGTTGAGTGACCATCAAGTAAGGACATTGAACAGTTAGGTAGGATTTTTTTTACAGAAATATCAAAACCTTCGGCAAATTCATTTGATATTTCAAGTGATGATTTATTTTGGGAGCCAAAAGCGTTAAGAACAACGTCATCTATGCTTTGTTTTATTTTGCCACAAATTGAGTTCATAATATTCCATAACTTTTTTGGATTACCAAAATTAGCTTTAATTTGATTTTTATAGAACGAGTTTCTATTATATTCTAGAGTTTTATGGACTTTATTCCGCAACTTGTTATATTTTAATCTTAATACTTTATTGTTAGGATCTTTTTTCCATACTTTGAAGCATTCATCCCTCATGTTACATAATTTTAAAATGTTTCTACTCATCCACGGTAGCTGTTTCCTATTATTTTTATTAACAGTAATGGTACGTTTCGATTTTTCTAATGCGCAATCAAAAGCATTTTTTATGTAATTATAAATATCATTTGAGGTGCGCAGGTTGTTAGTTTCTTCCCAGTTTGTATTGTTTAACGTGTTATACATTATTTTTTTATCAATAGTGAACTTAGTAACTGGCACACTCTGTATATCGCAGTGAGCGGACGAGTCACCTGTGAGACAAAACATAGTCGCGCGATGGTCTGCCAGAACAGTGTCGAGTGCGGCCGTGTGAGGTGTTAGCGTGTGTGAGCGGATAAATATGTGGTCGATACATGACTTGGTTATTTTATTCTTTCTTACTTCGATTCTTGTGTAGTCCGATATTCCACACGCTAAACCATACGCGGACAGCATATCCAAGTACATGTTTTTAATGGATGTTTGTGATTTAAGATCGATGTTCATATCACCTATAACAACTGCAGTGCCTGACAAGTGATTGCTCAATATATTGCTAAGTTCTCGAATGAATAGCGTTTGGTTATAAGATGGTGGTCTATAGATTGCACACACAACAATCGTGTCATTGTTGATTGTTTTTAAAGTGCCTTCAAGATATTCAAAAGTATATGTTTTAGTGATTTTCGGAGTGTATTTAAGATATTTTTTTACATAGACAATTATTCCACCTCCTTTTTGATGAGCGCGAAGTTGTGTGTGCATTCTATAACCAGGAATCTGAAATAAATTCGAGATTTGGTCAGAGATACCCACTTCTGTCAAAATAATTAGGTCGATTTGTTTTAATGAGCTGTCGATAATTTGTAGTACTTTAGGAAAGTTTTTGAGCATCGATCTTATATTCACGTGAAGGCATGAAAGATTAATATTTTTAGAAACTATATTACTAAAGAAAGAGTTAATATTTACACAGTTAAACAGTTCAGAGTTTGGGAAATCATTATCATTAGGGTTGAATTTTATAGATAAAGGTTGGACACACTTAAACAGTTTTTTTTTATTCTTTCTTATTTCTCATTAGGAGAAGCCAGTAACGAATCAATCTCGCACATCGCACGAATAATTTGGACTTTCTTGCTATCATCGGACTTTTTCACATAGATTTTACCTTCCTTACACCATACATACTTGAACGGGCCATTAGGTGATTTTAGACGCTGCTTGGCTTGATATAACAGTGCTTTCTTGTTTTTGCTTAGTGCTTCTCTCACATAAACCTTGTTCGTTGCTTTTTCTATGGTTACTGGGAGTGACAATTCACCTACCGTGCACTGTTGCACGCTGGGTGTACTTAAGCCTCCGTATAAGATGCATAGGTAGCTATCACGTTTCACTGCCGTGTCATCACTGGCAACAGACACTGCTGGTCATAGACTTTCGTCTTGAGACACTGAGGTAAGTCAGACGTAAACATTTTTCGAAGCTCACCATTTGGTGGTGAAGCTGCCCATCTGAGTTGGATTCGACGAGAGATCTGTTTCTCTTGTATGGTAGGTATACGTAATGGTCAACAACTTTGAGTGTAGTATTCCCAATATGAATGGAGTGGGTACAACATGGACATTCGACATGATTTTCATCTTATCCATGTTCATCCTAAGACCCACACTTGAGAAGCACTACGGAGATCTTCAAGCATTGTATTCAGGTCCTCCAAGGTCTCAGCCATTAGAACTATGTCATCAGCAAAATGAAGGTGTGTTAGGTACTGGCCATTTGATTATAATGTTGATGCCAAGTCCTTTCCAGTTCAAGAAATTATTGCACTGGAAAGGACTCGGCAAGATGTCCTCCAATGCAGCTGTGAACAGTTTGGGAAAAATATCGTCTCCCCTGCCTCACATCTCGCTGCAGTTGGATGGAATTTGTGCTCTGGTTCCTATAATTGGACCAACAGGGTGACATTTTGTATAACTTAGCACCTCTGGAAAGATTACAGCGCCACCCAGCCCCCAGATTTTCTAATTTTGTTGCAATCAGCTCTGACAAAAATTGCAGTTACATTGCTGCTGTAGTAAGAAACAATGTGACATGATAACTAATCTTAAGCAGCTACGAAACTGCGGTTCCAATCGAATTCAATTGAGAATTGTTAGTAACAGAGTTATGTAATCAGGGGGCAGGTCTCTATTGAATCAAAGCTTTCTCATAGTCCACGAACGCCAAGCAAAGTGGCAGATTATAGTCCTCGATCTTCGTATAGCCTGCCGCAACGTATGGATGTGGTCTATGGTGCTAAAGCCTTTCCGGAACCCAGCCTGTTCGGAAGGATGGAAGTCGTTGAACCTGCGAGTAAGATGATTTGTGAGGACTCTCGAAAACAACTTAAAAACATGGCTCAGAAGTAAGATGGGTCTGTAGTTCTTTAATAGGGACCTGTCACCCTTTTTGAAGAACAGAATCACCTCATTTATGTTCCATGCCTTCGGCATTCTGCCTTCAACGATGACGGAATTGAAAACCTCATGGAGGACTTTAAGTATCGGCTTACCGCCCGCTCTCAGAAGTTATTTTTTAGCTGTTTGAGAGCCATACTAATCTCGTACAGGTTGACGTCCGGGATATCTTCGGTATAGTGTCGGATAAGCTTGGCTCTGGGGTCCTGAGCCTTGCTTTCAATAGGTGTCTGCGTGAAATTCAACTGCCCATATAAACTCTCGATCTCATGTAGGATTTCAGGGTTTGATAAAATGATGCGTCCGTCGTCAGTTTTCAGCTTCGTCATCTGGCTTTGCCCAATAGCCAGATCTCTCGCGAATACTTTGAAGCCTTTTTTCCGCTCGATAGCCTCTTTAATAGGATTCGTATAAAATTGGCGGAAGTCGCTCGTCAAATACTTAGAAATTTGCCTTTTTAGCTGCCAATAACGATGGGTATCCACTAAGCTCTGGAGCCTCATTTCACGTCTCTGATCCATGAGTAGGAGTTTGTGGTCGGGGAGTTTCTTTAGCTTGGTACGGTGGGTCTTAGAACTTAGACCCTACTGTACAGACAGTATCCACCACCTTGTTGTTTAGATTGTCCACATCTATGCTGTTCTCAAGGGCTTTGAAGCGGTTTTGGAGTACGAGTTGAAAGTTCTCGGAGTTTTGAATATGGGGCTGGTATCATTAAAATATTTTGAAAACTTTAGTTGATTTTTATAAATCCTAGTGACCTTTTTTATGATTTTTAGGATCACCCTGACAAAATCAATTCATAAATTTTAAAGACATAAAAATATAGGTAATTTTATAAGGCATTTCTTATTTTATTTACAAGCACTGATTTGATAGCAAGACGATACCGTAAGAACTATTTACATTCTAGACATAAATAAATTTAAACAATAATAAACATGCAAAAGCTTAATGCAGATCTAGTTTAAGTGCATAAAATGTGCAAAGGTATCATACCAAAATAAAGATTAAATAAAATTCACTCCCATAAACAGTGTAATGCAGTTTTACATTTATCAAGCTTCGTCTTTTTTACACGAATAAACGTGCAAAGTGCTATTGCAGGTACATGATAAAATAAACTGTACTAGAATAATAATATAAAATGTTTTTTTGTAAATTTCTACTTTTATAATAATATTTGTAATATTATTATGACTTATATTAAAAGTTAATTTTTTTATCTTCGACTTTGTCATACATTGTATATCAATATTTTTTAACTGCTTTGAGATATTAAAAAAAAAACGTTTTTATTTTCTCCTGTAAAGTTGTCTTTTTTCACTTGCACGTTTCTTCGGTGCTGCCGTCGGTATATTCATTTCGTGTAATTAATTTTCCAATTCAATTTATTTCACTTTAGTTTATTCTGTGAGGCATTTTAAAACGTAAGAATCGGCTGTGTAAATACGAATACCAACCACTTCAACGCCCGAAAAATGAGATAGGTATTACTTTTACAATAACAACAGGAATATGGCAAAAGGTCAAAATTTTTCATTAGATGAATTCACTTGGCACATATGTGACTTAGGTAAAACACTGTAGCCATCCGCCCCCGCCCCGCTATTAGCGGTGGGGGGGGGGGGTTGCATATCATATTATGATAAATGAGGGATGAAGGATTCATTTTTGGGATAATTAATGTACAGTTTCATAGGAAAAAGGTAAAATATTAACGATTGTATCAAAATCTGTTTGCTATTTTTTTATTTACAGTCGGTATCTTAAATACTAATTTACTGCACAGAAAAAAAAATACTATGTTAAAGCAAATTTATTCAGCCTTCAATGATTTTTTTTAACAACAGCATTATTTTTCGATATGTCAAAAGGCTTCGATTTGGTTTCGCACACGCTATTAATAAAGAAATTGGGCTCCATTGGAATCAGGGGCCTGCACTTCAATGGATTTCATCATATTTGACAAACAGACGGCAATGTGTCGCTATTAGTAAAGTTTCTAAAAATGAATTGATTTCACTTTCATCTTCCTTTTTAGATAACAAAGGTGATGTTCCCCAGGGAAGCATTCTGGGTCCAATTTTGTTCGTGTTGCATATAAATCATATCGGAGGAGCACGGCAACCTCGACTTTGTTCAAAGAACGTTGTCAAAATAATGGCCAATTGGCCATATTACAAGCATTTTTGAGTAAAAATATATAATTATTTATTTGTTTTTATTATAATAAATCATCATATCGCAACACTTTGGGACAGACTAGCTCACTTTATTCACACATATCGCAGTCACCTTTAATTAGTATTTTTCTTTACAGTTTTAATTTTTAAAAAACAATATATGTTCTGTAAGCATTTTCTATTGACTACTGTTTTTATAATCTTTATTACTTCTAGTGTTCAATATCTACCTACCACATCCAACAAATTACTGAATAATTTTAAAATAACCTCTTACCTGATTCCACCTGGTCCGGTTGTGGAGAGACTGGTTATCCGTCACACAGGTTCTCCTAGCACAGAGGCCAGTCTCTCACATAGACTACCATCATTATGGTTCTTAGAATAAGCTTTATAGTTGAATGTTTAATTATCATGTACGTATATGTGAGAGAAGAAATAAAGATTTATTTATTATATTTATTATTATATAACGAAAGGGACGAACCACAAATATGTCTTATTCGCAGATCACATTTCCATTATCGTGACATCTAATAAACGAACAAATTCAATACATGACCATGAAATTGAAATTAATATTACTATTGACAAAATTATTAAATGGCTTGAGAAATATAATCTAAAATTGATTTACAAAAATCTAATTATATAAAATTTAATAAATCTAAACATGAAAAATAAAATTTCAAATTAAATATTGACAAAATTAATGAAGTGACGCACACCAAATTCTTAGGAGTTAATATACTTAGATCAAAAAATTAATTGGCATGTACATATCGAAAACTTACGAAATAGAATAAATCAATTTGTTTACGCTCTCTACTGAATTAGAAATATTACGAATAGGGAAACGGCAATCACGGCCTATCGAGCATACGTAGAATCAATACTACGTTATGGATTAATAATATGGGGCAATGGTGTAGACAAAAACACAGCATTTATAGCACAAAAAAATGTATTAGGGCCATCTGTGGTATCCCGCCTGACGAATCTTGTAAGCCACTTTTTAAAAGCCTAGGTTTACTACCACTACCTTCATTATATATCCTTGAAATCAGGATCATTGTACGAAAGAACTTAGAATTATTCAAAAAGGCAAGTGATGTAAACTCGATACTGAAAAGGAATCCTAATCGCTTAGTTTTAAACAAAGACTTCTAATGTTGTAAAAGATTATCCAAAATCAGCCATGTATAATAAAAATTGTCTCGCAATGTGTGTACAAGTATGTAATAAGATTCCGACTCAAATAAAAAATCTACCAATTAATATGTTTAAAAGAAAATTGTATATGTGGTTAAATCAAAATATTTTTTTACTTAAAACAGCTATTAGAGCTATATAAAGTATGAAGTTAGACATTTTGATTACTTTTCTAATTTAATTTCATATTATTTTTAATGAATTTGTATGCTAATTTATGCAAAATATATAGAATACAAACATTTTTGTAGCAAGCATGAAATTATAGATTCAATGTAGGTACCATTTCATTTAAAAAATATATACGGACGAAAACATCAAAAATCGATTTGGTATTATTTTTATTTAACTGTCAGTATCTTTGGAAATAATAATTTTATGCAAAGAAAAAAGATACAGCCTTCAAGAACACTTATTTAATTTAAAAAATGTATACTTTATATAAAGGTATCGTACAATGTATTTCTGAAAAAAATTGAACACGGTATGCGACGGTGTTTCCAAAAATTTCCAACTACATTAACTTTAGTATATTTAATCGCTTATTTTCTTACGGTCTTATAGTCTCTCTCAAATATCCTACGGTCTAATACATGGCTATATCTTTTTGAGGAAGTCATAACGACTATAGAAAAAAATAGACATACTTGTTATCAGTATGAGCAAGTCACAAAAAGGAAGACGACGCGAAGTGGCGTCAAAAGATTAGATCTCATAACGACCCAGGTAGGAAATCATTCTACCACATAAAGTGCAAACAATGTTTAAATTAAGTATGATAGGTAGGTACCCCAAGGACCTTGGCATACAAATATATCGTAAAAATGAAACTATTGTTGCATTGAGTATTTTAACACGTTTTTATTAGGTTGCTTTATCGTTTGTGTGTTCGTTTGTTCGTTCGTTTGTTTCTCCGCAAAGTTTGTGAACGATTTTGTACTAGCTTTTCGATAAGCTAAAAACATGAAACTTTAAACATAGGTCAGAACTAGGAAGCAATGCAATATTATGATGTCATTGAGCTGATCTGATGATGGATCCGGAAGAAGGCCACAGGATCTCTATGATGAAACCATACAACCCCATCGTGTTTGGGCTCGTTACAATCGTCTTGACGAGTACTCTAATGGGAGATGAGATTTAGGGTCTGATGATGAAGCAGAAAGGCCATGCCATAGGAACTCAATATTGAAACAGTGCAACCCCATCAAATTTGGGCTCGTTTGAATCGTCTTGACGAGTTCTTTGTTGGGAAATAGTGTCCAGGGTCTGATGATGGAGCCGGAATAAGGACACAGGAACTCTTTAATATAACCATGCTAACCCATCGAGTTAGGGCTCGTTTGAATCGTCTTGACGAGTACTTTGTTGGGAAATAGTGTCCAGGGTATGATGATGGAGCCGGAAGAAGGCCACTGGAACTCGTTAATAAAACCATGCAATCCCATCGAGTTTGGGCTTGTTTGAATCATCTTGACGAGTACTAAAATGGGAAATAGTGTCTGAGGATCTGATGATGGAGCCGGAGGAAGGCCATAGAAACTCTGTAATAAAACCGTGCAACTCCATCGAGTTTGGGCTCGTTTGAATCGTCTTGACGAGTGCTTCGATAGGAAATTCTATATTTTTAGTCTTAGCTCGTTAACTAAAAAGCAGAAAATAAAAATTTAATGAAAAAAACTTTTTTAAAAACATGTTTTTAAAACGGACTAAATTATTACAAAAAAATCGGACTAAAAACATTAAAACGGACTAGTAAAAACAGACTAAAAAGTATAAAATAAAAAAAAATCTGTAAATATTTATAACCCTATACATACAGAATTTTTTAACCTAAAAACGTGGAGCGTATGCTAAAGAGTCCGTTTTAATGTTTTTAGTCCAATTTTTATTTATACACTCGTGAGCAGAAAAAATGATTAATGGCCTATTTGCATAAAAACGAGGTAACTTTAAAGCTTCGGTTCTCCGCCCAGGATTAAACAGGATGTTATCTGATGATGGGAATTTAAAGAATGAAAGGCGGAGGCTTATAATGCTAAAGAAATCTAACGGATTAGATGAGTCGTTTAGCTCACGATTGAACTTAAAAAAATAACAAGCGAATATTAAAAAGTATGGAAAATGTAACACTAAAAACTCTAGGCGGTCTCTGGTGTAAACGACTCTTCTGATCCACTGGGTTTCTTTTGCGATCTGTGCCTTCTCCATTCATTCTTTAAATTGCCATTATCACATAACACCCCGTTTCATCCTTGGCAGAGAACCAAAGCTTTAAAGTAACCTTGTTTGTATGAAATAGGCCTGTTATTCCATTTTTCTGCTCACGAGTGTATTGAGATAAGATGAAGTGTTGGCGTTTGGGGATGCTTCAAGTAAAACCAGTAGATTGTGGTAACATGTTGTGTTGACGGGTGTTACAACACAAGAGAGCGATTATTACATTATTACAATTTATTTAACTAAACTAATTAGTAGGTCATCAGCGACATACGTCATGTTGCAGAGCGTAACGTTAAGTTACGGTGCAAGTGTTAATTCGGCTATTACACCTCCCCCGAAAGTCAACCTTTACCCCCGGAGAAGAATAAAAAAAAATGTGACGTACATCGTTGAGGATCCTTCTATTATGCTAAATAAAAAAAATATCTTAATTAAGTACACATTTTTTTTAATACAAATAAATCAATTATGTACAGAACACTTTTGTATTATTCTTATGAGCTATATATTCTTTATTTTTAAGAATTTTTACATTGGGTGACATATCCTCTAAAACTAAAAATGGACCATTCCAAATGGGATCTAACTTATTTCCAACTTGATTTTTAACAAGTAAAAAGTCACCAGGTTTGTATGTTAATGTATTAATTTTCTTATCGTATGTTAATTTCCTTTTAATCTTACTTAATAACAAATTATTCTTAGCATCTACCTGTGCTTTCTGCAATCTATATTTAAATTCCTTAGGATAACTATCGTAATTATAAAAAGGGTCGACAGAAGTACTTAAATTGCGTGGCAAATTGCAAAGCTTACCGAAGACTAACTCGTGAGGCGTATATTGTGTCTCTGTATGAACTGTGGTGTTAAAAGAAAAACACCAATAACTTAGCCAACTACTCCAATCAGTTTTGTTATTACTACACATTATTCTAAGATAAGCGCCTAAATGTTTATGTGTGTTTTCTAGTGCTCCCAGTGTTTCGTGATGGTAAGCAGTAGAATTTATTTTTTTAATTTGCAATAAAGTACACACATCTGTAAACACATTACTCATAAACTCGGTTCCCTGATCAGTTATGATCTCCTTTGGGACACCATAGCGCAATATAAAATTATTCACAAATAACCTACTAACCGATTCCGAATCTTTCCTTTCTAAGGGGTATGCTTCGACAAACTTAGTTAAATTACACTGAATAGTTAATATATAAGTAAAATTAAAATTATCTTTATCTACGGGGCCCACTAAATCTAACGAAATTCGCTCCATCGAAGTGCTTGGAGTCGTAGTAATCACCATGGGTTCACGGGTGTTCCTATTTGTGTGTTTCTGGATTTGACATTCCTTACACTTATTGACGTAATCATTGACGTCACGGCTCATATTTGGCCAAAAATATTATTGTTTAATATTGTTCATCATCCTATTAACACCAGCATGGCCACTGGTTGGCAATAAATGAAAATCATTCAGCACAACTCTAATTTCATCTGAGTCATTTAACTTTGTAACATTTTTTGTTACGAGAATACGAGGATAATCGCATTTATGCTCTAAAAATCTATTTAAAAATATCGTATTTTCTTTATCTTTTACAATAACTACCTCGTCAATATTTAATTTCTTGCAGAATTCTTCTAATTCCCTCGCTAACACGCCTACGGTAGATAACGATCGGGATATCAGATATATGCAAAACTTAGAAGGCACATATACAAAGTTACCTTTATTGCTTAATACTTCCTCTTTTTCTTTCCTATATGCATTTCTATTCAATAACAATTCTATACAATGTCTTGGTCTTTTGAGAATTTCCACAGTTTTCGGTTGATCAGGCCTAGAACTAATGGAAGCCTCAGTTGACAAGTCAGTATGGTTGTTGTCACTATTTAATGTTAATTGTTTACGAGTTTGGGCTCTCGTTGTGACTGATACAACGTGTTTTCTCATATTTTTCAAATCTTTACTGTTAACCCGTAGTCGGCTCAATGCGTCTGCAGCTGTATTTTGCCGTCCCGGGATATATTCGATGTCAAAATCGTATTCTTCTAAATATAATCTAAATTTAGTTAATCGACTCGATGGATCAGTAATTCCGAAAAGATAAATTAATGGTCTATGGTCCGTTATAATTTTGAACCTTTTGCCATAAAGATAAGGTCTGAAATGTTTAGTGGCCCATACTATCGCTAACAGCTCTAACTCAATCACTGGATATCGCGTTTCTGCTGGTTTCAAGTTACGACTGGCGTACGCGACAACCTTACCGTTGCTATTAGACAGTACGGCGCCTAAACCTATTTTTGATGCGTCTGTATTTAATATAAAGGTGTTATTTTCTGAAAAATCCGGGTAATCTAAAACTTGAGGGCTTACAAGTGCTTCTTTTAATTTCAAAAATGCAGATTCACATTCAGGGCTCCAATTAAATTCGACACCCTTTTTTGATAAATAGTTTAATGGATAAGCTATATCTGCGAATTTATAAATGAAACGTCTATAATAATTTGCAAAGACAACGAATCTTTTGACGTCTTCTGTACTTTTCGGTCTTGGATAATTTGTCAAAGCAATAACTTTCTCAGGATCTGGTTCGACTCCCTGTGAAGTTATTTTGTGACCTAAATACATAATTTCCTTTCGTAAGAATTCGCACTTTAATGGATTAAGTTTCAGATTACTACTCCTAAATCGTTCTAAGACACTAACTAAGTTTTTATTATGGTCAAAAATTGAATTTCCTATAACTACGCAGTCGTCTAAATAAATAAAACATTGCCTATAATTGAGACCTGACATGGCTATAGTCATAAGCCTTGAAAAAACACTAGGACTTGTCTTAAGTCCCAAAGGACAACGCTTCATTTGGTACATTTTATCGGTAGTAAAAGCAGTGTATTTTTTGGATTTTTTATCTAAGGAAAGTTGGTAATAACTTTGGGATAGGTCAAGTTTCGAAAAATATACACTACCTGCCAAAGAATCTAAAATTTCTACTATGTTCGGTAATGGAAACTTGTCGTCAACTATTCTGTTATTTAACTGTCTGTAATCGACTACTAATCTCCATTTTTTCTCTCCATTTTTGTCCGATTTTTTAGGAACAAGTAAAACAGGGCTAGACCACTCTGAAATAGTCTCCTCTATAATGTCGTTATCGAGCATTTCTTGAATCTGTTTTTGAACCTCCTTTTGCAAAGCATTTGGGATTCTGTAAGGCTTAACGTACACTGGACTTGTATTATCTTTTAACTTTATAGAATGCTGTAACAAGTTTGTAGTACTAAGCTTGTCTCCTGGCAAATGAAAAACGTCAGCGTACTTAGCACAAATCTTTTTAATACTTAACTGTTCATCTTCATTTAAGTATGAACTCAAGTTAAGCAACCCAAACAATGTTTTTACTCTATCGACACTTATTCTTTGTTTGTCGAAACTACATTCGTCGAAAAAATTTAAACTATGATATTCTAAACTTGATAAATCTATTTCTATCTCGCTATCATTAGTATTTAAAATACGTATGGGTATTCGACCATAGGTAGGTTTGGAAATCAAACCCGCAACAAATACACCTTTTTGTATTTCTTGCGCCAGAGTGACACAGTCATCGCGTTGACTGGTAGGGATGTATTTGATAATTTCACACCGTGGCGGAATAATATGAATAAAACTACCTACTGTTATTATTATTTATAGATATCTCGACACTACAACTATTATGACATAATGATAAAACGTTATTCCTATAATTAATTATCGCTTTGTAACGCTGGAAAAAGTTTTGACCTAATATTCCGTCAGCATAACAAGTCAAATTCCTAAACACATAAAACTTTTGATTACAGACTAAACCATTAAAATTTAAATCTAAGTAAATATAACCTTCCGAGACTAAATTTCCACTAATGCCCTTAATAGTTATTTCTTCTTTATTAATACTTTGCAATAAATCTGGGTAACTTTGAAGCCATTCGTATTTTAATACGCATAAACTGGCTCCACTATCTACTAATAAATCAATTAAATTATTACCTATCTTACAGTTAACTATGCTTGTATTGTTATAACTAAAAATGCCATAATTTTATTTAGGAACGAAAAAACTGAAACCGATTAGAATTATTGCATTGACCTACATTGTCATTATGTTGCACTTGGTGAATCCGCGGGGCGGGCGGGGCGTTTCGCGAGCCTCGCGCTGACCGCGCAAAATACTGCGTGGTGCGTTTACCTCTACCTGTATTATTCATAGCAGGTTGCGTTATATTATTTCTATGATTGTAATTATGACTTCGAGAAAAATAAATGTTTCCCTGACCACGATTAAAAGATTGGCCCCTAACCGAGGGATACTTACCTCTGTTGCTATTAAAATGGTGAGCACGATAGGGACGGTGCTCCTGCGAATAATGAGCAACCTGATCGTGTCCTGAAGCCAAGACTTGTTCATCGACAGCTGTTCTAATGGCCTCTGACAAAGATGAAAATTGCCTCGAAGCAATTATGGTGCTAAGCCTTGTGTCCGATAACCCATCAGCGAATCGCTTTATCGCCGTCTTCTCGTTCAGCGATCTTAAAAATTCGAACTTGCTATCATCATTATCTGCTTGCGTGATAGTCAAATTCACGAAAAGATCCTCGATTTCGGACCCAAACGATTCTATGGACCTACGTCCCTGTCTTGTACGAAACAGCTTGGCCTGAAGGGCTTCTGTCGACTTCTTATAGGAAGTAAAAAATTTCGCATGTCTGAAACTAATTCTGCTACGCTAGCATATGCGGACTTTAATCTTAACTGAGCGCTAGATGATAGTCTAGTTTTTAAAACAAAATTTACGAGTAACCCCTGTGATTCCTCATTAATAATAGAGCTATACATATTAATACCATCGATTAATTTTTTCGTGGTATCCTCTTGTCCCGTCATGTTGGGTAACAAGGCAATGGCCTTTTTTTATATCAAAACTTGTATTTGCCATTTTGCTAGATAATAAAGTCTTGTGGCCGCTTTCAATAACTTTATCTTCGGAACTATTACTACTACACGGCTCACTCACTAATTGCTTAATTTTACTATAAACTAATTTGATATCCCCAAGTAACGAATTAATTAAATCTACTTCGGAAGATTCTAATGAAATTAACTTTAATTCCTTATTCAATTCAGACACAATATACTCAACGTTACTATAAAGATTTTCCGCTTCCTCTAATTTTTTAAAACCTATTTCCTTCTGTCGTCTCTCTGGACCTAATTTAACTAAACCTTTGCGTATATAATTAAACTTTTCTAGTAATTCTCTTAACTGTTGAGACATGCTATATTACTTTAAACATTTATAATTTTACTAAATTGCAAAAAAAAAAATTAAAATCAAAAACTTCAACTCATATTATAGTAATTAATAACTTAAAATAAAAATACCGTAAATAAAACGTAAAGTGACGCAATAATGCATCGCAGCGATGTGGCGAGTCGGGGCGACGTCATGTCGACAGCTCGATGCACGTACGCAGCTGGATGTAGGGCGAAGGTGGCAGCACGTGGCACGTCGGCAGGAAGTTGGCTGCTCGATGGTTGGGCCGGGCTATACCCTGGACTCCATGGGCCGGGATAATCCCTGGACTCCGCTCCAACTGGGCCGGGCTATACCCTGGACACCATCCTGGACCCGTACGCTTCTTTCTTCACGTGTTAAATTCTTCTATCTTCTTTAAATTGTTTTTAAAATTGTGTATCTTCTTATTTTTAGGCCTTCATATTTATACTTCTTTCTTCAAATAATGTATTTTTAAACTTCATTTTCTTGATATAATATTTCATTTTCTTTCTTCAACAAGTCCAAATTCTTAATGCAGGGTCGCCATGAGATAAGATGAAGTGTTGGCGTTTGGGGATGCTTCAAGTAAAACCAGTAGATTGTGGTAACATGTTGTGTTGACGGGTGTTACAACACAAGAGAGCGATTATTACATTATTACAATTTATTTAACTAAACTAATTAGTAGGTCATCAGCGACATACGTCATGTTGCAGAGCGTAACGTTAAGTTACGGTGCAAGTGTTAATTCGGCTATTACAGTATTAAAATACTCAATGCAATAGTAGTTTCATTTTTACGACATATGTGTATGTATGCCTAATTTCTTACATATCTCTTATAATTTAAACATTGTTTGCACAGTTCGCACTGTAAACTTAATGTGATAGGACGTTTTCCTACCTACTCGTTTTGAGATCTAATCTTTTGACTGAGATCAAGTCTGTCTATTTTTTTCAATAGTCGTTATGAATTCCACAAAAAGATCTAAGTATGTATCAAACCGTACGATAGCTGAGAGAGACTATAAGACCGTAACATTAATAAGCGTCAGTTGCCGCAAGTTAAGTTTGTAATCTATAAAACCAACTTAACTTGAAATTAAAGACGTTTGGAAACACCTTCGCATACTATGTTCGATTTTTTTCCAGATATAGGACATTGTTTAATAACTATATATAAAGTATTAATTTTTTTAAAGCTGAATAAATGTACTTTAAGATTGTATTTTTTCCTTTGCAAAAAATTTGAATTTTCAAAGATACGGACTGTTGATGAATAAAAAATAGCAAACTGATTTCGATATTATCGTCAATATAGTAAATTATTGTAATTACTTTTTTATGAAACTGTACATTAAATGTCTCAAAAATGGCTTCTTCATCCCTGATTTATAGACAGGTATATTGAAGGAGATATGTTTATTTTTCTGAAGTGCGGCGGGCGTGAAACTTTGAATACCACCCCCCTTACCTGCCAAGCGGGGGCGGATGGTTACCGGAATAAATCAGCTCAGTTTTACCTAAGCTACGTTCCAAGTGAATTCATCTAATAAAAAGTTTTGACCTCGCCATACATTGAGTGCCACTACTGACTGGACTAAGTCTTTAGCACCCACCAATCCGCATTAGGCCCGCGTAGTGGGCTATGAACCATCTTCCTTAACCACGCTAACGCCACGTACATACGCACTGACAGGCGGCTAGCTTAACGCCTAGAGCCTTAATAGTCGGCGGCACTAAGCGCTTGGCAGCTCCTTCGCTATGCGGCCGGTAGCGAGCATAACATAGGAATATTCCTTTTACTTCGCTACGCACTAGGTGACTCGCTAGGCTCTTGGCGCTGCGGCCGGTTGCGAACATTCCTTTCATTTTGCTACACGCTAGGTGACTATCTAGTCTAGGGCCTAGATGGAACGTTCACAACCGGCCACAGCCGTTATATAATTACAGAACTTCCTTGTGACTAATCTAGGGCCTAGATAGTCACCTAGCGTGTAGCGAAATGAAAGGAAACGTTCGTAATCGCAACCGGCCGCAGCGCCTAGCTAGAGCCTACATTCTAGGCTTTACCTAGGTTGCAAACATTATAGAGCGTTCCTTTCACTTCACTACACCCTATGACTATCTAGGCTCTAGGGCTCTAGGCGCTAAAGCCGCCTGACAGTGCGTACGTAGCCTAAGAAAGGCCTGTGCCCGAGCAGTGGAGACATTAAAAATGGTTGATGACGAGAACGAGACTCCGACAAGAAGATCCTTGGGGAGGTCTATCCCCAAGCAGTGGGTATCGTGCGGCTGATATGATGATGATGATGTTGATGACAATACCCACCGAATTGACGGATCGTGGGGTCTTCCCAGCGCCTGGCACGACATTGACGATGCAGGCTCCGCAACCACCCTCGCGGCACATGAACTTGGTGCCGAAGAGCGATGCACGGTTTCGTATGAAGTCGACCAACATCTCGTCGGAGATCGTCTCCTCTCCAGCTAATAAACAATAATACTTATTTAATATGGAGCAAGCATAAGGAGCTCGGTGGCGCAGTGGTTTAGCGCCTGGCCCAGCGATTGACTTTCGCAAGAGTCGGTCATGAGATGGTGAGATGGGTGACCAAATATGTATTATCTTGAGCTCCTCCGAGCTTCGATCGAAAGGCACGTTAAGTTGTTGGTCCCGGCTGTTAAGCTGTTGGTCCCGGCTGCATGTGCAGTCATTAACACCCACCAATCCGCATTGGGCCCGCGTGGTGGGTTATGGAAATTCCTCCTTATGCACGGGATAAGGGATAGGATGGTCAATATGAAGCAAGCAACATACGACGGTGCACAATGTGAAAAAAAGAGATTCATGATTTTTTTTTTTATGTATAAGTACTTAAATGTAATACCTTGTGTACCGTTGGATGATGACAGAATAAATGAATTTCGTTCTTTCTTTCAACAACAATATAGCCAATTGGCTATATTGTTGTTGCTTAAGCCACTGAGGTCCTGTCCTAAAAACCGATCTAGGATCAGAAGACGTTCGTTCAACTTCGTGGTAGGTAGGTAGTAGTACAAGGCTAAGATCATAAGGCCGTCCGCTGCCTTAAGCGGGATCCCGCCGCGGGTACACGGCGCGGGAATATAGATTGCTGGTTTTTGACGGACAGATGCTTGCGCAGTGCATGAGTAAGCTCTAATCTATGTCGCCCCGCGCGCGTGTCCCGCTCAAGGCAGCGGAGGGCCTAATATGAACGCGTGGTGCCGCGCGTCGCCCCGCGCGGTAGGAGCATTCACATGATAGCGTGCACGCGCGGCATCTGCGTGGCATACTGACATCAAAATCATTGAGAATGGACGTGGAGGAAGCAATTTGTTTATGGATTTATTTATTTATACGAAGTTGATTTAAAAAAGAAACGCAAATAATCTGTAGACTAAACTTGCCCAAGTTTTTCTTTTTTCTTCAGAATCTAATGATAATTCATAGGAGAAAATTAAAACTACTTATTTTTCCCAAGACCTTCTATTTAATAATTTATTTGAATAGTCTTTGGAGTTAAGATTCCAAATGGCATTTCTTTTTTCGTAAGTAGTTAGTATAACACAGTTTAGTATGATCTTGTACCGCGCGGTTGGCAGTGCCGCGCGGGGTCATACTTAGCCTAAGGGCAGGAATCATGTTGAATGAAGTTTTTTCAAGCACGCTTGGAAATACGAACAATATTTAACAACCATTTTCGAGATAAACCATTGGTAAACACAATACGAGCAAGTAAAGGTACCTTCCAAGATAACACAAAAAAAATAAGAACAACTTTATTTTCCTTTCAAATTTTATTGTGGAATTATGAGAACCTTTTTGATATTATCAACATCACAACTTTTCAATGATTTGTCGAAATTCCATTTTATCCTACCAATATCCTTACTATTTAATGCGAAAGACAGTTTGTTTGTTTGTTACGCCTTCACGTCTTAATTACTGAACCAGTTATCATGAAATTTTACATACACGTTGTCAGAGGTACTGAGATGAACATAATCCAGAAAAAAGGCATTGTTCCCGAGGGAAAGCAAAAAAAAAATTTCCACGCAGACGAAGTCACGGGCGCCTGCTACTAGTTACCTATAAGTGTGAAAGTTTAGATGTTTAGGTACAGTCAGTGGCACGAATCATGAAATCGGGTGGGGATTGCGCGGAACGCGTATTTTGGGTATGCGTAGCGGTGAGGGGCGCGGGCGGCGGGAGAGGGGCGCGCGCTATTGGTCGCTCACAAGAGCACATGCGCGAACTTATCCCCACTCCGTCGAAAAATATTCATGATTCGTGCCACTGACTGTACCATGGGCAACAGCGTCGCTTAACCACTGCTAAGGTTAAAATCGCTTGCACGCCGCTCCCGCTGTCACATACGTTTAGTTCGTGCAGGGGCGATACGCGCGCACACGAATTTTGTGGCAAACTGGTTAAGCGACGCTGTTGCCCATAGTACATGATTGGATGTTTGTTACTCAATTACGCAGAAACGGCTCAACGGATATGAATGAAATTTGGCACACAGATAGTTTATATAGGTTCCCTAGCAATTTTTTCAAAAGTCCACGCGGATGAAGTCGCTGGCGGAAACTAGTCTTCTTTAATTTTCAAAATAACGTTTTCTCTTCATTAACTGATACTAAGAATTACTATGTAACTATTTTGTGTTCATTATCATTTTATTTGTGTTTTATTAACCATTAAGTCAGAATAATAAAAAATATGCTAAAACATTACGATAAAATACCCATAAGAGTCCATAAAATGCATATGTGAGTGCATAAAATTTTAAGTCATCATTTATATCATACACTAGCTTCTGCCCGCGACTTCGTCCGCATGGACATTCGGAAAATCGCTATGGAACCTTTGACCGAGATAAAAAGTATCAATACCACAAGCTATAACTATCTGTGTGCTATTCCAAATCCGTCTAGCTGGTTTTACGTGATTGAGCAACAAATATCCAAACATTAATCTTTCACATTTTTGATATTATTATTTTCCGTTCCCGTTCTCCTTCTCAGTCCTGATCCCATTCCCGTATTATTTTTTCAAAAAATATTTGAATCCCCATTTCAGTCCTATAAGTGTTGAATAATTTCCTGTCCACCATGTCGTGTTGGACCCTAAAATACCTATTTGGACCCTAAAAATTTTCGCAATCAACATCCTATAAATCCTTTTAACGATATCCATATCGATTTTTAACCCACGAACCCCTAAGGGGTTGGGGGTTAGTGGGTAAATAAACCTAAACATTTTCGGAAAATCACGAAGTTTCTAGTCGAAATGTCTTCGAATAAAAAAAATCCAAACATAATAAGCCCCATTTCACCTCTTTAGGGGTTTAATCATGGCCACTATGTTGGACTTCAAAATAAATACCGTTATCGTAATCAACATCCCATGAAACCTCAATAACGACATCCATATCGATTTATGAAAAAAAGTAAAAGTACTTGTTAATTTTATTTTAAAATAATGTTTGCATGCTGTTAATGGTTGAATAGTATAGGCAGATCTTTTAAAGACCTTCAGAGTACCCTTATTTACCCCATCTACCCTAAGGGGTTAATTATCGGAAAATTACAAAATACGGTGTACCCTTATTTACCCCATCTACCCCCTAAGGGGTTAATTATCATAAAATCACAAAATACGTGTTTGCTGTTGTTAGTTTTTAAAAAGAAGTACTCCTACGAAATTACACGTCAAATTGTCTATTTAATATTTTTTTTTATACAAAACATGAACGCCATTTTGCCCGTTTAGGGGTTGAAACAAAGCCACTAAGTCGGACTTAAAAATAAATGCCATTTTTGCAATCAACATCCCATAAAACCTTAATAACGACATCCATATCGAGTTGATGCCAAATATGAAGAATAAATATTGTTAGGTTTTGCCATTTATAACACTAGTTTTTGGCGTTTTCGCTATTTTTAACGATAACGTTAACGCTATTTTCCGAATATGTGTTATTTATTTTACTGGCAATAATTTATTGTTGGCAACACTAGAGCTATATAAGTAGAGAGTTACGGTAGAATCGGATTCATTCTGTTCCAACCGTCGACGCAGCAATTTGAAAAGTGAAACTACTGTGTAAAATGTACGACAGTGTCGAAGTTCTGTGAAAGTAAAGGATGTTAAAGGTATTTATGTGTTCTTATTTTATTATAAGTGTTCTTTAGAAGGATAACCCTACAATATGGAATGTCTACTAGCAAAAGACCAGAAATATTAAACATTGCTACAGAATTTTACAGAGACTTATATCGTAGCCAAAATCCAGATACTAATGATATTGAAATTAAGGAAACACATGAATCGGAGCCAATACCTCCTATATTAGTAAAAGAAACAGAGAGAGCAATTCATCATATCAGCCACACGACACCCACTGCTGGGTATAGGCCTCCCCTAAGGATCTCCACGACGATCGCTCCTGCGCTACCTGCATCCACTGGCTTTCCGCGACCTCCACCAGATCGTCGGTCCACCTTGTCGGGGGCCTACCCACGGAGCGTCGTCCGGTGCGCGGTCGCCATTCCAGAACCTTTCTGCCCCAACGGCCATCGGTTCTTCTCGCTATGTGTCCCGCCCATTGCCACTTCAGCTGAGCAATCCTTCGAGCGATGTCGGTTACTTTAGTTCTCCTGCGGATCTCCTCGTTTCTGATTTGATCACGTAGAGAAACGCCGAGCATGGCTCTCTCCATTGCACGCTGAGTGACCTTGAGCCTCCTTATGAGACCCATAGTTAGCGGCCACGTTTCACTGCCGTAAGTCATCACTGGCAACACACACTGGTCATAGACTTTCGTCTTGAGACACTGAGGTAAGTCGGATGCGAAGATTTTTCGAAGCTTCCCGAATGCTGCCCACCCGAGTTGGATTCGACGAGAGATCTCTTTCTCGAAGTTGGACCTACCTAACTGGACTGCCTGTCCTAGGTATACGTAGTGGTCAACAACTTCAAGTGTAGTGTTCCCAACATGAACTGGAGAGGGTACAACATGGGCATTTGACCTAATTTTCGTCTTATCCATGTTCATCCTAAGACCCACTCTTTGGGAAGCACTACGGAGATCTTCGAGCATTGTGTTCAGGTCTTCCATGCTCTCAGCCATAAGGACTATATCATCGGCAAAACGAAGGTGTGTTAGGTACTCGCCATTAATGTTGATGCCGAGTCCTTTCCAGTCCAAGAGCTTAAAGATGTCCTCCAACGCAGCTGTGAACAGTTTCGGAGAAATAACGTCTCCCTGTCTCACACCACGCTGCAGTTGGATAGGATTTGTGTTCTGGTTCTGTACTCGGATCGTCATGGTGGCATTTTGGTATAAGTACCTCAACACCTCGATATACCTATAGTCCACTTGGCACCTTTGGAGAGACTGCAGCACCGCCCAGGTTTCAATCGAATCAAAGGCTTTCTCATAGTCCACGAACGCCAAGCAAAGTGGCTCATTATACTCCTCAGTCTTCTGTATAACCTGCCGCAGCGTATGGATGTGGTCTATGGTGCTAAAGCCTTTTCGGAACCCGGCTTGTTCGGGAGGTTGGAAGTCGTCGAACTTGCGAGCGAGACGATTCGTAAGGACTCTCGAAAACAACTTATAGACATGACTCAAAAGCGAGATGGGTCTATAGTTCTTTAAGAGGGACTTGTCACCCTTTTTAAAGAACAAGATCACCTCACTTATGTTCCAAGTCTTTGGCGTTCTGCCCTGGACGATGACGGAATTAAAGAGCTTCTGGAGGACTTTGAGTATCGGTTTACCGCCCGCTCTCAGAAGTTCTGTAGTGATTCCATCGTCACCCGCCGCCTTGTTGTTTTTCAGCTGTTTGAGAGCCATACTAATCTCGTACAGGCTGACGTCCGGGATATCTTCGGTATAGTGTCGGGTAAGCTTGGCTCTGGGGTCTTTAGCCTTGCTTTCAACAGGTGTCTGCGTGGAATATAACTGCCCATAGAAGCTCTCGATCTCCCTCAGGATTTCAGGCTTTGATGAAATGATGCGTCCGTCGTCAGTTTTCAGCTTCGTCATCTGGCTTTGCCCAATAGACAGATCTCTTGCGAACACTTTGGAGCCTTTATTCCGCTCGATGGCCTCTTTAATACGATTCGTATTAAATTGGCGAAGGTCGCTCGTCAAAGACTTAGATATCTGTCTATTAAGCTGCCGATAACGATTAGCATCTACTGAACTCTGGAGCCTCATTTCACGTCTCTGATCCATGAGTAGGAGTGTGTGGTCGGAGAGTTTCTTTATCTTGGGACGGCGGGTCTTAAAGAGCTTGGACCCTACCGTACGGACAGTATCCACCACCATGTTGTTCAGATCGTCCACATCTATGCTGTTCTCAAGGGCTTCGAAGCGGTTTTGGAGTTCGAGTTGAAAGCTCTCGGGGTTTTGAATATGGGCCGGCAATGGTCGAATTGTTGATTTTATCAGTCGAGATCTTTCCAGCTTTGGGTTGATATTCAATGTGCCACGTACCAATCGGTGATCGCTCCCCGTCTTAACAGCGTTGATCACAGTGACATCATTGAATATTTGCTTTTTCGTCGACATGATAAAATCTATCTCATTTCTGACTTTACCGTCCGGACTGACCCAGGTCCACTTCCGGCTTTCCGGCTTTCTGAAGAAGGAGTTCATCATAAAGAGGTTCTCCTTCTCCATAAAGTCAGCCAGCATCTGGCCTCTGTCATTCCGTTGCCCAACTCCAAATTGCCCCACTCTCAGCTCATCACCGCATCGTTTCCCCAACTTTGCATTGAAGTCCCCCATCACAACAGCGTAGTGGGTTTTGTAGCTATGCATGGCTTTAGAGATCTCCTCATACATAGCCTCTTCTTCGTCATCTTGGTGTGTCGAGGTCGGTGCGTAAACCTGTATAACATTCAGCGAACACCGTTTGGATATTCTGAGTATAAGGTACGCCACCCTGGTCGACACACTTCCGATGGTAATCACGTTGTTGACAAGGGACTTGTGGACGATGAACCCGACACCACCTTGGGACTGTTGGTCGCCCTCCCGGTAGTAAAGCAAGTTACCGGAGTTGAGGATTATCGAGTCCTCTCCCGCTCTTCAGACTTCAGATAACCCGATAATGTCCCAGTGTACCTTGCTGATAACTTCTTCCAACTCGGTTAACTTCGCGTCGGTCCTTAGTGTGCGCGTGTTATAGGTTGCCAGGTGCAGTTGTCGTCGTTTTTGGTAGCCGAGCCGCACCCGGGGATTCTTAGCACCCCCTGCCCCGCCGTTACCGTAGCCGCTACCGTAGCTAGGAATAGCGGGGCTGCCGGGGACTGGGGGCCAATTTTTTGATCCATTGTGCATGAGGGGGGGGGGGTTTGCCATAATCGCCACGCTTGGCAGGCGGGTTGGCGATCGCAGTAGGCCGAGGTTTTTTGGAGACGCTGCTGCCCGTCTCTTGAAGGCTATGCTCCCTTAGTCGCCTTTTACGACACCCACGGGATGATAGGGGGTAGTGCTATTCTAGGCCGGCACATACACGAGAGAGCAATTAGCACACAGAAATTGGATAAAGCACCAGGATCGGACCAAATAACCAATGAACTCCTTAAAATCTCAATGCTGTTAATTACTCCCAAACTAACAGATTTATTTAATGAGATAGTAGACACTGAAAATATCCCAGAGGATTGGACTAAATCTACAATAGTATTACTTCATAAAAAATGAGATAAAGGAGACATTGGGAATTATAGGCCAATAAGTTTGATGTCAAATATATATAAAATGTTTTCAAAAATACTACTAGCTCGAATCGCTAAACTATTGGATGAAAACCAACCTAAGGAGCAGGCCGGCGTTCGTAGTAAATTTTCTACAATAGACCATATCCACGTGGTAAAGCAAATACTTCAGAAGTACAACGAATACAATAAAGTATACTATCTCGGATTTGTGGACTTTAACAAAGCGTTCGATTTCTTAGAACACAAGTATATTTGGGATGCACTGAAGAGCCAGGGAGTTCCAGTAAAATACATACGAATACTTAAAAATATATATACAAAGAGCACAGCACATATAAGACTGGAAAAGGCTGGAAAAGAATTTTCTATAGATAGAGGTGTCCGTCAAGGTGATCCTGTCTCACCAAGGCTGTTCTCAGCGGTCTTGGAAATTATATTTAGGAACTTAGATTGGCAAAACATTGGAATAAATGTAAATGGAGAGAACTTAAATCACCTCAGATTTGCTGACGATTTAATTCTGTTTGCTGAATGCCCGTGGAGATTGGAACAAATGCTACAACAATTATCAGACGAAAGTGCAAAGGCGGGTCTGTCTATGAATCTTACTAAAACTAAAGTGATGAGCAATTCTCCACAACTTAAAGATATCAAAATTGATAATAAACCCATAGAATATGTGAACGAATATATCTATTTAGGACAATTGGTATCTACAACTAATTCAATGCAGAAAGAAATAGATAGAAGGATAACTAACACATTCGAAGCTCCTTCGAAGTTTCAAGTTGAAATGTCTATTTTTTTTCTCTCCATACAAACTTTGTACCCCCATTTCTACTCTTTAGGGGTAGAATTTCCAAAAATCCCTTCTTAGTGGGTGTTTACACTGTATAAGGTATCTATGTACAAAATTTCAAGTCTCTAGGTTCAGTGGTTTGGGCTGCGCAATAGTCTGTCAGTCACCCCTTCACTTTTATATAAGAGATTTATTATACTACGGCGAGACTACGACATAATGTTTTCTTGTAGAATGATCAATTCGCATGACATTATTACCGAATAATTTTTTACGCATACTTTTATTCCGCATAAATACTATAATTATAATGATCAAAAAGCATAAAATCTTATAACGTAATATATTTTTACGATGGCCACACTGAAAGTTTTGCACAACTCATAAATAAAACAATATATATGAAAACTTATATATTTATTGCATGTCACAGTATTCTCCATTACATTTTAAAACGTTTTTAATTCGTTCAAACTACCTATTACTTATAACATAAGCATCATACGTCTGAAGGCATGTTTTTCATGCACTATCACGGCTTCCTCTGGCCCCTTATGTGAAATTTCTCATCACATCTTAAACTTCTAGATTAATAAAGAAATTGCAAGATGTAAAATCTAAAATTAATGTAGAATGGATGATGAACTCCAACTTTTCAGAGCCGAAAATCACTTTGTCCTCATCGCGGTATGCACAAAAAATTGTCAACGGTCACTTCTTGGTCGTTTTTGCTTACTTTTTTTAACGACAGTTGGAAAACAAATAGTAGTGATCTACTCATCATTAACTGTGTTTTGTTCTTCAAGTAGGGTATTTCAGATAGGACCCGTCTGGGAGAAAAATAATGCAGTCAAATCCTTGCCCACGATTTTCGTCAGTCTATTTTTTCGGGTTTAACGTCGACTTCGAACATCAATATAAAAGACTGTTGATGACTTTCTTATTCCAGAGCAATTCGTCAATATTTTATCTTCTCTCACTATATCATACACGGCATTAGAACGACCGTGGTTGCACTTTAACTACATATTTTTTACACCAATCAATTGGAACCCGTTTTTTCCATGGTGAGTACATGAAGAATCCAGCGGCAAAAAAGTTGCCTAACTTTTGAAAGCTGATGAATATTTTTTTGAATTTTGTGTCATACCAATCCCCGAGTATCCTCAAATTGTCCAGTAGGTAATATGCCCTTGCCGTAGCCTTCAATTAATAATGTGACAATAGTCTTCCTTTTCACAGTCGCATCGCATTTGAATGCCGCGATCTTCACTAATTTCATCATAGGAGAGACAAGAAAGCGATTACATTCTGCATGAGGAAATCGTGGACTAAGATTACAGTGGGCTCGAGAACATTTGCTCTGGGAAGATTGCCAGTGGTCTGTAGTGATGTTTACCGATGAGTCCCGATTCGGTTTTCATCCTGATTCACGAAGAGTACGTGTATGGCGAGCTCCTGGTCGTGATAACCGTCTGCAACACCCTCAGGAAGTCCATCCATACCACGGCGGAACAATTATGGTTTAGGCGGGAATTCGTATTTTTTTTTTCATTTATTTAATAAATACAAATTAAATATTTGAAAAACACACACCATAACATAAACCACAGAGATTTGTCTGGCGTGCTACAAAAGTTGAGTTCGCTACAGCTATCTAATATTAACAGAATCAAACAGTGTTTACAAACTATAGATTCGTAACCTTTTCGTAACGTAATAGTACAATTTTTTATTGTCTCATGTCAAGTAAGTAAACAGGCATGAACCGCATTGAGCCAAGCAAATAATCTATGCATGAAAGAGAGTGCTGGCTGTTTGAGTTTGACGCGAGCGATTGAAGGTCACGCGTACTGTGCATGATGCACAGCAGTGCTGCTGTGCATCATGCACAGTACGCGTGACCTTCATCGTTACTACAGGCTGTTCAAGAAATACATATTTTATTTTATTTTTATATTATTTCTAGTAATGCTATTTTTTACGGATGCATTAATGCTGTTTAATAAACGAGGAACTAAATAGTGCGTTGTCCGTTTTCCGTAAACATTACAAGCTTGTGAGGTTATTAATTGTTCGTTAGTTACTTTACGGGTTGTAATTTTATGATTGTTTTTTTTATTTCATAATTAAAAAAAAAATTTTTTAAAAGGTAATACTGGAATATTTTGTGTATAGGTAGAACTTTGCAGTGTTTGAAAAGGTCGTATTCGTTATTTTTATATTTTTTTTCACTGCAGGTATTCGATTACATTCGATACGATTTTCTTTACATACATACATACATACACTCACGCCTGTTTCCCATGGGGGTAGGCAGAGACTATGGATCGCCACCTGCTACGATCCTTGCACACTTCTTTCGCTTCATTCATATCCATCAATCTTTTCATACATGCCCTGCGGTTTTTGTCACTGCGTACACCAGCCTTTTTTATAATAACCTCTATTTGGTCCGCGTAGGTTTTTCTGGGACGCCCTCGTGCATTCGTTCCTTCCACATTCGCACAGTATATCTTTTTCGTGATTCGCCTTTCATTCATCCTCTCTAAGTGACCAAACCACCGGAGCATTCCTTTCTCAATTCTTGTCACTATATCATCTTTCAGACCACACCTTTTACGAATCACCTCATTGCTCACTCTATCACTCAGTTTTACTCCGCATATTTTCCTCAACGATCACATCTCTACCGCATTTATTCTGCTTTCATTCTTCTTCTGCCATACCCAAGATTCACTTCCATACATCAGTGTCGGTACCAGCACTCCGCTATGAATAGCCATTCGCGCCTTTGCAGAAACGGTTTGGCTACTCATAACCGAGTGTATAGCACCACTCACCGAATTTCCTTTCTTCACTCGTCTTTCTATGTCTTCCTCACTCTTTCCGTCCCTTGTGAACAAACTCCCCAAGTATACAAACTCACGGACTTGTTCCACTTTTTCGCCACCTAACATTACCGTACAGTCAGTCATTTCTTCATCTCTCTCAAACACCATCACTTTAGTCTTAGTTACATTCACTTTCATCCCTTTTCTCACAAAATCATCATTCATAACAGACATCATTTCCTGCAACTCTTGCGCAGAAGACGCAAGTATAACTTGGTCGTCAGCGTAGAGTAGGCACTTGATTTGAGTCCCATTGATCACAACCCCACAGTCACGTTCTTTCAGACCTTTCATACAACTGTCCAAAAACAGATTAAAGAGCCATGGTGACGCAACACATCCCTGTCTGACACCCCTAGAGATGCCAAACCAATCAGTGTATACGCCGTCAATCCTGACGCATGCACGGGAATCCTCATAGAGAGATTTCAGTGCCTGAATCAGTCTGCTCTCCAATCCGTATTCGGATAACACCTTCCATAGCTCTTTCCTGTCAACTCGATCGTAGGCCTTCTCCAGGTCCACAAAGGCACAGTAAACCTTTTTGTGCTTAGCCAGGTGTTTTTCGGTTAAGCACCTCAAGGAGAAGACCTGATCCGTGCATCCCATTTCCTTTCTGAATCCCGCTTGCACATCCCAAATACTCTGATCAGTTTTTTGGATCACTCTTTCAATCAGTACCTTTGCATACAATTTACTGACAATGCTGAGAAGACTGATCCCGCGGTAGTTTTTAGCATCCTGCCGTGACCCTTTCCCTTAGTACAGCGGCACGACCACGGCTTTACGCCAATCTTCCGGCACTTTGCCACTGTTCCAACATTTATTAAAGATCAGGCACAGCCAGGACGCAACCAGCTCTTTCCCACCTCTCAGCATTTCAACAGTAATTCTGTCATATCCTGCTGCTTTCTCTTTTTTCATGCTCTTCATTGCACTAATAATCTCATCCATATATATATCTCTTTCATCCACTTCTGTCTCTTCCTCGTCTTCCATCCTTTTATCCGAGGCTTCTAGCATAGAGCCATCCGCCTCAAACAAACTCTCAAAATATTTCATCCACTTCTGTAGTACACCTTTTTTATCTGTCACTAGCTCACCTTTTTCATCTCTTATAATGATTTTCTTTAAAATTTTAATTTGGCAGCTCTGAATTTTATCAAGGTATTGGTCGAAGAACAGACCACGTTTGAATCAGAAACACCATAACTGCAGAAACATACCATAATCAGGTGCTAGCACCAATAATCTATCCCCATCGACTGCAAATGGGCCATGCACAACAACGCCCACTACGCGAGTGGTAACGAGCTGGCTACAGGAGCACCACGTGTCGGTCTTAGACTGGCCCGCGCAATCTCCAGACCTATATAGAGCACGCGTGGGACATGCTCCATAGAAGGGCTTTGAGGAATTTTCCTCCAAACAATGCGACTAAATAGCAACTTTGTTTTCATCTTAGCAGGACCCGGAACAATATACCGCAGCAAGACTTTGATAACTTGATTCAAAGCATGAAAAGCCGTTGCAGGACCGTGATTAACGTCATAAGTGGTTTTACCGACTACTAATTTTTCACGTAACTGAAAAACCTGATAATTTCGCTCTACTTTTATTTTTTTCTTTATTATTATTTTCTTAAAAAGACATAATTTTTAGGTTTGACGCCTATAATGAGATGTGCAATTATAGACCAATAACATTAATTCCTATAATGTCAAAGATTTTTGAAAAGGTCATGCATGATAAAATCTATGCCTTTATCACACTTAATAACACATAAGATACTCAAGGAAGAACAATTCGGTTTTCGGAGAAGCCGAAGCACGATTCTTGCTTGTTTTAACCTAATAAAACATTTTTTGACGCATAGCCTTGACTCTAAACTGAATACCTTAGCGATATATTTAGACATGACCAAAGCATTTGACTTCATAATATCTCATAAGCTACTTTTAAATAAATTAGAAAAATACGGCATAAGGGGTAATGCTCTGGCCTGGTTAGAAAGCTACTTAAAAGATCGCATTCAATGTGTAGAAGTATCTAAAATGCAAGGTAAAGCTAAGAAATCTTATACATCTGAATATCGACCAAATAAATGTGGTGTACCACAGGGAAGTGTTTTGGGACCACTTCTCTTCCTTCTTTATATCAATGACTTGCTAAATGTTACTGATCAGACATGTATTTTGTTGGCCGATGACACTACCCTAATTATTAAAGCTAAAGATGATGACATTGAATATAAAGCTAATCCTCAATTTAAGAAAGTAGTACAGTGGTTGGAATCTAATAATCCTATAATAAATGATAAAAAAAAACAAAATTCATACATTTCAAAACGATAAATAGTAGAAAGAATAAAATTGACATACATTTAAATTATAATAAAATCGAAGAAGTAGATGTTACAACATTTTTAGGAATCACTATAGACAATCTCTGCAACTGGAAAGCTCATATTGACTCAGTTGTATCAAAACTTGACAGGTTTATATATGCTTTGAATAGGATCAGACAGATAGCATCGCAACAACCAGCTCTCGTAGCTTACCACGGTTATGTTTCATCTATATTACGCTACGGTATCATACTTTGGGGTAATTCGGTGGATGCAATTCGAATTTTTACAATCCAGAAAAAATGTATTCGTTCTATCTGTGGTGCAGGTTATTTGGATTCTTGTAAGCCACTTTTTAAATTAATGAATATATGACCACTTCCATGTTTATATGTTTTTGAAATGGGAATGTTTGTTAAAAAGCATTTCATCTTATTTAAACCAAACAAGGAGATTGATGCATATAGAGGTAGAAAAGGTGAGGATTTATGTATTCCACAACAAAGGCTTAGGGTGTTTTCAAGAAATGCCTATTGTATGGACATTCGATACAATAAAATACCCAATGAAATTAGAGACTAACCTTTACTAAATTCAGGACACAGTTGTTTAAATTTTTAATTAACAAATTATATTATTCGGTCAATGACTTCTTAAATGATAAAATAGTGTTAAATAAATTGTGACTGACATTTTGATAATAAGACAGTATAATGATTATAAGTTGTAATTGTCATTTTTTATACATAATTTGAAATTTTATTTAATTGACATTTGGATAATGATAACTGATTGAATAATTTGTAATTTGTAATAATGTACTTAATCTCTTTTAAATCTGTCAATTTTAAATAAGTAGGTAATAATTATTTAACAGATTAAATTTGCAGTTTTGACAATTATTAATAATATTTTTTTGTTAATTTTGCACGTTGACAATAACAACAAAATATGCTGGTGATTTGTATGTAACAACTAATGTAACCATATTTTTGCAAATAAATATATTGATTGATTGATACCATTATTTCACTTTTTATCTTAATTTAAATAAAAAAATATTTACGCAATAAAAACGAATTTTGTTTTTTTCTAAAGAATAGTCTGATAAATAGGCTTAAATTTTTTTTTATACATGTTGTATGTTAGATAAAACAAATTTTGAGTAAATTGAAAAAAACAGAATATCCCTAGACGGTGTTGATGTGTGTAACTTCAGCAAATAGTACAATACGAAATTCCTTACTTTAGTCGTCCAGACAGTTTTTCGAAGCTTATCAAAAAAAAATACTAAAAAAAAACTTTTTTAAAAACACGTTTTTATTACAAAAAAGTCGGACTAAAAACATTAAAACGGACTAGTAAAAACAGACTAAAAAGTATAAAATAAAATTTTCTTTATATATTTATAACCATACAGAAATTTTAAACCTAAAAACGTGGGGCGCATGCTAAAGACAATATGGATGATAAATTTAACAAAATGCGCCCCACGTTTTTAGGTTTAAAATTTCTGTAAGGTTATAAATATTTGAAGAAAAATTTATTTTATACTTTTTAGTCTGTTTTTACTAGTCCGTTTTAATATTTTTAGTCCGACTTTTTTGTAATAAAAACGTGTTTTAAAAATAGTAATTTTTCAGTTAATTATTATTTTCTGCTTTTTAGTTAACGAGCTAAGACTAAAAAAATACCATCTCCTATCGGAGCACTCGTCAAGACGATTCAAACGAGCCCAAACTCGATCGGGTTGCATGGTTTTATTACAGAGTCCCAGTTGCCTTCTTCCGGCTCCATCATCAGACCCTGGAAACTATTTCCTAACAAAGTACTCGTCAAGACGATTCAAACAAGCCCAAACACGATAGGGTTGCATGGTTTTATTATAGAGTTTCTATGGCCTTCCTCCGGTTCCATCATCAGATCCTCGGACACTATTTCCCATTAAAGTACTCGTCAAGATGATTCAAACGAGCCCAAACTCGATGGGATTGCATGGTTTTATTACCGAGTTCCAGTGACCTTTTTCCGGCTCCATCATCAGACCCTGGACACTATTTCCTAACAAAGTACTCGTCAAGACGATTCAAACGAGCCCAATTTCGATGGGGTAGCGTGGTTTTAATAAAGAGTTCCTGTGTCCTTCCTCCGGTTCCATCATCAGACCCTGGAAACTTTTTCCCAACAAAGAACTCGTCAAGACAATTCAAACGAGCCCAAATTTGATGGGGTTGCACGGTTTTAATATTGAGTTCCTATGGCATGGCCTTTCGGCTTCATCATCAGACCCTGAACCTCGTCTCCCATTAGAGTACTCGTCAAGACGAATCTAGCGAGCCCAAACACGATGTGGTTGTATGGTTTCATCATAGAGTTCCTGTGGCCTTCTTCCGGCTTCATCATCAGATCAGTTCAATGACACCATAATATTGCATTGCCTTCCAGTTCTGACCTATGTTCAAAGTTTCGAGTCTCTAGCTCATCGGGAAGCTAGGATAAAATCGTTCGCAAACTTTGTGGAGAAACACACAAACAAACAAACGCGAAAGCAACCTAATAAAAACGTCTTAATTACCCATTCCGAAAAATGTTCAAAATCAAAAGCGCCATCTAGCTGCGGATATACCTACTATTAGCTCTGAAAATCTCGTGAGCAGTGTGGAAAAAAGAGTGACATCTTTGAGATTATTTTTAAACAATATAGAATTTGAGCTACTTTTTAACGCGAGGTCTAACTAGTAATTAATTATGCCATTATTATATTAGGTATATAAAATTATTATTATGCGTGTTAGTTAACGCTTTGCGTTTCATTTTATGCTCACCAAATTTATGCTTATTGAATTGTTACGTATGCCATTGAAAATTTTCTGCGAATATAATTCTCATGCGAATTAACCATTGCTATTATGCGAAAAAAAAATATGCCGTACCTGTTATGCTAAACCAGATTATGACAAAAAATATAAACTGCACGAAAAAGGACTAAATTTCTTTTTTTTTCTCTATAAATTTACCTTTATTAATCTTGAAGTCGGCTAATAGCATAGAATATAATATTTAAATAAATCTTATCAATTATGTTCAGATTATGGCATATCTCTCTTTAGAAGTATTTACACCTACTCACTCATAAATCTAATAGTGAAAAATTTTATTACTTGTTTGCGTACAAAATTCAGCTTCAACTTACCGGAAAATTCTTTGCCATTAATTTTAAAGTTAACACGACTCATGACTATAACTTATGGTAACTGAAAAACAAGTGACTGAAATAAAAACACCATTAAATTAGTTTTATTACATATACAACTAACTACTGAGATATTTACCCAACGCATTGTAAATTTTCAAGAAAATAAATTAAAAACATCTGTTTCCATTCATTTTCCATTATTGATCTTGCGTGACGCGTCATAGCGAGTTCGAGGGAAGTTTGTCTAAGTATATCGAAATATCTATCATAAATGGCTTCCCAATGTGGACAATGTAAATCTGTAAAAAATATCGATCACGGAAATATAAATTAATGTAAGGGACACCACGATTTTACAGGAGAGCCAAAAAACTTTTTTTTTTCGAAATCTGTCTGTAACTCTTTAATAGAGTATTAAAATGTTGTAACTAAAAAATGCAACGAAATGGTTACATGTAACGCAATGTTACAACGAAAATGTAAGCATGTAACGAAATTGTCATTGTTAAGCATAGTTTACATTTTCCTACTAAATTATATTAATGTTATGTGTAATATGTATGCTTAAACATGTCATTTGCGTTAGTACATACTTTTTTAAATGTTTAATACGATACATACAACTGACAAAGATTTCAATATTTAAAAATTATTGCGAAATAAAACTACATTTTTCTGTACATTTGTATTGTGTACAACTAGCTTAATTTGAAATGTAACTAAACTGTGTATAAAACATTTTCGTAACGTAACGAAACCTAACTATTTTTTTTTACAAAAATAACCTCATAATTAATTTGAGTAGTCAAAACGCATTTTATCGCAAGAAACCAAAATAATTATTAAAGCTTATTATTTTATCTACAACGTATTTTGAATAAAGGTTGCGTATGTATTGTACTTACCGAAGAAATGGTCATTTAGTTCAATTCAGTATAACTAAATTGTATCAACGGCTCAAAAACTTACGTGCAGAAGAAATGACAAATAAACTACGCTAGACAGTTTTGTAATAGCCAATCAGAGACTTCTCAGTGTTGCCAATAGTAAGTATTATAGATGCGTTCCGAAACTCTTCTAAATTCAAGGTTGTCGTATAACGAACCTGCTCGTAACTAAACTGCAATTTTTAGCCACAGAGAATAAAATAATTTTGTTTTATTTTTTTTATATGGAGAGATATGTAATCAAAATATATTTTAAATAAAAAAAGAAGTCTGGAACAGTATAAGTCGAACATGACAGAAAATACTTTACTTTTGAAAATTTTATACTTGATCAAATTTTCTTGAGTACTTGCGACATTGTAATTTTTCTATGGAGAACACAAAACATAGTTTGGTATTTCACAAAAAAAAACATTTTAAATACAACGTGCGTAGTTCGAGACAGTTTATCAAGAAGAATTATATATTAGTCTATGCAAAATGCAATTTTCTGTAAAGATATGACAAACTTTTATTGAGTTACAATTATTTTTCAGTTTGAGACATGATTTTTTAGGCAGAGGTACATTTTTGCTGAGAAATACTCAATAGCGTTTTATCAGATTTTATTGACGTAAGTACAGGACAATAGTTTCTGAGTTTTGTCTCCTCTTTCTTATCTTTGTTGTTAAGTTTTATAAAACCTAGTAATTTCAAAGATAGCATGTCCCTTTCATTAAAAATAAATGTAAACATGCTTCTTACGTTACTATTTAAGGTGTAAATAATGAAAAATAATGTAAGCGGCGAGATGCTGTCGAAAAATATACGTTATTTTACTGTAAAGGATAAATTTAGTGGTGAAATTTTATGTAAGTAAATAAGAATTTGTGAGGTTTATGTAGTATTATGTGTTATTTTAAAACTTTTTTTGCTTTTAGAATATTTTTTGTGAAATAAAAAAAACTACATAATAACTTAAAAACATAAAAAATAAATTAGCGCTTAAAATTAAATTAACAGATGTTTCTTCTTAATTAAATTATGATTATGAATATCTTTTAGCAATTTACTAATGAAATTTACTCATGATCTACACTCGGCGTCAGAAAAACCGCACCTATTCTTCAAAGTTAATTTAATCCCATATAATTTTATGATAAGTGATATTATATACTTCTTACTCTAAAGACAACAATAAAAAAAACAAGAAACAAAAAATGAAACAAAAAATTTACAGATTTCACGCCCCACGCAACTATCAGGGTACATTGAAAATGAACATCAAAAATAAAAAGTACTGCCTATTTATTTCTAGTTCAGCCATCTGTTCGTCCATTGAAATCGGAGAGATTTCCATTTTAAAATTTAAGATTTGTTTTGAAAAAATCATAAGATTCGTTTGTTTTTTAATTATATAGTACAATTGCCTCTTTAACTTTGGCTCTATCTCTAGGGGTTTTTATCTGATAATTATTCAATGAAAAGGGCACCAGCCCAGATGAATTCTTTCCGAGATATTCCTGTTTAAATGTCGACAGCTGTCATCTGAAATGAAGATCTTACTAAGACCTTTCATTTCTTCAAATACGCCATCAGTCTAGAATGAGTACTTTCCGAGATATTGCTGTTTTAAGTTTAACAGCTGTCCTCTGAAATGAAAATCTCACTAAGACCTTTAATTTCTTCAAAGTACTCATTAGTCTAGGACGAGTACTTTCCGAGATATT
This sequence comes from Agriphila tristella, assembly GCA_928269145.1. Lineage (NCBI taxonomy): Eukaryota > Metazoa > Arthropoda > Insecta > Lepidoptera > Crambidae > Agriphila > Agriphila tristella. The sequence continues at coordinate 11,503,432 of OV743444.1, forward strand.
ACTGTATTAAGTTTGACAGCAGACATCTGAAATGAAGATCTCACCAAGTCCATTAATTTTTTCAAATATACCATCGGTCTAGGATGAGTACTTTCCGAGATATTGCTGTTTTAAATTTGACAGCTATCATCTGAAATGCAGATCTTACTAAGTCCTTACATTTTTTTCTGAGACACCATCAGTCTAGGATGAGTATACTTTCCAAGATACTGTTGTTTTAAGTTAGACAGCTGTCACCTGAAACGAAGATAATTATCACTAGAGACCGGATTATATGCAAATGCATATTGCATATTATGCATTTGCATATTTAACCCCCTCTCAGGGGTAGTTGCATATTTTGGCAAAAAAAATGGAAATCATGCTCGATCTCGTTCATCGTTCAGATGTCTAACATATCCAAACAATGGACTGGGCAGAGTTTAATACTCTGTCACCTCAGTGCATGCCTCAGTGGTCCTAGAACGGTCCTTTCCGCTTGCAAAAATATATACTTAGACACAATTTGTCTCCAGAACATTTGGAACAGGTACTTAGTCGTACTCTATTAGAAAAAATACAAGAAAATATCGACTCACCCGTTAGAAAAATAGCATTGTAAATGCCTAAAATATAAAATTCAGTAAATTACAAAGTCTAATTAATTTTGTAATTGACATTTTCGCAAATACGATTGTTATCGTTGAGTAATAATACCTTTTAAAAATTAAAAAAACTTTAAAAACGTCTTTTTTATCATTTCATTTTGCATATTTCGGGTCTTTTTATGGATTTTCACGCATATTTTAGCTAATTTTTCTTTGCCTATTTGCATGCATATTTTAGGCTTTTTATCTTCTAAATACCTATATACAAGAAGAAACTGATTGGTGACTGACATATCAACGCACAGCCTAAATCACTGAGTCTAGAGACACCAAATTTGGCACATAGGTTCCTTTTGAGGTCTAAGGGTGCACTAAGGAAGGATTATTCAAAACTCACCCCCCAAGAGGTTGAAACAGGGGTCCAAAGTTTGTATGAAAGTCCCTCAGTTTCAAAGCTAGGGTCTTCAAATTTTGTGTTTAGGCTGATGATTGAAAATTTATATGCAAGTGTCTCAGCGTTTTTGAAAATTCTACTCTCGAAAGGTGAAAAGGGGGATGAAGTTGTGTATAGAAAATCCTTCATTTTCGAAGTAAAAATCACTAAATTTATTATTAGGCTTATTGATGGAAATCTTACGCAACGTATATTGTTATTGTTAGCATTTTGACCCCTATGGGGGTGAAATGGGGTAAATAAACCTAAAAATAGATATGGATGTCGTTATTAGGGTTTTTCGGGATGACGATTGCGAAATTGACATTTATTTTGAACTCCAACACGGTGGATATGATTTAACCCCTAAAGGGGTGAAAATGCGGTTCACATTTTGTATGGAAAAATAATAAAAAATAGACATTACAACTTTAAACTTCGTAGGAGCACGTCTAAAAATAAAAAGGCAAACAAATTATATTTTGTGATTTTGGAAATCAACCCCTTAGTGTGTAAATGGGGTAAGAAAACATAAAAATCTATATGGATGTCGTTCTTGAGATTTTATGGGATGGTAATTACGAAAATTACATTTATTTTGAAATCCACTGCGGTGGAAAGATTTAACTCTTATAAAGGGCTGAAAATGGGGTGCAAATTTTGTATGGAAAAAGAATAAAAAATAGACAATCATTACAACTTTAAACTTCGTAAGAGCACGTCTAAAAAAATAGGCAAACAATTGTTTTGTGATTTTGAAAATCAACCCCTTAGGTGGTAAATGAGGTAAGTAACGGGTGGCGCAAAAGTAAAGACCCTATTTGGTTCAGCTATAACATTTTTTCTAAATTAGAAAACTAGATTTAGGTTTTTTTAAATGTATATTTGTGCCATTAAATTTCGTACCATTAGGATTTAAAGATGATGTCTTTTAAATGGTGACCTCCAGAGTTGATACACATTTGAGCCCTATTTATGACATTTTGCATAACTTGCCGTAACACTTCCTGCGATATGTTCGTTATTTCTTGACGAATGTTTTCTTTTAGAGCTGCGAGAGTCTGTGGCTTGTTCACATACACCCGAGATTTCAAAAAACCCCAAAGAAAGAAGTCTGGACTGGTCAGATCGGGTGATCTTGCAGGCCAAGGCAAATCGCCAAAACGAGAGATAACTCGGCCTGGAAAAGCGTCCCTCACTAAATCCATATTTATTCCACGTTCTTGGGGAGTAAAACGGTCCATGTTTATTTTCAGTGTATTTTATATTTGTTCACTACACAATTTTCAACAACAGAATGACAGAAAATGTCATATAAAAAAAATAAAAGTATTTTCTTTAGTGCCAGTACTTTTGCGCCACCCGTTGTAACCATCAAAATCGATATGGATATCGTTCTTGAGGTTTTATGGGATGGCATTTGCAAAAATAGCATGGGACTCTACTTAAATAGACGACTGTCATGGAAAAACCACGTTCAAGTCAAGCGAGATGAAATCTTTCTTGGATGCTGAAAATATAGGTACTAAAAATAAATAAATTAAAAATATATTAAAAACACGACTGCCCTGCCAAAAACGAACTAAAAAGTTAAACGACTGCAATGACACTTGTTGTTATTCGCCACTTAGCCACCAATCTATTTTACAAAGGCTGCATTGCAGCTTCATTGAATCTTCGTTTGGGCTATGCTGGATTCTTTTAGTGTCGTCTGTGAAAGTAGCAACCATGCTGTGTCATGTGTATTATCACGGAAATATGAATTAATGTAAGGGACATTTTGGCCAAAAAGAGATATATTCGGATTCCGAATTTTCCGTTGCGCAAATAAAATTTTCCGGAAGCTAGAGAAAATCCTTCACTTCCGGTTAAAAATCACGTTTGAAGGACTTCCGGCCAGATATGGTTTGGCAGACTTATTTATTCTCAAACACACTATCATTTCAAAACGTTTATAATAATTTTCGTCAAGATGTCACATGACGTAGGAAAAGGTCAAAAAGGAAAAGGACAATATGAATATAATTTGGCACCGTCTTTCAAGTACTTTCGGCCATTTCAGAACTGACAGACTTATGTAAACTCTCTCTAATAATAGTGTATATTATATTTTTTTATTTTTTCTCAAAAGTCGAAAACTATGCGCCCTAAAAACTTCGATCATCTATGTGGATATTGCATGACAATGGCATTTGCTGGACACTTTTAACTCCCCCAAAACGCAGCCCACTATGAAAGTCCCCCAAGACATGTCATACAACTTGACATTTAGTGTCGCGTGATTTGTCTAACGGCATGTACCACATTTCAGCTTTGTTATTGTATGACGTGCTACATCCTCAGGTGGTATAGATGATCGAAGCCTAAAAAAAAATTTTTTTGACCTATAATGTGATTTTTGTTAATGATTTCTGAAAAAGATAGAAAGAAAATGGAAATGGCAGCTCGCCATGCGTGTGACCTCAGAACAAGCTCGATCTGGCGTTGTGTGAAAACAAAAACAAATTATTTCTTTGATATTTCATTTTGAAACAGCTGTTGTTGTTTACAATTTTTTGCAAAACGCATATACTTTACTTATTGATTTTAATTACTTATATTTGTTTTTAATTATTAGTTACCATCCCAATATTAACTAGTGGCTCCGTGAGCTGTAGACCTCGCGTTAAAAAGTAACTCAAATTGTATGTTGTTTAAAAAAATATCTAAAAGATGTCGCCACCCTTTTTTCCCACACTGTTCACGTTTTCAAAGCACGTAGTAAGGTACGTGCTGTTTGGTATTATTTGGTAGGTATGTTCGCAGCTAGATGGCTCTTCTTATTTTAATTTTTTTTCGAAATGGTGATTTTTGGTAAATTTAGAAAAACTGGCTAAATTAAAAAAATCTATATAATTATCGAACCTGCTCACAAAATTTCACGAGAATCTGTGGGGAAATGCGACCTGTAGAGGAAAATGGACAGCTGGAAAGTCAGACTGAAATATGTTTTTTTACCGTCATTATGAAAAATATCAAAAAACTGGCGTGACAAAAAAATTCAATGAAATTTTTGAACCTGCTCACAAAATTTGGCGAGAATCGGTTGAGAAATGCGACCTGTAGAGGAGAACATCCAGCGCCAAAAAGCCGGACTGAAATACATTTTTCTTACATATCTCCGCCATTACGAAAAATGTGGAAAAACTGTCTCAACTTAAAAAAATCTATATGACTTTCGAACCTGCCCATAAAATTTCACGAAATTCGGTTGAGAAATGCGACCTGTAGAGGAGAAAAGACAGAGACGGGAAGCTGGACTGCAATATGTGTTTTTATATATCTCCACCATTTTGAAAAAAATCGAAAAAGTGGCGTGACAAAAAATTCTATATTATTTTTAAACCTGCTCACAAAATTTCACGAGAATCGGTTGAGAAATGCGACCTGTAGAGGAGAACATCCAGCGCCAAAAAGCCGGACTGAGATACATTTTTCTTAAATATCTCCGCCATTACGAAAAATTTGGAAAAACTGTCTCAACTTAAAAAAATCTCTATAATTTTCGAACCTGTCTACAAAATTTCACGAAATTCGGTTGAGAAATGCGACCTGTAGAGGAGAAAAGACAGAGCCGGGAAGCTGGACTGCAATATGTTTTTTTTTACATATCTCCGCCATTTTGAAAAAAATCGAAAAAGAGGCGTGACAAAAAAATCTATATTATTTTCAAACCTGCTCACAAAATTTCACGAGAATCGGTTGAGAAATGCGACCTGTAGAGGAGAACAGAGAGCGCTGGAAAGCCGTAAAACCTGTTTTTTTAACATATCTCCGCCATTTTGAAAAATTAAAAAAATCTGGCACGACAAAAAAAATCTATATAATTTTCAAACCTGCTCACAAATTTTCACGAGAATCGGTTGAGAAATGCGACCTGTAGAAGAGAACATACAGACATACGAAAGAATTTTTGTCCAAGCTGAAGCAGAGACGCTTCGCTCGCACTTCGTGCTCGCTCGGTCAAAAAGCGATAACAGAAACATACTTAATCAAAACTCGATAGCTTGCAAGTTGCAACACCTTTTAGTAGCAAAATACTTACGTAGGTACTTACTTATTTGTACTCTACCCAGGGGCGTAGCGTGCCTTGGTGGGGCCCCGTATAAAAATTTGTTTGGGGGCCCTTAGGAAGGGTAAAATTATTTGTTAAATTTTTTATATTTTTTTTTGTTGGTAGGTGTTCAGTTTTACAAGTACATTGACCTCTTTACAAGGTTGCCACCTTAAGGACTAAAAAAGTTGGAACAAGGGCGGCGGCGAGCGCGAAGCGCGAGCCGCGAAAAATTTTTTGGTCTATTTTCTTAATGTTTACTGGCAGTAAAACTACTGTAGAGACTGGTGACTGATAAATGAAGGACATATTGAATGTATGTGGCTGTTTGTAATTAAAATACTGTAAATGAATGGAAGCAAAGGGGCGGCTCAGCAAAGTGAGAGGTAAATAAAAAATTAGAACTTACCTAGCTGTAGGGAAAGAGGAAACATTTGATTTAATGTTTTATCTTTATTTTTACTATGTTTCCATGTATATTTTGTATTACTACGGGCCTCTCATTCCGAACAAGACATGTCTTTTGCAATTCTGCTTTCATTTAATCAGCAGAGCAACGTTTTCTAATATTAGATCATTTAAGCGTCCTAGGGGAAAATACTCGTTTAACATAAGAATTTGAAAAAATTTTTGGTCTATTTTCTAAATGTTTACTGGCAGTAAAACTACTGTAGAGACTGGTGACTGATAAATGAAGGACATATTTAATGTATGTGGCTGTTTGTAATTAAAATACTGTAAATGAATGGAAGCAAAGGGGCGGCTGAGCAAAGTGAGAGGTAAATAAAAAATTAGAACTTACCTAGCTGTAGGGAAAGAAGAAACATTTGATTTAATGTTTTATTTTTATTTTTACTATGTTTCCATGTATATTTTGTATTACTACGGGCCTCTCATTCCGAACAAGACATGTCTTTTGCAATTCTGCTTTCATTTAATCAGCAGAGCAACGTTTTCTAATATTAATCATTTAAGCGTCCTAGGGGAAAATACTCGTTTAACATAAGAATTTGAAAAATTTTTTGGTCTATTTTCTAAATGTTTACTGGCAGTAAAACTACTGTAGAGACTGGTGACTGATAAATGAAGGACATATTGAATGTATGTGGCTGTTTGTAATTAAAATACTGTAAATGAATTGAAGCAAAGGGGCGGCTCAGCAAAGTGAGAGGTAAATAAAAAATTAGAACTTACCTAGCTGTAGGGAAAGAGGAAACATTTGATTTAATGTTTTATTTTTATTTTTACTATGTTTCCATGTATATTTTGTATTACTACGGGCCTCTCATTCCGAACAAGACATGTCTTTTGCAATTCTGCTTTCATTTAATCAGCAGAGCAACGTTTTCTAATATTAGATCATTTAAGCGTCCTAGGGGAAAATACTCGCTTAACATAAGAATTTGAAGGGATACAACGCAAAATAAGGCATTTAACTTGTTGTCCTTTAATCTTTTAAGCAATTGGACCCATTTTTTATCAACACTTTTTCAAAGTTCAAAGTTTAAAGTTTTTATTAATTTTTGATTAGGAGCGTTGGGGGCCCCCGTGGCCCGGGGGCCCCGTATAATTGATACGGCTGATACGGCGGTAGCTACGCCCCTGACTCTACCAATACATTTGAACAAACAAGAAAGACGTATCGCGCACGCAACTTTTTTTCATATTGTTCGTTACAATGATTTAAAATTATTCAATACCTATTAAAATTCTCCAAAAGAAATACCTACCTTTATTAGTACCTATCATCTTTCTATAAAAAATCTCACAAACATTACATGCCTATAAGACCTACAAAATAGAGAATAGAACGAGACGTTTTGTGAAACAAACTTCTGTCTGAATGGAAATTTCCATGAAGTCCATTATCAATACAGGTACTTCACGGAAATTTCCATTTGCAGACTTTTTCTTTGTAGGTATTACAGACAAAATATAAAATACACAATGTAAAATTTAAAATATGATATCAAAGCGAAATCAGAATTTTCTGTGGTGCAGAGGTACACGTATTTGTATACCTACGTCACTCACCTATCTCCGTCATCATCAATACCACATTACTGCCGTGTCATACATCTCACCTATCTCAAAAAAAGACTATTTTTGGGAAAATAGCTTAGAAGTATTTTTCCTAGTTTCTTTCATATTGGATGAAATTAACAGAATTTTTTATTTATTTTTCTTATAGTCGTTGTTGATATCCATCTCTACAAAAGGTTTTTTTGTCAATGTAACATTAATTTTATCCTGGTAGGTCTACGAGCCCGAAAGGGTTTCATGCGGCTCAGAATCCCATACAAATCCTGTAACGCACAGCGCATATCTCGACATAAGAGAGCCTACCCGTTGCTAGCTTAGATAAGGAAAATATGTTTTTCTCAAACATGCTTGGAAATTCGATCATTATTTTGACAACCTTCTTCGTGCTAAATCGGAGTTTCCGGACAGACCTAAACCGCGCCGGCAACTTTTGTATGAAAATCCATTACTAACGTGTAATAATGGATTTTCATACAAAAATTGCCTGCGTCTGACCGTAAAGGTTAGTACTGAAACTCATTATACACGTGTAATTCAAAAATGGAATGAAATTTTCAATATTACATGACAGCCAATGCGGTCTGTGATCATAATCAATATTTAAAATTAGAACTGGCTTTGCAAATGAAAAGTTCCGAATCACGGTAACAGAGTGTCATGAGCGCACTAACGCCCGCCCATTATCCGTATTCCTGGGTACTTATTGTCTAATTTCAAAATCTATCGCAATCGCTTTCAAGATGATGCTTCTTTTTGGCACTTATAAAAACTTACCAAAGAAATGCAGCAATGTGTCACATCCATCTGTCAAATGAAAGCGATTGCGATAGATTTTCGAAATTAGACAATAAGCCCCTTGGTTACAAAACTTACGTATGGTATAACATACGATTCGAACAGGCGGCATAAAAATAATGTTGTATTATCTATGGATATTGGCGCGGGGCGGGAAAAATATATTATATTGTCGAAATTATTTATTGTTTTGTCAAATATTTTATCTTCGATTTAAATTAAGTATATAATTTATTATAAAAATTAGTTCAAGCGACGAAAGTGATATTTTGACGCCACTTGAAATTCAAGAGGCGGCAAGAACTGAAATAGAAAACATGTTGTCTCCAAAATCGAAAAACATTAGGTAAACCAGGGGGGTGATTTTGTAATTTTGTTGCAATCAACTCTGACAGAAACCGCAGTTACATTGCTGCTTTAGTTAGAACCAATGTGACAACTATCTTAACTAAAGCAGCAATACAACTGCGCTTTCAATCGATTTCAATCGAGAATTGTTAGCAACAGCTTTACGTAATCAAGGTACAGATGTAAACCTAACTGCAATGCACAAAAGACATTCAAAAGAAAAGGGTATAAATGTAGGAAGTCTGCATCAAACGTGCAAATTTTCTTGTCAGAAGCATCAGACGGTGTGCATTTGGATCCTAAAGTAAGTTTTCGTATTGATGAGTACCTAGGTACTACGAGTAATTTACCACTTTGTTTTAGTCAAACAGCTAACATCACAACTTTACACGTTCTTTATTTTTGTTGCAGGTTTGATTTTTGCCATTTTCGGTGATGCAGATGCAACGACATAAGAGTATTTATGTAAAAGACGTAGAAACTCAAGATGGTGCGATTTGGTACTTTCAATGGGGATGGAAACTGAGGAACTAATGGCGCCACAAGCGGTTGTACCAAAACATTTGAATGGTTGTTTCAAATATCAAATGTCATTTGTGGCATATTTTAACCAATGAAAGTATTGATAGCGGTTAGACCTATGCTGGCGCCATCTGCGATTAGCTTTGCGTTGCCAACCCCAATAAATAAAAATAAAATATTATAGAAAAGTTACTACTTGGTTTGAATTTCCGCGCATTATTTGAGAAAAGACTATACAAGCCTTGGCAGCAACTGGGCATTGATGGAATCATGTATGTGTGCCTCGGCTTCGCCTCGGCCCACATTTCACGTTCATCCTTCAATGCCTGTGTTGCCTGCCGCTGCAGTAATGTACTATTTGACATTGAAAATGTCTTTTCGTTCGCTCCAGTATAGGCCCCGATTTCACGAAAAAGTGCGATCCCCTTATATCTCAGAAGGTTGTGAAGATATGATATTAAATAAAATAATTAAAAGACACGTATTTACAAGAGCTACAAGGTGCATAAAGAATTATTCGTGAAAATAAAAAACGAAAAAAAATATGGCCGAAATAGTGGAAAAACATCTCATTTTTTTTCGCTTTTTTAAATTTGGCGCTCGATATTTTGGAAACGAAGAATGATATCAAAATTTTGAGAAAAACTCCTCTGAACAATTTAATCAGCTACAATTTGAGCCTGAAACAAAGACGATCGGGTTTAGGGTTTGCCCTGTAGCTTAACCTTTAACTTCGAAAATGTTTTTTCGATCGCTTCATTATTTTAGCCCCCATTTTCGCTCAGAGTGCGACATCGCCTTGGTGTCGTAAGTAGGGCATGGAATACCGGAATGATTTTCATACCGGTATTGATACCGGTATTGAAATTTCAAATACCGGTATACCGAAATTTCGGTATTTTTTCGGTATTTTTTTTAAATACTGCTAGTTACTGTTTAAATGATTCCAAGAACGATTATTAAGTCTAATTTGCGGAAAGTGATTAAAGCTATATGTCAGAAACACTCAAACTATTTACCAACTCCCTAGAAACTACAAAAGGTATTAAGTATTAATAAGTATTAATCCTAGGTATTAAGAACTACAGACCCATCTCACTTCTGAGCCATGTCAATAAATTGTTTTCAAGAGTCCCTACGAATCGTCTCGCTCGCAGGTTCGACGAATTCCAACTTCCCGAAGTAGCTTGTGCTATACAGAAGACCGGGGAGTATATTCTGCCACTTTGCGTGGCGTTCGTGGACCATAGTCCACATTACAAAAATATTAACGTCATAATCGTGTTCCAATCAAAGGCTTTCTCATAAGAAAACCGTTGATTGGATATAGAAACCTGGGCGGTGTTGCAGTCGGTCCTAAGGTGCCAAGTGGACTACAGGTATATGGAGGTGTTGAGGTACTTATACGAAAATGCCACCATGTCTATCCGAGTACAGAACCTGAGCACAAATCCTATTCAACTGCAGTGAGGTGTGAGACTTCATTATCATCATCATCAGCTTATCATCGTCCACTGCTGAACATAGGCCTCCCCGAGTGCACGCCACTAAGCACGATCCGCAGCTAAACACATCCAGTTTATGCCAGCCACCTTTCGAAGATCGTCGCTCCACCTTGTCTGAGGGCGTCGCACACTACGTTTGCCGATACGTGGTCTCCACTCAAGAACTCGTCTGCCCCAGCGGCCATCGATTGCACGGCTAATATGGCCGGTCCATCCGGTGGGCTATGTCAATCACTAGTTCTCTGTCGGATCACCTCGTTCCGGACCCGATCCCTCAGAGAAACTCCGAGCATAGCCGCTTCCATAGCTTGCTGCGCGACTTTAAATTTGTGAACCAGCCCCACAGTAAGTGTCCACGTTTCGGATGCGTATATCATGACAGGCAGGAGGCACTGGTTGAAGACTTTCGTCTTTAGACTCTGTGGAATACGCGACTCAAAGACTCGACGAAGTTTCCCATATGCTGCCCAGCCCAGCTGTATCCTTCTGTTGGCCTCTCTCTCGAAGTTGTTTCTACCCTATTGCAATGTTTGCCCGAGGTAGACATACTTGTATTTCGTAACAACTTCGAGATGACCACCTTGTACTGCAATGGACAGGTGTGAGACAGGGAGATGTTATTTCTCCGAAACTGTTCACAGCTGCGTTAGAGGACATCTTTAAACTCAGACTGGAAAGGACTCGGCATCAACGTTACCAGCACCTTCGTTTTCCGATGATAGAATTCTTATGGCTGAGACCTTGGAAGACCAGGGGCCCTATTTTTGAATCGCTCGACTGGTGTCGAGCGGTCGTTTCTACTGATTTTCGTGCGACATCTCATACATTTGAGTTGATTTGTCGAACGAAAAACAGTAGAAACGAGCGCTCGACGCCAGTCGATCGATTCAAAAATAGGGCCCCTGAACACAATGCTTGAAGATCTCCGTAGTGCTTCCCAAACAGTGGGTCTCGGGATGATCAGGTTGTACCCGCTCCACTCCTGTTCATGTTGGGAACACTAGCCTTGAATTTATTGACTATTACGTATACTTAGGACAGGCAGTTCAGTTAGGTAAGTCCAACGGTCCAACTTCGAGAAAGAGATCTCAGGTGGCAGCATTCGGGAAGCTTCGAAAAATCTTCGCATCCGATTTCCCTCAGTGTCTCAAGACGAAAGTCTATGACCAGTATGCGTTACCAGCGATGATTTACGGCAGTGAAACGTGGTCGCTAACTATGGACCTCATAAGGATGCTCAAGGTCACCCAGCGTGCAATAGAGAGAGCCATGCTTGGCGTTTCCCTGCGTGATCGAATCAGAAATGAGGAGATCAATAGGTTAACTTAAGTAACCGACATCGCTTGAAGGATTGCTCAGCTGAAGTGGCAGGGGGCGGGACACACACACACATACACGGGGGCGAGAAGAACCGATGGTCGTTGGGGCGGAAAGGTTCTGGAATACCGACCATGCTCAAGACGACGTTCCGTGGGTAGGCCCCGCTAAGGTGGACCGAAGACCTGGTGAAGTGAAGGTCGCGGGAAGCCGCTGGATGCGTGCAGCGTAGGATCGATCATCGTGGAGATCCTTGGAGGAGGTCTATGCCCAGCAGGGAGTGTCATGCGGCTGATATGATCCCCCTTTTTAGCGAAGTACCTAAAATGCACGATGCCTATGATACTAGCTAGCGTGTAGTGTTTTGCGTAGGTGTTTTTTTTTAATCGTGATTATTCGTGATTCGTGTCATATAAAAACGCATCTGCAGTATGAACAACACTATAAGCCATAGAAATTGAGCGTTTTGCATAGTCTTTAAGCACTGTTGCAAAAATAGATAACTTTTTTCAAAATACCGAAATACCGGTATTTTGTCCTCAAATACCGGTATCAAAATACCGAAAAAATTTACCGGTATACCGGTATTTCGGTATACCGGTATCCATGCCCTAGTAGGTACCGTTTTTAGTAGTAATCATGCAAAACGTTCAGAATTATGTTAAATGATTTTCTTTTCTTTTTTAAAAGACTAATACGCAAGAAATGATATTTCCATTTTCTTATTATAATGCTTTAAACATCTACATTTGTTAATATACTAATATCGAGGATGAATCTGAAGTATAATTAATGATTAAACGAACTTACCTGTAAGTGAAGTTCTATCATAATTATACGAAGGATTCATCCGAAGATATTAGTATAGAATCCCGCCCTCCCTACTCATTATTGTAAATTACAATAACTATCTACCCACTGAAGAAAATGAGGAAATATCAGAAGATTTGGACTTTAAACTAAATGAAGTGGTTGGCGTCTAGTAGTGACGAGGATAGCTCGGACCGGAAATGTCAAAATATCTGTAAATTTTTAGTCAAAAACCTTCTCTTTTTAGGTTTTTTAGGTTATTGCTTTAAAATAACGTGCTAAGTGGTGATACATGCAAGCGATACTACATTTGTTAATATACTAATATCTTCGGATGAATCCTTCGTATAATTATGATAGAACTTCACTTACAGGTAAGTTCGTTTAATCATTAAGTATCTGACAAAGTCACTAAAATGTATTTTATTTGATTTTAATAGCTTCTTCTAAAAATATTTTGTTTGTCCTTATTTGTCAATATACTACTAATTTTAGAAATTCAATACAAGGCCAAAGAATTTACATGTTTGGCTGGGAGTAATAGTACTTTCTTGATAGTTAATGAGGATCTTAAATATTTGAATCATTGTTTTTATAGTTTCTAATACTTGTGAGAAATTTTGGTAATTAATACCCAGACAAAAGTGTCATCTTAATAGGTCGGTAGGTAATAATTGAATCCTGAAAATTAATGGTTAAAATTATTGATTTAAAACATTTAGTAAAGATGATGATTATGTGTAGTGCTATGCAAAAGCCAAAGAATAAGACCCAAAACTCAGGAAGTTTATTGTCTAAATAACATTCTTACTAATATTAAAAATGCAAAAGTCCTTTTGTTTGTTTGTTTGTTACACCTTCACGTCTTAGCTACTGAATATATCATCATGAAATTTTTATACACGTTGTCTGGGTTACAGAGAAGGACATACGGTACCTTTAATCCCGAAAGGAAAATATTGTTCTCGAGGGATAGCAAGAAACATTTCCATGCAGGTGTTAGATGAAAGAAAACATAATGATAAGAAATAAAACTAAAAAAGTGAAATTAAATGAAATAGTATTTATTCAATTTAATCGTCCATTTCTTTTACCCTACTACCCGTTCGGACGTCATTTTTTAGCTGAGAAGAAGAACGGGCGGAAGAAACTCGTCAGCATTATCAATTCAGACATTTACAAATATATTGTTACAAAGTACAACAAATTAATCTTAAAAAAATATATAGCTTAATCTCATATTTATTAAAATACTATATAATTTACCAGCCAAATGAAAAGAGATCAAATCTAGTACTTTACTTATTAATATCACAAGTAACCAGGATAATCATAAAATTGAATATGAAATTTAATAGCGGGTGGCCTCTGAATACTAATTTAATCACACTCACATTATTTTATAACATTTCAAATCAATTATTCTAAATAACACAATAATAATGTACTTAACTTATGAATCGTGTTGCCGACAACCTTTCCGCCACTCAAAACTGGCATAAGCTCCGCTCTGGTCAACGTCTGTGCAAAAAGTGTCCCACAAGTGCTGGACTCTTTCTTTTATAGCAGTGACAAACAAATAAACGTCATCGAGCTGTCAGTACAGAACACGTGTACATAATTGGTCAACTAGAGTACTCTTTACGTTATTTAAGTAATTACAGAATTGAGAATATATCTAGAAACTAGAATTATATTACAAAATTAATATTGTTAGAAATAAATAGTGTAAATGTCGTTTTAACAATGATTTTTCATTTGAATCGTAATCAAATCAACTTCCTGAATCGAGAAATCTAAATTTTCCTTAAACAACTAAAAATATAGTGCTAAAGTTATAAAAAATCTAAAAAGATATAACACAGGCGAAGCCGCGGGCGGCCGCTAGTCTTAAATGCTTTTTGCGCTGTGTGTAAAAGCAACTGTTCTCAAGGACTAATAGTTGTGCCATGACATTATCAGGGCACATGTTATGAGTTTATAATCGTTCTAGCATCCTCCATAAAATGTTCAGAAAGTACCCACATGTTGTTTTTTCTTTTGTAAAGAAAATAAAATATGTATATTTGTTTATTTTCTAATTTAACTAACTGAATACTTAGGATTAGTGTAGGAAAGCACATAACGGTCGTTTGTGATAGTTTTTACTCGAATCGAGAACGTATTTTAGCTGACCAGCTAAAAATACAGACAAGGTACAGACCTTTTGTTCTGATCCAGTAGCGCGACGGTGTTGACGGTGGTGATTACAGGTAGCCCTTGGAGCTGGAAGCTGCAGGTGCCGCAAGGCTGATGAAACACGTTAAACTGGCCCTGCTGGTTGCTGTCCGTCACCTCGGCCCAATTGCTTGTGTTCCAAGATATGGTTGTGGTTGTTGTGGCAGACCCCAAGTTTAGAGAGGACTGATCAGTAGGTGTACGTAACTCATAAAAGTGTCACTGGTCAATATCTCGTATTGACTCGGGGAAAAAAATTCACTGGTCAATATCTCGTATTGACTCGGGAAAAAAGTACCATTGGTCAATATCTCGTATTGACTCGAGGCAAATATGAGGCAGTTTGCCTTTGTGAATAACTTGCATACTTTTCATCACTAAGAGAAAAGATAATTGTGAGTCTACCTTCAACATTCGTATCACTTGCATAGTGACGGTATTTTACCGTTTCTCACGAATTAATTGACGTCTATAATTTCACTGATTTTAAGACTATAGTTAAACAAAAAAGTAATATTTTTGTGACTACGTGCGTCTCGCGCGCGCGCGCAACAAAGAATGAGGTGAGGTTGACGCGGCGGCGGGCAGCAATGGTCGGAGGCGGGGAGGGGAAGGCTATTGCTTTCTCTTTCCCGCTTGGGCGCTGAACTACGTGCGACAGAGTGCGAGCGAGTAGCAGAGCTACTACTTTGTAACAAAATAAATCTC
Organism: Agriphila tristella; assembly: GCA_928269145.1. Taxonomy (NCBI): domain Eukaryota; kingdom Metazoa; phylum Arthropoda; class Insecta; order Lepidoptera; family Crambidae; genus Agriphila; species Agriphila tristella. The sequence goes on from OV743444.1 coordinate 11,518,810, forward strand.
AGAGACGAAGAAGGGATAATCATAGATATTTTCTATACTTAAACGAAAAAATAAGATACGACTTTTCTGCATCTTTTTACTGCTTTCTTTGCATCTTTTACACCATTTGACTATAAAGGACGTCATTTCTAATAGACTCTCTCTTTCTATCTTTTCTCTACAATACAAACTGCAATTTATTGAAAAGAACACTAACGTCAGTCACTGGGTGCGTGGCTGGCCCGACTAAGACCCAAGTTCACCAACAGATGATTAAATTTTAATCAGTTGTTTAAAACATAAACGACCGATTTACAATATAATGCTGTTCACCAAACACTAACCATTGATTATATGCTGTAACCGACTGTTTAACTTAAACGAAGGAATTGACTTAGTTTAACCGCTGGTTACGTCTATTTCTCGTACTGTACCTATCACTTTTAGGTAAAATAAAATGCAAGACGCATTGAAATATATTTTTTGATGAAAAAATAACACATAATAATAATAGTCATTTATTTCAGGCAAGAGAAATATCATTTACAATATTAGACCCATATAATACAGACTAACATACATAATAAATTATATCTTAACTATTTATTTACACGTAAGTATAGAAGGCGGGGACGTGCGCAGTGTCCGGAAGTCTAAACCGGCGGAAAAGGACACCCTTCGGCCAAAAACTTCCTTCATGAAGGTCGACAGTAGTCGGCAGCCTCACCACAAATGAATTGAAGTTCACGTTATGACGGGACTCCAACCGCTCGACCCTCAGCGTATATTTGGCTTTTATTCTGATGTACTCCACAATGTCATCGGATTTTCTAGAGTAATGCAGGCGGGACACGTACAGTGCGAGGCATGTATCTTGAATATTTTTCGACGAAGTGGGGATAAGTTCGCGCATGTGCTCTTGTGAGCGACCAATAGCGCGCGCCTCTCTCCCGCCGCCCGCGCCCCTCACCGCAACGCATACCCAAAATACTCGTTCCGCGCAATCCCCACCCGATTTCATGATTCGTGCCACTGACTGTACACCGGCGTCGTTGTCGGGATAGCCGGCCACAGCAGGTGATTGTGTCCAGTCGGGGCAGTGCCGCACAGACTACGACTAGAGGCCTTCTCTTCTTTAACACCTTCTTGAAGCCATCATCATCGCATCCTGTCTCCGCGGCACTGTTTGCTCACCTTTGGAGACCAATCCTTGTTTCTCTCGTTTGTAGCCCGGCCAAGATGTTTAGCGGGCTTGTTGGTAGCGAGAACAGCAGTGTAAGCACGCGTTGAGGTGTAGACGTTGTTGTTGAATCAGATTTTTTATTTTCGACGATGTCTTTATATTTTATTATTAGTTCAGTGAGAATGAGAACTGCTTTTTCATCATTATTGAAATTGGGTGTACGCTTATGTTTTTCCATATTAGTAGGGTATTTATATATTTAAATTTAATTCTTTGTTTATAATTAAAATTAAGTTTGTTTGAAACTGACTGACAAGTGACATGACATGAAAAGAGTAAAATATTTATACCAAAAAGACAGCGAGATCGACACAGATAATAGAAAATGACATTCCTATTCACTCATTTACGGATCATTGTTAAAAATGGCTGGTGAACATAAAAAAACGTGATCTGTTTAAACGATCAATTAATTTTAATGGAACGATTAGGTAATCAATGATTACGTTGTAGTTGGTGAACTCGACCCTAAAGCTGACCGGCGGACTGATTATCTAATTAAAAACCACCTAGCGACTGGTTGCAGTTCACAGATGATCGTGATCCATTGCTACTTCTTTTTTGGGTTAAAAAAAACATACCAAAGAAAGGTGGCAATGTATGTCAAATGCAACCGGTCGCTAAATAGTTTCTTTTTAGATAATCAGGGTGCGTGTTGCACATAAGCAAAATCTAACTCTCGAGTTTTAGTGGTGATCTCTGATTGGTCAAGAAACTCAGTAGTTAGATTTTGCTTGCAAACTCTAACTCCCCAGTTTCGCGCTAGTTTTGTTTGAGATCTCTGATTGGTCAAAAAAGTCAGTAGTTAGGTTTTGCGCGCAAACTCTAACTACTGAATGCGCATCCGCTAATGAGTGCGCTTCAAAATTCAGATGTCAATTGTCTTTGTAAATATTCCTTACGTATGAAATTTACGTTTTGTATGGAGAATTTTTAACAAGTTGCAGTTTCCATTCTATAATTTTTTACAATTTATTTAAGAACCGTGAACGTTATTTTAACAAAACTTTTATGTAAGTACAAATGTTTAGGCAACGTAACTTTAACGAAAATTAGGCTACGTTGCAATGGATTAAAGTGGTCATTTTTTTAACCAAAAAATGAGAAGAGGTATTTCAATTTATAGGTAAAGAATATTTAGTTTAGCATAAAAAACGCACTCAGTAGTTAGAGTTTGCGCGCAAAAACCCTAACTACTGAGTTTTTTGACTAATCTGAGATCACTAACGAAGCTATCGCGAAACTGGGGAGTTAGTTTGCGAGCAAAATCTAACTACTGAGTTTCTTGACCAAACAGAGATCCCCATCAAAACTCGAGAGTTAGATTTTGCTTATATGCGACCGGGTTGTACTTTTTCGGCCCCGTGGTGCCATTTTTAAGCAATATCACAGAATAGATAATAGTACGCAATATTTGTTTGCAATTACACTTTCATAGATTTTAGTTCGCTGGATGTTAGTAATCTACTCCTGCGAGGTTGTTGGTGTTTTACAAATAACTTTGTATAGTTTTGAAATGTGCTCATTAAGGCTTTTCATTTGATGCCCATTTTTTTTTATTTATTTGGTTCACCAACAGCTACATCGACACTTATTCTAGGTAAATTAGATTATGGCTGTGCATTTAGCATATCACAGTATTATGCTAAATGCACAGCCAGTTACAGGTGAACACCTCATGCAAAATGGCATACGAAGCCTTTCTTTACCTACTTAAATATAAAAAACGGACTAGTAAAACAGACTAAAGAGTATAAAATAAATTTTCTTTAAATATTTAGTACCCTACAGAAATTTTAAACCTAAAAACGTGGGGCGCATTTTGTAAAATTTATCATCCATATTGTCTTTAGCCGTTTTTAGGTTTAAAATTTCTGTAGGGTACTAAATATTTAAAGAAAAAATTATTTTATACTTTTTAGTATGTTTTACTAGTCCGTTTTAATATTTTTAGTCCGACTTTTTTGTAATAAAAACGTGTTTTTAAAAAAGTTTTTTTCAGTAAATTTTTATTTTCTGCTTTTTAGTTAACGAGCTAAGACTAAAAATATACCATCTCCTATCGGAGCACTTGTCAAGACGATTCAAACGGGCCCAACCCAAACTCGATGGGGTTGCATGGTTTTATTACAGAGTTTCTATGGCCTTCCTCCGGCTCCATCATCAGATCCTTGGACACCATTTCCCATTAAAGTACTCGTCAAGATGATTCAAACGAGCCCAAACTCGATAAGATTGCATGGTTTTATTACCGAGTTCCAGTGGCCTTCTTCCGGCTCCATCATCAGACCCTGGACACTATTTCCCAACAAAGTACTCGTCAAGACGATTCAAACGAGCCCAATCTCGATGGGGTAGCGTGGTTTTATTAAAGAGTTCCTGTGTCCTTCCTCCGGCTCCATCATCAGACCCTGGAAACTATTTCCCAACAAAGAACTCGTCAAGACGATTCAAACCAGCTCAAATTTGATGGGGTTGCACGGTTTCAATATTGAGTTCCTATGGCATGGCCTTTCGGCTTCATCATCAGACCCTAAACCACATCTCCTACTAGAGTTCTCGTCAAGTCGATACTAACGAGCCCAAACACGATGGGGTTGTATGGTTTCTTCATAGAGTTCCTGTGGCCTTCTTCCGGCTTTATCATCAGATCAGCTCAATGACATCATAATATTGCATTATAATATATAATAATATAATAATTTATTTCCATAAAAGTCTTTTACATGTTTATACATCATAACACAGATTTGACACAAACTGTTACAAAATAAGATTTTGGTGACACTAGCACCCTTGCTAAGTTGAGAAGACAACTTGTATAAAAGGTGCTAGGCCCAACCCTGAAAGAAGTAGTATAAAGCAAGGTTACATGAAATTGCGTCGTTTAATGCTATTTAGTATTGACAAATAAATTATTTGAAATATAAATTTAAAAAAGATATAAGTAATTTTAATTTAATGTGTGTACAGTTTCAGTAAGTGTGTGTGTGTGTGTTGTGAGTAGTGTGTGTGGGATGTGTGTATGTGTGTGTGAGTGTTGGGCATTGCCTTTCAGTTCTGGCCTAAGTTTCAAGTCTCTAGCTCATCGGGAAGTTAGTATGGTTAGTATGGTTTTATTACCGAGTTTCAGTGGCCTTCTTCCGGCTCCATCATCAGACCCTGGACACTATTTCCCAACAAAGTACTCGTCAAGACGATTCAAACGAGCCCAATCTCGATGGGGTAGCGTGGTTTTATTAAAGAGTTCCTGTGTCCTTCCTCCGGCTCCATCATCAGACCCTGGAAACCATTTCCCAACAAAAAACTCGTCAAGACGTTTCAAACGAGCCCAAATTTGATGGGGTTGCACGGTTTCAATATTGAGTTCCTATGGCATGGCCTTTTGCTTCATCATCAGACCTTTTTTTTTTTTTTTTTTTTTAATGCCGTAGAAAAATGCATTTATGCGCTTCCCTTCCCGCTGGTGATCGGGAAGGGGGCATGTGGGACTCACCAGGAGGGGACCGCAACATTCAACGTTGTGGCTCCCTCCACGACTACCTCCCGTAATTCCACCAAGTCAAAGCTCGATGGAATCCCGGGAGGAGGGAATACCCACTAAAAAACTACGGCACTTGCCCACTCGCCACCGGTTGGTCATACGGGGGGCCATGGGTGGTAATCACCCCAATTGACCCGGTGGCTCGCCCGACTACCTCTTCGCGGTTGGGAAATGGCCGGGCAAGTTTGGCCATCTCCCCAGACGGTCGGGGACCGTGCAATGCAGGCGATGGGTCACCACCCATCGCCCACGTGGTCCCCGTCAGAGCGGAATGAGGTGCTCAAAGCGCCTCCTCCTTACGCCCACCCGCCTGCGTCGGAGCCGGTTCGCATGAGCCTCCTCTTCGCGAACCCGCTCCGATGCCTCCTTTTGCAGGATAACCTCCTCGCAGAAGGAGACTACCGCCTCCCAGGATCTCTCGGTGGCCAGCATGGCCCGTACCACGCTGGGCAGCGAGAGATCCGCCCCAATCACAGATACCAGAGTACTGCGCTGCGGAGCCCAGGCCGGACACACTTCAAGGGTGTGCTGGGCACTGTCCTCCGCATCGCCGCACTCGTAGCACTGTGCGGACGCTTCACTTCCAATCCGACACAGATACTTTCCGAAGCACCCATGCCCGGAAAGCATCTGCGTCAGCCTAAAGGTTAGCGTCCCGTGCTTTCGGGAGCACCACTCCTCAACAAGCGGTTGGATCGCTTCTAGCGTCTTAACACCATAGGGTTCAGTCCCCATCTGCGCCTTCCAGACTTCCAATTCGACCTCTTCGGCCATGCGCCGTTCTGCTACGACTTCTTCGAGGGTGGGACGCTCTCCTCTTTGAAGCGCCTCCGTGCGATACCTGTACACCTCCCTGAGTACCTGAGCTTCTAGCTCCCAGGGAGGTGTACCCGCGAGTGCGCAGGCCGCCGCGCACGAGACCGTTCTATAGCCGCGGACAATTCTAATGGCCATCGCTTTTTGTGCCCGGCGAAGCATCCTTATGTTGTGATCGTTCAGGCGATCCGCCCAGACCGGCGCGCCATACATGGCCATACTCCTTAGCACGCCGGCAAACAACCTTCTGCATTTATCGCTTGGACCTCCTATGTTCGGCAAAATTCGCCCAAGAGCATTGGCCGTTTTAACAAGTTTCGGGGCAAGTTGACGGAAGTGCTCCTCAAAACTCCACCTTCCGTCTAACACCAGCCCCAAATACTTTATCCACGGCTTCACAGGAATTGTAGCCCCGTCAACCCTCAGAGATGCGCCCGCTGGGGGACCCCTTCGTGGCCCATGGAGACAGACTGCTTCCGTCTTATCGATTGCGACATTTAACCCTAGCACCCTAATGCGATCAGAGACCAGAGATGCCCCTACCCCCGCCAACCTCCTTGCGTCATCAAATGTCTTGCCCCGGACGACGACCAGTGTGTCGTCTGCGTAACAGAATACCTTCATCCGAGGCAAGAGAACCCCACGCAATACCCAGTCGTAACCGATGTTCCACAGGAGCGGCCCGAGTACTGAGCCCTGTGGAACACCGCATACCATTTCCCTGGTTACCAATCCCCCGCCGCTGGACGGATATACTACCTCCCTTCCCACGAGGTAGCTCTCGACCATTTTGACTAGGTATGGAGGCAGGCCATGGAACCTTAGCCCCTCCTTGATTATATCGAAGGAAAGTGAATTGAAGGCATTTCTGATGTCCAATGAGACTGCAACAACCACTTCCCGACGATCCACCGCCCTCTCCGAATGCTCCCTGAGAGCTTGGATTGCGTCTATCGTCGACCGCTTGCGTCGAAAGCCATATTGGTTGTCAGCCAAATTGGGGCCCACCGTCTCCAGATGCTGGACTATCCTGTCTGCGATTATTTTTTCCAGCATCTTCGCCAGCTCATCCAGCAGCACTACAGGACGATAGGCCGACGGAGAATCACGTGGTCGACCCTCTTTTAGAAGCAGACACAGGCGTCCCCGCTTCCAGACTTTCGGGAACTCACCCACCTCTAAACAATCGTTAAACAGCGCCCGAAGCAGTTCCCCCAGATGCTTCAGAGCCGTGGGCAATACTCTCCCGGGGACGCCGTCAGGGCCAGGTGCCTTCTTTTTAGATTTGAGTCGGTCCACCACCGCCTCCATTTCAAGCTCCGTGACCGGAAAGAAGCCTGAATCTTCCTCGACCGGGTCCTGGGGGGCAAAAAGAGGAGCTGTTAGCGGAGCGAAATCCGGGAATAAGCTGGATACCACCCTCGAGAGGAACTCTGGTTCCATAGTGTCCATAGGGGGTGCCTGGTGGCAGAGTTTGCTCCTAACCATCCGAAACGAACGCCCCCATGGGTCCCTATCAAGGCTTGCCAGAAATTCCTCCCATGCTCGATCTTTAGCGCTGGCAATGCCGACTGCAAAGGCCTTCTTCGCCTCTATGTAGGCTGTCAGGAGCCTTTGTTCCATCCCTGGTCGATTTCTACGTCGCCTTCTGCATCTTTGTAGTGCCCTTCTGGCGCGGAGACTTGCAGATCGAAGAGCCTCCATTTCCGCCGACCACCAGTACACCTGGGATTTCTCAGGAGGACCGTGTACTCTTGGCATCGCCGCGTCACATACAGCTGTGAGGGAGCGAGTGATTCTCCTCACTCTTTCCTCGATACTACCGACAGGATGCTGGGCTTCAGAGCACCATGCCTCTACCAAGGCAGCCTCCTCAGCCAATTCCTTGTCTAGCCTGGTAACAGCCCACCTCGGGAAAAGGTCACTCACTTGACTTGCACTCACAGCAGGTGTTCCCGCCCTAGGGGAGACCCTGAAACGGATGTATCTGTGATCCGATAGGGTCTCCGGCTCAGTTAGAACTGTCCAGTCCTTTATCCTAGGGGCTAAAGCGGGCGTCGCAAACGTAATATCAACCCTTGAACCCCCTGTTCCCCTTACACATGTAAAAGTCGTGCCCCTATTGAGAATAACTAGTCCGGCTGACATCGCCCAGTTATTCACTAGCACACCCTTCCTATCGGTGACCGGGGAGCCCCATGCAGGATGCTTTGCATTAAAGTCCCCTCCTACAAGTACTTGCCACGGAGCTAGCCGCCTGACAACCCCACTCATCATGTTGAGCCACTGAGCCAGTTCGTTTTCTGGCCGGTTCGGAGAGAAATACACGCTTACCAAGGCAAATTCCCTCCATATCACTGCCACGTATCCCGGTCCCCTCTCCCTGACCGAGAGGGGAGGGGAGTGGGTGGCCTTGATCGGTGCCAGAATGGCAGCCGTTTCATCCTCATCCCTTACCCAATTTGTGCGTTGTTGGGGCACACAATAAGGCTCCGAAATTATCAGGAGATCCGAGCTATATTCCACTGCGTGCTGCATTAGTATGTCCTGAGAGGCAGCGCAGTGGTTAATATTCGCCTGGAGGAAATTGAGATCGCGACTAGGCATTAAGGTTCTATCTCAACTACCTCCATGGCACCGTTACCGGTCCCGCCCTCGTTATCCCTAAGTTTGGGAGGCGCTTTCACCTTCACAGGTGGAGGGCGACAGCTCTTTCCACCCATTATGTGCCCAGAGGGCAGCTTTGCCTCTAGGCATATGAGGCACTTCATTTCCATGTTACAGTGCGCAATTCTGTGCCCCTCTCTGCCGCATCTGTAACATTCATTGGAGCGATCCACCTCTGATTCACACATCTGACGCGTGTGTCCCACGGCCATACATTTGAAGCAGCGGAGTGGGAGAGCCTCCAATACTTTAATGTGAGCGCAGCTCCATCGCACCATTATTCGCCCCGCCTCCACAAGAACCTTCGCTGCCGCCGTGGGACACTTTGTCATTACGACACCCAAGCCTCCCGGTCCAGCCCTGATGGGTCCTACTTTAATCTGATCTTTGGGACATCCTCCCTTTCCAGCCATGGTCTCTTGGATGAGCTCCGCTGTGACTGAGTCGTCCAGCCCGGAAATGCGTAAGTCTGCGCACTTCACGGGTCTGGAGACGTTTGCAACCCCATCCAGCACTGTTCGAAGCTTCGCGGCCATTTCATCAGCCTTTTCCGCCCCTGTTGAGCCTGGTATCTCAATCATGCGAGCGCCCGTTTGCGTTATTTTGACATGTACCCGCTCTAACCCCAGTTCCTCTAGCTTTACTGCCTCCCTGGCCCTCCCAATGATGTCCTTGTAGGTTATTCCCTTCTCTGCAGCCTCTGGCGGGATAGTTAGCACCACCGCTGCAGTGTTGGGGGGTGTTAACTTTATCTTTTTCGGCCCTTTCGGCGTTTTTGAAGCAGGGTTCTGCTTCTCTTGCAGCGCTTTTGCCTTTGCTGGCCGGTTCTGCTTTTTAGGCTTTTGCGGCTTTCCTCCTTTTCCAACCAATTGCCAGTCCCCACTATTCTCATTGGGATTGTCCAATTCCTGCGTTTGTGCCTCAGGGCCTATGCTCGGACCAGACGATCCCGCTGCAGCATCAGCGTATGAGGGCTTCGGCCCTTTTTGCGCCGCGGACTTTGCGACATTTTTCTGGTTGTTCACCCCTAAGGGAGGACGATGACTTTTACCAGGCAGAAGCCTACCATCAATCTCCAGGCCCTCGAATCTGGTTGACATCAGGTTCTGAATGAACTCCATAGTGGATCTTTGTATTTCGAGCATGATCTGGTTAGCGTCAATGGGGTTTTCCTCCCTGCCCTCAACCGCAGACTGTTTCTTCGCCTCTGTTCTTAAACTTACTACCTCCTTGCTTTTCTCTTGAAAGCTATCTTTAAATGCTTTCAGTTCCTGCCTGAGTTTATCCATCTCATTGCTCAACCTAAGATTTTCAGACTTAAGGCGCCGAATCTCCTCAGCTTGATCCGCGCCATTTTCCACCATTTCCTTCAACTTCTTTAGTGCATTCATGCCGTTATTCGTCTTAGCTGGGGCCATCCTTGATCCAGAGTCATTGAGGACTTGGAAAACCATCTGGTAGTTTGACTCAAGGATCTCCTCCGTGCTGCCTTCATGCGTAAGCTTGGCCACCTTTGCACCCTTCTTAACACTTGCCGGGGGCCCCTTCCTATACGTCTTAGGGCTGTTTTCTGGAGGGGACCAATCGGATTCCGATTGATCCACACTGTCTTCGCTGCTTGCCTTCAGACGTTTTTTGGCTAAACTATTTCCCGCATACGTGCCCGCGGTTGCCATGGGTGTACGTGCTGGTCCCGCATGTGCCGCCTTCTGAGCACTAACCTTTGGAGGTTCCTTCACATCCTTCTTAACAGCTCCCTTCAGCGCCTCCTTATTAGCCCCTCTGGTCGCTCTCTTAACGGCCCCTTTTGCCGCACCCTTGGCAGCCTCCGTGGTAGCCGCCTTGGTGGCTTCCTTAGTCACCTGTTTTGGATGAGCAGTTCTCAGATCTTCCACTGAGTTTACCCCTTCTTTCGCCACCTTCTTGGCTGTTGCTTTAGTCACCCCCCGAGCAGCCTCTGTAAATACCTCCGTGACGACCTCCATTGCGACTTCCTCAGTCATCTGACTTGGTTGAATACTCCCCAAGTTTTCTACCAAGTTAGCGGTTCCTTTAGCCCTCTCCTTAATAATCCCTTTGGCCTCCCTGTTGGAAGACTCCGTGACAGCCTCCATATCAGCGTCCCTAATCGTCCGACTCGAGTTAATGTTTCGCAAGTTTTCCATCGATCTAGCCATCAATTTCCCCCTCCTGTTTGGATCATCTGAAAGAGCCGTCTCTTTCAGGAACTTCAAACGGAGATAACTCTCTTGTTCCCTCATCGTACCCGACCTAGTACGGCCGAGCAGTTGTATTTCGGCGCAGTTTATTTTCGGACTCAGCGCTTTGTCCTCTGAACAAGTGTTCCCCCCCCCAGAATACGAAGGAGATTTGCCAACCACCGAAGTGGTCGGGAGGGATTCTCTTCCCGCAGTGCGGTCCGTACCCTCCTGGGGTATTGTCTGTTTACATTTGTCCATTTTCATAGGATTTGAGCCTCTTTTTAAGGGGCAGGCTCCCCTTGGTTTTTTATAGTGGTGTCCTTCCACGCAGCCCCCACTAAGAAGTGGCGGCCTCCAGCCCCGCACCACGTGCGGGATTCCGGCGCTCCTGGCACTACGTCCACAAAAGACCGCTAGGCCTCCAAAAGGCCCTCGACACTCCGACCCGCGTCGCCGCTACTCGGAAACGTCCAAGACGCCGGCCGGGTCCCACCTCGCCAGACTATTAGCCACCACTGCAACTGCAGTGGCACCCAGGGTGCACCACGTGGAGGTTGTCTGGCACGCACCCCCATCATCAGACCCTGGACCTCATCTCCCATTAGAGTACTCGTCAAGACGATGCTAACGAGCCCAAACACGATGGGGTTGTATGGTTTCATCATAGAGTTCCTGTGGCCTTCTTCCGGCTTCATCATCAGATCAGCTCAATGACACCATAATATTGCATTGCCTTCCAGTTCTGACCTATGTTCAAAGTTTCAAGTCTCTAGCTCATCTGGAAGCTAGGATAAAATCGTTAGCAAACTTTGTGGAGAAACAACAAACAAACGTGTTAATAAAAAAACATTCTTAATAATTATAGTGCATATATGTATAGTACTATGGGCAACAGCGACGCTTAACCAGTTTGCAACAAAATTCGTGTGCGCGCGTATCGCCCCTACACGAACTAAACGTAAAGGTGCGTCCAGATATGTTCTTTTGCCCGTACCGTACCTCCGTTCCGATCGGCGTCGCGATCAAAGAACGCTAGTCTGGACGCATGTTCGGAACGGTGCGGAGGTACGCCGTTCCGTTCGCCGAACAGGTACGCCCCGATCCACCTCGAATCTCTCGCTCTTTTGCCCGTACCCGTATCTCTCGCTCTTGAGCGTCGCGAACAAAGAACGCTAGTCTGGACGCATGTTCGGAACGGTGCGGAGGTACGCCGTCTCGATCGCCGACAGGTACGCTCCGATCCATCGCGAGTCGGTTTTTTCGCCCCGTTCAAAGGAAAAACGGAACGGAGGAACGGTACGGCGCTAGTCTGGACGTGATCGCGGCGACGCCGACGTTCGGAGGTTGTAGTACAGTAGCCCGTAGTACATTTAAATTACGAAAAAGGTTAGGTATCGTTTGCCGTTGTGATATAGTTATTTATTATGAAATTATAGATACTTTAACCCAAGTTTTACAGATCGCAACTCGCCGTAACCTATATTTGTATATCTCCAAAAATGAGAGTTTTTATTTTTCAAGGTTAATCACATGGTTTAGCTATTGTCGTGTTCTACAGCGCTATGTTTGATTGCCACTGATAATAGTTAGACTGAGAAAAGTAGCCATACACAGATAGCGCTGTAGAACACGACAATAGCTAAACCATGTGATTAACCTCGAAAATAAAAAAAATAATCATTTTTGGAGATATACAAATATAGGTTACGGCGGGTTGCGATCTGTTAAAGTATCTATAATTTTGTAATAAATAACTATATCACAACGGCAAACGGTAACCTTTTTCGTAATTTAAATTTACTACGGGCTGCTGTACTATTGGATCGGAACGTTGATACGGAACGGAGGTACGATACGGCGCTAGTCTGGACGTGATCGCGGCGACGTTCGGCGGTTTGATCGGAACGGTGGTACGGAACGGAGGTACGGAACGGGCAAAAGTAGCGTCCAGACTTATTTGATCGGAACGCTGGTACGGAACGGAGGTACGGTACGATCAAAAGAACATATCTGGACGCACCTTTAAGGTGGTTTCATAGTAAAATTTATTACAAAATTATAGATACTTTAACAGATCGCAACCCGCCGCAACCTATATTTGTATATCTCCAAAAATGTTTTATTTTTATTTTTCGAGGTTAATCACATGGTTTAGCTATTGTCGTGTTCTACAGCGCTATGTTTGATTGCCACTGATAATATTAAGACTATGAAAAGTAGCCATACACAGATTTAAGACCAGATGAAATGGATGTACTTTATCTGGTCTTAAATCTGTGTATGGCTACTTTTCAGTCTTAATATTATCAGTGGCAATCAAACATAGCGCTGTAGAACACGACAATAGCTAAACCATGTGATTAACCTCGAAAAATAAAAAATAATCATTTTTGGAGATATACAAATATAGGTTGCGGCGGGTTGCGTTCTGTTAAAGTATCTATAATTTTGTAATAAATAACTATATCACAACGGCAAACGGTAACCTTTTTCGCAATTTAAATTTACTACGGGCTGCTGTACTATTGGATCGGAACGTTGATACGGAACGGAGGTACGGTACGGCGCTAGTCTGGACGTGATCGCGGCGACGTTCGGCGGTTTGATCGGAACGGTGGTACGGAACGGAGGTACGGAACGGGCAAAAGTAGCGTCCAGACTTATTTGATCGGAACGCTGGTACGGAACGGAGGTACGGTGCGATCAAAAGAACATATCTGGACGCACCTTTATGGTTGTGACGGCGCGGCGTGCAAGCGATTTTGACCTTAGCAGTGGTTAAGCGTCGCTGTTGCCCATGGTACATAGACTATCTGCATGTATACGTCTAGTTTTCTAGAATGACTGTTATATAATTTACAAATTCTGCAAATGAGTGAGTTCGGACCGAATTTTGTTTTTCTGAATGGCGGGCAAAGTAGTAGGATCTGGGTCCTCGGATATCTGTAAGGCACCTTAAATCTTATTTGGCTCAGTAAATCTGGACAGTCAATTTGGTTCCGTAACAACTTGTAAAGGAAGACAAGATATTGAAGAGAGGGTCTCCAGCTTCCTCATATGCTATAGAGAAATTCTAAGCAAGCCATATTTTAAAGCATAATAGCAGCAATCATACTTCCAGAGATAATAGCAGCCACCATAAGTTCGTTACCACCTCGGCAATTTGCGTTGTCAAACTAAGCGTGGAATCAATGTGAAGACCAAGGTTTTTAACACTGGAGCATAGAGACCTCTACGCGAAATAGGGTCTTCACAGGCAGACAGGCAGACACACGGACAACAAAGTGGTCCTATAAGGGTTCCGTTTTTTTTCTTTGGTACGGAACCATAAAAACATAAAACAAAAATATTATTTTTTGAAAGGAAGAAAGAAAAAAAGAAATAAATAAAGAAAAAATATATTCGGTGTACAAATAAATCTATAAAACACACACAAATAGAGATATAAGTAAATACTTATTTTTTAATAAAATTACAAAGAGACGAATTTTTGTCCAACTTAATTTTTTTTTTAATTCAAAATCCAAAATCGAAGTAGGTACCTACCTATGTTACGTTGAGAAAAATAACTTATACCTAAGCAAAAGCAAAATTAGTCGTAACTACGTTACATATAATAAGTAATAATAATAGCCAGTCATCGTATTATACGAAATGATAAAATTCAAACTAATCATTGAGAAAATAAACATACATTTTTCACTTTTCAAACGATAATATTATTTTTACTAAGGCTTTTCAGATTTACCGTCGTCATAAAAAAACATGAATTTGTTTTATACTTTGTTAAAGAACTTTTCATTTCTCGTATTCGGAAAGTGATGTAGGTATATTCAAACTGAGCAGCGGGTGAAAAACTCTTTGTTCCACCAAAGACCATATAATATCTCCAACTTTTAAAGGCCAAAGCCAAATCTGTCATCATAATTATATCAAACTGTAAATAGTCCTAGCAAGACTAAATTTCACAAATTGTTCTTATTTTTCATTTAAATTTAAATAGGTAAGGTATAGGTGAGTTGTTATAATAATTATAAGGTCTACCAAACAAATGTAGTTACTAAGTAAGCATGTTTTTATTAATAAACATTTTGAAAAACTAAGACTTTTTTACTTTCCTTATATTCAAAATGAAAAGTAGAGTGTTTAACTCGCGTAAAAGTCATCAATTCCATTTGGAATTACTTCCTTTTGACCCTCGTGTAACAAAGTTGCCGAGGGAGAAAAAAAACAGCCCTTGACAAGTTTCTTGCTGGTTCTTCTCGTTACAAGGTCTCCCGCTTAGGGTTTGCGAACCGATGGCGTAGCTTCTATGACGTTCACAAGACTGTCTGCATTTTAGTCATCAAGCAATATAGAGGTATTGCTTTAAATATATTATGCAAGTTAGGTTATCTGCATTTTAGTCATTAAGCATTGTAGACGTTTTGCTTTAAGGACATTTTCCAAGTTAGGCTTTCTGATCATAAAGGCTTGTAATTGTAACAGCCTAGACTGAATAAATGATTTTGAATTTTATACTTAATCCTTAAATAGTTCAATTATACTTGAAATGTTTCATTTTTGTTGCAGACAACATGCACACTCGCTCAGTCGTAAAAGGTCCATCTGCAAAAAAAGAACATATACTTAGCTAGCTATTTGCAATAGAAATTAATATTATTAATTTTCGTCAAAACCTATTAAAGTATGTTTTAATGCTGTTGGATTGTATGATTATGATCGATCACATCACAATGAAGGAGTCTTAAACTAAATGCAGTTATGTGCTCTCTGTTCTACATGCTATAATTATTGTTTTTATTCTTTGGAACACTTTATAATCCATTTTATTGAAATATTTTAAATAAAATGGCCTAATAGCCAATAAGTTCTTTACCGTTGTCAAACCACAGGTTAGTAGGAATGTCACAATCTTTTCTCGCTGCTGATATTGCGTGTCTTATCGCAAACGCCACACAAACAGCCAAGCACGTAGCTGGCTCACCAGTTACTGAAAAGAGCAAGACTAATAAAAAACCCACCTCTGCTGGGAAACAGACCTTCATGATGGATGGAAAGTTTCGACCGCCTCTGGGGCGCAGGGGTCCCGGGTTCGATTTCCAGGGGGGGTAAATGACATCAGGCAAATACCTTCGACAAAAAACCCAAGAATGTATAGCATTTCTGTTTTTTCCAAAATTAAGACTTGTAATTAGTAAGTCATAGAAATTATCCAGATTTAAGCAAAGCTTATATATTTTGAGAGTTATTTGTGTTTGAAACTTATTTTTTTGGTAACCCCGACACTATTACAGCAACACTAGTTACACAACCAAAACGTTCAATAACTGCGCTAATGATTAATCGGTGTTCTACCGCAATACCAAAATACACTAAAAACATAAAGTCTAAACTCCAGCGACATTTTTTTTTTAAATTCAACAAAATCTATCAATCAACACAGGATCATACTTTTTTGCCTTAGAGCCAAAAAGGAAGAAATGTGCATAATGTCGTATCAAAACGCTGTTTGATAGTTGAATGACAGAGACAGTTGACTGACAGTAAAAGTGACCAATGACAGGCCGACCAATCGTCTTTCGCGTTTTCTTCGTGTTCTGTCAATTGACTGTCAATGTCAGTCATTCAAGATGACATTGATGACACGCGTATGTTCCGAAACTACAGAGTACCAATGACATAGATGTCTTAAATACTTTCGATTTTTCAGAAATTAATTTAAGCGAAATGAAGGAGTTTAAAAGTAAAGTTGCTACTGTTTTATGATTCTAATAATACATATTGCTTAAAGGTAACAGAATTATTCTTATACACTTTTGGGTCTGATGTGCCTGATGTCCTTTGTACACGGTTCGGTTGGTGGTATGGCTTATTTCAAGTCCGCCTGGCTAGCTACCACCATCTTACCAAGTCTAACGCCATAACAACAATTTTAACATTGTTGTGTTCCGGCAGTTAGAGGTGAGCTTATTAGATCATCCTGAATTAAGGATCCGGAATGAAGTCGCTCCTTAATTCAGAGAAGTGTAATTGCATTCAGGAAGGTAGGATCCTAGTTAGGATCCTAGTTAGGATAGAAATGGTCTCCGGCGTTAAGGATGCTAAATGGGAAGCACTTAGGACAGTGTAATCGCATTCAGGACGCTCTGCTCCGACACAGTAGTACCACAGCTTAAAGAGTATACAGTCAGTCAACGCTTTTTATGTTGGTGAAAAAAAAGCCGCCGTTCGTCTAGATAGACAGTTGGCGCAACGACAAAACTAAGTATATAACGGCATAATCACTCTGTGATTTGCTTTTTTGAAATAAAAAAACCGGCCAAGTGCGTGTCGGGCCACGCGCAGTAGGGTTCCGTAGTTACCATATACCATACCTTATTTTAAAACCATACTTTATTTCAATACCACTATCATTTTCATCTGCAAAAATAACTTTGTTTTTCATAGTGTTTGTATAAACGACAATGTTATATTTGCGGTTTTGGAAAATGTGCTATATCTCTAAAACTACTAAATATGTCTCATTCAAACCAATTTTTCGTAAATAGTGTTTATAAAGATCTACAACATATTTCATTTTTTTTATTTTTCACTCTCTTAGTTTAAAAGTTAAAGGGGGGGACTCACACATTTTACCACTTTGAAAGTGTATATTTTCCAAACGGTTGACCTTGAAAAAAAATACTTTTAGAAACCTCAATGTCATTTTAAAAGACCTATCTATAGGCACCCCACACGTATAGGTTAGAATAGATGATTTTTTTTCCGTTTCAGTTCCATGTATTTCATTTCCATCCCCCCTTAATCTTTTATACTTTTTATATTTTGTGTAAAAATCGTTTAAAAGTCGTTAAAATTGCTGTTTTAAGTTTGATACTTTTAAACTTGATTTTAGGTATGTTATTAGATGAGTTATTCGCAAACTACATACTAGTACCTACATCAATAAACCTAGTTCAGATTAGCATTAAAAAGGGTCCATACATGCCGATTCCTATCGGCTTCCCTTTTAGAAATCCCACCCTTGCAATCCACCATACAGTTAGGAGAATTTTCAGAGAAATTATTGGTCCGGCTTACCTTTGCCATATTTCGACTCCTCGCCACTGCTACCTACCTACCTATACCTCCTACCTACATGTATTTTTACGGTCACTGTATTCTCCCCTCCGTTGCTCTGCGCAAGTACATTCGTGTAACAACTGTATGATCGTTAAGCTGTGATATCGGATCCGTTATTCAGGACGGTCTAATTGGCGACTGAATTACTCGTCCTAAATCGGACTCTGAATTCCGTATCCTTAATTCAGGATGATCTAATAAGCTAGTTCCTAACTTGCAAGATCTAGTACCGCGTATTACACGGAATAGGTGACTCACTCCAACATAGACAAACACTATAAAAAAAATATAGATCCTACATATAAGATCTGAGATTTTAAAAGTAGGTATAAATAAAAAGTGACTAGCATAAAATACTCAAACGAATTATTATGATAATATATGTAAGTTTTGATCAAATTTTTTTTCTTAAAAAAATATTTTAAAAATATACAATTGACTGACAGTAAAAACTTTAATAATTAAATAAAAAATCTTTGGAATTCAATGTCATATAGAACTCACTGATAGCATATACATATATATATATATATATTAATAACTAAATCTAATTTACTCATTTTGAACAAAATATTAAATAATTAAACAAAATTGCAATAGTCCATTAACCAATAAATTCATACAAAATAATTGGAGTGAACCCAAAAATGATTGTAAATAAAAAAGGTAAAGAAACGGGACAGTTCTATATATCTGCAGAATATATATAAAAAATACCCTAGTAAATAAGATAGTAAATAGCAAATAAGTTATACTGTGTAATGGCAAAATATAATAGTATAAGAAAAAAATATAATGTTAAGAAAATTCAGCTAGATTGTAAGTGCTAAGTAACAAGTAATTATGAAATGTAAACAATAATCCTATGACACTATAAGGAAATATATAAGTATGTATAAGGAAGCACCCACAATTATGTAGTGTGGTACAGAAGATAGATAAAACTTATACGATAAGAAACAGATGTAAAATTCTAGAGAGTAAGGTCTCAAAGTATTTAGAAATGGAAATGAAAAAGTTATAAATGATGTCAAAGACATTATTGAAAACAGAAAAAAATATAAGTAAACTAACCAAAATTGTTATAAAAGATTCGATGTAAGAAAGTAAAGAAATACATTATTTTGTGATGAACGAACAGATAATAAAAACTGTATCTAAAGTTAAGATACAAATTATAATGTAATTGATAAAATATAACCAAAATAAATAGGAAGTAGGGAATTAGATAGTAATGATGAAAATTGTAAAACAAGAATAAATAAAAGGTGTACTTTCATTTTCCCTGGCGTTAAAAAATAAAGAAAAATAATAGGTGTAAAATAGGCGGTAATCCCAACCGTTCTTGAATGAATGTGCATGAATCAGGCGCGGTCGCAGCCTGAAATTTTGGGGGGGGTCACTAATAAATTTTGTAAATTTATAGAAGCACCGGCACGGTTTTAGCACTACCAGCGCCCTGAGTAATATTTCTACGGGCGCCCCCTATATGCGATTACAAGATTTTCAATTTTGCCTGTTAGGTAAAAAACGGCCGCGCAGCGCGTTTTTTTAGTCAGTTTCAACTACAAATCTTGTAACCTTGCTTGTTAGTGGAAAAAAAATGGCCGCGTAGCGCAGTTTTTAGTCAGTTTCATCAGCTAATCTTCTGATTTTGCTTATTTCAGTAAAAAAACTGCCGCGCAGCGCGTTTTTTAGTCAGTTTCATCTACTAATCTTGTAATCTTGCTTGTTTATAGTAAAAGAAAAGGCCGCGCAGCGCGATTTTTAGTCAGTTTCAACTACTAACCTTGTAACCTTGCTTGTTAGTGAAAAAAAAATGGCCGCGTAGCGCAGTTTTTAGTCAGTTTCATCTGCTAATCTTCTAATTTTGCTTATTTCAGTAAAAAAAACCGCCGCGCAGCGCGTTTTTTAGTCAGTTTCATCTACTAATCTTGTAATCTTGCTTGTTTATAGTAAAGAAAAACGGCCGCGCAGCGCGATTTTTAGTCAGTTTCAACTACTAATCTTGTAACCTTGCTTGTTTATACTAAAAAATGGCCGCACAGCGCAGTTTTTGTCAGTTTCATCTGCTAATCTTCTAATTTTGCTTATTACAGTAAAAAAAACGCCACGCAGCGCGATTTTTAGTCAGTTTCATCTACTAATCTTGCTTGTGTATAGTAAAGAAAAACGGCTGTGCAGCGCGATTTTTAGTCAGTTTCAACTACTAATCTTGTAAACTTGCTTGTTTATAGTAAATACCATTTTGGTGCGGAACCTTAAAGATGGCCGCGCAGCGAAGTTTTAGGTCAGTTTCGTCTGCTAAAATTCAAATTTTGCTTATTACAGAAAAAAAACTACCGCGCAGCGCGATTTTTAGTCAGTTTCATCTACTAATCCTGCTTGTTTATATTAAAAAATAGCCGCGTAGTGCGATTTTTTGCCAGTTTCATTCGTCGCTTGGTCGCTCATCACCAGGTATATACGATTGATAGTCGACCGGTGGTCGGGCGTTTTCGGCGCCCCACACACGAGGGCGCCCAGTGCAATCACACCGCTTGCATCGCCCTACTATCGGTACTGCTAAATAAGGCGTCAAATAGAAGATTTCTATTTGACGTTTACGATTTTGGGGGGGGTCATGTCCCCCGTGACCCCCCCCCCTCGGACCGCGCCTGGCATGAATGCAAGAAAGAATCGTATACGGCATAAAAGTACGAGAAGCATGAAAAGCGAGAATTAGTATGGATGAGGAAACAAGATGTAAAAAAGCCCGAACCTTGAGTTTGGGGAGCAGTGAAAAAAAAGATAGCCAGTTCCTCAGTGATGATGATTCCGGGGGTAATGTGCTTCCACCTTCGGCCTTATCGTCACTTAACATCAGGTTAGGTGAAGGCCAAGCACTATCTCGTTGTGCATAAGAACAACCCACCACGCGCCCACCAGCAGTAGGGTGGTCCCTCCCTACTGCTGGTGGGCGCATGTTGTACATGTTATCTGAAGCACGGTCACAGAATACGAAAAATATTTTTTACCTTTGGACCCTAAAGCTATAGGTGAACCAAACGAATTCTCCTTGAAGCAGATATGGAATTCCTGAGGGATGTCTCTAGCTTGTGGTACATAATAATACCAGGGCCTGTCCGTTAGTAATTCTCCTGTATCCTTGTCATACACATGGTTCTCGCATGTCCAGTATCCCATACCCATTATAAATGCACCTTCTACCTGCAATTATTGTTTTTTCATTATCATCGAAACATTTGCAGACTAAAACTATGACATCGAAAAATAAAACTAAGTTTAAATGTGAATGCTCTACTATGTTATGTATTTTTTTTATATTTCACACTTTTAAAAACTCAATTTCCACTGTTCGTGCTGTTTGTTGTTAAGGAGTTCCGTTGTTCCTTCGCAGTTCAAGCACAGAATATATACTGTTCAAGTCTAGTCCAAAACGTCCTTGACCATAGTTAGATACCTAATTTGTTTAAGATTGTCATAATCCTAGCAATATTTCAATCACTATACAGTTTCTATTTGATTTTGAGGAGTTACCTTGTGTATCTTTAAAATCCAAGGTCCAATAACAATGAAATCAAAATGATATCAACACTAAAGTATCCTCTTTCAAACAAAAAAAGAACCATCTAAATCGGTACATAAAGAAGATATGGTCGATCATCCGTATAAGTTCATAAAATGGTAACAAAAAACCGGCCAAGTGCGTGTCGCGCCGTAGGGTTCCGTAGTTACCTTATACCATACCATATTTAACACCACTATCATTTTTCGTCTACAAAAATAACTTTGTTTTTCACAGTGTTGGTATGAATGACAAAGTTATATTTGCGGTTTTGTAAAATATGATATATCTCGAAAAGTAATTACTTTATCTCGTTCAAACCAATTTTCGTTGAAAGTTTTTATTAAGATCTATAGCATATATATTTTTATAGATTTTTCACTCTCTTATTACAAAAGTAAGAGGGGGGGGGACACATTTTACCACTTTGGCAGTGTTTATCTTTCAAACGGTTGACTTAGAAAAAAAATTGTCGTAAGAACCTCAATGTCATTTTTAAGACCTATCTATAGACACCCCACATGTGTTTGTATGAAGAAAAAAATTTTTTTCAGTTACAGTTCAATGTATGGGAAGCCCCCCCTTAATCTTTATTTTTTTTTTTGTGTTAAAATCGTTAAGCGGTTAACAGAATACATCTACCTACTAAGTTTCAACTGTGTAATCCTAATACTTTCGGAATAAAATGGCTGTGACATACGGACGGACAGACAGACAGACAGACAGACAGACATGACGAATCTATAAGGGTTCCGTTTTTTGCCATTTTGGCTACGGAACCCTAAAAACGAAAGTATTTTCAGGTTTTCCTGAAAAATACTGAACTGATTTCAAAATTTCAAAAAATGGGACCAACTTGGGAACAAACCTGATCTACTAACGTTTAAATTATTTCAATCGGTTCAGCCGTCTTCGAGTAATCGGTGGACATACATAAAAAAAACATACACACAGACGAACAGAGAACCTCCTCCTTTTTGGAAGTCGATTAAAAAGCTGCCCCACCACGGCTTCGCCCGGGGGTGGCACCATCTATTAGTTATACTGCTATATTTCTATATTATACTATATATAGCTCGATTACCACTGACTGACTGATTGACATGATTGTTCTCCCAGAAGGAGGTGGAAAAGGGTATAATGATGTTTGGGGAAAATGTACAATACCCCAATCTAACTGGGGAAAAATTATGACATTTGGGAAAAACAAGATGGCGGCTGTGGCGAAGTTTGTAACTTTTTTGTTTTCTAACCAATTTTATTCAAACTTGCAAGAGTGGTAGATTTTGACATTTAAAATTGAGAAAAATATTTAAAAAATGCAAAAACAAAATGGCGGCTGCGCCGGAGAGTTTTGAAAATTTTGATTTTTGGACCCCAAACCGCGGGGCCACAACTCTAAAGTGTTATTTGATTTAAGAAAAAAAACTTTACTGTTTCACCACAATTACCCTCAAATTTTACCAATCGGGGAAACTTTTTAAAAATTCAAGATGGCGCCTGTCGTAGAGGCCATTTTGTTTGGGGTACGAAAACACGCCATTTTTAAAGTCGATTTTCTTCCAGATGGCAACACCGGAGCGCTTTGAGGTTCATAAAACGGCTATAGCTATAGGTACAAGGTATTCATTAGTAAAATATTTTTACCCCATTTCGGGGTAACTTTTGAGATTTACCCCAAAATGCAAAAAAGTGAAATAACCACTTTTTGACAATTTGGAGTATGAGGACTTGTGTATAGTCTGTATACAAATGACTTTATGGTATTTTGGTTGGCAACGTCTGGCAACCCTAGAAACTGCTAAGGAAAAAGACATTTTCGAGATACCCTTTTTTCAAGTCCTATTGCGGCGACTGGGTGCAAGTGAGAAAAAAAAACAAAACGTCATTGCACGCAGTTTATGTTGCTTAGTATAGGAAAAATATGAAATATAAAAAAAACAACATGGCGGACGCGGTGGCGGCCATTTTGTAAATTTTATACATTTTTTAAATATGTCAAGGCTATTTTGAGGCAGTTTACGACAATTGAGAAAGTTGGCATGTATTGACAAATTACGCAAATTATAGAGAAGTATTGCCATGTGAAAAAAAAATACCCATTTTTAGGGTACTTTTTCAGATTTACCCCAAAAAAGTGAAAAATAGAAAAAGCGGCATTTTTTAATATTTTTTATCAAAAACCATTAAATTTTGCGAATACTAATGGAATTTGACTATTTGTATATCGAAAAGATGGCAACACTGAAATTGAAAGAAGGATGAGTTTCCAAGAACCTTACATTTTTATTACCTAAAAGGAGCATTTGTAGATGTGTACAATGTACGGAAAAAGTATTCACAATTTATAAAACTATTACAAAAAAAATTAAAAGTGGAAGTCCAGGTCAAGATCCTCATGACAGAGAACTGCCCGCCAAAATGGTACTACATAGGTAGATGGTGCTCAAACTAAAGTTGTAGAGGACTCTAAGCAGATCCTGAAGCGAGAAAAAAAAATCAAAATGGTCGAAAAACAAAATGGCCGCCATATAAATTTACAGAAAACCCAGCATATACAGCTCGATTACTCACTTACTGACTGACTCACTGATTAAAATAATTTTTCTCCCAGAAGGAGGTGGAAAAAGGTATAATGATGTTTGGGGAAAATGTACAATACCCCAATCGAACTAATTCGGGGTAACTTTCGACATTTACCCCAAAATGCAAAAAAGTGAAATAACACCTTTTTGGAAATTTCGAGTATGAGAGTTCGTATAAAGCTTGCTACTTCTATGACATATAAACCTGTTAAAGTCAATAATTTTAGTTGACTAAACAAAGGGCGACAACTCTCCATAGGACCTGCGCCACAGATAGCTCTTAGACACTTTTTCTGTAAAATGAAAGCCTTATTGATTCAGGGGATCTACCCCACAATATAAGACCGTATCGCAGCACAGAAGCTACATAGCCATAGTAAGCGGTAAGAGCTACTTTCTTCCCTGCTACGCATCTTAGTCTCCTTAAAGCGAAAACGAATTTGTTTAATTTTCGAGTTATCTTTTTTGAAGTTCTATTGCGGCGGCTGGGTGCAAGTGTGAAAAAAGACCAAAACGTAATATATGCTGCAAAATATAGGAAAAATATGAACAATAAAAAAAACAATATGGCGGACGCGCTGGTGCCCATTTCGTAAATTTTATATTTTTTAAGAATACTTTAAGGCTATTTTGAGGCAGTTTACGATACTTGAAAAAGTTGGCATGTAGTGACGAATGAAACTACATACCACTGACTCATCTCCCAGAAGGAGGTGGAAAAGGGTATAATGATGTTTGGAGGAAAGTGCAAAACCTCAATCGAACTGGGGAAAAAATATGACATTTGGGAAAAACAAGATGGTGGTTGTGGCGATGTTTGCAATTTTTTTGTTTTCCAACCGATTTTGATCAAACATACAAGAGTGGTTGATTTTGACATTAAAAACCGAATGGCGCGCGCGCTGGAGAGTTCTGAAAAAACATAGATTTTTAGACCGCAAACCGCGGGGCCACAACTCTAAAGTGTTGTTTGGTTAGAGAAATATATTTTTCCGTTTCTTTGATTATGACCAATCTTGGAAAAAATATCAAGATGTTCACTGTTGTAGTGGCCATTTCTTTTGAGGTACGAAATCATGCCAATTTAAATGTCGATTTTCTTCGAAAAGAGAATGGGCAATTTTATATGAAGAATGTCCCAACCCTTGTAGCAATATATGACATATATTTAAATGTTATATATGTTGTCCTCATCACATATAATTAGTATATTTTCTTCTAAGTAACGTCAAAGTCAGAAAAAATATGTTCGAAGATAATTGAAAAAAATAGCATCAAGAAAAAAAAATATCGGTTTTTGCTACGTTTTTGTCGGAGTTTTTTTTAGTATTGTGTATATAAATGATTACAATGAGGCTCTCCTTGCCGATTTCAGCCTCGGTGGTTCCTCTGCTAGGTGTCAGGGCTGATCCACTGATGAGCTCTGTGTATTTTTTTTGTTTGTTTGCATAATCTACAATCAGCCACTTTAGGTGAATCCGTTGTCTCAATCATTGATTGCGACAAGTATGCCCTCCATTGAGAGAATACTCCATATGATGAGCACTATTCTATGTACTCTGTATAAGGCTGCCCGTCCATTGATGCGGGGCGAGGCAGTGGAGCGGAGAAACGAAGAAATACTAACCAATAGAACAGCGGAGCGGAGATTTTATGCTATCCTATTAGTAATATTGCTTCGTTTCTCCGCTCTGCTGCCTCGCTTTGCGTCAAGGGACAGGCAACCTAATATGATGAGCTTAGTGTTCTATTTTTCAGTATACCGTGGCGAGTAAAGGTTTAGAAATATAGAAAATCAGAGAATCATGTTCATTGACCATTATTTTTTTATTTGACAACAATAAATACACTACACTTGAATGTTTTGACCATTAACTGGTTAGGTCAGACGACAAACCAGTCAGGTAAGTTCAATTTCGAGAAGAAGATCTCTCGTCGAATACAGCTCGGATGTGTATCATTCGGGAAGATTCGGAAAATCTCGCGTCCTACTTAGGTACCTTATTGTCGCAACAGTTGGTCTACTGCGATCGCCAACCCGCCATCCAAGCATGGCGATTATGGCAAACCCCCACTGACGAAGGAATCACTACAGAACTTCTGAGAGCGGGCGGTATATAAGCCGATACTTAAGGTCCTACAGAAGCTTTTCAATTTCGTCATTATCGAGGGCAGAAAGCCGAAGGCATGGAACATAAGGTGATTTTGTTCTTTAATAAGGGTGACAAGTCCCTTCTAAAGAACTAAAGAACCATCTCACTTCTGAGCCACGTTTATAAGTTTTTTCAAATGTCCTTAGGAATCGTCTCGCTCACAGGTTCGACGACTTCCTATCTCCCAAACAAGCCGGATTCCGAAAAGGATTTAGCTCCATAGACCACATACATACACAACCTCATACCTCCTTCCCCATTTCATCTTTGGACTACAAGCCCCAGGGTGGCTTTTCATCCTTATGTTGTCGATATTCCACGTACCCGCCGAAACGCTTCGGTTCCAACTTTTTAATTCGAACAGCTAAGATGTGGAATGCCCTCCCTGAGTCTGTATTCCCCGAACAATATAACTTAGGCGTCTTTAAAGACCTTAGCCTTAAGGCGAGAGTAAATACGCATTTGACTGACTGTGCATGCTCAATCTTCGTCCTCCACTTCACTTTCCATCAGGTGAAAGTAAGGACAAACGCGCAGACAGTATTTTCATAAAACAATAGACCACATCCTTACGCAGTGGCAGTTTATACAGAAGACCGAGGAGTATAATCTCCACTTTGCTTGGCGTTCGTGTACTATGAGAAAAACTTTGATTCGATAGAAACCTGGGCGGTGCTGCAGTCTTTCCAGAGGTGCCAAGTGGACTATAGGTATATCAAGGTATTGAGGTACTTATACGAAAATGCCACCATGTCGGTCCGAGTACAGAATCAGAGCACAAATCCCATCTTACTGCAGCGAGGTGTGGTTACAGGGAGATCTTATTTCTCAAAACTGTTCACACAACAAACCTTCGTTTTGCTGATGATTAGTTCTAATGGCTGAGACGTTGGAAGACCTGAACACGATGCTCGAAGATATCCATAGTACTTCCTAAAGAGTGGGTCTCAGAATAAACATGGATAAGATCCGTAGGAGATTCTGGAGCAGGATAGCTCAGCTCAAGTGGCAGTGGGCTGGACTCATAGCGAGAAGAATCGATGGCCGTTGGGGCGAAATGGTTTTGGAATGGTGACAACGCACTGGACTCGGCTCCGTGGGTATGCCCTCGACAAGGTGGACCAACGTGAGGGCGAAGGTCACAGGAAGCCCCTAGATACGGGAAGTGTAGGACCGATGGTCGTGGAGATCCGTGGGGGAGGCTTATGTTAAGGAGTGGGTGTCGTGCGGCTGATATGATGATGATGATGAAGAAGTGTTACCTTTTAAAATGTGTAGTATTTTTTAAATATGAATGTACTTTTTAGAGTTTTCATTCATATTGATTGTTAAACTATGATACAAAACACTATCACTTTAATACTAATTATACGATCTTCAAACTCCTGTAACTTTTTACTGACGCGGAATTCAGCTTTGCTGTCATACAATACTTTGATCAACTAAATGAGACCTTTCTAATGATATACAACTCAAAGTGCTACAACTCTTGGGACATTTTGCCCATTCTCCAAATGCATAAAAGTATATCAACTACATTATGGAAATTTCGAGTGAGAGGATTTATTAAACACCAAAACGTATATATAGAAATGACATTTTGGTGTTACGGTTGACAATGTCTGGATACCCTGCAAACTGCAGAGGAAAAATTCATTTTTGAGATATCCTTTCTTTTTTCAAGTCCTATTGCGACGGCTGGGTGCAAGAGAGAAAGTAAATCGAAACTTAATTGCTTGCAGTATATGTTGTAGAATATAGGAAAGTTATGTCAAATAGAAAAATCAATACAAAGTTCGCAGTGGCGGCAATTTTTTAAATTTTATGAATTTTTAAAATATTTTAAGGCTAATATTTTGAGGCCGTTTACGACACTTGAAAAAGTTGGCATGTATCGACGATTTATGCAACATAACAATGAGTTTTGCCTTGTAGAAAAATACCCAATTTAAAGGTAGTTTTCGAGATTTACAAAACAAATTGAAAAAAAATAGAAATAGCGGCAGTTTTTAATATTTTTTATCTAAAACCATTAGATTTTGCCAAAATTTATAGCAATACTGGAATTGAAAGTAAGGTTTATTTTCCAGGTACCGCCACATTCTAAAATGGCATAAAAAAAACCGGCCAAGTGCGAGTCGGACTCACGCACGAAGGGTTCCGTACCAAAAAACGGAAAAAAAACACGTTGTATGGGAGCCCCCCTTAAACATTTATTTTATTCAGTTTTTAGTATTTGTTGTTATAGCGGCAACAGAAATACATCATCTGTGAAAATTTCATTTGTCTAGCTATCACGGTTCATGAGATACAGACAGACAGACAGACAGATGGACGGACAGCGGAGGCTTAGTAATAGGGTCCCGTTTTTACCCTTTGGGTACGGAACCCTAAAAACACGTTGTTTGTATGGAAGCCTCATTTAAATATTTATTTTATTCTGTTTTTAGTGTTTGTTATTATAGCGGACACAGAAATACATCATCTGTGAAAATTTCATCTGTCTAGCTATCACGGGTCATGAGATACAGCCTGGTGACTGACAGACAGACGGACAGCGAAGTCTTAGTAATAGGGTCCCTTTCACCCGTTTTACCCTTTGGGTACGGAACCCTAAAAAGGAGCAATTGAAGAGGGGTATAATAATATGAAAAAGTATTAGGATTAACAAAACTCTCAGAAAAAAATATTAAAAGTGGAAGTCTAGGTTAAAATCCGTCAAAAGCGTGGAGGTTCCCGATCCTAAGTGGGTGCACACCCTTGCACCCCGCTTGCTAGAAAAAAAACAGTGCTCGAATCCTTACATCTCGTGTCTCTTGTAATGACGAATCAATGCCCTCCACCTGCGGGATCGGAAAGGCGGCATAGAACCACACCCACCGAAGTCCTTTAAATCAGTTACATGCAAACGACCGAACTAGACGTTTAGCTCGGAGGTGCCCGATGAGGTAATTTTATTGAACAGCACAAAGGTACCTAAGCAACAAGCTAGGTATGTTTCTTGCGATGACACGGGCCATCAGATTACTGCCTGTGACAAGTTCAAAAGAGAAGACGTTAACTAACGCTGGGAATGGATTTTCAAGCGCCGACTATGCTTCTGATGCCTGAGCTTGCAATGGTATTCGCCATAAGTTACTTCACCGTGATGACTGAACGAAGGCGGAGACCAAGAGGAAGAAAGACCAAAGACTACCGTGGCTACTGCAAACATCCATTTCGGCAAGTGCCAAACAGGTCCTTTTTGAAGGTGCTTCCAGTGACCGTCCAGGGGCCTGAAGATAGCTTTAACAGGTGTGCTCTGCTTGATGAAGGGTTCACCGTCCCACTCGTAGAGAGCAGTGTAGCCAACGAGGTAGGAGCCGGAAATCGGAACGTCGACTTGGAGTTTCAGAGGGCAGTGGGCGGCTATAACAACCTGGAAAGCAAGATCGTCTTCTCTGACGCTTGTGACAGATACAGGATCCTTCAACCTTGAACGAGTTTATACATTCATACATTACGCTTCCAAGACATTTAGGTAATTGATGGCAACTTGATTTCTTAGTACGACCACCTCGGTCGACCGACAGTGAACTTGACAGGCCAAGATTATTGGCATTAGATTTTACGCCGAGAAATAAAAGAGGGTATAGAGAATGATCCTGTCGCCTCTCTCATTGAACTCGATTGGATCCTGCATGGAGTTTTGTCGTCAATGTCGAGGAAGATTATGCTTGAGTTTGCTTATCACCTTCAGTCTGAGAAAGAGGATGAACTACACCTCTTTGTAGAGAAATACTTCAGATTTGATAGCATTGGCATTAGGAATTCTAAGCTACCTAGATATTCTCCAGATGAACGACGAACGCTTGGCATTCTCACTCGATATTAAGTCGAAGAAAATCCACGACCACTGGGAGTATGCTTTACTATGGCATTAAGCTTTCGAACAACAAAATAAAAATCGATCACGCTTGATTGAGAAGATATTGGATAGACCACTCGATGAATAAAATGTTGAAAAAATAATTATGCCAAGAAAATTGAACTGCTCAGTACGGTATCCCCCACATTTTGGGGATCGGAATATTAACAAACCTGGAAAACTCAGACATGTTCTTGGCACGAAAGCTGAAACTCAAGGAGTGTCACTGAAAACTGAATTACTGACTGGCCCAGATCTACTGAATTCATTAGTTCCAGTCCTGCTTAGTTTCCGAAAGAGAGAATTACCCATTTTTGCAGAGATCAGGGAAATGTTCCTGCAGGTGAGGTAAATGATCAGAATCAAAACGCTCAGTGCTTCCTTTGGAGGGTAATAAAAAAAAGAAGCCCCCAGAAACTTATTAGATGAACTCGATGACCTTTGGTGTCAAATTTGATTCATAAGGCAGGACGTTGTGACATAAGAAGTTGGGCCCTTAATCGACCGAACGATTGGAAACCAGCCACAGATATTTTAGGGTTTGATTTAAACTTGAAGAAGGCAAAGAGATCACCGAAGGTTTGCGACCACCAACAAATCGCGAGATTTCAGTTTTTGACCCACTGGGTTTATTTATACCCCTTTTTGATTAAAGGAAAGATATTGCTACAGTAATTTTGGCGATCTACGATCAAATGGGAGAGTGGAGATGGCTGTCAGGCAGTCTGAACTTAACTGAAGAAGCACAGAGTCACAAAATTTAAAGTCATAGGAGTATCATTATTATAACAATATACAATATTATCATTACATCGTACGGATCCTACGGATCTCCTCATTTCTGATGCAATCACGCAGGGAAACGCCAAGCATAGCTCTCTCCATTGCACGCTGGGTGATCTTGAGCCTACTTATGTGACCTATAGTTAGCCACCACTTTTCACTGCCGCAAGTCATCATTGGCAACACACACTGGTATACTTTCGTCTTGAGTAACGGAGCAGGCACAAAATGGGCATTCAACATGATTTTCGTCTTATCCATGTTCATTCTGAGACCTAATCTTTGGGAAGCACTACGGAGATCTTCGAGCATTGTGTTCAGGTCTTCTAAGGTCTCAGCCATAAGAACTATACCATCGCCAAAACGAAGGTGTGTTAAGTCTTGGCCAGTACTGTTGATGCCGAGTCCTTTCCAGTCTAAGAGTTTAAAGATCTCCGAAGTTCTGTAGTAATTTCGTCGTCACCCGCAGCCTTCTTTTTTCAGCTGCTTGAGAGCCATACTAATCTCGTACAGGCTGACATCCGGGATATCTTCGGTGTAGTGTCGGGTAAGCTTGGCTCTATGGTCTTTAGCCTTGCTTTCAACAGGTGTCTGCGTGGAATATAACTGCCTATAGAAACTATCGATCTCCCTCAGAATTTCAGGCTTCGATGAAATGATGCGTCCGTTATCAGTTTTCAGCTTTATCAACTTTGCACATTAAACGGATCTCTCCCGAAACTTTTGGAAACTTTATTCCTCTTGATAGTCTTTTACGATTCCTATTAAATTGAAGAAGGTCACTCGTCAAATACTTAGTATCTGCCTATTAAGCTGCCGATAACGATGATCATCTGCTGAGCTCTAGAGCCTCATTTCACGACTCTGATCCATGAGTACGAGAGTTTGGTTGGAGAGTTTCTTTAGCTTGGGACGGCGGGTCTTTAAGATATAGAACCTTACCGTACGGACAGTATCCAGCACCATGTTGTTTAGATTGTCCACATCTATGTTGGTTTCAAGGGTTTCGAAGCGGTTCTGAAGATAAAGTTGAAAGCTTTCGGGGTTTTACATATGAGCCGGTAATGGTCGGAGCGTGGGTTGTATCAGTTGAGATCTTTCCAGTTTTACGTTGATATTCAATGTGCCACGTACCAATCGGTGATCGCAGTGACATCATTGAAAATTTGCTTTTTCGCCTACATGATAAAATCTCCGTCTGGACTGATCCAGGTCCACTTCCGGCTTTCAGGATTCCTGAAGAAGGACTTCATCATAAAGAGTTTCTCCTTCTCCATAAATTCGGCCAGCATCTGGCCTCTGGCATTCCGTTGCCCAACTCCAAATTGCCCCACTCTCAGCTCATCACCGCATCGTTTTCCCAACTTTGCAGTAAACTACCCGATCATAATTACGGTGTACTGGGGTTTACCGTTTGGATATTCTGAGAATAAGGTACGCTACCCTGGTCGAAACCCTTCCGATTGTAATCACGTTGTTGACAAGGGACTTGTGGACGATGACACGACACCACCTAGGGACTGTTGGTCGCCCTCCCGGTAGTATAGCAAGTTACCGGATTTGAAGATTATCGAGTCCTCTCCCTCTCTTCGGACTTCAGATAACCCTATGATATCCCAGTGTAACTTGCTAATAATAGGTTGACTTCGTGTCTAATCTCAGTTTGCGCGTGTTGTAAGTTGCCAGGTTCAGTTTTTGTGGTTGATGGCAGCCGAGCCGCACCCGGGGATTCTCAGCTTTAATTAGATATTTCACGTAGTACCTATATTAGTTTCTCTATGATTTTCATATCAGCCAGCAAAGTTTTTAGAAAAAATAATAGAGCATTTAGTTTGAAAACACTGTGAACAGTGCATCACCACTGCAAATTGCAGAGAAATTGCAATGTGATTTGATAGGACGGAAATATGCCTATTCCACTATTCGCAGTCCGACTCTCCAAAGTTACTAACAGCCCAACAGGGCGATGCCCGCGGGCTGCTTCAGCAGCCCGCGCACCAGGGCGAAACACTAGTTATACTATATATAGCTCGATTACCACTCACTGATTGACATGATTGTTCTCCCAGAAGGAGGTGGAAAAAGGTATAATGATGTTTGGGGAAAATGTGCAATACCCCAATCGAACTGGGGAAAAATTATGACATTTAGGAAAAACAAGATGGCGGCTGTGGCGAAATTTGTAACTTTTTTGTTTTCTAACCGATTTTGTTCAAACTTACGTGAGTGGTAGACTTTGACATTAAAAATTAAGAAAAATATTTAAAAAATAAAAAAACAAAATGGCGGCCGCTTTGGAGAGTTTTGAAAAATTCAATTTTTGGACCCTAAACCGCAGGGCCACAACTCTAAAGTGTTAGAAAAAAAAACTTTACTGTTTCATCACAACTACCCTCAAATTTACCCAATCGGGGAAACTTTTTAAAAATTCAAGATGGCGCCTGTCGTAGAGGCCATTTTGTTTGGGGTACGAAAACACGCCATTTTTAAAGTCGATTTTCTTCCAGATGGCAACACCGGAGCGCTTTGAGGTTCATAAAACGGCTATAGCTATAGGTACAAGGTATTCATTAGTAAAATATTTTTACCCCATTTCGGGGTAACTTTTGAGATTTACCCCAAAATGCAAAAAAGTGAAATAACCACTTTTTGACAATTTCGAGTATGAGGACTTGTGTATAGTCTGTATACAAATGACTTTATGGTATTTTGGTTGGCAACGTCTGGCAACCCTAGAAACTGCTAAGGAAAAAGACATTTTCGAGATACCCTTTTTTCAAGTCCTATTGCGGTGACTGGGTGCAAGTGAGAAAAAAAATCAAAACGTCATTGCACGTAGTTTATGTTGCTTAATATAGGAAAAATATGAAATATAAAAAAAACAATATGGCGGACGCGGTGGCGGCCATTTTGTAAATTTTATACATTTTTTAAATATTTCAAGGCTATTTTGAGGCAGTTTACGACAATTGAGAAAGTTGGCATGTACAGACAAATTATGCATATCATGAAGATTTATTGCCTTGTAAAAAAAAATTACCCATTTTTAGGGTACTTTTTGAGATTTACCCCAAAAAATTGAAAAATAGAAAAAGCGGCATTTTTAAATATTTTTTATTAAAAACCATTAGATTTTGCAAATACTAATGACATTTAACTATTTACATATCGAAAAGATGGCAACACTTGAATTTAAAGTAAGGGTAATTTCCAAGTACCTTACATTTTTATTACCCAAAAGGAGCATTTGTAGAGTAGGGTACAATGTACGGAAAAAGTATTTAGAATTTAGATAACAATTAGAAAAAAAAAATTAAAGTGGAAGTCCAGGTCAAGATCCTCATGACGGAGAACTGCCCGCCAAAATGGTACTACATAGGTAGATGGTGCTCAAACTAAAGTTGTAGAGGACTCTAAGTAGATCCTGAAGCGAGAAAAAAAATTCAAAATGGTCGAAAAACAAAATGGCAGCCATACAAATTTACAGAAAACCCAGCATATACAGCTCGATTACTCACTTACTGACTGACTCACTGATTAAAATAATTGTTCTCCCAGAAGGAGGTGAAAAATGATATAATGATATTTTAAGAAAATGTGCAAAAAAAAAACAATATGGCGGACGCGGTGGCGGCCATTTTGTAAATTTTATACATTCTTTAAATATGTCAAGGCTATTTTGAGGCAGTTTACGACAATTGAGAAAGTTGGCATGTATTGACAAATTACGCAAACTATAGAGAAGTATTGCCTTGTGAAAAAAAAATACCCATTTTTAGGGTACTTTTTGAGATTTACCCCAAAAAAGTGAAAAATAGAAAAAGCGGCATTTTTTAATATTTTTTATCAAAAACCATTAAATTTTGCGAATACTAATGGAATTTGACTATTTGTATATCGAAAAGATGGCAACACTGAAATTGAAAGAAGGATGAGTTTCCAAGAACCTTACATTTTTATTACCTAAAAGGAGCATTTGTAGATGTGTACAATGTACGGAAAAAGTATTCACAATTTATAAAACTATTACAAAAAAAAAAAAGTGGAAGTCCAGGTCAAGATCCTCATGACGGAGAACTGCCCGCCAAAATGGTACTACATAGGTAGATGGTGCTCAAACTAAAGTTGTAGAGGACTCTAAGCAGATCCTGAAGCGAGAAAAAAAAATCAAAATAGTGAAAAAACAAAATGGCCGCCATACAAAATTACAGAAAACCCAGCATATACAGCTCGATTACTCACTTACTGACTGACTCACTGATTAAAATAATTGTTCTCCCAGAAGGAGGTGAAAAATGATATAATGATATTTTAAGAAAATGTGCAAAAAAAAAACAATATGGCGGACGCGGTGGCGGCCATTTTGTAAATTTTATACATTTTTTAAAATATTATAAGGCTATTTTGAGGCAGTTTACGACAATTGAGAAAGTTGGCATGTACTGAGAAATTATGCATATCGATACTTCGCGGCTCAAAGGGCGTAACCACCAATTTGGCCAAAATGAGTTTTGAATGCCATCTTATTCAGTTTTTTCTGCGCTATCGAACTGTATTTTTAAAGTTCTCAAATTCTGAAAACAAAGGTAAATACGACCCCAAATTTCAATGCTTGTAATACTGTTTTTTTTTTATTTTAGGACGTAAAAGCAATTATTATTAGGCATGATCAAAGTATTGGACGTAAACGACACTATCAAATAAAATTGTAGGGCGTATATCCGCATGACTTAGGTCTTATAGAATGCACGCCCCAAGATTTATTAAATTTTATGTTAACGTTGGTGTTTACACCCAAGGTGTTTTTGTGTTTTGAAATTGATAGAATGTTACGCCCCAATCAGTTTGATTTGATAACGGTATTTACTCCCATAATTCTTTAATATTTGAAACTAAGTTATGATTTTACGCCCAATTATAGTTATCTTGCAACTACAACGCATAGAGTGAAATGGAATTGACAGGACACATAACGCGCGGGATAGCAGCGGGGCGGTGCGGGTCGCGGGGTTTACGCCCACGTATGGTCACTGGTCAGTTGATTAGTTTCAAATCAAACACCGTACGAAGTGCGCACGTTAATAATTTATCTAACATCTTTGTATTTTTTTTACTTTGAAAAGCTTAGTGGTAATACAAATTTTATCACGAAGTGCTCTATGGGCACTGCAAGGGCAACTTACTTTGAGTCAACTCGAAAAAACCTGCACCCTACAAAGTGCATGTTCTTGATCATTCAGATTTTATTGATCTAGGAGACATAGCTAATCAAACATTCACAAAAACTACACTGCACAATATTCAGATCAAGAATTTAAAGATTGCAACATTCAAGAAGAAAAATACAGGTACCATCCAGATAAAATATTCAATGAAAAAAGACGCAGAAGAACTCAATGTCAAATTATTTCAGCAACAGCAGACGAAGAAAGGGAAAGGAAAAGGAAAAGGTAAAGGCAAAGGAAAAGCAAATCAAAATGCAAAGAATGACATAAATAATGTTCGTCAGCCTGATGACTTTCAAATGCCTAATTTCACAGTAAAACCTTTATACTCAGCCTCTCTTAATCGTTCCCTCATAACTGAGGATCGTGATCACCGGCTGCTTTTACGATTTGTCTCCATCGGTCTCGGTCCATGGTTGCTCTCACTGCTTGATGGAATTTGCTTGAGGAGGTTGCTACTCTTACTTGGTCAGACCATCTGGTTGGCGAACGACCTCGGGCTCTCTTGCCTTCTATTCCACCAACCACGACCAGCTTTTCGAGACTTTCATCTCCTCTTCGCATTATGTGGCCAAAGTATGAGAGTACGCGATGTAAGCAGATACTGGACAGCCGAGTCTTGACATTTAATTGTGTTAGGATAGATCCATTTGTGCGTTTGGCCGTCCAGGGTATCCCAAGCATTCGCCTCCAACACCACATCTCGAATGCATCTATTCTATGTCTCTCTCTGGCTAGTATGGTCCATGTTTCCACTCCATACATAAAGATGGGAAAGACCAGAGCTCTCACTAAGCGCATTTTAGTACGAAAACCTAGGCTACGGTTTTTCCAGACGACTTGAAATCGTGTTATCGCGTCTTTGGCCATAGCAATGCGGCGCTTGATCTCTGGAACACTGCTGCCATCACTGTTTATTTGAGCTCCCAAATAGATGAAATTGTCCACCTTGTCGATTCCCTGGATACATTCGTGGGCACCTGTCAATTTGCCAGCGCGATCTACCACCATTAGTTTGGTTTTCTGTTTATTCACTGCCAGCCCTAGTTCCTTACTCTTTATTTCTAGGTATTTATACTCAGCCAGATTACCCATATCGGCTGCGAAATATAAGCATCTTTTACGTCTTTGTGACAACATTATACCTGAAACTTACCACACCGAATATCGTAACCTTCCTTCTGCTGCAACTGTCCATGACATTTTACCAGAAACAGATGACGAAGATGGCGAAGAGAACACAGACCATGAATCTTTGAATTAACAATGACGATTAGGACAGTTGTTAAATGATTATTTGATTTACTCTTTAATTTGATTTTCTCTATACGTTCAACATTCGTAACCTTAAAACAGGGGTGCAAGATCGACTTGGCAAAAATTTATGACTAAGAGATCGACATTTTGACCATTTAACCAACCAAATATTTTAGAAGAAAAAAAATTCATAAGTAAAGCTACATTGGGTGCAAAATGTCAAATCTCTTATCCTTGGCGATCGACCTTAAAACCTCTCGCGATCGACCGTTTGGGCACCTCTGCCTTAAAACATAAGAGCTTTGTTACGGCTGATTTGCTTTTATCAAGTACAGTGGGTAAGTATGATTGTGTTAATGGAGTGGTGTTAACAGATTTTATATTGAAAAGTTTAGTTATAACCCATTTAAGGCCCTCTAAAACTAGTTGTCTCGACACTGTACTTGAGCAATCTAAATCGGGTTAATTTTAAAGCCACAATCATTGCTGTAATGTGCCTTTGCAAATTTTGTAGATTATGGTTAGTTAAACCTCTGTTTGTATTTTGTAGCTTAAAGTTAGTTACTGTGTAGCAACTAATGAATAAATAATTTGTAGTTCCAATTAATTAATCTTATTTTTTATGACCTTCTTCAGGACTTCCCAACAAACAAGAGTGTTGCATTTGAAAAAGTTTAGTAGCCTTTTACTCTTATCATTCTTCTAGTAACTAATTATAAAATAGTTAATTTACTGTCATCACAAAAATCCAAAAATAAAAATCTTTCCTAGTTATAAATATCAGTATAGAATACAAGCCTCTGATGGACTAACGGCTCCCAAATTGACCTATTCTACTAAAAACAGTTGTAAGTATTGTATTATAAACCCAAAAAAAATATTAACTGGTAACAGAACGATAAAAACTAAAGTTTTAATTTCGAAAGTTGGTAGTTACACCCTGCGTTACTAAAGCAGCAGTCATTTTAGGGGGCATAAAAGACAGCGTTACTAACGCAGCAGTCATTTTATGGGGCATAAAAGACATACATGTTTGATTTTGTGAGGCGTATTCACCAGCTAACTTTTAAATTATAAATATTTCTTAAAATGTTATGTTTTAATATTATGCACCACAAAAATTTACGACTTTCGGTGTAAGAATCATATTTATAGGTTCAATAACAAAAAAGTTATGGAAAAAACAAAATTTAAATTTTAGTTTTTTGGCCCTACTGAAAAGTCGTGTTTTGGTGATTACGCCCTTTGAGCCGCGAAGTATCGATATTATGAAGAAGTATTGAAAAAAAAACCCATTTTTAGGATGCTTTTTGAGATTTACCCCAAAAAAGTGAAAAATAGAAAAAGCAGCATTTTCTTATATTTTTTATCAAAAACCGTTAGATTTTACCAATACTAATGACATTTGACTATTTTCGTAACGAAAAGATGGCAACACTGAAATTGAAAAAGGTTTATTTTCCAAGAACCTTACATTTTTATAACCAAAAAGGAGCATTTGTAGATGTTTACAATTTATGGAAAAAGTATTTAAAATTTATAAAACTATCAGAAAAAAATATTAAAAGTGGAAGCCCAAGTCAAGATCCTCATGACGGGGTACTGCCTGCCGAAATGGTACTACATAGGTAGATGGTGCTCAAGCTAAAGTTGTAGAAGACGCTAAGAAAATCCTGAAGCGAGAAAAAAAAATCAAAATGGTGGAAAAACAAAATGGACACCATACAAAATTACAGAAAACCAAATTAAACACCACTTACTCACATAATTGTTCTCCCAGAAGGAGGTGGAAAAAGGTATGTGCAAAACCCAGTCGAACTGGGGAAAAATTAAAAGTTGAAGTCCAGGTCAAGATCCTCATGACGGGGTACTGCCTGCCAAAATGGCACTACATAGGTAGATGGTGCTCAAACTAAAGTTGTAGAAGACTCTAAGCAGATCCTGAAGCGAGAAAAAAAAATCGAAATGGTGAAAAACAAAATGACCGCCACACAAAATTACAGAAAACCTATTTGGTCGCAGCTGGCTGATTACTTATATACCTCGATAATAACTACTCTATTTAGTATTGTTTAATAACTACTCACTCACTGACTGATGGAAAAGAGTATAATGATGTTTGGGGGAAATGTGCAAAATCTTAATCGAACTAGGTAAAAATTATTACTTTTGGGAAAAACAAGATGGCGGCTGTGGCGAGGTATGTAACTTTTTGTTTTCCAACC
The DNA here is from genome assembly GCA_928269145.1 of Agriphila tristella. Classification (NCBI taxonomy): domain Eukaryota; kingdom Metazoa; phylum Arthropoda; class Insecta; order Lepidoptera; family Crambidae; genus Agriphila; species Agriphila tristella. Next base: position 11,558,088 of record OV743444.1, read on the forward strand.
GATTTTGTTCAAACTTACAACAGTGGTAGATTTTGACATTTCAAATTTAGAAAAATAAGAAAAAAACTCAAAACAAAATGGCGGCCACGCTGGAGAGTTTTGAAAATTCGATTTTTGGACCCCAAACCGCGGGGCCACAACTCTGAAGTGCTGTAGAGTTTAAGACAAAAACCTTTTTGTTTCACCACAATTACTCTCAAATTTTTTCTTCAAAGACTATTATTTTCAATTAAACAATCGTAATCTTAAAAACCATTAGATATTGCCAATACTAATGACATTTGACTATTTTTATATCGAAAAGATGGCACTGGAATTTGAAAGTAAAGTTATTTTCCAAGTACCGCCACATTGTTATTACCAAAACCCCTCTTGCTTGCTAAAAATAAAACGGATCGTTTCATCCCGCCTGCAATAATGAATCAATGAGCACCGCTTGCGGACTCGGAAGGGCGGCATAGAACCACCACCACCAAAGTCTTCTAAATCAGTTACATACAAACGACCGATCTCGCCCAATAAGGTAGATTTGACGAACAACACGAAGAAAAAACCCGAGCTACAAGCTAAATGCATTTTTGTGATGACACGGGCCATCAGATTACCTACTGCCTGTGACAAGTTCAAAAGTGAAGACGTTATCCAACGCTGGAAGTGGATCTGCAAGCGCAAAATAAGCTTATTAAAAGTCTGGTGCTCAACTTGCAAAGGCAGTCACCATAAGTTACTTCACCCTGATGTGATGTGAAGTGACGTGATGTAAAGCTGAAAAATCAACATAATACTCTACTATCCTTCTGTTTTTCACTTTGGACAGCGCACATCTGAAGACGGGGAAGTTATCTGTGAAATGTTTAGCGATTAATTTCACTCCACTTTTTCACACAATACTCAGCCCGTTAATATTTTGGATTACGTAGTGGACATGGACTCTTCCTGTGAAGATTGAAGTTGACACATTAGAAGTTTCCAAACTATTAGCATCACTCGACTTAAATAAGTCTGCCGACCCCGACAATATCCCAGCAATTATAATTATTGCGAGTTGTTCCGAGTTCCTCTTAGTATCCTGTTTAGGCGTTCACTGGGTGAAGGCATTATGCCTGATATCTGGAAATCTGCCTTTATTACGCCAATTCACAAAAAAGGGCTTAAAAATGTAGTCGACAATTATAGACCGATTTCCAACCTTAGTTTGTTTGCAAAATATTTGGAAAAAATTGTCTACAAACAAGTCTACGCATCCGTTACGCAATCTTTATGTCGGCTTCGTTAAGGGCAGATCGAAGACGTCTAACCTTATCTTATGTAGCGACTTCCTGACAAAACATTTGACTGTACCGTCTCAGGTTGATGTAGTTTACACGGACTATAATAAATGTTTTGATCGTATATTAAATATCGAGTGTTCCGGTTGGGTAACAATTGATAGTAAAGTTATCATAACGATGTTATTAAATAATTCTAAGTTTTATTATGAGTTATATAATTTTTATGAGTTAAATTAATCGTAAAAATGTTAATTAGTAAATCATAAAATTTTTAGTTAGCTGATTAAAAGTATGTGAATTGACGGAAGTGTATTTGGCTTTACAGAAAAGTTAATTTGTTAAATTTATACATGCAATTGGGCACATTTATTAGCGTGATACAATTTAAATAATTCTTATTGTCCATTTTAAAATTGTGTTTTGCATACTTTCTTGAAAATTAATGATTAACAGTAAAAAGATATGACATTGACTATGAACAGTAATGGCGGGAAAGAAGTGTCAATTCCCGCCAATAACAAATGCTTAAAAGTGAAATCAAATGGTGTAACGGGTCAGTCTGACTTTGTGCCTCGCCGAATAATAAGATAAGTATTGAATACCAGTGTTATTTTTGATCAAAGGAGTATTACGTCTAAGATGTTATTCTGTTCAGAACCCTTTGTTATGATGTGATGATTAATTTGTTTGATTTGAATGGGTTATTTTATTGGCATTTAATCCAATGTTCGTTAGAATGAATAATAAGGACCAGTGTGTTATTTCATTCGTAATACAAATAATTTAAAATAGTAGTGATTACAAAAGTAAAGTTGAATTGTTTATTCATGATGATTAATGTTTTATGAGTTGTTTATTGGCAATTAATGTAAAATTGGTTATTAATAATTTTTCAATATAAATAATGCAGTCTAATGTGTCGTTTTATTAGTTACACAATTTAGAATGTTAGTGATTATAAAAGTTACGGTAAAATATAGTGATTAATAAGATTAATGATGTTTTCTGGTTAAATCTTGCTTAGTATTGGTTAATAGAATATTATAGTGATTAATAAGGTCAAAGATGTTGTTTTCTTAACAATGCGAGTATTGCTTTTGGTAACTTAAATATATCCTTGTTAAACATTGACTTAGTGCTTTTAATTATGTATGCCTGATCCTATAATTTTAACAATTTCAGAAGTGGTGATAACCAAGTATGTCCGAAGACAAGGTGCCAACGAGGTCGAGCCGAGAATCCTTGTGAACCAGAAGAGAAGCGATTGCGTCCGTGAAGTCCAAGAGAGGTTCTCGCAAGATTCCAGCTCCGACGAAAGCAGGGTGTTATTGGCACGCAAGCAAAACACAAGGCAAGTCCGTTCCGATTATTGTTATAATAGGCATACATTGATCAAATGCAGTGCATAGGTAATGTGATGTAGGTGTTGTAAAGTGTCGTTGGAAGTTCCCTGAATGTTAGGAAAATTGAAGTCTTAATATTTCCCTGTAGTCTAAGTTTGCTACAGGTAGAAAATAATTTTAGATAGAGCTTATTTAAAATATGATTAAATTTATATTTTTTTTTAATTACCGCTCGAGACATTAGAGGCTAGCTTTGTCAAATTAGAAGGAAGGTTTTTCAGTATTCGGTATTAACATAATCCGAAGAGAAGAGATCTGTTAAAAAAAAATTATAATAAAATAAATTATTCCTCAATAATTCAGTTACAGAATTTCCTTGAGACAGCCCCAGAGAGTAATATAAATACTCGTGTTGGGATGACTCTTTCCTTTGTATTATTCAGATGTCGTTTTTAATTTAAATATTTAATATCTTATGTTGTGTTTAATAATTTCGATGAAAGGTTAATTAATATTATTGACGCTTTGCAAAAACTGTTGAATTGATGTTAAGTTGATGTTGTGTTGATGTTGTGCGTTGATGTTGAGTTGATGTTGAGTTGATGTTGAGTTGATGTTGAGTTGATGTTGAGTTGATGTTGAGTTGATGTTGAGTTGATGTTGAGTTGATGTTGAGTTGATGTTGAGTTGATGTTGAGTTGATGTTGAGTTGATGTTGAGTTGATGTTGAGTTGATGTTGAGTTGATGTTGAGTTGATGTTGAGTTGATGTTGAGTTGATGTTGAGTTGATGTTAGTGTTGAGTTGATGTTGATGTTGAGTTGATGTTGATGTTGAGTTGATGTTGATGTTGAGTTGATGTTGATGTTGATGTTGATGTTGAGTTGATGTTGATGTTGATGTTGAGTTAATGTTGATGTTGAGGGGAGTTGATGTTGAGTTGATGTTGATGTTGAGGGGAGTTGATGTTGAGGGGAGTTGATGTTGAGGGGAGTTGATGTTGAGTTGATGTTGATGTTTAGTTGATGTTGATGTTGAGTTGATGTTGTTGTTGAGTTGATGTTGATGTTGAGTTAAAGCAAGTTTGTTTAGAAGTGTGTAACTTGAATAAATAATTATTAATGTCAAGTGTATACGTGGACACTCCTGCCTGGGAAACATCCGGCGTTTGAGTCCATTACGGGGCAAGTTTTAGAAAGGACTAGAATGATTTCATTTTGATAGAAAAGTGGCTAAAAGTCGTCGATATAGGTAGGTAGCTAGGTATACGTTATATTGGCCAACATGTTACGATGAACAAACAGTATGCAACATTACGAAAATATGTCTTGAATCTATCAAGTTTGTTCCTTTAAAATAATTGAAAAATATAAACTTAACAAATGGATAACCCATACTTTAACAGTATGTTCATCAAGTATAAAACATAATCAATCATGTCAGTTTTAAAACGCGATGGGTAGTAAATGGCCAATAACTATAAAACTTGGAATTGCACTCATCCCTACTAGGAAACTCAATAACCTCTGTTACCATATTTTATTTGGAGTGGTCCAAACAAAATGATGCAAAGTAATTAAGTGATTTAGCCGCAACTTTATATCAATCGTAGAAGTAGAAATAAATTTTATTTATTATTGGTTTTGTGGAAGATCTACAAACAAATAACAACTAGAGCTAAAGATAATAATTAGTGGATACAATGCTTTGGACAAATTTTTAGTAGTTAATATTTAACTTAATTTATATACTAATTATGAGTTATAAATGCGTTTTTTTAAGAAAAATACCTACTTACTGTGATCCTGATTGCTTTGAATATGTTGAAGAATCTATCTAGTTGAAATGAAAATTAGAACCTGTTTGTGAAAATTTTTAGTCAAGAAACTGGGAAAACAAAGGGTAGAATCTACCTTAATATAATCGATGTTCACGGGGTCATTCCTACCAATATTTTTAATCATTAATATTGATGTAATAGTATTTAACACTAAGGAATGTACTTTTCTTGGCCCAGTGGGAAAATATGTAGTAAATAAAATTGGTTCCTTTGTTTGAAGCAGGAGATAAAAGTGATCCCAACTTTTAGGCCAATATCTATTTCACCTGTACGTAGTGCATATTATAAGAATATTATAATTACTTGTACCAAGTGAAATAAAGGGAAAAGAAAATATTTTATGATTTTCAATTAATTATTGGAATATTCCCCAATGATTTATATTCTATATAAGACTCCGTTTCATTTTTTTCTGATGGCAAGGGTGATATTGATAATAGAATTGTTCTAACGACGAAATCAGTACTCCTTTTTAAGTTTTACATATGCCCAACATAAATTATCAATCGAAGAAAAGATAATATTTTCTTACATTACCGAATATACTTATGCATATTAATTTGAATGCAGACTTAGTTTGAGGTTGTTGAGAATACGAAATCTCTAATGTACCTATTAAAAAATGTAATTATACACGACGACAATGATATCCAATCCACATATTTGTCTTATCAAGAAGGCTATTCTTTGCTTGCTTTTGCTTTCATTACTTTCATAGCGTAGTGTACTATTGAATAATATTAAATAAAATATGTTTAATATAATGGTTGCGCTGAGTACTGTTGTAAGGCTCAGCAGCTAATATTGAGAATATATTTGTACTTCAAAAGGGATGTTTAAGCTGTTTGTACTGTAAGCTATATCACAGAACGCACAGTACACCTTTGGTTGCAGGATTATCTGAGAGAATGGTTTAGGGAAAATTAATATGTTGATATGTAAAGGAGTTTAGTTTAAGGTTGTAAGTTATATGGATCGCTTGATAAGGTGATACCCATTGTTTTAATACGGGAAATAAAATGAGGTTGCTGCTCCAAGATTTAGACATCAAAAACTATGTTATGTCGAAAGGCATTGCCTTTCGTTGATGAAATTCCACAACATAGTTGATCTGCTTTGGCATAGATTTAAAATACATGGTAAAATATGCTCACAAGCAAAGCTATTACAAGATTATTTAAAAAGACCGCAATGGTTGTTTTCATTTGACTTTATAGTATTATGTTATAAATATGTTGCAATTCTGTATTTCAATACAATTGGTAATAATAATTACGAGTAGGTATATTATGTAAATAAGTGAACTTCTAATCTTTGCAGAGGCTAAAAATTAGTTTCCTGTCAGCTAGAAAAGTTAAATTAGTGGTAGGATGGTATGAAAGTCGTAAACATATTGTGATTTTATATATGATAGTATTCAATAAGGGACCCAATGAGTATAAGTGTATAAGTAGTTGCTTTGAAGCATAATGAACTAATGCATGAGGCAAGGGATAGTGAGATTAGTGACTCAAGTTGATAGCACAGATAACTTATAGATTTGTTGGAGGGATAATGTTTTTGCAATTAATATTGTAAAAATAAAAGAAGGGCTTTTACAGTAATGCGAACAGTCTATATATTTTTTAAGGGCCGTCACTCCAGACGATGAAAAAAGGAAGCTAATCAATAAAGGCCGTCACTCCAGACGATGAAAAAAAGGAGCTAATCAATAAGGGCCGTCACTCCAGACGATGAAAAAAAGGAAACTAATCAAATCAATAAAGGCCGTCACTCCAGACGATGGAAAAAAGGAGCTAATCAATAAGGGCCGTCACTCCAGACGATGAAAAAAAGGAGATAATCAATAAGGGCCGTCACTCCAGACGATGAAAAAAAGGAGCTAATCAATAAGGGCCGTCACTCCAGACGATGAAAAAAAAAGGAGTTAATCAATAAGGGCCGTCTAACCTGACGATGAAAAAAAAGGTTTATTTTGTTAAGGGCCGTCTAACCTGACGATGAAAAAAAAGGTTTATTTTGTTAAGGGCCGTCTAACCTGACGATGAAAAAAAAAGGTCAATTTTGTTAAGTGTCGTCTAACCTGACGATGAAAAAAAAAGGTTTATTTTGTTAAGGGTCGTCTAAACTGACGATGTAGAAAAGGTTTATCTTGTTAAACGTTGTCTGATGATGGAAAAAGAGATTTATCTTGTTAAGGACCACCTGGGTGGCATGTAACGGGGATCTTAATAAAGTTTATCAGAAATTAAAGGTTTAAGTAAATTATACCATGCTTTTATTTAATGAACTTTAATGGGCAAACTATGTGTGGTAGTCCAAATTATTTAAATTCTCTAAATATTAAAGGTTAACTGTTCGTTGTAAATTGATAAATAATATCAAGTTAATATTGGACTATTAGTAGAGATTTTCAGATTTAAAAATAAATTAAATAGGGCCGTCGGATCAGACGATGGAAAATAGGTAAATTATCACAAATGAAATTGGATCATTGATAACTTGGAATACAAAATGTTTTCTTATTACAGATGTATCCTACAGAAGCCACGTGATTTGCGGGGACGCAAATGTGTCAGGATGGACGAACTATTAAATATCGAGTGTTCCGGTTGGGTAACAATTGATAGTAAAGTTATCATAACGATGTTATTAAATAATTCTAAGTTTTATTATGAGTTATATAATTTTTATGAGTTAAATTAATCGTAAAAATGTTAATTAGTAAATCATAAAATTTTTAGTTAGCTGATTAAAAGTATGTGAATTGACGGAAGTGTATTTGGCTTTACAGAAAAGTTAATTTGTTAAATTTATACATGTAATTGGGCACATTTATTAGCGTGATACAATTTAAATAATTCTTATTGTCCATTTTAAAATTGTGTTTTGCATACTTTCTTGAAAATTAATGATTAACAGTAAAAAGATATGACATTGACTATGAACAGTAATGGCGGGAAAGAAGTGTCAATTCCCGCCAATAACGAATGCTTAAAAGTGAAATCAAATGGTGTAACGGGTCAGTCTGACTTTGTGCCTCGCCGAATAATAAGATAAGTATTGAATACCAGTGTTATTTTTGATCAAAGGAGTATTACGTCTAAGATGTTATTCTGTTCAGAACCCTTTGTTATGATGTGATGATTAATTTGTTTGATTTGAATGGGTTATTTTATTGGCATTTAATCCAATGTTCGTTAGAATGAATAATAAGGACCAGTGTGTTATTTCATTCGTAATACAAATAATTTAAAATAGTAGTGATTACAAAAGTAAAGTTGAATTGTTTATTCATGATGATTAATGTTTTATGAGTTGTTTATTGGCAATTAATGTAAAATTGGTTATTAATAATTTTTCAATATAAATAATGCAGTCTAATGTGTCGTTTTATTAGTTACACAATTTAGAATGTTAGTGATTATAAAAGTTACGGTAAAATATAGTGATCAATAAGATTAATGATGTTTTCTGGTTAAATCTTGCTTAGTATTGGTTAATAGAATATTATAGTGATTAATAAGGTCAAAGATGTTGTTTTCTTAACAATGCGAGTATTGCTTTTGGTAACTTAAATATATCCTTTAAACATTGACTTAGTGCTTTTAATTATGTATGCCTGATCCTATAATTTTAACACGTATTGATCACACAACACTTTTACGTAAACTGCAAGCTATAGGTATTAAGGGTAATTTATTTAAATGGTTCTCCTCTTACGTTAAAGAAAAATTCCAGACTGTTGTTCTTAATGGCCACACTTCTTCTCCCATGTTAATACCATCGGGCGTTCCTCAAGGCTCTTTACTAGGACCATTGCTCTTCAACATCTTCAAAAACGATATCTCGTCATGTTTTACTCATGCCAAAATCATTATGTACGCTGATGACATGAAGGTATTGATGCCGATCAACTCAACTCAAGACGCTCAGCATCTGAAGGAGGGTCTCACTAGATTTGAGCATTACCGCCATGTTAACAAACTTGACATTAATGTCTCCAAATGCTATGTCTGTATTTATACCCGAAAATCTAAACCCATGTTATCATCTTACAAACTATTAGGCACTGATGTTACCAGAGTTACTACCATACGTGTCCTAGGAGTAACCTTTGATAGCTAATTTGCTTTTTGATGAACACATAGACAACATTGTGGCTAAGGCATCTAAAGCTCTCGGCTTCGTTATGATGATGTTACACGATTCAACTCTATAAAAGCTCTAAAAATACTTTACTGTGCTTACGTACGTAGTCATTTAGAATATGCCTCTCAAGTATGGAGCCCCTGTCACAAACTATATGAAACGCGAATTGAAAGGATTCAGAAACGGTTTCTGCGGTATTTACAGTTTAAAACGAATAAATATACTCGTGATTACGATCAGCGATGTCGTAAGTTTCATTTTTACCACTTGTAGAAAGAAGACGCATTGCAGATCTATCGCACCTTCTCAGCACAGCAGGTGGCTCTGTTGATTGTCCTGAGCTTTTGAGTGGCATTAGTTTACGTTTAGTAGCTTCCTTCCGTAAACCTAACGTACTTCACGTTCCCTGGTGCAAAACGAAGTATCGGCGAAATTCTTTCTTTATCAGAACAAGCAGGTGTTTCAATAGTGTTGCAAAACAATTTGAAATAGACATTTTCAACACTTCTTCAAGTAAATTTAGGCGAATGTTAGGTAATAGTTATTTTTCTAACAAATATTTTTGAAAACTACTTCCTACTTATTTATACTTTAATTACTGGGTGTAATATAGGTACTTACCTTAAATTTTTAACATAATGTAGGCCAACACTGTTCTTATTAATGATTTTCACCTATATGTGGAAGCTTGTAATTGGCCCTTGATATTTATTTAAGTTAACCACTTTATTCTTAACCTAGCTGTAAGCTTCCCGAAGATTGTTAAAATAAAATAAAATAAAATGTCTGAACGCAGACGAAAAACGCATAGAAGAAAGACCCAAAGACTACCGCGACTACCGCAAACATCTGGTCGGCATCAGCAAGTTTCAAAAATGAGTCTTTTTGAAGGTGCTTCCCGTGAGCGTCCAGGGAACTGAAGGCAACTTTAACACGTGTGCTCTGCTTGATGAAGGGTCCACCGTGTCACTCGTGGAGAGCAGTGTAGCCAACGTGGCAGGAGCCGGAAGGTAGAGCGTTGAGTTGGCGTTTCAGGATGCGGTGGGCGGCTGTAACAACCTGGCAAGATCGTCTCTTTCACGCTTATTATGACAGATACAGTATCCTTCAGCCTTGAATGAGTTCGTACGAAGAACTTCACGTTTCCAAGACACTCAACAGGGAATATGCATAAGTCACCGATTTTGATAAAAAAATTGAGATTGATCGCTGCGGATACGTATTAAAAACATGATGGAACAGAAAAACAATGTATTATTTTAGTTTTATCACACGATGAAATCAGGGGAACATAACGATTTTTTTTCATTTTTGGATATAATGCACTTTACAGTCAGATAGAATATTGAATGAGAAATAATATTTTGTATGACACATGTGTTGGCATGTTACCCAACACTATTTTTATTGTACATCACTGCTTCAGTTGGAGGTTCGCTTCCCACTCTCTCTTCGTTTCCGGGCACCATTGCGTGTGGTTCGTTTTCCATACTTTTATAAGTAACTAGCTTCCGCCCGCGACTTCGTCTGCGTGGATAGTATTTTGTCTATCCCTCGGGAACAGTTCCTTTTTTCGGGATGAAAGGTACCCTATGATGTCCTTCTCTGTACCCTTGACAACGTATGTGCAAAATTTCATGATGATCGGTTCAGTAGTTAAGACGTGAAGGCGTAACAAACAAACAAACAAATAAACAAACAAACGGACTTTCGCATTTATAATATTAGTAAGGATTTGAGTTAAAATATACAAGTTTGTATATGTCTTTTGCTTCCAAAAATAAACCCTGCCTTCAGTCAAGCTACCAGTGAGTTTCAATCATCTACAGTCCTACATCTACGTGCCATTCCACAACATGTATGTTGGTACTTAGACGCTAAATTTAGGGATATCATTTTTTTGGCTAACTCCATAAAAATCGCGCCTAAAATCATGGTTGGTGAAGTCACAAAACATGACCATTTTGTACAGAGTGTTTTCGGCGGGTGCTGATGCGTGCTAACTTCAAGTACCTAACTATATCACGAAAAAAAGGAAGGGAAAGGTTTTAATATTACAGTTGATTTTCTCACGCATTATACTTTTGATTTGTTACAAAAAAAATGCTGCATATTCCCTATTGATGGCAATATGATTTCTTAATACGACCATCTCGATCGACAGACAATCCTCAATTCCTCATAGGCCAAGGTTATTGTCATTTGAATATAAGCCGAGAAATAAAAGAAGGCAGGAAGGATGAGCCTGTTGCCTCTCTCACTGAACTTAGTTGGATTTTGCATGAAGTTTCGTCGTCAATTTCGAGGAAGATTATGCCCGAGTTTGCTTGTCACTACAGTCCGAAAAAGAGAATGAACTTCACTTCTAATTAGAGAATTTCTTTAGACTTGATAGCATAGGCATCAGGAATTCTAAGCTACCTAGATATTCTCGAGAAGAATGACGAGCACTTCACATTATCGATACTAAGTCGAAGAAAATCGACGGCTCTGGGAGTCTGTTTTGCTGTGAAGAAACGATGACATCAAGCTTCCCAACCCAACAACAAGAGAAACGCCGAAAGTAGATTACGTTTGATTGAGAAGATAATGGATTTTGATCCGAGCTTCGCAGTAGACTTCACGAAGCAGACGCATAACATGTTGGAAAAAGATTATGCCAAGAAAACTGCTCAGGCACCAGTTGCTCGAGTTTGGCATCTCCTACATTTTGGCGTTAGAAATATCAAAAAACTTGGAAAACTTAGACTTGTTTTTGATGCGAAAGCCGAAACTCAAGAAGTGTCTCTGAATAGCGAATTACTGACTGGCCCAGATATTTAGAATTCATTAGATGAGGTCCTGGTTAGGTTCCGAAAAAGAAAAGTAGCCGTTACTACAGATATCGGGGAATTGTTCCTGCAGTTTAAGTAAATGATCAGGATCAAAATGCCCAGTGCTTCCTTTGGAGGGTTTTGGAAAGAAAGAAGCTCTCAGAAACTTATAAGTTCACCTCGATGACCTTTGGTGCCACATCATCTCCATGCACAGCTACTTGTATTCGTCGTTATACTGATGATTTTGTTTCATGTCATCATCCACAAGCAGTGAAAACCATTAAGGAAAGGCACTACGTTGATGACTATCTCGACTCCACGGATAATTAACGAAAAGGTGATGAAGCGACTGATTGTGATTCATAAGGCAGGAGGTTTTGACTTAAAGTTGGGCCTCTAATAGACCCAGCAATTGGAAAACAGCCACAGATACTTTAGGGTTTGATCTCAGCTTTAAGTAGGTGGACAAAGAGATCAACGAAGGTTTGCGACCGCCAACAAATCGCGAGTTGCTAAAAATTTTTATGTCACTGGGTATGTTTATGTCCCTTCCTGATTTATTGAAAGATATTGCTGCAGGAAATTTGGCGGTCAACGATCAAATGGGATGATCAAATCGTCGAGAAGATGAACAAAGATTGGTATTGGTTCAGAAGCTTGAGACTTGCAAATTATTTTCAGTACCCAGATGTTATGGTTTCTCACAGATGACTAAGTTAAGATTACACATTTCTATTGACGCCTCTGAGCAAGCATTATGCCACTTTCGCTTACTGAGTAGAGATGACGATGTGGCCTTTGTAGCTGGGAAATATAAAGTTGCACCTGAAAACTGCAACGATCCCTAAGCTAGAGCTGCAGGTTGCTTTAATGGGATCCCGTTTAGGTCACACCATGAATGGTAAAAGCAAGAACAGAAACTCGAAATAGCAAAACGATTATTCTGGACAAATTCACAAATAGTTTGGAAATGGATTAATAGAAAGCCACGAAAACAGAATTTCTTATTAGTTTCTCTATGGTTTTAATGCTTAAACTGCAAAACCGCTTTGAAGCCCTTGAAAACAGCATATGCAATGAAGTTTCAGAGCTCAGCGGATGCTCATGCTATATAAGCAGCGCAAGACCGATCGTCGTGGAGATCTTTGGGGGGGGCCTATACCCAGCAGTGGATGTCGGGGGCCGATATGATGATGATTTTAATATAAGCCAGCAAAGTTTTAGAAAAAAAACAGTATTAATTTTCACCATGCATCACCGTCACCACACCGCACTGCAACTTGCAGACAAATTCCAATGTGATTTTATCGGATGGCATGGTAATAAATACCGCATTCCACAATTCGCAGTCAGACTGTCCAAAGGCCGCTGTTTACAGTCCAACAGGGCAATGCCCGCGGGCTGCTTCAGCAGCCCGCGCACCAGGGCGAAACACTAGTTATACTATATATAGCTCGATTACCACTCACTGATTGACATGATTGTTCTCCCAGAAGGAGGTGGAAAAGGGTATAATAATGTTTGGGGAAAATGTACAATACCCCAATCGAACTGGGGAAAAATTATGACATTTGGGAAAAACAAGATGGCGGCTGTGGCGAAGTTTGTAACTTTTTTGTTTTCTAACCGATTTTATTCAAACTTGCAAGAGTGGTAGATTTTGACATTTAAAATTGAGAAAAATATTTAAAAAATGCAAAAACAAAATGGCGGCTGCGCTGGAGAGTTTTGAAAATTTTGATTTTTGGACCCCAAACCGCGGGGCCACAACTCTAAAGTGTTATTTGATTTAAGAAAAAAAACTTTACTGTTTCACCACAATTACCCTCAAATTTTACCAATCGGGGAAACTTTTTAAAAATTCAAGATGGCGCCTGTCGTAGAGGCCATTTTGTTTGGGGTACGAAAACACGCCATTTTTAAAGTCGATTTTCTTCCAGATGGCAACACCGGAGCGCTTTGAGGTTCATTAAACGGCTATAGCTATAGGTACAAGGTATTCGTTAGTAAAATATTTTTACCCCATTTCGGGGTAACTTTTGAGATTTACCCCAAAATGCAAAAAAGTGAAATTACCACTTTTTGACAATTTCGAGTATTAGGACTTGTGTATAGTCTGTATACAAATGACTTTATGGTATTTTGATTGGCAACGTCTGGCAACCCTAGAAACTGCTAAGGAAAAAGACATTTTCGAGATACCCTTTTTTCAAGTCCTATTGCGGCAACTGGGTGCAAGTGAGAAAAAAAAACAAAACGTCATTGCACGCAGTTTATGTTACTCAGTATAGGAAAAATATGAAATATAAAAAAAACAACATGGCGGACGCGGTGGCGGCCATTTTGTAAATTTTATACATTTTTTAAATATGTCAAGGCTATTTTGAGGCAGTTTACGACAATTGAGAAAGTTGGCATGTATCGACAAATAACGCAAATTATAGAGAAGTATTGCCATGTGAAAAAAAAATACCCATTTTTAGGGTACTTTTTGAGATTTACCCCAAAAAAGTGAAAAATAGAAAAAGCGGCATTTTTTAATATTTTTTATCAAAAACCATTAGATTTTGCCAATACTAATGACATTTAACTATTTACATATCGAAAAGATGGCAACACTTGAATTTAAAGTAAGGGTAATTTCCAAGTACCTTACATTTTTATTACCCAAAAGGAGCATTTGTAGATGGGTACAATGTACGGAAAAAGTATTTAGAATTTAGATAACAATTAGAAAAAAAATTTAAAGTGGAAGTCCAGGTCAAGATCCTCATGACGGAGAACTGCCTGCCAAAATGGTACTACATAGGTAGATGGTGCTCAAACTAAAGTTGTAGAGGACTCTAAGTAGATCCTGAAGCGAGAAAAAAAATTCAAAATGGTCGAAAAACAAAATGGCCGCCATACAAATTTACAGAAAACCCAGCATATACAGCTCGATTACTCACTTACTGACTGACTCACTGATTAAAATAATTGTTCTCCCAGAAGGAGGTGAAAAATGGTATAATGATATTTTAAGAAAATGTGCAAAAAAAAAACAATATGGCGGACGCGGTGGCGGCCATTTTGTAAATTTTATACATTTTTTAAAATATTTTAAGGCTATTTTGAGGCAGTTTACGACAATTGAGAAAGTTGGCATGTACTGAGAAATTATGCATATTATGAAGAAGTATTGAAAAAAAAAACCCATTTTTAGGGTGCTTTTTGAGATTTACCCCAATAAAGTGAAAAATAGAAAAAGCAGCATTTTTTTATATTTTTTATCAAAAACCGTTAGATTTTACCAATACTAATGACATTTGACTATTTTCGTAACGAAAAGATGGCAACACTGAAATTGAAAAAGGTTTATTTTCCAAGAACCTTAAATTTTTATTACCAAAAAGGAGCATTTGTAGATGTTTACAATGTATGGAAAAAGTATTTAAAATTTATAAAACTATCAGAAAAAAATATTAAAAGTGGAAGCCCAAGTCAAGATCCTCATGACGGGGTACTGCCTGCCGAAATGGTACTACATAGGTAGATGGTGCTCAAGCTAAAGTTGTAGAAGACTCTAAGGAAATCCTGAAGCGAGAAAAAAAAATCAAAATGGTGGAAAAACAAAATGGACACCATACAGAATTACAGAAAACCAAATTAAACACCACTTACTCACATAATTGTTCTCCCAGAAGGAGGTGGAAAAAGGTATGTGCAAAACCCAGTCGAACTGGGGAAAAATTAAAAGTTGAAGTCCAGGTCAAGATCCTCATGACGGGGTACTGCCTGCCAAAATGGCACTACATAGGTAGATGGTGCTCAAACTAAAGTTTTAGAAGACTTTAAGCAGATCCTGAAGCGAGAAAAAAAAATCGAAATGGTGAAGAACAAAATGACCGTCACACAAAATTACAGAAAACCTATTTGGTCGCAGCTGGCTGATTACTTATATACCTCGATAATAAATTCAAATTCAAATAGTTTTATTTGCAAAATATGGGTATATACAAAATGTTGGTCTTATAAATCATGCATTTTTGTGATGACACGGGCCATCAGATTACCTACTGCCTGTGACAAGTTCAAAAGTGAAGACTTTATCCAACGCTGGAAGTGGATCTGCAAGCGCAAAATAAGCTTATTAAAAGTCTGGTGCTCAACATGCAAAGGCAGTCACCATAAGTTACTTCACCCTGATGTGATGTGAAGTGACGTGATGTAAAGCTGAAAAATCAACATAATACTCTACTATCCTTCTGTTTTTCACTTTGGACAGCTCACATCTGAAGACGGGGAAGTTATCTGTGAAATGTTTAGCGATTAATTTCACTCCACTTTTTCACACAATACTCAGTCCGTTAATATTTTGGATGACGTAGTGGACATGGACTCTTCCTGTGAAGATTGAAGTTGACACATTAAAAGTTTCCAAACTATTAGCATCACTCGACTTAAATAAGTCTGCCGGCCCCGACAATATCCCAGCAATTATAATTATTGCGAGTTGTTCCGAGTTCCTCTTAGTATCCTGTTTAGGCGTTCACTGGGTGAAGGCATTATGCCTGATATCTGGAAATCTGCCTTTATTACGCCAATTCACAAAAAAGGGCTTAAAAATGTAGTCGACAATTATAGACCGATTTCCAACCTTAGTTTGTTTGCAAAATATTTGGAAAAAATTGTCTACAAACAAGTCTACGCATCCGTTACGCAATCTTTATGTCCAGAGCAGCACGGCTTCGTTAAGGGCAGATCGAAGACGTCTAACTACCGATGCGCGATTATGAATGATCATTCGATTATTATTCGATTATCTCAATCATTCGAATAATTCGAATGACCATCAACATGTATTACTAATTAGTAATGTTTTTATATTATTTTATAGCGCCACGGCGTTTTTTTTTTGAGCCTCGTAGAGCCACTTCTCAAAAGTATTACTAATTAGTAGTCATTATTCGATTATTGAAATTAGTTTATTACTAATCTGACATTCGATTATTGAAATTAGTAATTAGTAGTTAATTCGATTATTGAAATTAGTAATAATCGCGCATCACTACGTCTAACCTTATCTTATGTAGCGACTTCCTGACAAAACATTTGACTGTACCGTCTCAGGTTGATGTAGTTTACACGGACTATAATAAATGTTTTGATCGTATTGATCACACAACACTTTTACGTAAACTGCAAGCTATAGGTATTAAGGGTAATTTATTTAAATGGTTCTCCTCTAACGTTAAAGAAAAATTCCAGACTGTTGTTCTTAATGGCCGGCCACACTTCTTCTCCCATGTTAATACCATCGGGCGTTCCTCAAGGCTCTTTACTAGGACCATTGCTCTTCAACATCTTCATAAACGATATCTCGTCATGTTTTACTCATGCCAAAATCATTATGTACGATAATGACATGAAGGTATTGATGCCGATCAACTCAACTCAAGACACTCAGCATCTGAAGGAGGGTCTCACTAGATTTGAGCATTACTGCCATGTTAACAAACTTGACATTAATGTCTCCAAATGCTATGTCTGTATTTATACCCGAAAATCTAAACCCATGTTATCATCTTACAAACTATTAGGCACTGATGTTACCAGAGTTACTACCATACGTGACCTAGGAGTAACCTTTGATAGCTAATTTGCTTTTTGATGAACACATAGACAACATTGTGGCTAAGGCATCTAAAGCTCTCGGCTTCGTTATGATGATGTTACACGATTCAACTCTATAAAAGCTCTAAAAATACTTTACTGTGCTTACGTACGTAGTCATTTAGAATATGCCTCTCAAGTATGGAGCCCCTGTCACAAACTATATGAAACGCGAATTGAAAGGATTCAGAAACGGTTTCTGCGGTATTTACAGTTTAAAACGAATAAATATACTCGTGATTACGATCAGCGATGTCGTAAGTTTCATTTTTACCACTTGTAGAAAGAAGACGCATTGCAGATCTATCGCACCTTCTCAGCATAGCAGGTGGCTCTGTTGATTGTCCCAAGCTTTTGAGTGGCATTAGTTTACGTTTAGTAGCTTCCTTCCGTAAACCTAACGTACTTCACGTTCCCTGGTGCAAAACGAAGTATCGGCGAAATTATTTCTTTATCAGAACAAGCAGGTGTTTCAATAGTGTTGCAAAACAATTTGAAATAGACATTTTCAACACTTCTTCAAGTAAATTTAGGCGAATGTTAGGTAATAGTTATTTTTCTAACAAATATTTTTGAAAACTACTTCCTACTTATTTATACTTTAATTACTGGGTGTAATATAGGTACTTACCTTAAATTTTTAACATAATGTAGGCCAACACTGTTCTTATTAATGATTTTCACCTATATGTGGAAGCTTGTAATTGGCCCTTGATATTTATTTAAGTTAACCACTTTATTCTTAACCTAGCTGTAAGCTTCCCGAAGATTGTTAAAATAAAATAAAATAAAATGTCTGAACGCAGACGAAAAACGCATAGAAGAAAGACCCAAAGACTACCGCGACTACCGCAAACATCTGGTCGGCATCAGCAAGTTTCAAAAATGAGTCTTTTTGAAGGTGCTTCCCGTGACCGTCCAGGGAACTGAAGGCAACTTTAACACGTGTGCTCTGCTTGATGAAGGGTCCAACGTGTCACTCGTGGAGAGCAGTGTAGCCAACGTGGCAGGAGCCGGAAGGTGGAGCTTTGAGTTGGCGTTTCAGGATGCGGTGGGCGGCTGTAACAACCTGGCAAGATCGTCTCTTTCACGCTTATTATGACAGATACAGTATCCTTCAGCCTTGAATGAGTTCGTACGAAGAACTTCACGTTTCCAAGACACTCAACAGGGAATATGCATAAGTCACCGATTTTGATAAAAAAATTGAGATTGATCGCTGCGGATACGTATTAAAAACATAATGGAACAGAAAAACAATGTATTATTTTAGTTTTATCACACGATGAAATCAGGGGAACATAACGATTTTTTTTCATTTTTGGATATAATGCACTTTACAGTCAGATAGAATATTGAATGAGAAATAATATTTTGTATGACACATGTGTTGGCATGTTACCCAACACTATTTTTATTGTACATCACTGCTTCAATTGGAGGTTCGCTTCCCACTCTCTCTTCGTTTCCGGGCACCATTGCGTGTGGTTCGTGTTCCATACTTTTATAAGTAATTTGAGTTAAAATATACAAGTTTGTATATGTCTTTTGCTTCCAAAAATAAACCCTGCCTTCAGTCAAGCTACCAGTGAGTTTCAATCATCTAACAGTCCTACATCTACGTGCCATTCCACAACATGTATGTTGGTACTTAGACGCTAAATTTAGGGATATCATTTTTTTGGCTAACTCCATAAAAATCGCGCCTAAAATCATGGTTGGTGAAGTCACAAAACATGACCATTTTGTACAGAGTGTTTTCGGTGGGTGCTGATGCGTGCTAACTTCAAGTACCTAACTATATCACGAAAAAAAGGAAGGGAAAGGTTTTAATATTACAGTTGATTTTCTCACGCATTATACTTTTGATTTGATACAAAAAAAATGCTGCATATTCCCTATTGATGGCAATATGATTTCTTAATACGACCATCTCGATCGACAAACAATCCTCAATTCCTCATAGGCCAAGGTTATTGTCATTTGAATATAAGCCGAGAAATAAAAGAAGGCAGGAAGGATGAGCCTGTTGCCTCTCTCACTGAACTTAGTTGGATTTTGCATGAAGTTTCGTCGTCAATTTCGAGGAAGATTATGCCCGAGTTTGCTTGTCACTACAGTCCGAAAAAGAGGATGAACTTCACTTCTTATTAGAGAATTTCTTTAGACTTGATAGCATAGGCATCAGGAATTCTAAGCTACCTAGATATTCTCGAGAAGAATGACGAGCACTTCACATTATCGATACTAAGTCGAAGAAAATCGACGGCTCTGGGAGTCTGCTTTGCTGTGAAGAAACGATGACATCAAGCTTCCCAACCCAACAACAAGAGAAACGCCGAAAGTAGATTACGTTTGATTGAGAAGATAATGGATTTTGATCCGAGCTTCGCAGTAGACTTCACGAAGCAGACGCATAACATGTTGGAAAAAGATTATGCCAAGAAAACTGCTCAGGCACCAGTTGCTCGAGTTTGGCATCTCCTACATTTTGGCGTTAGAAATATCAAAAAACTTGGAAAACTTAGACTTGTTTTTGATGCGAAAGCCGAAACTCAAGAAGTGTCTCTGAATAGCGAATTACTGACTGGCCCAGATATTTAGAATTCATTAGATGATGTCCTGGTTAGGTTCCGAAAAAGAAAAGTAGCCGTTACTACAGATATCAGGGAATTGTTCCTGCAGTTTAAGTAAATGATCAGGACCAAAATGCCCAGTGCTTCCTTTGGAGGGTTATGGAAAGAAAGAAGCTCTCAGAAACTTATAAGTTCACCTCGATGACCTTTGGTGCCACATCATCTCCATGCACAGCTACTTGTATTATTCGTCGTAATACTGATGATTTAGTTTCATGTCATCATCCACAAGCAGTGGAAACCATTAAGGAAAGGCACTACGTTGATGACTATCTCGACTCCACGGATAATTAACGAAAAGGGGATGAAGCGACTGATTGTGATTCATAAGGCAGGAGGTTTTGACTTAAAGTTGGGCCTCTAATAGACCCAGCAATTGGAAACCAGCCACAGATACTTTAGGGTTTGATCTCAGCTTTAAGTAGGTGGACAAAGAGATCAACGAAGGTTTGCGACCGCCAACAAATCGCGAGTTGCTAAAAATTTTAATGTCACTGGGTATGTTTATGTCCCTTCCTGATTTATTGAAAGATATTGCTGCAGGAAATTTGGCGGTCAACGATAAAATGGGATGATCAAATCGTCGAGAAGATGAACAAAGATTGGTATTGGTTCAGAAGCTTGAGACTTGCAAATTATTTTCAGTACCCAGATGTTATGGTTTCTCACAGATGACTAAGTTAAGATTACACATTTCTATTGACGCCTCTGAGCAAGCATTATGCCACTTTCGCTTACTGAGTAGAGATGACGATGTGGCCTTTGTAGCTGGGAAATATAAAGTTGCACCTGAAAACTGCAACGATCCCTAAGCTAGAGCTGCAGGTTGCTTTAATGGGATCCCGTTTAGGTCACACCATGAATGGTAGAAACTCGAAATAGCAAAACGATTATTCTGGACAAATTCACAAATAGTTTGGAAATGGATTAATAGAAAGCCACGAAAACAGAATTTCTTATTAGTTTCTCTATGGTTTTAATGCTTAAACTGCAAAACCGCTTTGAAGCCCTTGAAAACAGCATATGCAATGAAGTTTCAGAGCTCAACGGATGCTCATGCTATATAAGCAGCGCAAGACCGATCGTCGTGGAGATCTTTGGGGGAGGCCTATACCCAGCAGTGGATGTCGGGGGGCCGATATGATGATGATTTTAATATAAGCCAGCAAAGTTTTAGAAAAAAAACAGTATTAATTTTCACCATGCATCACCGTCACCACACCGCACTGCAACTTGCAGACAAATTCCAATGTGATTTTATCGGATGGCATGGCAATAAATACCGCATTCCACAATTCGCAGTCAGACTGTCCAAAGGCCACTGTTTACAGTCCAACAGGGCAATGCCCGCGGGCTGCTTCAGCAGCCCGCGCACCAGGGCGAAACACTAGTTATACTATATATAGCTCGATTACCACTCACTGATTGACATGATTGTTCTCCCAGAAGGAGGTGGAAAAGGGTATAATAATGTTTGGGGAAAATGTACAATACCCCAATCGAACTGGGGAAAAATTATGACATTTGGGAAAAACAAGATGGCGGCTGTGGCGAAGTTTGTAACTTTTTTGTTTTCTAACCGATTTTATTCAAACTTGCAAGAGTGGTAGATTTTGACATTTAAAATTGAGAAAAATATTTAAAAAATGCAAAAACAAAATGGCGGCTGCGCTGGAGAGTTTTGAAAATTTTGATTTTTGGACCCCAAACCGCGGGGCCACAACTCTAAAGTGTTATTTGATTTAAGAAAAAAAACTTTACTGTTTCACCACAATTACCCTCAAATTTTACCAATCGGGGAAACTTTTTAAAAATTCAAGATGGCGCCTGTCGTAGAGGCCATTTTGTTTGGGGTACGAAAACACGCCATTTTTAAAGTCGATTTTCTTCCAGATGGCAACACCGGAGCGCTTTGAGGTTCATAGAACGGCTGTAGGTATAGATACAATATATTGAAAAATAGAGTATTTTTACCCCATTTCGGGGTAACTTTTGAGATTTACCCCAAAATGCAAAAAAGTGAAATAACTACTTTTTGACAATTCCAAGTATGAGAACTTGTGTATAGTCTGTATACAAATGACTTTATGGTATTTTGGTTGGCAACGTCTGGCAACCCTAGAAACTGCTAAGGAAAAAGACATTTTCGAGATACCCTTTTTTCAAGTCCTATTGCGGCGGCTAAGTGCAAGTGAGAAAAAAAATCAAGACGTCATTGCACGCAGTTTATGTTGCTTAATATAGGAAAAATATGAAATATAAAAAAAAACAATATGGCGGACTCGGTGGTGGCCATTTTGTAAATTTTATACATTTTTTAAATATTTCAAGGCTATTTTGAGGCAGTTTACGACAATTGAGAAAGTTGGCATGTACCGACAAATTATGCATATTATGAAGAAGTATTGCCTTGTAAAAAAAAAATACCCATTTTTAGGGTACTTTTTGAGATTTACCCCAAAAAATTGAAAAATAGAAAAAGCGGCATTTTTAAATATTTTTTATTAAAAACCATTAGATTTTGCCAATACTAATGACATTTTATTATTTACATATCGAAAAGATGGCAACACTTGAATTTAAAGTAAGGGTAATTTCCAAGTACCTTACATTTTTATTACCCAAAAGGAGCATTTGTAGATGGGTACAATGTACGGAAAAAGTATTTAGAATTTAGATAAAAATTAGAAAAAAAAAATTTAAGTGGAAGTCCAGGTCAAGATCCTCATGACGGAGAACTGCCCGCCAAAATGGTACTACATAGGTAGATGGTGCTCAAACTAAAGTTGTAGAGGACTCTAAGTAGATCCTGAAGCGAGAAAAAAAATTCAAAATGGTCGAAAAACAAAATGGCCGCCATACAAATTTACAGAAAACCCAGCATATACAGCTCGATTACTCACTTACTGACTGACTCACTGATTAAAATAATTGTTCTCCAAGAAGGAGGTGAAAAATGGTATAATGATATTTTAAGAAAATGTGCAAAAAAAAAAACAATATGGCGGACGCGGTGGCGGCCATTTTGTAAATTTTATACATTTTTAAAATATTTTAAGGCTATTTTGAGGCAGTTTACGACAATTGAGAAAGTTGGCATGTACTGAGAAATTATGCATATTATGAAGAAGTATTGAAAAAAAAAACCAATTTTTAGGGTGCTTTTTGAGATTTACCCCAAAAAAGTGAAAAATAGAAAAAGAAGCATTTTTTAATATTTTTTATCAAAAACCGTTAGATTTTACCAATACTAATGACATTTGACTATTTTCGTAACGAAAAGATGGCAACACTGAAATTGAAAAAGGTTTATTTTCCAAGAACCTTACATTTTTATTACCAAAAAGGAGCATTTGTAGATGTTTACAATGTACGGAAAAAGTATTTAAAATTTATAAAACTATCAGAAAAAAATATTAAAAGTGGAAGCCCAGGTCAAGATCCTTATGACGGGGTACTGCCTGCCGAAATGGTACAACATAGGTAGATGGTGCTCAAGCTTAAGTTGTAGAAGACGCTAAGAAAATCCTGAAGCGAGAAAAAAAAATCAAAATGGTGGAAAAACAAAATGGACACCATACAAAATTACAGAAAACCAAATTAAACACCACTTACTCACATAATTGTTCTCCCAGAAGGAGGTGGAAAAAGGTATGTGCAAAACCCAGTCGAACTGGGGAAAAATTAAAAGTTGAAGCCCAGGTCAAGATCCTCATGACGGGGTACTGCCTGCCAAAATGGCACTACATAGGTAGATGGTGCTCAAACTAAAGTTGTAGAAGACTCTAAGCAGATCCTGAAGCGAGAAAAAAAATCGAAATGGTGAAAAACAAAATGACTGCCACACAAAATTACAGAAAACCTATTTGGTCGCAGCTGGCTGATTACTTATATACCTCGATAATAACTACTCTATTTAGTATTGTTTAATAACTACTCACTCACTGACTGATGGAAAAGAGTATAATTATGTTTGGGGGAAATGTGCAAAATCTTAATCGAACTAGGTAAAAAATTATTACTTTTGGGAAAAACAAGATGGCGGCTGTGGCGAGGTTTGTAACTTTTTGTTTTCCAACCGATTTTGTTCAAACTTACAACAGTGGTATATTTTGACATTTCAAATTTAGAAAAATAAGAAAAAAACTCAAAACAAAATGGCGGCCACGCTGGAGAGTTTTGAAAATTCGATTTTTGGACCCCAAACCGCGGGGCCACAACTCTGAAGTGCTGTAGAGTTTAAGACAAAAACCTTTTTGTTTCACCACAATTACTCTCAAATTTTTTCTTCAAAGACTATTATTTTCAATTAAACAATCATTATCTAAAAAACCATTAGATATTGCCAATACTAATGACATTTGACTATTTTTATATCGAAAAGATGGCACTCGAATTTGAAAGTAAAGTTATTTTCCAAGTACCGCCACATTGTTATTACCAAAACCCCTCTTGCTTGCTAAAAATAAAACGGATCGTTTCATCCCGCCTGCAATAATGAATCAATGAGCACCGCTTGCGGACTCGGAAGGCGGCATAGAACCACCACCACCAAAGTCTTCTAAATCAGTTACATACAAACGACCGATCTCGCCCAATAAGGTAGATTTGACGAACAACACGAAGAAAAAACCCGAGCTACAAGCTAAATGCATTTTTGTGATGACACGGGCCATCAGATTACCTACTGCCTGTGACAAGTTCAAAAGTGAAGACGTTATCCAACGCTGGAAGTGGATCTGCAAGCGCAAAATAAGCTTATTAAAAGTCTGGTGCTCAACTTGCAAAGGCAGTCACCATAAGTTACTTCACCCTGATGTGATGTGAAGTGACGTGATGTAAAGCTGAAAAATCAACATAATACTCTACTATCCTTCTGTTTTTCACTTTGGACAGCGCACATCTGAAAACGGGGAAGTTATCTGTGAAATGTTTAGCGATTAATTTCACTCCACTTTTTCACACAATACTCAGTCCGTTAATATTTTGGATGACGTAGTGGACATGGACTCTTCCTGTGAAGATTGAAGTTGACACATTAGAAATTTCCAAACTATTAGCATCACTCGACTTAAATAAGTCTGCCGGCCCCGACAATATCCCAGCAATTATAATTATTGCGAGTTGTTCCGAGTTCCTCTTAGTATCCTGTTTAGGCGTTCACTGGGTGAAGGCATTATGCCTGATATCTGGAAATCTGCCTTTATTACGCCAACTCACAAAAAAGGGCTTAAAAATGTAGTCGACAATTATAGACCGATTTCCAACCTTAGTTTGTTTGCAAAATATTTGGAAAAAATTGTCTACAAACAAGTCTACGCATCCGTTACGCAATCTTTATGTCCAGAGCAGCACGGCTTCGTTAAGGGCAGATCGAAGACGTCTAACCTTATCTTATGTAGCGACTTCCTGACAAAACATTTGACTGTACCGTCTCAGGTTGATGTAGTTTACACGGACTTTAATAAATGTTTTGATCGTATTGATCACACAACACTTTTACGTAAACTGCAAGCTATAGGTATTAAGGGTAATTTATTTAAATGGTTCTCCTCTTACGTTAAAGAAAAATTCCAGACTGTTGTTCTTAATGGCCACACTTCTTCTCCCATGTTAATACCATCGGGCGTTCCTCAAGGCTCTTTACTAGGACCATTGCTCTTCAACATCTTCATAAACGATATCTCGTCATGTTTTACTCATGCCAAAATCATTATGTACGCTGATGACATGAAGGTATTGATGCCGACCAACTCAACTCAAGACACTCAGCATCTGAAGGAGGGTCTCACTAGATTTGAGCATTACTGCCATGTTAACAAACTTGACATTAATGTCTCCAAATGCTATGTCTGTATTTATACCCGAAAATCTAAACCCATGTTATCATCTTACAAACTATTAGGCACTGATGTTACCAGAGTTACTACCATACGTGACCTAGGAGTAACCTTTGATAGCTAATTTGCTTTTTGATGAACACATAGACAACATTGTGGCTAAGGCATCTAAAGCTCTCGGCTTCGTTATGATGATGTTACACGATTCAACTCTATAAAAGCTCTAAAAATACTTTACTGTGCTTACGTACGTAGTCATTTAGAATATGCCTCTCAAGTATGGAGCCCCTGTCACAAACTATATGAAACGCGAATTGAAAGGATTCAGAAACGGTTTCTGCGGTATTTACAGTTTAAAACGAATAAATATACTCGTGATTACGATCAGCGATGTCGTAAGTTTCATTTTTACCACTTGTAGAAAGAAGACGCATTGCAGATCTATCGCACCTTCTCAGCATAGCAGGTGGCTCTGTTGATTGTCCTGAGCTTTTGAGTGGCATTAGTTTACGTTTAGTAGCTTCCTTCCGTAAACCTAACGTACTTCCCGTTCCCTGGTGCAAAACGAAGTATCGGCGAAATTCTTTCTTTATCAGAACAAGCAGGTGTTTCAATAGTGTTGCAAAACAATTTGAAATAGACATTTTCAACACTTCTTCAAGTAAATTTAGGCGAATGTTAGGTAATAGTTATTTTTCTAACAAATATTTTTGAAAACTACTTCCTACTTATTTATACTTTAATTACTGGGTGTAATATAGGTACTTACCTTAAATTTTTAACATAATGTAGGCCAACACTGTTCTTATTAATGATTTTCACCTATATGTGGAAGCTTGTAATTGGCCCTTGATATTTATTTAAGTTAACCACTTTATTCTTAACCTAGCTGTAAGCTTCCCGAAGATTGTTAAAATAAAATAAAATAAAATGTCTGAACGCAGACGAAAAACGCATAGAAGAAAGACCCAAAGACTACCGCGACTACCGCAAACATCTGGTCGGCGAGATTGATCGCTGCGGCTACGTATTAAAAACATGATGGAACAGAAAAACAATGTATTATTTTAGTTTTATCACACGATGAAATCAGGGGAACATAACGATTTTTTTTCATTTTTGGATATAATGCACTTTACAGTCAGATAGAATATTGAATGAGAAATAATATTTTGTATGACACATGTGTTGGCATGTTACCCAACACTATTTTTATTGTACATCACTGCTTCAATTGGAGGTTCGCTTCCCAATCTCTCTTCGTTTCCGGGCACCATTGCGTGTGGTTCGTGTTCCATACTTTTATAAGTAATTTGAGTTAAAATATTCAATTTGTATGTGTCTTTTGCTTCCAAAAATAAACCCTGCCTTCAGTCAAGCTACCAGTGAGTTTCAATCATCTACAGTCCTACATCTACGTGCCATTCCACAACATGTATGTTGGTACTTAGACGCAAAATTTAGGGATATCATTTTTTTGGCTAACTCCATAAAAATCGTGCCTAAAATCATGGTTGGTGAAGTCACAAAACATGACCATTTTGTACAGAGTGTTTTCGGCGGGTGCTGATGCGTGCTAACTTCAAGTACCTAACTATATCACGAAAAAAAGGAAGGGAAAGGTTTTAATATTACAGTTGATTTTCTCACGCATTATACTTTTGATTTGATACAAAAAAAATGCTGCATATTCCCTATTGATGGCAATATGATTTCTTAATACGACCATCTCGATCGACAGACAATCCTCAATTCCTCATAGGCCAAGGTTATTGTCATTTGAATTTAAGCCGAGAAATAAAAGAAGGCAGGAAAGATGAGCCTGTTGCCTCTCTCACTGAACTTAGTTGGATTTTGCATGAAGTTTCGTCGTCAATTTCGAGGAAGATTATGCCCGAGTTTGCTTGTCACTACAGTCCGAAAAAGAGGATGAACTTCACTTCTTATTAGAGAATTTCTTTAGACTTGATAGCATAGGCATCAGGAATTCTAAGCTACCTAGATATTCTCGAGAAGAATGACGAGCACTTCACATTATCGATACTAAGTCGAAGAAAATCGACGGCTCTGGGAGTCTGCTTTGCTGTGAAGAAACGATGACATCAAGCTTCCCAACCCAACAACAAGAGAAACGCCGAAAGTAGATTACGTTTGATTGAGAAGATAATGGATTATGATCCGAGCTTCGCAGTAGACTTCACGAAGCAGACGCATAACATGTTGGAAAAAGATTATGCCAAGAAAACTGCTCAGGCACCAGTTGCTCGAGTTTGGCATCTCCTACATTTTGGCGTTAGAAATATCAAAAAACT
This sequence comes from Agriphila tristella, assembly GCA_928269145.1. Taxonomy (NCBI): domain Eukaryota; kingdom Metazoa; phylum Arthropoda; class Insecta; order Lepidoptera; family Crambidae; genus Agriphila; species Agriphila tristella. Next base: position 11,585,949 of record OV743444.1, read on the forward strand.
TGGAAAACTTAGACTTGTTTTTGATGCGAAAGCCGAAACTCAAGAAGTGTCTCTGAATAACGAATTACTGACTGGCCCAGATATTTAGAATTCATTAGATGATGTCCTGGTTAGGTTCCGAAAAAGAAAAGTAGCCGTTACTACAGATATCAGGGAATTGTTCCTGCAGTTTAAGTAAATGATCAGGATCAAAATGCCCAGTGCTTCCTTTGGAGGGTTATGGAAAGAAAGAAGCTCTCAGAAACTTATAAGTTCACCTCGATGACCTTTGGTGCCACATCATCTCCATGCACAGCTACTTGTATTATTCGTCGTAATACTGATGATTTTGTTTCATGTCATCATCCACAAGCAGTGGAAACCATTAAGGAAAGGCACTACGTTGATGACTATCTCGACTCCACGGATAATTAACGAAAAGGGGATGAAGCGACTGATTGTGATTCATAAGGCAGGAGGTTTTGACTTAAAGTTGGGCCTCTAATAGACCCAGCAATTGGAAACCAGCCACAGATACTTTAGGGTTTGATCTCAGCTTCAAGTAGGTGGACAAAGAGATCAACGAAGGTTTGCGACCGCCAACAAATCGCGAGTTGCTAAAAATTTTAATGTCACTGGGTATGTTTATGTCCCTTCCTGATTTATTGAAAGATATTGCTGCAGGAAATTTGGCGGTCTACGATCAAATGGGATGATCAAATCGACGAGAAGATGAACAAAGATTGGTATTGGTTCAGAAGCTTGAGACTTGCAAATTATTTTCAGTACCCAGATGTTATGGTTTCTCACAGATGACTAAGTTAAGATTACACATTTCTATTGACGCCTCTGAGCAAGCATTATGCCACTTTCGCTTACTGAGTAGAGATGACGATGTGGCCTTTGTAGCTGGGAAATATAAAGTTGCACCTGAAAACTGCAACGATCCCTAAGCTAGAGCTGCAGGTTGCTTTAATGGGATCCCGTTTAGGTCACACCATGAATGGTAAAAGGAAGAACAGAAACTCGAAATAGCAAAACGATTATTCTGGACATATTCACAAATAGTTTGGAAATGGATTAATAGAAAGCCAGGAAAACAGAATTTCTTATTAGTTTCTCTATGGTTTTAATGCTTAAACTGCAAAACTGCTTTGAAGCCCTTGAAAATAGCATATGCAATGAAGTTTCAGAGCTCAGCGGATGCTCATGCTATATAAGCAGCGCAAGACCGATCGTCGTGGAGATCTTTGGGGGAGGCCTATACCCAGCAGTGGATGTCAGGGGGCCGATATGATGATGATTTTAATATAAGCCAGCAAAGTTTTAGAAAAAAAACAGTATTAATTTTCACCATGCATCACCGTCACCACACCGCACTGCAACTTGCAGACAAATTCCAATGTGATTTTATCGGATGGCATGGCAATAAATACCGCATTCCACAATTCGCAGTCAGACTGTCCAAAGGCCGCTGTTTACAGTCCAACAGGGCAATGCCCGCGGGCTGCTTCAGCAGCCCGCGCACCAGGGCGAAACACTAGTTGTATATATATATATATGTATATATATATCTTTTCTAAGAGAAAAAAATATTTTGTATGTCTTTTCGTACATTTTTATTTTTCTTTTCTTTTATACAAACTTTGTCCTGTAAGAACAAACACAAAAAAGATATCTAATTTGATGTAATCGTTCTAAAGTTATGCGATTACATATCAGTATCTCTGTGGCTTACATACATTTCGGCCAAGAAGCTTATACCTCCCTCCAATGGAAATTGCACGGCCATATGTCATAGTGAAGATTGAAAATAGCTCCTTTAGTGAAGTGACGGCTTATTGCAACCTCTTTCTTTAGTGTTACAATACGTGTTCGTTGTTCGTCGTTCGTTCGTACGTGAGAAACGAAAACGTATTGTAAAACGAAAAGAAAGAGATAGCAAAACGCCGAGACGTCACTAAAGAGTCTTTTTCAATCTTCAGTATGATACTAGGCGTGCAAACTCCATTGTGGGTTTAAGCTTCTTGATTTCGGCGATTCATTTTCTATGACAGAAAAGAAAAAAATGTTTTTTACATCTTTCCGTACAAATTTTGGTAAATTTTCTTTCATATAAACCTTGCCCTGATAATAACAAAGCCAACAAAAACAGAATTATCTAATTTGGTCGCTCCAAAGTTAGGCTCTTAAGCTAGGGTTTCCTAGGATAGGTAAATAAATGTATCTTACCTGACCGATATCAATGTTTGGATTGATACTTCTTCCTACGTCTTCCATCAAGTCAACCCTCTTGATTTCAATCTCTCCAGTTAGTACGTCGCATTCAACCTCGGCGAAAGCCACCCCATAGACAATGGATATAGGAGACAATAAATAGTTAAGCATGGTTCGAGCTTGCAAATCTATGCCAAGATCATACGCGGTCTTTATCACTACCTCCCATGGCGCAAGAGGCAATAATACTTTAACTGGAGCCAATCTGAGCAAAAGCTCTTTACAACACCGCTCTACTCCTATTCCTACACTTTGAGAAGTAAGACTTGAACCGCTGAATATGCTGTTTGGACTTGTGATTGAATTGTGTCTCTTCACCTTTATCTTTTCTACAGGAATATTCAAAAAGTATGCAGCGATCTGAATACATTTAGTGTTGATGCCTTGACCCATTTCTATACCCCCGTGATTTATGATTATTGATCCGTCGCCGTGGCAGACACTTATGTTGACTTCATAGCCGGCTGGACATAGTGGAGTGTATTTCATTATAGAGCACCGGATGCCTCGTTTTTTCCATCTATTTTCAGCGTTGAACTTATCAACTGCTGCGCGTCTTTTATCATACTCAGCCTTGGTTTTCAAAGTTTCTGCTATTTCCTTTACCGCACCAGACAATATGTTGTCTAAATTGTTCATTCGAACTTCATAAGGATCCATTGAAACCTCATACGAAATCTGTTCCACAAGATGTTCAGCCATTGCGACATTCTCGAAGGATCCTGCACAGAACAAAAATAATAATGACGCTAAAAGTGTTTTTTTCTATAAACGTTAGTCAACAAGCAATAATTTATATTTAAGGCTTTTCGATCCAGTGTCATTTTCTAAATCAGCATGCGAGTATCTACATGGTGAAATCGAAAACTTTCGCAAAAAAAATATCAGCTATTCCATACATTTTGGTCGAGTAGATTGACGTTTTCTATGAAACAGCCTGGGAACAGCTGATAATTTTTTGCTATAAAAGTTGTTCAGTTTGATGGACTAACTAAGCCACACCAGTCAACTGTTCAAAAAATCACCCTGTACTACAGTACGAGGCATATATCTTGAAATCGGGTGGGGATTGCGCAGAACGCATATTTTGGGCACGCGTAGCAGTGAGGTACGGGGGCGGCGATAGAGGGGCGCGCGCTATTGGTAAATCAGTTGACGCACGGTAAAGATATGTATCAGTAATCTAACTCGACCCTGTCCTTGAAATCGCCGCCTAGAGCCGCGCGGTACGTCAACATACGATATGGCTGCCCGCATCTGTATGTACAAAACTAGAAACAAACTCAAGTAGGTAGATGAAATTAAGATAACATTACCTTCACCTACTAACACTTAAGCCGCCGCGTAGGTCACCGGTGACTTACGCTTAATTTTTTTTTAATAATTTTTATTTTCCCTAAAGAAAGTTCTAACCTTTTTTGATATTGTACATGAAATGTGAAATTTTCTACAAACGTTTTTCTTATTGTTAATTTATTTTTAGTTTTTAATTCATGAATTATATTAAATACTAGCGGCTGCCCGCGACTTCGTCTGCGTGGAAAGTTTTTTTGCTATCCCTCGGGAACAGGACTTTTTTCGGGATGAAAGGTACCCTAGGTCCTTCTCTGAACCCCTGACAGCATCACATAAAATCTCAAAAATGTTGACCTTTTTTCAGTTTTTCTCGATTTTGACCCGGAGAAACTAGTTTTTCATTGAGATTGTATAAAAATATTTTAAAGTTGTTTAAATTTGAGGGTAGAACGGTTTTGATACAAGCGATCGTTTCGGAGATACTCAACGATCTCGGAGATACTTCAAAATTTGGCCCATTTTTAAGCTACATGATTTTTAACAAAATTTCCCCTACAAAATTTTTGAAAAATCAAAAAATATATTATTCTGTTAATTTTAATAAGCGTTTTCAAAGAAAATTTGTTTAAACGAGATATACTATTAAATATTATACTCGATAACACTATGAAAAACAAAGTTATTTTTGCAAACGAAAAATGATAGTGGTATTAAACACGGTATGATTGTGTCTCCGAAACTATCGCTCGTATCAAAACCGTTCTACCCTCAAATTGTTGCAAATTTAACCAACTTTATTTTTTTTTTACACAATCTTGATGAAAAAGCAGTGATTCATGGCCTTTTCATGTCTAATTTGATTGGATGAATTATTAATCCAGGTATTTTACTCTGTGGAAAAAGCTAAATGCCTACCTATTCAAAGAAGAAACAAATTACGTACTAGTAGGTTTAAAAAAGTATTTTTTACCATCGCCACTCTAAAAAGTGCGTTTAATTCAACGATAAGAGTGAATAATAAGCGATTTTATTCACCGAGTGAATAAAAATAATTTGAATTTGGAACAAGCGCGCATCATGAATTAGTACAAAAAAGTTCCTATACCTACTGGCCGCTATGGAGCTATTCCATAGTTACACAATCAAATTAAACGAAAAAAATATATCCCGCCAAATTTAATTAGGTTCTTTTTTGTGTCAATTTAATTAGGTTCTTTTTAGTGTCTTATCTTTGGGTTCTTTTCTATCTATTAGAGGGAGATTGAATGTTCAGTCTATTCCATCAGTCTGGTACGATATTCAGTCTGAAAAAGTTCAAAGTCTATACAGACTGATGAAATGGACTGATCCCAGACTGATCATGTAATCTTGCTCTTAGCGTGGTTGTTTTATGTCATTGGAAAGCTTCTAATTTCACGCATGGGTCGGTCATGGGATGGGTGACCAAAAATGTATTATCTCGAGCTTCTACGTGCCTCGGAAGGCAACGGCTTAACCGTTGATCCTGGCTGCATTTGCAGTCGTTAACACCCATCAATCCACATTGGGCCCGCGCGATGGGCTATGGCCCATCCTCCCACCCATAAGGAAGGCCTGTGCCCCAGCAGTGGGGACATTAAAAATGGCTGATGGTCAACTATAAATACTAAGTATAAAGTAGATACTGCTAGGTATTTGTTTTCTCGCAGTCAATGGTAAAAAGTAGAGTACACAACTCGTGAAAAAAAAATTTCATCTCGGTCCTTTGTATCCCTCGCTTCGCTCAGGATTCTACTTTTGAATCCCTCGCTACGCTCGGGATTCAACTCTAGAATCCTTCGCTGCTCTCGGGATCCAACTTAGTCCCTCGAACTAAATTCCCTTTTTATTCACTTGTTGTATAATCTACTATGATAGTCGTACCTTTCGGACTCTCAAAGTAATTTAAAATGTGTTATACGTGCGTTTTTGTTGAATTGAGGCAACCATAAACAGCACAATATAGTCTATAGTTGCAATTCGCCATTGTAATTACAACTATCACGCTTGCTGATCACAAAATACGAAACCACCGTTCGTTCGTCACTGCGGCGCATTCGCGACTGTTGCTGACCGAGTGCAGACCGAACTCGAGGCGCATAGGTATGGCTCGCATTTCGACCGTTTGTACTAAGTTAGAATACTGGTAGATTTCTTTTACCGTAGTTGACGCGCCCTCCGCTCACCGCGTAAAGCTTTGTCCACACTTGTATCATTTTGGCGTATCAGATCACCGTATCTTTACCATACATCGCTAGTTTGGTTGGACGTGCGTTGAAGTAATACTGTATCAAAGAGACGACGTTGTTTAAAGATACGGTGATCTGATACGCCAAAATGAACAAGTTTGGACAAAGCTTTACGTGCCGCTAGCCCACGTGTACACATTACCACGTGTGCAATAATAATTACCCACCTTTTTGTTATTATTGTTATTTATTAAAGTTGTTGAGTTTTTGTTTGTTTTTGTGTTAATGTATATTCTTCTTGTTTTGATTAGTTATTGGTTTTGTTGTCATAGTTTAGTTATTGTTATTTTTTGTGGTTTTGTTCTGGATTAACGTGTCGCAATGCCTAATCTAACTTTAAAAAGATAAGCAAGGAAAATGGTTCATGATGTTTACATTTTCATGAAAAACGAGTCTCCTACGAGTTGTGAGAAGGGTATTATGGAACGCACTGCAGAAGCAACAAAAACTTCTGCTAGTACTGTCCGCCGTATAGTGAAAGAATTTAATGAGTCCAGTCTTTAGAACACCGGGTAAGAAAAGATCAAGAACGAAACCGGTAACAGGACTAGATGCTATCGATCTCACTGTAATAATTAAAAAGTTGCGTACACAACTTTCATTATCATTAACAATGAGCTCCCGACGGTTAAAAAGATGCGGAAAAAACTCAAAGACGATAGGTATCGATTTTAAATGATCGGATCAGAGTTTACGGTGAATCCTTTAGGAACTTGGGTTTCGCTGGAAGATTACTGAAAATAATAGGAAAGATTTAATTGGAAAGACCAATATTCAGTTATTATGAATAGATAATCTACAAAGACTTAAGAAATACAGCATCAACACAAAAAAATCAGTATAGATAAAATATTAATGGAACACAACCATTCGGTGTTACGTTTAAACCTTATCGCCCAGAACCCGATCGAGATGGCATGGGTGGCTGTCAAAGGTTATTTTGCCAGCAAAAATGTGTTTTGGAATATTAATAAAGTGAAAAAACTTATTATTGAAAAAGTAACAGCAATGGGTGTAAGTAAATGGGTAAAATTAATAAAAAAAGTTAAAAATATATAAGCGGAGAACGTAAAAAGCGATTATGTGGTGCATTTAGCCACAGAACAGTTTATTATTTTTGCTGATGACGATAGTAGCTCAGATGATGATAATGATGATGATGATGATGATATTGATGACAACGACTACGAAGATGATGATACACAACGTGTCGTAAACGACCCCTCGCCAAGCACCAGCACTGCTCGTCCTGGCTTCAGTTTTATGAAAGGCATATCTATTTTACCTTTTTTTATATACTGAAGAAAAACGCATTTACGAGCTTTCCCCCACAGGTGAGTGGGAAGGGGGTATGTGGGACTCTCCAGGAGGGGAACGCAACATGCAGCGTTGCGGCTCCCTCCACGACTGCCTCCCGTGATCCCACCCAGCTCGGTGGGATCTCGGGAGGAGGGAATACCCACTAAAAAACTTCAGTACCTGCCCACTCGCCACCGTCTGGCCATGGGGGTCCTTTTGGGAATCACCCCGAAGATATTGGCTGATTTTGTTTTTCATATAACAATAAAGATTTTTATGAAACGTCTTCTTTTTAGGGTTCCGAATTTTCACATATGATGTATTTCTGTTGCCGCTATAATAACAATTTATAATAAAAACCGAATAAAATAAATATTTAAGGGGGGCTGCCATACAACAAACGTGAGTTTTTTTGCCGTTTTTTGGTACGGAACCCTTCGTGCGCGAGTCCGACTCGCACTTGGGCGGTTTTTTTTTCAATACCTCTTAAAATGAATACATATTTATTTCATTTCTTACGTAGATTAAATTACTTATATAATAAATGTCAAACGTAATATAAATATCTATTTAATGAGAATTTATATTATTTTTAAAATAAGTAGTAACGTTAATAATTTTAAATAAAAAAATAAAGAAATACTAGATTTAATTACTTACAATATATATTTTTTATCTTTCTATATTATTTTTTATTTAAACTTATGATGTATGAATTTTTTTATAAAAACGAACTGTAATTTTAGCCTCGGTACAACATTAAAAACGAAACAAACATTTAATGAAAATCCTAAACATTAAAATTTAATTCAGAGCCCACTTAATTTTCTCGCAAGTGCACATGCGCGAACTTTCCCCCACCCCGTCGCAAAAATTTCAAGATACGTGCCTCGAATATTAGTAAATTAATATTAGTTTAGCTTTAAGCCCATCTGGCTAATAGCTACCCCACCATCTCACTTAACAACAATTTCAAGATTTTGGTGTTCAGTCACCTGGTTTCTTTTGATAGTGGTGGTGTCACAAGTAGCTTATAATTATAGCTAAAAGTTTGAAACAATGGCTCCGACTTATTTACAAAACAAATCTGTACCATAAGAATAAACAATGTCTGTACATCGCACACTTTATTCTACTTTTTGAAGTTATCACTGATATCACCGATTATTACCGACTTTTCGAAATGAAATGTACACAATGTTTTGTAATAAAAATCATTAACTCTAAGTCTATTACTCTACTAGCAGGAACACCCCTGTTTACGCTTGCTTCCTTGATCTATCGAAGGCGTTCGACCGTGTCATACGATCACCTATGGTCGAAGATGACGGATGACACAAACATGCCAAGCGAACTTGTAAACATGTTTAGATTTTGGTATCAATATCAGACTAATTACGTAAGATGGTCGGGCTCACTATCGGGACAGTATGGACTGGAGTGTGGGGTGAGGTAGGGGGGGATAGCTTCGCCGAAACTCTTCAATCTTTATATGAACCGACTTATCGTTGAGCTTAGTAATCTTGGCCTTGGGTGCTCAATCGACGGTACTCCGTTCAACAATATAAGTTACGCAGACGATATGGTCTTGCTGAGTCCATCGATAAATGCCCTCAGAAAACTGTTGAAATGCTGTGAACAGTATGCAGTGACCCATGGCCTCAGGTACAATGTTAAAAAAACGGAGATCATGGTTTTTAAAACGCGACATAAAATAATTTCTGAAATTCCCCCTGTGAAAATAAATGGCACGCAGCTAAAAAGAGTTCCCAGATTTAAGTACCTGGGGCACTGGCTTACTGAAGACCTTTCAGATGATACTGATATGGAAAGAGAGCGCAGGGCCTTGGCAGTAAGATGCAATATGCTGGCTCGCAGGTTTGCACGATGTACTAAAGAAGTAAAAGTGACTTTATTTAGAGCTTATTGTCAATCATTTTACTCGTGCAGCCTGTGGGTCAAGTATACACAAAAGTCGTGCAATTCCCTGCGTATCCAGGATACTGTTGGGGCTGCCGCGGTTCTGTAGCGCATCAGGCATGTTCGCCGAGGCCCGCATTCAAGACTTTTATGCCATAATGCGCAACAGAATAGCCTCGCTGATGCATAGAGTCCGCTGCAGCACCAACAGCCTCCTGACTGTGATTGCAGACCGCTGTGACGGTCCAATACTGAAACACTGAGTCACTGTACATATGACCCGTGTATCAGTCAAATAAAATTTGTTTTTAGCCCTATTGCTACTAACATAGTTATGTAAGTTTTATTTTAGTAACAAATATGGACTCTGTCTGAATTAAATAAACAATAATAATAATAAGTTGCAACCATATATCAAAAACATAAGTGACGCTAGCAAAAACTTTCTGTACTTCTTACCTGGGGCTCTGCAAGCGGTATTTTTAGGAGTATCTGTTGTAGAATTATATAAGGTGTAATCCCACCACAACCTTTTATAGACATTGGTGGAAGCGTCTAATCCCAAAATACTCATGATTTCAGTAACAGCATGACCATTATCTTGGTACAGTTTCGTTGAAGCATATTGAATTATTCCTGTTTCAGAAACTCCCACCTAAAAAAATGAACAAAGTAGAAATTTATAAGAATTCTTAGAACTATATTTGGACGAATTGTTCTTAAACATTATCACCTAAAGATCGTTGCCTAAACAAAATAAAACATATTTACTTATCACTACTTTTATACTCGTAACTACCTACATTAAAATTTACATACTTCGACATCAGCAGAGCAAGGCAATCTCTTTCCGAGTGATCTTGATGTTGTAGACATTGATGGGACAAGACGACACGGTTTGTTTAACTTGTAAGCAGCTAGACTGCAAGCATTGGCGGACAAAGCAGCACGAGTTATCTTGATGCCAAAAGCGCCGCCCAGTCGAGGCACATACACATCCACACTAAAACAAAAAAATCATTTTTATGGGATTCTTAAAAAAATGGTAAAAAAAATATTGGTCTTGTTTGATACCTGTTTTCATCTATTTTCAAAGCGCGGGCAATAGAGTAACGTACGCCATCAATCCACTGCGTAGTTGAATATACTTCCAATCCTTGCTCAGAAGGCCGGGCTACACATTTAATGTTCTCCATGCAAAAATGAGTCTGTGCGTATATTGTGTAGTTACTTTTAAACGTTTTAGCCACGGACAGACCTTTTCCTACAGCAGGAAGTGTTATGAACACAGTGTTTCTTGATGAATCTTTCCTCGCGTCTTTGATGTCAATAAGTGGTTTACAGACATCGGCATATTCAACTTTTACTAATACTGCTGCTCTCTCAGCTAGTGGCGATGTGTCCGCTACAATAATTCCTAAGGGTTGATTGTAGTATTTTACCTTTTCACTACAAAATATTTCTTCATCTTCCACCATTATTATAACACCGAGCTCCATAAATGAATTTTTACCAGGAATATCTTTTGCAGAATAAAAAGCAATTACGCCAGGTAATTTCTGGAATAAAACAAGATACTTCGTGTTTTTAAATATTTAAATACAAAGGTAATAGAGGGATTCTTTAAAAGCCCAACCCCCTTAGCATAACCGACAAAACATTATAATATATATCGCGTGGTATAGCGTTTTATCGACTCTGAACTGTCGAAATCCATTGTCTTTTGATTGCTAAATCATATCGCGTTTCGGTCGTCATGCTAAGGGGGCAGGTCTAATAAAAGCAACCGTGTCTAAGTCACTTTTTTGTAACAATTCAGCTGTAAGAAAAAACAAAACATAATCCAATTAATATACGCTAGTACTATATTCTATTCAAATATTATGACGATAAAACAGTCATACAAACCAATGCTTCGCTGGCATCAATAGATTTAATAGTCCCTTTCCCGACAGTGCTCAGCACCAACGCGCCATAAACTTCATCTGGAGTTGTTGGTAAGTCATCAACATATGTTGCTTCTCCGGCAGTTTGTATCTGTTAGCAAAAAGAAATATAAACGAGTAATGACAAAAATTGTTTTAAAAAACAAAAAACCGACTTCAAAAACCTGCCTCTAAAAAGCAAGAAATAATATTCAAATCATTAGATACGCATTATCATTGTTATAATAACAACACGTCTATTGAAGTCGGGTGGGGCTGGAGTACAACTTCCTTTTTTATTCTAAAAGCCCCACCCGACTTCAATAGACGTGTTGTTATTATAACAATGATAATGCGTATCTAATGATTTGAATATTATTTCTTGCTTTTTAGAGGCAGGTTTTTGAAGTCGGTTTTTTGTTTTTTAAAACAATTTTTTATTTTTTATTTTTAGTGTACCTTCTATATTAGGTATATTATTATAGTTATTGTTGGGTAGAAAAATCGGCTCAGCCAAACGTGAAATATTCGCGGAGAAACATACATTCATACAGGTCAAACTGAGAGAGAACCTTTTTTTTTGAAGTCGGTTAAAAAGACTACATTAAAAGTACCTCTTTCCCAACAAAAAGAAACATTTAATTCGGTTCATAAATAACAAAGTCGTCATGTTAGTTGATGCAAAATCATAGTATTTTCAGGATTTCTCGAAAACTACTGAACCGATTTGAAAAAAAATTAAATGGGACCATTTCGCAAGATAACTCAATCGAACAAAAGAAGAATCATCAAAATCGGTTCATAAATCACGAAGATATGCGCGAACAACGATAAAAAAAAACATACAATCGAATTGAGAACCTCCTCCTTTTTGTGAAGTCGGTTAAAAATAATGGATATTATACTATTATTATGACTGCAAAATTATTGACATATTTTGTACTATATATTGTTCTCTTATAGACAAAAATACATATATATATATATATATATATATGTACATATTGATCGAGCAAGGCGAAGCGTCTCTGCTTCAGCTTGGTCAAAAATGCTTTCGTATGGCTGTCCGTTTGTTCTCAGGTGTCGCATTTTTCAACCGATTCTCGTGAAATTTTGAGAGCAGGTTCAAAAATTAAACTTATTTGTAAAACCAGTTTTTCGAAATTAAAAAAAAATCATATCAGCCATTTCGAAAATGCCACAAAGACGAAGTCTACGACTCGCAAAAACACTGATACATTGGATTGTACTTACCAAAGCCTCTACTTTCGTTATTTCCTGATTAAGAGGGTAAACATATTTGTCAGTTGTATACTCTTGACTTGCTGTTGACAAGGGTCTTGTATCGTGAAGGTCTATAACTCCTGAGCGATATTGCGCAGCGAGTTTGTCTGTTGGGCATAATGTGATAAGTGCCTGCAAATAAATACAATGATATCAATAAGAACACAATCAAATGTGATTAAAGCTAAATGAATAAAGAAATAAGTTATTATACTTGCCTTATAAAACAAACCTAATGCCAATTGCTTTCTGTAAGCAGCAGAAGGTGCTGGTGGTTCTTCCGTGACGACTAGTTCTTGTTCCAATATTTTGAGAGCAGACTGCAATGTATCATTTTCAAAAAGCTGTTTCCCTTTTAAATAAGCCTCTGTTTTTGATGCCCTGGTGAATGGTGGATTTAAGCCACTGAATACTATTCTAAAATCTAAGACGATGCTGTCTGATTCATTCATCTTACACAGAAAACCAGCATTTACGATGGCATGTGTACTTTGAGAACGTGGCATTATCTACAAAAAAATACCTTATAAAAATGCTGTATCGTAGCAGTATACATAAGACCCTTCTATTTGGTAAAACCTTACTTTGTATGATCTAAATGTATGCTTCTTATTAGTCAAAGGTGGCATCATTACATTGTACAGAATTTTCCCACACATATCAGTTTTAAGGAAATCTGCCATGGTTACAGCCTCTTTAGAACCTTGATCGTCGACTGAAATTATAAAAAGTAATATTTTACTATACGTTGGTGGTCCAATCCTTTTAGATTTTATGCATATCATTTAATGTTCGAGGATGGCAACGCAATGTCGCCGCGTACGTTTGTTCCTAAAGACAGTAGACGTTCAGAACAAATCGATTAAAATAGGTATTAATTTTGTAGTATTTTTACCAAAAAGGGCCCATTGACCCAAAATGGATATAAAAGACTACTACAATGCAAATGCTGGAATTGAAAGCCAAATTAAAGCATTCTTATTCTTACTGAATTTATTCTTTTTTCCTAATATCCAGATTTTTCGGAAATTTGTACTATAATTGCCTACATTTTTATTTTTACAGCTTATTACACAGAATTTGAAAGCTATAAAACGATTTTTAAAGTAAAAGTAGCGCCACTTTGACAGTTGCATACTAAAATGACTGTTATATGTATGAGTCGGAGCTCATACAAATAACAAAAACAGTCTTGTTCTTTTTTGCTTGGAGGGTAGGGATGGGTCCCTACCCTCTGACCATAACAATAATACCTAGGTAGGTAAGTACACTTTTCATTGCTGCGAACATTACGCCAGAAATGACTACCTATGTTTTCCAACAAATCATGAAAAAGAAAGTACTTATTTTCTAAACAATTATCCACTTGCTAATGTTAACACCATTTGCGATCTAAGAGTCACACTATATCACTGGACAGCAAATTTCATTTTTCTGCACATTTTGTCAACAAAATTAAGAAAGCTTCACAGATATTGGGTTTTTAGAGCAGAACCCACGTCAGTTTAGGTTACCACAAACCACAGATTACATAATACCTACTATTGTACAGATACCTCATCTATACTTATAATAATGATTTTTATTTTATTTTATTTATTTTATAATAAAATCGTAAACCCAAAAAAGTCTGTACATTGAATGTATTCGGAAAAAAACCAACCAGGGCGACTTAAAATCATTAACTGAACATGTTAGAACAGTTTCTAAATTTCTTGACTGTCTTTCTGTCTGTCTGTCTGTCTGTTCCGTTATCACGAAAAAACCACTAAACGGATTTTAACGAAACCTTGTATAATGACAGTGTATATCCCAGGCTATCAACTGAAAAAATAAAAATCTGGAAAAGTGGCTAAGAAATCATAACCAGCAACAAAACCTTTGGTACAGTACAAATTAAGCATGTTTCAGAGATCCACTAAAACCAGCAAAGTTGATCTTTGTCGATATATATTTTTCATACCATAGAGAGCTCAACGTAGGGTTGATATTGGTCGCAGTAAATTTTACATATCATAGATGGCTCAATAGGCCAATAAAATTAGATTTTTTGAGGAATTAATTCCCAGTAAGCAGGAAATAGTTTTATTAGCTTCAGTTGATCCTAAACACGTGTAATCTTAGTTTGAACTGTTCCAGGAGGTGTGCATAACTTTCGGAAGCGAAAAAACCGCGAAATTTTCGCACCTTTTTTCAGATTTTTGATTCTAACTCAAAAACGGTGCATCAGACGGAAAATGATATTGTATATAATATTGAAGAAAATTAAATTCAGCTTCGAATGAATATTTAAAACTTGAAATTTGGTGTAGTGGTATAGCCGAAATCGATAGTTAGATATTGGTAAAATTTCTTATTCAGATACAAACTTATATTTTCCGACTTTTCATGACCAAATATATTTGAAACAGACACTCCTATTGGAAAACACATAAAGTAGAGAATTAAATTTCTCGTTATATGTTTACACAACAATTATCAATATCAGTCATTTTGAAAGACTAAATTTGGCACCAATTAAAAATCGGTTTTTGTCTCAAGTTCGTTTCTCTGTGTGTGGTTATTCGTAAAAGAAAGTATTATAACGTTGTTATTTTATTGTTTCAGAGATAATGTGGCGTATTGAAAATCTACAGACATTAATGACCCGGAGTGTTTTATTTGTGGCATGTTGAGGCTTCATCTACAGTACTAACTATCGATTTCGGCTATTAACCAAAATTCAAGTTTTAAATGTTCATTCGACGCAGAATTTAACCCTCTTTAATAAAGTATGCAATAAAATTTTCCGTGATTTTTAAGTTCGAAGCAAAAACCTGAAAACAGTGCAAAAAATTTGCTTTTGCTCAGTACACAGAGGCCGGCACTTATTTTATTGACGAGAGCTTAAAGGACGTGCAGTTCCGCAGCGTTACCCGTGCTTACTGGAGTTCTCTCTGCCGACCTTGAGGTTTTTCGTGCGGAATGATTTTGGAAGGAGGGAAACCTACTGGCTCCCAGGGAGTGCCGAGGACTATAACGAACCATTAAAAAGGAAACCAGTTTAACTACTTAGTATACTTCATTGGAGTTTTGAAAGAATTATTGTTTGTTATGTTCAGTTTCGTCCGCGCGGACGAAGTCGCGGGCATCAGCTAGTCCCATACTAAAGAAATGGCCGTCGTAAGGCGACTATCGGGGCGATTAAAAATGTTTTTCTTGTAGCATGCTAGATGGCGCCGCTATCGTCGCAGCATGCTTAGCACAAATAGCAACAAACTTTACCAAATTTTCAACGCAAAAATCAGAACAATCTTATTAGTACAAATTATTGCCGATAGGTGTCACTCAATTTTTATTGAAATTTATTTAAAAAACCTTTCATTTTACTGCTTCTTTACAATATTGCATTTGGTGATTTTTTTAAGAAACAATTTGAAAGTTTCATGACTATTTTTATCTGTATTTGAATATTACAAAAACAAATCAAAGCAAGTACCGCCATCTAGTGAGGTAAATTTAAACTAATTCTAACATTAGTTTTAATATGCCACTAGATGGCGGTACCTGCTAACTAAGCCACATCTGTTGTTCCCGATGAGACCCCATGCCACAAACAAATTATTCTATATAACATCTTGATACGTAGTCACCTGGATTATGCGAGTGCCACATGTAAGCCCAAATACAGTGCACGTAAGTTAAATATATTTTTATGTTGGAAGGCTCACCATCCTCAGACGTTGCCCTTTGTCTTGAATATCTTAATTTTAATAAATCCAGTCAAAGAAAAATAGTTGTATTAAAAATTGGATTAATACTCACGTATCGTTACGTATGCACCAGCGGTTGCTAACAATAGAAACATATCAGAAGTAAAACTTGGATGTTTATGTTTTATCATTAAATTTCCACCTATTGTCCCCACCTGCAATAATAAATAGTAATTAACTTGCCTGCTTCATTGCAACTTGATATTCTGTTGATTTCCACTTACATTTCTGACAGGGATATGAGCCATTTTTGAAACATGCTCTTTTACTTTTTGTAGATAAGCAAAATTATCTTCTTTTGAACCATTGTCCAATATGTCTATAACGTCAGTAAGTAATGTGTTTGCATTGATTATCAAATTTTGATCAAACTTATGTCCTTCTAATTCCATAACATTTGAAATATTAATTATTATGTGCGGATTGTCAAGCCTAGGATAAGGAGCTAAAACAAAAACATGATTACATAGATGATCTTCTACAAAATCCTCTATCAATACTATTGAAGTGGACAGATTTACCTATTCCTGTGTTTCCTGCAATTAATATGGAATCTTTATTCCCTTCTGTTTTCCATATATCAAATATGTCAGAAATAGTATTTGCTCTGAACCATTTCTTGCCATCTTTAAGGTTTAATTTAAGAACACTGTTTTGGGTCAAATTCTTTGGTATGAAACACCAATCATCATCGCCACAAGTTTTATTACAAATTTTATTTGTCTTTTCACAGATCCGCAAATCTTCAATATCAGCTAGTAATGACTTCGGAGCATCTGTTCCAAACTGCTTGAGCGCTGTTAGTATTGGTCTGTAGCCAGTGCATCTGCAGATGTTGCTGCTTACTGACTTTTCTAGATCCAACATTGTCAAGTCTTTTCCACTTTTCAAAAGGCTGCAAATAAATGAAAATAATTAAATAAAGACAACATCACAAACATTGCTCTGATTCCAAAGTAAGAAGCTAAAGCATTGTGTTGTCCAAACGGTGGAACTATATATTCAGCCAGACCTAAGCCGATATAGAAAAGTTCGTTTACTAAATTGGCCCAGCCAGGAATCGAACCCGGGACCTCATAGATGACGACATCTTAAAAGCCGATGTGCAAGCCACTCGACCACGTCAACAAAAATTCAATAGCGCTTATGAGAAATATGTAAGGTATACAAATTCGTTCTTTGATGACGTCATCTCACAAAAAGAGGCCTTGGAGCGAAACCGCGAGGCAAACGCCAATGCGAATCGATTTCGATGACGTCGACCAAGGAGGAGAAGTAGACGCTATGTGCACCTCATTCCCCCCTAGTCCTCGGGAGGGGGTAACTGTTACCCAGTTATCCTCCAAGTGCTGGGCCCGATGGGGCGTCAACACCAGGACCACACGGCATGTCATATCGCGGTCCCGTTGTTCCTGTGTGTTAGTGCAGGAAGCAGTAGGGGGTTTTATGGCACCGGCGAGTCCCACATACCTGTGGGATGCATAAACGCATTTCCAATACTATAAAAAAAATGTTCAAATAAGAGTACTCGTGATTACCCGTAAACTGCCATGACCCACCCAGGGGTACAGTATCCACACTGGGTACCATTTTCTTCAGCAAACTTTTTCTGTATGGTATTGTATCCGTCACCCCGGTTGCCCACCTTCTCAATTGTCGTTATATCCCAATCTTGGCATGAGAGTACTGGTACTAGACACTGTTGAAAACGAAATATAGGTACTTAGCTCTCTTTCCCTTTGTCATTCATGATTAATAATATTTATTAATCTACTTAATATGAAGTAGGTAGGAAAGTAACTTTGAGATTCTCGTATGGTGAAAATATGTAGGTATGCTTATTTTAAAATCATTTCAGTTTAACAGCAACTTCACAAAAATAAAGTAATTAATTCCTAGCGCAAGCATGATCATTTGTATTTTTAGAGCGATTTTTGAACAAAACCTTCCTATTTAATCTAAACATTTAAACTTAAACAAGAGTGGATAGCGCATTTGGCGCATTGCGATTGCAGCGGTTAAACAATGGGGAATGTCCGAAAAAAATAAATTGGCTAAATATTTATTTATAGATAGGAATAAGTTCCCTTTAAAAGAATAAAGTTTCCGAATTTTCGGTTGCGTAAAATTAAAAAAAAAAGTCTCTTCGACTTCACAAATGAACGAAAGTACAGCAGAATGGAGATTATATCTTATACTTAGTCCGATATAACGATGTAGTACTTGCTTTTCGAACTCTGGATACGCGAATTTCAAAGCAAAAAGCTGGAAACAAAAATAGCCACCTGCCTGGCAACACTAAACGTCAATGTCAATTGTTTTTTCGCGCTCGCACGCGATTGTTCCCTGCGGGATTTTATTTAGAAATTTCATTGATATTTTGTGTAATATTGTTGTAAATTGCTGGGATCTTCAGGGTAAAATAAAGCGATTCTTCCTGGTATATAATGATTATTATTTCCATAAATGACTCTAATTACAATGAAAGTTCTGAATATGGAAAAACGTTATGAATTCAAAAATGTAAGTTAAGCGTTTATAAGGTCTGAATGAAAAAATGGCAAAATCGATCTCTCAGCCGCTTGTGGCTGTTGAAATGGTATTTATAGTATGTGGTAAGCGCCTCTCTCGTCCATGCCTGGAACTAGTGTGACATCCCACTGTGGTCATCTGTTGTGGTGTTAGCTGCATGCGCGGGCGTCGTTGCATCGTAGGCCACCAGATGGCAGTACAGGTTATTAACATGCCGGCGGGCCTTGAGAGCTCCACAGTTGCTCTCAACAATCTTGAACAGACTTCATTGCTGCTGCGTCATCAACACTCGTGGAGACTGGCAAAGGACAAATCTTTGAGAATGCTCGTTCAATGACCCCATTCGCTGTCTGGATACTGGCCACTCGGGGTACTCCGTCCTTCCCTGGGAACACAGACAAAATTCTTCCCAAACGCCACTTCAGCGGTGGAAGATTATCTTCTTTAATGAGCACCAATGTGTTAGGTGCTAAAACTCCTTTGGACTCCTTCCATTTTGTGCGGGTTTGCAGCTCTCCGATGTATTCAGCTGACCATCGCCTCCAGAAATGTTGCCTCAGTTGTTCCATTCGCTTGTAGCGGGATAATGCGTGTATCGGAGTACTGGTGACATCTTCGCTCGCATGTGAGGTCAGCGGTCGGCCGATCAGGAAGTGTGCAGGTGTGAGCGGGGTATAATCTGATGGATCTGGGGACAGACAGTACATAGGACGGGAATTCAGGACAGCTTCCACTTGTGCCAAAACTGTACTGAACTCCTCGTAGGTTAAGTGACTATTGCCTAACACCCGTGTAATGTGGTGCTTACAGGACTTCACCCCTGCTTCCCATAAACCGCCAAAATGAGGTGCATAAGGAGGTATGAATTTAAAGTCTATACCATTAGATGAAGCGTAATCAATAATAGATTGAGACTCCTTTGATAAGAAAGTTGTAAGTTCCCTTTTAGCGCCTACAAAATTCCTACCATGGTCAGAAAATATGCATTGTGGTTTTCCTCTGCGGGAAATAAACCTTTTTAAAGCTAAAATGTAGTATTCTGATGTTAAATTAGTGACAAGCTCCAAGTGCAAGGCCTTAGTGGCAAAACAAACAAACAAACACAAATAACACTTCTCAAGTTTGGAGCCCCTTCCTTTCCGATTTAAAATAAAATATGGTCCCGCATAGTCCACCCCACTTTTATTGAAAGCAAAATCAATGGTTATGCGTTCCGGTGGTAAGTTTCCCATGATTGGTTGCACTGTTTCACCTTTCATTCGAGTACACATTTTACACTGTTTCTCTTCACTTGAAGCCTCCAGAGGCAACTGATAGTAATACAATAAACACATAAAAACAAAAAACAAAAAAAAACGGATTCACTAGGGTGACAAAGAAATATTACTACTGCTAATAGTAAAATAAAGCAACGAGATTTTAAAATGGAAATCTTTTGTGAGTCAGGCATTGGTCGGGGCGCGTTTTGCAATGGCCAAAGTGCTAGAGGTCATTGGTCTGATGAAGAACAAGTCTTTTATATATATTATTGTGAATTCTTAGCTGCATTTTTTGCATTGAAATGTTTTGCTCAAGATTTTGTTAAATTGAGAAGAAAGAAAGAAATTGTTAAATCCTTCTTGAAATTAGCAACACCACTGAAATTTTCTATATCTACAGACTAGGGGGAGTTCAGTTTCAATATCCCTTATTAAATGGTTTGGGAATACAGATCTGGAAGTGATGTGTGACTATGGAGTTTTGCTCCATACATTTAAAAAGTAAAGAAAGTTTCTCTTTAAAAATTTTAAACCGACAGAGCAAATGGCCCTTTATTGATTATATGGTGGTGTTAGTGTCAGAATTAGTTTCTATGGAACTTTTATATTCTATAGTAAAAATAAGAATAATATAAAAATAAAAATCTTTTAGAACATGTGGTCCGAAAATGCATAGTTTTGAAGATTTTATCAATTTCAATTAAATTACTTAAAAATTTATTACCCTGACAATTCTTTATTTTGCATACACATACTTTTTTACTATTATCAATTATCACAAACGTAAGATGACGTTTACTATGGTTTAGCTTTCATTAACAAATACTAGGTATATGTACTAAGATTTTCATTGATGACTTAATTCATATTTAGAGGTACGGAAATATGACATTGCCATGTTTCACATAAAGGTGTTTTGCATAGGTAGTCTTAACTTTATTGAATTTTTTATATGAAAAATAATAAATATTAAAAATGTTTAGTTTAAAAATATTTTCTATGATATTCGATTATACTAGTGTTATGGGATATATATATATATATATACATATATTTAAAAAAAAAATATAGCAGTGTGTAGGACCCTTCTGAAGTTCTATCATAATATGTTTGCCGGTATGTAATGTACCTATTAAATATCTTAAGCTTAGAAATGCTCACTAATAAAACTATTATGCTGTTAGTACTGGCACTGGCCTGAGGGGTCCAGACTATAAATTCCATCAGCTTTAAAAAATATTAAATTAACATAGCTACTGGTGTCGAAATATTTTTTACAAATATTCTATTTTCATTAGATCCTGATAGAGGTCAACCTCAAGTAATTTTACCTTAGTTTACTGTCAACCAACCAGTTAAGACCAGTCCAGTTAAAACGCTTACACGCAATACGAAAATAACTAAGGGAATAATAATTCATCCGATTATTTGTTAATTACTTTCAAATGGCCACATCATCGTGCCTCTTACCTTACCTGTCCATCAGTGAAGCAGGTGATGTCGGATGGTGGTGCCTTTCATGACTTCGTGTGTTCATAAGAAGGTCTCTCTGTAGACACTATTATTAGAGCAGTGGGTTGGTCTCCTAGGTCGTCGACCTTTGCAGCACTTTATAACAGACCACTATAATGAGCCGTACCATGAATGAACCTAACCTAACCAAGTGTTGTTTGCATGAGCGGTATTGAATAATTTCATTTGCTTTAATTTAATTTTTAAGACAGAATTTGTAATAACTAAGTTTTGATTAGGTATGGATGTTGAAACTATAAATACATTATAATATTAAAGTGTTATGTTCTTCTCGGAATAAACTAAGTGTTGTTTGCTAGAGCAGTATTAAATAAATTAATTTGATTTAATTTAATTTTTAAGACAGAAGTTGTCATACATAATATCTGTTTTGATTATGAATGATGTAACAATAAATCATATTGTAACTCGTATTATACCTATTACATACAAAATGTAGGTACCTACTAATCATAAGTTTAAGTCCTACTTGTGGAAAATCGTAAATAAAAGATTTTTATTTTATCAAGTATTTTATAACTTTAAAGTGTTATGTTCTTCTCGGAATATTTTGACCAAGTGTTGTTTACTAAAGTGATATTAAATAATTTAATTTGATTCAATTTAATTTTTAAGACGGAAGTTGTCATATCTGTTTTGAGTTGTTTATTATGAATGGAGATAATAAGTAATTTGTAATTTTAAAGTGTTATGTTCTTCTCTGAACATCTACATCGTTATATCGGACTAAGTATAAGATATAATGATAGGATTAAACGAACTTACCTGAAGTGAAGTTCAATCCTGATTATATGAAGTACTAAGTCCGATATATATAACATCCCGCCCTCCCGTAATTTAATTTTTCTTACGTAATTAATTTTCCCTTGGCTGGGTTGCTAGGGGCTCTGAAATATTGACATTGACGTTTAGTGTTGCCAGGCAGGTGGCTATTTTTGTTTCCAGCTTTTTGCTTTGAAATTCGCGTATCCAGAGTTCGAAAAGCAAGTACTACATCGTTCTACAATCAGGATTGAACTTCACTTCAGGTAAGTTCGTTTAATCCTATCATTATACTACCTTTGCCACCACCTGCCACAACCACAACAAGTATTTAAAAAACCGGCCAAGTGCGAGTCGGACTAGCGCACGAAGGGTTCCGTACCAAAAAACTGCAAAAAAAAAACACGTTTGTTGTATGGGAGCCCCCCTTAAATATTTACTTTATTCTGTTTTTAATATTTGTTCTTATAGCGGCAACAGAAATACATCATCTGTGAAATTTTCGTTTTTACCCTTTGAGTACGGAACCCTAAAAAAAGGATTGTCATTTTGTGTTGAAACTTTTTTTTAATACCATGTTGTGGTTGTGGATGGTGGTGGCAAAGGTATAATCTTTATTCTGCTGTTACTTTCGTACATTTGGGAAGCCGAAGAGACTTTAATTTCTTTTTTTAATTTTACTACAGCTTATTCCTACGTACCTATATAAAAAAAATATTCAGGAAAGGAAATGCTCCAAAAAAAACCCAGAATTAATACAAACGAGCTGTATATCAATCGATTGCTTAGATCGAGAGAAATAATCCTACCTAAGTCGCAGACCCCAAATCCATGGGGTTTCGGGGATATGCGCTGACAAAGTATGTATGAAATATAGGTAATACTGGTAAAGTCCAGTGGGCCTACCGCCCAAGTAACAGGTAACATACTTTGTCAGTGTATATTTCCGATACTCCATGGATTTGGGGTCGGCGACTTAGGTAGGATTATTTCGCTCGGTCTGAGCAATCGATTGGTATATAGCTTTTTCGTATTGATGGACGTTAAAGGATGAACTTTACCAACATCACCTATATTTCATACATACTTTGTCGGCCTGTATCTCCGATACCCAATGGATTTGGGGTCTGCGACTTAAGTAGGATTGCTTCGCTCATTCTAAGCAATCTATTGGTATATAGCTTGTTCGTATTAATTCAGGGTTTTTAGTCCATGTATTTTAGACCGTCTCCTTTGTTTTTTTTTTCGGACATTCCCGAATAATTGAGTATCTATCATATTTTTTTTATCTAGAGCTTATCTGGATGGCCATTTTCATTCTATCCGGATTGGACCCGCATCATTGACATGAAATTTTTTTTTATCTCTGTCCCTGGAAGGCATGTGTGTGCCAGCAATGGGGACATGGAAATGGCTGATGAAGGTACTTACTACTACATTATTGAGTATAACAGCGCTTTGGTCGGTTTCTAACCTTTAATATACTACCTATGTATGTTCTGCTTTATTAAAAGTACTCAAGTAAGTGACACCATAAGTATTTCCTTGAACAATAATATACCCACCTAGGAAAGTTAATTTGAATAGGTACATCTTTTCAAAATAGGTAGAGGTGGTAAGTAGGTATTTATTTATTCGAAAACGTTTAATGTACTTACCTACTATTGAATTTCTAATACAAATAAGTACCTATATTCATTTCGTGTAATTATTTTCCCAATTAAATTTAATTTCACTTTAGTTTATTCTGTGAGGCATTTTTTTAAAACATAAGAATCGGCTGTGTAAATACGAATACCAACCACTTCAACCCCCGAAAAATGAGATAGGTAAGTAGGTAGGTACGAGGGGTGATCTAAAAGTATTGATAATCGGTTATTCCAGCAAGTTTAAAAATACAAAAAAACTTTTTTTCATATAGGTACTTATACACCCACTAGGCGGTCTAAAAATCATATTGATGCAAGTACATTCATTTGAATACGAACCGTCGGAAAAAAAGTGGAGAAAACTAAATTAGAGCTGTCATTAAGTACAGGTACTTAAAGAGTAGGTCTACCTCTTTTTGGAAAAAAATACTAGCAAAGACATGCACAGCGACTTGGTGGAAACATTGGAGGGACTCTGCTCCTCCATATTCCACAGTAACACGGTGGGATAAGGAGTTAAAGCTGGGAAGAACAAGCATTAAAGACGAACAGAGCAAAAAACGCCCATGCACGTCCCTCACTGAGGGTAACGTCAAAAAGTCGAAGGTTTTGTGCTGGTAGATCGAATAGTGACCATCAGGCATGTAGCTAAGGTCACAAGGATCTCATTTCGCAGCATCTAAAGAATCACATATGATAAAGGTCGCTGCGTGTTGGGTTCGGTTCCCAGAATGTTAACCGATCAACAAAAGAAAAATCGAGTCGACACTTCGAAGGTGAATCTCGAAAAGTTCCAAGCAGACCAAGGTTTTTTTTGTCACGTTTCGTGACCATGGATGAGACCTGGATCCACCATTTTGATCCTGAAACCAAACAGCAATCAATGACTTGGAATCGAGCCTCTTCCGACGCTGAAGAAATTCAAAGTGTCAAATTCGGCGGGAAAGGTTATAGCGTCTGTTTTTGGTACCCTTAAGGAATAGTAATGTTGGAATAAGAGAGAGAGAGAGAGAGAGAGAAAGTATTTATTTTAACCAAAGACCACACCACACAAAAAATAACAAAACAGTGATGATAAAGTAAGTCGATACACAGATAGCACAGAACAATAAAAAGAAGAAAGAAAAAAAAAATACATATGTGGTCCTTGGGTCAAAAAGATCCCTGCCTCAGCATAGTGTTGCCTTGCGGGTACCAACGCTGGTATTCTGGCAGGGCCTACTTGTGCGCACGGACACGTCCAAGATAAAATACTTCGATAAAACTACACAAGACAAAGCTAAACAATCACAAATTAATAAAATACAATAAAAGAAATTTGTGTTGCAACGAAAGTAAAGTGAAAATGGAGCCACTATTTCGGGCTTTCACTATGCAATCCAAATAAGAAGATTTGGGAGGCCATAAAGGAAAAAAGACACCCGCCCTAGGCATTGTATAGAATGGCTAGGTAATGTGTGAAATAGACAATAATATTAATTCTATTTCATACATTGCCTAAAAGGGCCAGGCATGTAAACAATGCCTGCATTTCATACATTGCCGGTAACATCTATACTTATAATAAAATCGTAAACCCAAAAAAGTCTGTACATTGAATGTATTCGGAAAAAAACCAACCAGGGCGACTTAAAATCATTAACTGAACATGTTAGAACAGTTTCTAAATTTCTTATCTGTCTCTCTGTCTGTCTGTCTGTCTGTTCCGTTATCACGCAAAAACCACTAAACGGATTTTAACGAAACCTTGTATAATGACAGTGTATATCCCAGGCTATCAACTGAAAAAATAAAATCTGGAAAAGTGGCTAAGAAATCATAACCAGCAACAAAACCTTTGGTACAATACAAAATAAGCATGTTTCAGAGATCCACTAAAACCAGCAAAGTTGATCTTTGTCGCAGTATATTTTTCATACCATAGAGAGCTCAACGTAGGGTTGATATTTGTCGCAGTAAATTTTACATATCATAGATGGCTCAATAGGCCAATAAAATTAGATTTTTTGAGGAATTAATTCCCAGTAAGCTGGAAATAGTTTTATTAGCTTCAGTTGATCCTAAACACGTGTAATCTTAGTTTGAACCGTTCCAGGAGGTGTGCATAACTTTCGGAAGCGAAAAACCGCGAAATTTTCGCACTTTTTTTCAGATTTTTGATTCTTACTCAAAAACGGTGCATCAGACGGAAAATGATATTGTATATAATATTGAAGAAAATTAAATTCAGCTTCGAATGAATATTTAAAACTTGAAATTCGGTGTAGTGGTATAGCCGAAATCGATAGTTAGATATTGGTAAAATTTCTTATTCAGATACAAACTTATATTTCCCGACTTTTCATGACCAAATATATTTGAAACAGACACTCCTATTGGAAAACACATAAAGTAGAGAATTAAATTTCACGTTATATGTTTACACAACAATTATCAAATTCAGTCATTTTGAAAGACTAAATTTGGCACCAATTAAAAATCGGTTTTTGTCTCAAGTTCGTTTCTCTGTGTGTGGTTATTCGTAAAAGAAAGTATTATAACGTTGTTATTTTATTGTTTCAGAGATAATGTGGCGTATTGAAAATCTACAGACATTAATGACCCAGAGTGTTTTATTTGTGGCATGTTGAGGCTTCATCTACAGTACTAACTATCGATTTCGGCTATCCCACTTAACCAAAATTCAAGTTTTAAATGTTCATTCGACGCAGAATTTAACCTTCTTTAATAAAGTATGCAATAAAATTTTCCGTGATTTCTTAGTTCGAAGCAAAAACCTGAAAAAAGTGCAAAAAATTTGCTTTTTTGGCTTCCAAAAGTTATGCACACCTCCTGGAACGGTGCAAACTAAGATTACACGTATTTAGGACCAACTGAAGCTAATAAAACTATTTTGAGCTTACTGGGAATTAATTCCTCATAACGCATTTATTTAATCTAATTTTATTAGCCTACAACGTATTTTTGTCAATTTGGGTTGTCATTGTCTGTCATCCATCATTCTTTAAAGTACCTAATAAAAAAGTATAAAAAGTATCAGTTGAGAAAAGAGGATTTATTTATTGAGAAGTAACTTTTTGAAGGACCGAATAATAATTATTGACATAGACTATTTTCACAGGGTTGCTTGGTTTTTTCTGTGAACCTGTTGATTTAATACCTAACTATTATAAAGAGGTGAGAACTGCGTTCTATAGCCGCCACAATTTATTATTATTGCCATCAGTGTACATTAGTATGAAATCGCCGTAGAGCACGGGCCGCGGCGGCCAGCAGCCACACCGGGCCTCTTAGTCCTACGCGTACGCAAAAAAAAAACCGCAAATCGATGTACAGCAAAGCCCTTTGGTACACGTATACTTGAGGTAAAAACAAAATTTTGGACCCGCAGTTCTTAAAAATTCTTCCCTTAGGAAAGGAGTTATGGCATCATCTTTTTTTTGTATGCGAAAAAAAATTTTTTTTTCTAAATCCTATCGTGCGTGGTATCGAATGAAAGGGCTTGTTGAGCCGGTTCTAAAAATATATCACATCATTATATTTCAGCCAGCTTGTCTTAAATTAAACCAAAAAAACATTTTCAAAACATACCAAGTTTGGGCTCCTTCAGATCCGATTTGGTTGAACTGTTTCTTGTAAAATATACCTTAAGAGTTACATAATATCCTCATATCAAAGCACAAGAAAGTAATTTTGAAAATATCTAAATTTAGTATTTTTTTCAAATTTTTGCCCAAACTTACGTTTGTATGGAATTTTTGGAAATTGATTTTTGGTTTAATTTCAAACAAGTGCTGAAATGTAATTATGTGATATATGTTTAGAAACAGCTCAGAAAGCCCTTTCATTCCATATCACACAAGATAGGTTTTAGAACAGTAATTTTTTTTAATAAATATAATCACTTTGTGAAAGCTTTGAAATCATGAAAAAATAAAAAAAATAAAAATATCAATATTTTCAAAATTGCTTTCTTGAGGTTAGATATGAGAATATTACATATCATTTGAGGTATATTTTATGAAAAATAATTCAACCATATTGTATCTGTAGGAGCCCAAACTTGGTATGTTTTGAAAATGTTTTTTGGTTTAATTTAAAAAAGTGGCTGAAATATAACGATGTGATATATTTTTGGAACCGGCTCAGCAAGCCCTTTCATTCAATATCATACACGATAGGTTTTAGAACAAAATTTTTTTTTTCTCATACA
Organism: Agriphila tristella; assembly: GCA_928269145.1. Lineage (NCBI taxonomy): Eukaryota > Metazoa > Arthropoda > Insecta > Lepidoptera > Crambidae > Agriphila > Agriphila tristella. Next base: position 11,613,896 of record OV743444.1, read on the forward strand.
AAAAAAAGATGACACCATAGCTCCTTTCCTAAGGGAAGAATTTTTAAGAACTGCGGGTCCAAAATTTTGTTTTCACCTCAAGTATACGTGTACCAAATGGCTTTACTGTACATCGATTTGCGGTATTCCATTGATTTTGAGCTCGTAGAACACCCACTATCTGGCCGCGGCGCGCGGCGACCTGGTGCGCGCACTCTACGGCGATTTCATACAAATGTACAGATCTCGCTGGCCGCTGTACATTTGTATGAAATCGCCGTAGAGTGCGCGCACGCTGGCTCATGCGGCCAGGCCGCATTTGCGCTATTGCTCTTAGAGTTTATATACGAATGGAGTAGGCGGAATCCCCTCGGTTTCTCCCCAGGTAAAAGTCAAACCATGAACAAAGGCAAATTCAAGCGATCTCCAGCTACGGAGGCTCAATCACAAGTGTCACACAGGCTAGAGTTTTGAGCGTGACCCTAGAGGATGCAAGGTCCTAAGCGCCGCATGCGCAAATTATCGGCGAAAGCGCTTCGAACTGTCTTACGAGTTACGGCAAAGTTTTACGAGTTTCCGCGTCAAAATGGGGAATTCGATTACGTGCGCTGAAACTTTTATACAAAGGAACCTATGTTACGGTCCTGTGCTACGCTGCAGCCGTAATGCCGTATGGTACTAGGGTTGCCAACTTTTTTTGGATCAAATATAGTAGTTTTAAGATTTTTAGTGTAAAAATATAGTAGATGGCGAAAAAGTCCAAAAAAATATAGTAGGTTGCCGTTTTGTATGGAGGATTTTAAATAAGTTGCATTTTTCATACTTAAGTAGGTTAAGTAGGTAGGTACTAGGTAACATTTTCATAATTTATTCCTGTCTGGCTGTCAATACCTACAACGTAAAAAAACTATGTAGTAGAGTGGGCAAATAGTCCACATCTCATATTCCCTACTTTGTACTATGACTAAATCGCGTATAATGCGAGATACATGCGAGATAATGACATAGTAGCAAAATGCCTAGGTAGGTACTTTTTGAAAGTTACAGTCGAGAAAAAAACACTTGGATACATAAATATTCTTACTTAAAATCTACTTCAACAACCATAAAGACAAGGGTTTAATCACAACATTATTATGCAATTACTTATGTACATATGTTAATATTTTTTTGTTGTTTATGTTAAATTTTTTCACTTGTAAAAATATAGTAGTTTTGCCTACTATATATTTTTTCAAAAAATATAGAAGGCGAGTCCTAAATATAGTAGGATACTATATTATATAGTAGGGTTGGCAACCCTATATGGTACCCACGCTCTTCAGTTTTTTTTGTAAAGAGAGCTTTGCTCAGTACACAGAGGCCGGCACTTATTTTATTGACGAGAGCTTAAAGGACGTGCAGTTCCGCAGCGTTACCCGTGCTTACTGGAGTTCTCCCTGCCGACCTTGAGGTTTTTCGTGCGGAATGATTTTGGAAGGAGGGAAACCTACTGGCTCCCAGGGAGTGCCGAGGACTATAACGAACCATTAGAAAGGAAACCAGTTTAACTACTTAGTATACTTCATTGTAGTTTTGAAAGAATTATTGTTTGTTATGTTCAGTTTCGCCCGCGCGGACGAAGTCGCGGGCATCAGCTAGTTTATATATTTTTTTTAAAGTTGAATAGATGTACTTTAGAATTGTCTTCTTTCCTTTGCACAAAATTTGTTCCACAATGTTTAAAGACGAAAGGGTTCAACCAGTGCGCCCTGCCTGTCATGTCATGACATACGGATTACGGAGCCGAAACGTGGACAGTGGACACTCACTTTAGGGCTGGTCCACAAATTTAAAATCGCGCAGCGAGCTAGGGCTATGCTCGGAGTTTCTCTAAGAGATCGGGTCGAGAACGAGGTGATCCGACAGAGAACTAAATTCATCGACATAGCCCACCGGATTAGCAAGCTGAAGTGGCAGTGGACTGGCCATATTAGCCGTAGAACCGATGGCCGCTGGGGCAGACGAGTTCTTGAGTGGAGACCGCGTTTCGGCAAGCGTAGTGTGGGACGCCCTCAGAAAAGGTGAAGCGACGATCTTCGCAAGGTGGTTGACAAAAACTGGATGAGTGTAGCCGCAGATCGTGCTCAGTGACGTGCACTCGGATAGGCCTATGTTCAGCAGTGGACGATGATAGGCTGATGATGATGATTGCACAAAATTTGAATTTTCAAAGATACCGACGACTGTTGAATAAAAATATAGCAAACTGAATTTGATACTATCGACAATATAGTAAATTATTTTACTTTTTTTTTATAAAACTGTACAATAAATGTCTCAAAAATGGCTTCCTCATTCCTGATTTATCATAATGTGATACCACACTCGAGGTGGTAGGAATATTGAAGGAGATATGTTTTTTTCTCTGAAGTGCGGCGGCGTGAAACTTTGAATGCCACCCCCCCTTACCTGCCAAGCGGGGGCGGATTGCTACCGGGCTAAATCAGCTCAGTTTTACCTAAGCCACATAAGTATGTACCAAGTGAATTCATCTAATGAAAAATTTTGACCTCACCATACATGGAGTGCCACTACAGACCGGACTAAGTTTTTAGCACCCACCAATCCGCATTAGATTCGCGTAGTGGGTTATTCTTATTATGAACCATCTTCCTTAATCACCCTAACGCCACGTAAGTACCTACGCACTGACAAGCTTTGGCGGCTCGTTCGCTATGCGGCCGGTAGCGAGCATCACTAGAATATTCCTTTCACTTCGCTACATGCTAAGTGACCCGCTAGGCTCTAAGCGCTGCGGCTGGTTGCAAACATTATAGAACGTTCTTTTCATTTTGCTAGGTGACTATCTAGTCTAGGGCCTTTTTTTGTTGTATCAAGAGGAGAATGCAATCTTTACGTACACCAAACGGCGTGTTGGACTCGGTCATACTCGGGAAACCCGAGCATGTCCCTCGCCGCACCCGATCCTCCCACCAAGCCTAGTAGGCGTAGGCTTGATGTCAGGGCCGGGTAGTTCTCACCCCTGCTCCGCCCCCTAACGATCTCGAAAGATCGAGAGGGCCTAGATGGAACGTTCACAACCGGCCGCAGCCGTTATATACCTATGATTACAGAATAGACTAATCTAGGGCCTAGATAGTCACCTAGCGTGTAGCGAAATGAAAGGAATGTTCGCAATCGCCGCAGTGCCTAGCTAAAACCTATTCTAGGCTTTTTAGCTAGGAGCTGCGGCCGGTTGCAAACATTATAGAACGTTCCTTTCACTTCGCTACACCCTATGACTTGATTCTAGGCTCTAGGCTCTAGGCGCTAAAGCCGCCTGACAGTACGTACGTAGCCTGAGAAAGGCCAATGCCCGAGCAGTGGAGACATTAAAAAATGGTTGATGACGAGAACGAGACTCCGATAAGAAGATCCTTGGGGGAGGTCTATCCCCAAGCGGTGGGTGTCGTGCGGCTGATATGATGATAATGATGATGATGGCGATACCCACCGAATTGACGGATCGTGGGGTCTTCCCAGCGCCTGCCACGACATTGACGATGCAGGCACCGCAACCACCCTCGCGGCACATGAACTTGGTGCCGAAGAGCGATGCACGTTTTCGTATGAAGTCGACCAACATCTCGTCGGAGATCGTCTCCTCTCCAGCTAATAAACAATAATACTTATTTAATATGGAGCAAGCATAAGGAGCTCGGTGGCGTAGTGGTTTAGCGCCTCGCCCAGCGATTGACTTTCGCAAGAGTCGGTCATAAGATGGGTAATCAAAAATGTATTATCTTGAGCTCCTCCGTGCTTCGACAGGCACGTTAAGCCGTTGATCCCGGCTGCATTAGCAGTCGTTAACACCCAACCATTCTGCAATGGGCCCGTGTGGTGGGTTATGACCGATCCTCGCACCCATAAGGATGGTCAATATGGAGCAAGCAACTACAATATAGCCAAGCCACAGAGAACCTGGGCCCCTATTTTTGAATCGCTCGTTTCTACTGATTTTCGTTCGACAAATGCTTAGAGTAAGACGGGCTTCTAAGCCTTTTGTTGCTCGAAGGACAAATGTATGAGCTGTCGAACGAAAGTCAGTAGAAACGAGCGCTCGACGCCAGCCGAGCGATTCAAAAATAGGGGCCCTGCTCTAAAACCCGATCTAGGATAATCGGAAACGTTCATTCCTCTTCGTGGTAGGTAGTATAGAGGCAGAAATCATGTTTCTTTATTTTTTTTATCAGATTCACCAACGTTTGAGTACATAATTACAATACCTTAGTTCTTAGATTATTAATTATGAGCTACATGTAACAAAAGGTAAACACAGCATTCAAAAAATAATAAAAACATATATAACATAATAACATAATAAAAACGGGCGCATGCTAAAGACAATATGGATGATACATTTTACAGAATGCGCCCCACGTTTTTAGGTTTAAAATTTCTGTAGATAGGTAGGTATAGGGTTATAAATAATTACAGAAGAATTTATTTTTTACTTTTTAGTCCGTTTTAATGTTTTTAGTCCGATTTTTTTATAATAATTTAGTCTGTTTTAAAAACGTGTTTTTAAAAATGTATTTTTTTCATTAAATTATTATTTTCTGCTTTTTAGTTAACGAGCTAAAACTAAAAATATACCATCTCCTATCGGAGCACTCGTCAATACGATTCAAACGAGCCCAACCTCGATGGGGTTGCATGGTTTTATTACAGAGTCCCAGTGGCCTTCTTCCGGCTCCATCATCAGACCCTGGAAATTATTTCCCAATAAAGAACTCGTCAAGATGATTCAAATGAATCCAAACTCGATGGGGTAACATGGTTTTATTAAAGAGTTCCTGTGTCCTTCTTCCGGCTCCATCATCAGACCCTGGAAACTATTTCCCAACAAAGAACTTGTCAAGACGATTCAAACGAGCCCAAACTCGATGGAGTTGCATGGTTTTATTATAGAGTTCCTATGGCCTTCCTCCGGCTCCATCATCAGATCCTCGGAAACTATTTCCCAAGAAAGTACTCGTCAAGACGATTCAAACGAGCCCAATCTCGATGGGAAAGCGTGGTTTTATTAAAGAGTTCCTGTGTCCTTCTTCCGGCTCCATCATCGTTTGGCCTTGTTCCGACACGCATGCCCCAAGATGGCCGGGGAATGATGGTGGCACCTCGTCGTCGCCCTCGCTTGCTGAGGAGACAGGTCACGCGCACGCGATACGCCGCTCATGCACCTACTGTGCGCGCCCTGATTCTGATTGGCGACATGCTCACTCAGTGTGATGAAATTGACTTGTTCGCTGATTCTATACCACTTATTTGTGCTACGGCTTATCAGTTTCTTGTTCGTTAGGCGTACAGTTCCTTAATGACGACACTAACATTAACATGTATTTGTATTTTTTTTTGACATTTCTAGTTCTTTTCTTTTTGACTATAAAGTTTCAATTTATTGTATTTTGACATGATTTAGACAATTATTTTATAAGTGTTATCCTACCTTGAACTACTAATATTAATCTTCACATTCTTTTGTAATTATTTTTTGTGACTTGAATGTGCTTTGGAGAATGTCTCTGTAAACTTGCATTGTATTTTTTTATAAATAAAAAAAAATCAGACCCTGGAAACTATTTCACAACAAAGAACTTGTCAAGACGATTCAAACGAGCCCAAATTTGATGGGGTTGTATGGTTCCAATTTTGAGTTCCTATGGCATGGAAGCTGAAAAGCTTCATCATCAGACCCTGGACCTCGTCTCCCATTAGAGTACTCGTCAAGACGATTCTAACGAGTCCAAACACGATGGGGTTGTATGGTTTCATCATAGAGTTCCTTTGGCCTTCTTCCGGCTTCATCATCAGATCAGCTCAATGAGACCATAAATAATATTGCATTGCCTTTAAGTTTTGACCTATGTTAAAAGTTTCAAGTCTCTAGCTCATGGGAAGCTAGTATAAAATCGTTCGCAAATTTTGTGGAGAAACAAACAAACAAACTAACGAACGAACACACAAACGAGAAAGCAACCTAATAAAAACGTGTTAAAAATTAGGTATCTCTAAATATATATATATTTTTTAATAAATATTTAATTTTATTTAAAGGTGCAAGTAATTAGTATACCTTGATAGAAGATATAGCTCATAGAATTGAGCTACTGCTTTGTGAACATAGTTGAGCGAGTCACCGTCCACATCAAACATGTCGCTAAATTAATTAATAAGCTTACAGAGCCATGGAACAGGTGAATTGGATCCATAAGCAGTTCTGCGGAGGGGAGGGCACAATGGTGTAATCACGTTGCGGGGGTATCTTCTAAGAGCTCGATATTTAAACAATGACAGGAGCGATGGACAGTCAATTTTACCATTCAAAACATTCCAAGCAAAATAATGTCGGCAATATCGTAACGAGAGGATAACGACACCATTTTAAAGTGTCGAAGACGTCAGCATATGGGGTCCTCTTCATTGCTTTTGCGATGCCATTAGAGAAAGCCAAGTGCCACAAAAATCTTTTTTTGTACTCGCTCCAGTCGCAACATGTGTGTAGCGTAGTGTGGTCTCCAGACGGTACCGGCGTATTCGAGAGTACTTCGTACTAGACTATTATTTAATAGAATTTTGACACCATTGTCACGAAATATTCTGGCAGTTCTAATAACAAAATCTTTTGCAATAAATTAACTGATTATTTTTTATTTTTAAAACTGGGCCAAACATATATCTCTAGGTGTTTTTAAACTTGTCCGATATCACGTTTTGTTTTTGAGATATGATTTTTCTCCTTTTTGCGTTTTTTTTTAAAGGATTTGAGATTTCTCAAAAAAAATGTTCAGCTTATAAGCCCTTGCCAAGACGCGTCATTTGATATCCCAACCATTTACGTGGCTTTAATATCCACGATACCAGGGCGATGTAGCACCATAATAATATTAAATTCTTATGGTAGCACATTGGCTAAAATTCGGGCCTATACAAATGCCTCAAAAAACATTTTCAGTGTTCAAATATGCGAGTGAAACTGCACGAAGAAGGACTAAGTTTCAATTTTTTTTCTATACAAAACTATCTTTATATTTATCTTGAAGTCGGTGAATAGCATAGAATAGGATATAGTCGGTGAATAGCATAGAATAGAATAGGATATAATTTAATGATAACACCTAGTATTCAAATAAATCTTTTCAATATATTCAAATTATGGATCTCTCTTTAGAAGTTTTACACCTACTCCCTCAGAAATCTAGTAGTAAAAGGTTTTATTACTTGTTTGCATAAAAAAACAACTTCAACTTACCGGAAAATTCTTTGCCATTTATTTTAAAGTTAACACGACTCATGACTATAACTTATGGGAACTGAAAAACAAGTGACTTAAATAACAACACCATTACATTACAAGTAACTACAGAGCAGTAGCTATAATATTTACCCAACGTATCGTCAACTTTTAAAAGAATGTTAAAGAATAAACATCTGTTTCCATTAACCCATTTAAATTGTCTGCCAGACAAATTGCGAACCAGATAACCTTCAAAACACTCACTTAACTTGCGTCAAGAGAGAAGTTTGACTAATGTTGGCTCCACACGTTTTGACCCAAAACTTTGCCATGCCAATATATCGTTCGTTGGTGCTTTTGAAAGAACTTATTTTAAGCATTGTGTATATGTCACCGTTAAAGTGCGGAAATCAGTTAATCTGCAGATTAACTAGTTAATCTGCAGATTCACTGGTCGAATCAGTTAAAGTGCGAAAAAATGATTTATTTTGTACTTTAACTAGGTAATCTGCAGATTCCCTAGCTAATCTGCAGATTAACGACCAAGGATCAGTTAAAGTACGGAATCGGATTCTTTTATTGAAGAAAATGTGTAATAACATAAAAGAGGGTAGACACAAAAGCGGGGGGATGGAGGGGGGGCTCGGGGGGCGAAGCCCCCTCCATGGAAAAAGTCTTAAAGTGTTCATTAGGTTATGTTAGTATTGTGACCAAAAACGCGCGAGCCGAGCGAGCGGAGCGAGCGTGCCGCGGGAGCGGCCGGCGAAGCGCCAGAAACGAAGTTTTTGTAAAATAAACTTTCAATGTAGGTTTTTTACTTAAATTTTCAGGCTTTTTCACTCACTGTATTCCGCACTTTAACGGTGTAGCATCCGTTAATCTGCAGATTAACTAGTTAAAGTGCGGAAATCGTCTACTTTAAGAAAAATTCCGCACTTTAACTGACTCGACCAGTTAATCTGCAGATTCACTAGTTAATCTGCAGATTAACGGATTCCGTACTCTAACGGTAACATATTATACAAAACCGGCAACGTACGATGAATTCGCCACTATTACCCAAACTGTACCCAGGTCCCAGAGACCCAGACTACAAAGACAACCACTGGACAAAGCTGTATTCATTGTAACTGTTACCTATAGGCAAACCCCGAAGCTCAGGCGCTCCTAGGTTTGCCTAGTCAAAGCTCAGGTTTGACAAGATGGCTTAGTCAAAGTCAAAAACAAATAGTGTATTTCGGACTTTGACGAATTTATAGCCAAACCTATGGCCAAGGAGAGACTAACTTGGGCAGTCAAAGCAAAGGCCGAAACTCAATACGATCAAATCGAGGTTTGACCAGTCACACTTAAATTAGGTACAGAATTTGATATTTTGAATGTACAATATGAAAAACACATTTTTTAGTTAGAGTGAAAATTTAACTAAATTATCAATCTTCCTGTAAACAAAAGATTTTAAAGAGAGAGAAAGTAGGCCACGTGATAGGTCAGAAATTTTAAGAAAAATAACCACAGAACATAGACACAAATTTTTCTTTGTTCTGTGAAAATAACCACAAAATTTAAGACGATCGCAAAGCGCAGCGGAGCGATAACACATTGTCCGATCAACGGGGCTTATGCAACCCGAATAATTCTCCCGTCTATGAAATTTGGCATGTGATGAAGTTAGGTAATACAGATTACAGATGCACAATAAGCCAATAAATTTTGTTACGAGAAGTTAGGTATTTTTACCTTAACATGAAAATTGCTTATATCTCTCTGTGAATATTTCCTCGGGCTGAAACACTTTCTGTATACGTACTTATGTACTTGTTAGAATAAGTATGTGAAGGAATCCAATCTTTTTTCGATTTCAGAGATACCCCAAATTTAACTTTTAACATTTTTCAATATATCTTCTAGTGAAAAAATTATCTGTTGATTATTATTTTTTAATATGTTTTTATATCCTTAAATACATAGCTTTGTTCAGTAAGCCAATAAATTTTCTTCCTTTATCATATTTTTTTTATTTTTTTACTTTAAGAGGTTATTTACGTAATGTGAAAAAATTGTCGGTCATTTTTTATACGTTTATTAGATAAATTATTTTATATTAAAACAGATTTATCAATAATCCAATCATTTTTTGAACGCGCATATATTTTTAAGTATAGTCGCCGATTTATGATAGGGCGTAAGAGTTGACTTCCACTTGACTACTCAGCGCTGCTTTGCCACGCACTTTTGGAGTAGCGTAGGCAGTTTGGTGGCCGCCGTTATCAAAAATAATTAAGAGTTTCAAGAGTTTAAGGATAGTGGTAGGAATTTTTGAATAAAACAATTAATAAGTGTGTTTATAAGTAGATATCAGATTTTGTGCATTTGCATATGCATATAACTCTCTAATTACGGCGTTAATGTATATTTTAGCCTTTTTTCCCAATCGTGCATATTTCCTTTAGTAGCGGGAGCTACATATAGGCAGCTATTTAAGCTAGCCTCTATTTAAATCAATAGAAATACTGTAAACAATGATTGAACTTGCCAATGCCATTCCTTATTCCTTAGCCGAAAAGTTGCGTATAAAGTTAGACGCTATTTCGCGCAAAAAACCAGAGCTTTGAAGAAAACGAAGAACATTAATGCCTTCATCAATGGCACAGGTCGTACGTCGTGCCCTGCGTAAAAGGTATCTCCAGATTCTCCAGAAATGGCGCCAAATATAGCCAATGACATCATTTGTTGATATAGAGAGGTCGTTTTCGGCGTTCAAATTGATATTGGATGAAAAATTTTTTTTTAGTTTTGCATTGTGCATATTTTGGACATATTTGGGGCATTATTAACAGTTTTTAGTGCATATTTTGGCCTTTTTAGTGCATATTTGCATGCATATTTTGGCACTTTGTTAGTGCATATAATCCGATGTCTATTTATTAGTAATGACTATTATGAGTCGCCAATTTTACTTGATTCTAGCCAATGGAAATAGGTTTTCACATGACTGCCCAAAAAGTTCGCATTAGAAATGTATTGACAAAGCTCTTGGTACGGACCCTTGAAGTATTTACTATGTAAGGGTGATATATATCACAACTTTTCTCGGAAAAAAACAACTATAAAGTTTCTATTCACCAGTGTATCCACGCCCAACAAATTTGCAAACAATCCAGGGACATACTTTACCTCTCTCACTCCAAATTGCATACTCTTATTATTATCTTTAATGACATCACCTGAGCCACATGCATACAACTTTTGGCCGTTTGCTACATTAATATCAACATTGCTTTTAAAGTCTATAGTTAGCTAGCCAATCCTTGCGTTAGGTCATGTGAGAGGACGTTTCTGAGTCCACTACCTATTCATTGTCATTACTCTTGATGGTGCTATAAGCAGCTAGAAAAGTGTGACCCTTTTTCTTTTTGTTTGCATTAGGATTCTTCGGACATGTCAATGCTTTATGCAGTCCATTTCATATAAAGCATCTTATCTCTTTCTTCTGCTGCGTTTGTTTTTGCTGATTGCCTTTACTGTTCGTGGAACTACTCTTGTACCTTGAACGGTTATCTCTTGACACCAATGCATTCTCAGTGGATGTCGAAGGTATTGGACTATCCTGTTGAAGCAATTTTGTTTTGACGTAGTTAGATGTCAGTGTGATGTTCGCATTCTCTATTGTCATCTTTAGGGGTGTATACTCTTCAGTAAGTTCTTGTAACATAAGCGCTGCTAGAAATTCATCGTCTACTTCCTTACCAATACCTCGTAACTGCTGAGCTACTTTCAGTATTTGCGTAACATGTTACAGTCCTTCATACAGCTGAATTGCTCTAACTTAAAGTTTACAAGTTGTCCCAGTAACCAACATCTGTTTACGACTCCTTGGTCTTGGCAATTATTCTCTAACTAGCGGCCGCCCGCAACTTCGTCTGCGTGGACAGTTTTTTTGCTATCCCTCGGGATTTGTACGTTTTTTCTGGATGAAAGGTACCCTATGTCCTTTTCTGTACCCCTAACAACGTCCATTAAAATTTTTATGATGATCGGTTCTGTAGTTAAGACGTGAAGGCGTAACAAACAAACGGACTTTCGCATTTATAATATTAGTAAGGATAAGGATGCTTGCCATACTTTCTTAGTAGTTGTAGCTTCTCTAACATGTACTAGTAAATCAGTATTTATCATGCGACAGATCTTAGCGCGAGTTATCTAATCTTTCTTCGTTGCCTCTACATCTATAGCAGCTGGTGTAGTTTAGAGTTGTTCATAACGTCTAAAAAACAACACCATGCTACAAACTATTTGCTATTCATTTCTAGCATGCTATAAAATATGCTATGTTATAACACGCTATTTATCGGGAAGCGTGCGGGCGGCCGGCATCGGCAGCTGGCGCGTTAAAACTTACAGCACGCTAGATTTCGTAACACGTTTCGTCACACGTTGTTCGTTAGACAAATCGTGTTGCTTGCTATATGTTAACAAATGTAGCATTATCGTCTTTACGCACATATACTTAATCACAGTCACATCATAAAAATAATCGAGTCCAATCCAGTTTGATTTCAATCAGTTTTCAAAATTTTCAGTTTTCTAATATTAGGTATTGTGTTATTTTTTTGTGGTATTAGTGTTTGTAAGTATTAGAATTAAACACTGTTTAAAAACAACAGAACACACAGTCATGTGTACCAAAAGTCCTAATTTATTTAACAATAACGTGTTAGATACACAAGTCACAAGCACAACACAATATAAAATATAATTTCGCGCGCGATAAGTACCTAGCGTGCTGCGAGAATAACATACGTAACGCGTCCGATATCAATAGCACTTACGCGATGATTGCCCGCCCGCGCGCGGCCTCTCGCCCGCTGCCGGCCAACGCCGCTGCTTGTTGCTACGTGCTATATTCATAGCGCCATAGCGTCTACTTACATAGCATGCGATGTGTGCTATGCATAGATAGTGCGCTATAATATTGCGCTAAATGCTATATTAACAACCTCTGGTGTAGTTGTTACATAGCTCCATAGATCGTCGTGTAGTGACATCTGCATTAAAAATTTCCATGTCGAGTGATTCGAAGATCCTTGTAATTTCTCAAATGCAGGTAGGCTACTAGTGCTCGTACTGCTAGTACTCGTGCTGTTACTACTAACACTCATGGTGTTGTCGTTTTCTCCGACCATCTCAAAGTTTAAACCAATTTGTGTGTAACTTTCTCTATCCGAAAAAACTTAGTTTTGCGGAGTGCTGACCATAACCTGTTGATATTTGTAGATGTTGCAGAGCTCAGTGCCTTTAGGCGCATAATATCAGAAACGCAAAATAGCCGATTCGTAAAATATGAGATTCTTATAATAACAGATTCTCAAAATAGCCAAAATTGTACATATACGGGCAAATATGTCAGGAAATCAAAAACGCAAAATTAACTAAAAAAAATTTTTTTTTGTTCCATAGAAATTTGCGATACCATATGGATCACCTATTATCTGATGTTGAATATAACATTGAAAATAATAAAATAAAGTCTAACTAGAAGTACCAGGACTACATAGTTACAAAGGAGGTACTTGACAGGTACATAAGTATGTTGAAAATATTTTATAAAAGTTAACCTGCTCTAGATTTATGTGACCCTGGTACTTTTTAAAAATAATTGTAAACCAATCCTTTAGTTAGTTATTGAAAATAATATTTGTTACCAGAATAACCTAAGGCTGATTAGTATTAAGATATTTAAATTAATAGAAAAAAATTAGCAATATCGACATTCATAACTTATTGCTTATATTTGAGGCCATGAAAAAATATTTAAATATTGCACTTTACTCTTCTATTTGCGCAAAATAACTAAAACTTTTATTCTAAGCCCTTGATAAAACGTAAATGATTTATTTCCATTGGTGGCGCCACTGAGCTTGACGTACCACCTTAAATTAATAAACTTAATATAAAAAGGGTAGTCTGCGCTTGCGTAAAGCAACTTCAGAGCGAGCTTAAAGTTTGTCATGAATTTGTACAATGTATATAAATTAGTAGTATATAAAGTTTTAAAAGAATCGATATTTTTCAACTCTAGTGCAGTGGGTCGAACGGTAAACGCAATTTACCCGTGGGTAAACCCACCAGCGGGTAGTGCCGATGGGTCTACGGGTCGTTAGGGATTAATACAAAATAAAAAAAGTATTAATGACCCATTTGTTTCTTTGTCATCGACTGTACTTTGGCTATTTTGAGAATCTGTTATTATAAGAATCTCATATTTTGCGAATCGGCTATTTTGCGTTTCTGATATTATGCGCCTAAAGGGCTCAGTGGTGTAAGCTTAATCGACAGTAACACACATTTAGAATAGATGTACTAATACTTTATTAAGATTTTTCACCATGACACTACGATAGTAATTTTTAGACAGAACACAAAACAAAAGACCATTGTGACAACCTCCGTCACACCTCAAACATTGCATTCAGCCAGTCGACATTGAACCTCTTTTACAACATGCAAATATCCCTTTATGACAAGCCGAACCTAATATTTATCAATAGAGCCATCGGGATTGGTCTTAATTTTGAAAATCCACTTGCATGGGATCGCTTTTCGAAATTTCGGTAGTTCGACTAATTCCCATGTTTCGTTATCTCCTAACTAGTTTATTTCGCTCTCGATAGCCTTTGTCCACTTTTTTTTGTCTTTACATGATGCTCATATTAATTGTTGGCTTCCAGAGCCATAATATAATCATTAAACCTTACAGAAGACTTTAGATTTGTTCTATCTCTAAGAACCATGCGATTTTCTTCTCTTTCGAAGTTTTCATCAGAATTGTCGCAACAATTTACTTCTCTTTCAACATTCCGTCAGAATTGTCGCTTTGGTTTCCTTCTTCTAGGTTTCCAATTTCTTCTTCAGAAGGCAAGGACTCGAAATGTTCTTCATTAATATCATCTACATTTCTTAATGTAGAGGTTAGCAAAGAGATTATTATAAAACACGGGTAAAGGAAAAAAGAAGAAAAGGACTTGTCAGTGTCAGTTAGCTTTCGTTTGGTAATGTCTGACTTTTAGATATCTTTATACATAAATATGGATTTACCACTGAATAAACAAGTTAAACAGTAATCTCGCGTTTTAACATTTTAATAGGTTATGGGCCGCCCCATACTTCCACAATTTTGCTATTGAACAAACAATAATACCAATACATTTTCAATATGCAAAACACAAAAGATGTCTCGATATTAATCTGAATTGGAAAAAGTGAAATAGGTTTTGTGAAAGCACATACAAAATTATGGAAGCAAGTTTAGAAGGAAGAGAAATTCAATGAAATAGAATTGAAATGCAGCGACAATAACGACGATAGATTACAAAAATTTCATGTGACAAATCAATTAATGACAAGGCAAGGAACAGGATTTCCAAAATGGATGAACCACGAACGGACAAAAAAAACAAGAAGGAAAAATACAAACGAAAAGTAAGATAGAGGATTGAGATAATGTTTTATATAAAATAAATAAATGAGAAAATGGAAAAAAAAGTTAAATAGTTGAGATAGAAGAAAGTGTTGAATTATAAAAATAGTTGAAGTAAGTAATTGAGGTCTTTTACATATAAAATAAATGAGAAAATAATAAAAAAAGGAAGTCAAAAATAGTTGATGATGAAGTTAAAGAAGTTACAAATAGTTGAAAGAAGAAGTTAAGAATAGTTGAAAGAAGAAGTTAAGAATAGTTGAAAGAAGAAGACAAAATATAGTCATAATGAAGTTTGAGAGTTGAAGAAGTTAAATATAGTTAGTAGAAGAAATGATGTTGACAAGGAAAAAGAAGACGAAAATAGAAGTCTAAGATTAGTGTTGTGAAGATTGACGAAAATAGTCGTTGAGCGAGATAAAAGAAGACAAAGATCGGTAAAGACAAATATAAAAGAAGACAAAGATCGATGAAAACAAAGATAGATGAAAACAAAGATAATAGTAGAATCAGGGAAAAAATGGATTTGATTTAGTTGTTTTAAAAAGCAATTCTTAATACATAGTATAGACAGTATTAGAATTGAGGGGGGATGTAGAGGTTAGCAAAGAGATTATTATAAAACACGGGTAAAGGAAAAAAGAAGAAAAGGACTTGTCAGTGTCAGTTAGCTTTCGTTTGGTAATGTCTGACTTTTAGATATCTTTATACATAAATATGGATTTACCACTGAATAAACAAGTTAAACAGTAATCTCGCGTTTTAACATTTTAATAGGTTATGGGCCGCCCCATACTTCCACAATTTTGCTATTGAACAAACAATAATACCAATACATTTTCAATATGCAAAACACAAAAGATGTCTCGATATTAATCTGAATTGGAAAAAGTGAAATAGGTTTTGTGAAAGCACATACAAAATTATGGAAGCAAGTTTAGAAGGAAGAGAAATTCAATGAAATAGAATTGAAATGCAGCGACAATAACGACGATAGATTACAAAAATTTCATGTGACAAATCAATTAATGACAAGGCAAGGAACAGGATTTCCAAAATGGATGAACCACGAACGGACAAAAAAAACAAGAAGGAAAAATACAAACGAAAAGTAAGATAGAGGATTGAGATAATGTTTTATATAAAATAAATAAATGAGAAAATGGAAAAAAAAGTTAAATAGTTGAGATAGAAGAAAGTGTTGAATTATAAAAATAGTTGAAGTAAGTAATTGAGGTCTTTTACATATAAAATAAATGAGAAAATAATAAAAAAAGGAAGTCAAAAATAGTTGATGATGAAGTTAAAGAAGTTACAAATAGTTGAAAGAAGAAGTTAAGAATAGTTGAAAGAAGAAGTTAAGAATAGTTGAAAGAAGAAGACAAAATATAGTCATAATGAAGTTTGAGAGTTGAAGAAGTTAAATATAGTTAGTAGAAGAAATGATGTTGACAAGGAAAAAGAAGACGAAAATAGAAGTCTAAGATTAGTGTTGTGAAGATTGACGAAAATAGTCGTTGAGCGAGATAAAAGAAGACAAAGATCGGTAAAGACAAATATAAAAGAAGACAAAGATCGATGAAAACAAAGATAGATGAAAACAAAGATAATAGTAGAATCAGGGAAAAAATGGATTTGATTTAGTTGTTTTAAAAAGCAATTCTTAATACATAGTATAGACAGTATTAGAATTGAGGGGGGATGTAGAGGTTAGCAAAGAGATTATTATAAAACACGGGTAAAGGAAAAAAGAAGAAAAGGACTTGTCAGTGTCAGTTAGCTTTCGTTTGGTAATGTCTGACTTTTAGATATCTTTATACATAAATATGGATTTACCACTGAATAAACAAGTTAAACAGTAATCTCGCGTTTTAACATTTTAATACTTAATTGGTTTCAATATATGCCCTTATTTTATTTTTTATTTTATTTCACCAGGGACAAAAAACAGTCATACAATATAAATTACTATAGCTTAAAATTAAATACCTATGATAATTTTGACTAATTGTAAGACCAGCATCAATGCCCACATGTTACTTGAAGAAGAAGGTCTTGAAATTATTTCGATTTCATCCTTTGAAGCATGTCGTTCTCCAATCTCTCTATTAACATTCATTTCATGTTCATTTTCGAAACTTGGGAAATTATGATTGATGTTCTTTTGAAGAAAAGGCGTCGGCTTTGTCGGTCTAGGTACATCCTCTTTTGATTTTCCCAGTAGTGGTATCTCTTGGAAAGTCACATCTCTGGATCTAATCAATTTGAATGCTTCTTTGTCCTATATACTATAGCCTTCACCTCCTTCATAACCAATAAGTATCCCTTTTTGAGCTTTTTTGTGCAGTTTCTTACTTTTGGAACATGGACATAGCAGGTGCAACCAAGGATTCTAAGGTGTTTGATCGCTGGCTTTTGTCTGTACCGTACCACATTCACGTACGCTCATGTGGAGACTTGCTTGGGTGAATGAGTGTATCATTGGCCCTGTACAATTCAACACGTAGACTGACTCATTTACTATCTCTGCCCATAAACCATCGGGAATTTTATCCTATGCATGCATGATGGCGCGTGCGGCTTCTACTACCGTCCGATTTTTTCGCACTACGCAGCCTGTGGGGTGTGGGGCATAGTGAATCTTTGCTGAATTGACATGATTTCATTTTCACAAGGTAAACTATTTCGAGGTTTTTCAATTTTTGACACCGTATATATTTTTTCGGGGTTTTTGGTCAATTATTAAACGAAATATGTGAAAAAACCCCTATTAATTTCAACTTCCATAAAAATTTAAAGCAACACACCACTGTAAACGTGTAGACTTTGGTTTGGCACATAAATCAGTGTTTCTTTGGGCATTTCATCAAAGTATTTTTGCAGACAGGAACTACACATGAGATTATGGAATCTAATTTACGAATATCTGTATCTATTATTGTTGAAAAAAAGCTAAAAATAGCGACAATAAAAGAAAACAACCTCGTGCAAAACATAAACAAACAAACGTCATTAGCGTTTATAGATTAGGTTGACAGGTTGATGTCAAAGTGTATTTTTTATCCATATGGGCAAAGGAAAGTCCGCCAGAATTCCAGAAATCCTTTAAACTGCACTTACGCTCTTTTAGAATGAATAAATTTTCAAATTAATATTATGATGACAAAAATAAAAATTTTGGGAAAGAAAAAAATACGTGTCTCTTGTTTTCATCAGTAATTTCTAAATAACAAATAAAAACATAGGACAAAAATTTTGATTTTGAATTTCGTTTTTAATTAGAATATTTTTAAATTCCACGCTAAAAAAAACTTGTCCTTTGTTTTTGTCCTTTGTCACTTAACATTTTTTTATGACATGTCCTGCTATTTCAGCTTCATTCAAGAAGATCTTTAGCTTTGAAGCTGCTTCAAACTTAAGTATTTGCTCAACTTTTCCATTAACGTTGGCTTCAGCTCTAATGTTGCCTATACCAATGGCTTCAATGGGTTCTCCATTCGCCGCAGTCACCGTATGTGTTCCTTTTAAAAGCTCTCGAAGACGTCACTTCTGTTAGTAACATGACTTGTCGCTCGAGTGCCAACGTACCAGTTAACTTTATCCATTGGCAATCTATCTTCTATAGCTATCACAGTCAAGTTTACATTTGGGTTTTGACTAGCGTTTGGCGGCTTTAGCGGTCTTCCGTTGTTCATCCATTTTTGGCATTTCCGCACATCATGCCCAGTTTCTCCGCAATAATTACATTTTAAAACTGTATTCTTCTTCTTCTTCCGTATCTTAACGGTTAATACATTTTCAGTATTATCCGTTTCTACTTTAGCAATCAAAGCTTTTTCATAAGCGCTTAGTTGCGATTTCAGATACTCTACTAACAGATCCTTTTTTTTTATTAAAAGCCAATTCGACTTGAAAGCAAAATAATCTTGTGGTAAGGTTCTGAGCGTCTTGCAAATCAGTAGTATCTCAGGTAGATTTGCTTCGATTTGGCTATTTAGCTCGTGCCAAATATTCTTTAACGCAGATATGTGCTTCCTTATGACATGTTCAGGATCCTTTTTATAATCAAAGAATTCCAGACAGAGATCATACCAGCTAGCAAAACACCACAAAACTTAGCTGTATATCGGTGATATAAACAGTCGCATATGTGGTACAGAATCGTTTCTATCATTGGAAAAGAGCCCCACTTTTATCACTATAACGACGGCCGCACCGAATAAACGTGCAAGAGCTCTTGCCCAAAAATTTTTTTTTGTGTTATTCCATATAAAATATCTTTCTGCACCACCACCTCGTCGGGGGCCTACCCACGGAGCATCGTCCGGTACGCGGTCGCCGTTGCAGAACCTTTCCACCCCAACGGCCATCGGTTCTCTTCGCTGTGTCCCGCCCACTGCCACTTCAGCTGAGCAATCCTTCGTTACTTTAGTTCTCCTATGGATCTCCTCATTTCGGATCCAATCACGCAGGGAAACGCCTAGCATGGCTCTCTCCATGACACGCTCTGGGTGTACTTGAGCCTCCTTATAAGATGCATAGGTAGCGATCACGTTTCACTACCCTAAGTCATCACTGGCAACACACACTGGTCATAGACTGTCGTCTTTTGGACTTGAACATTTTTCGAAGCTTCCCGAATGCTGCCCATCCGAGTTGGATTCAACGAGAGATCTCTTTCCCAAAGCTGGACTTACCTAACTGCACTGCCTGTCCTAGGTATACGTAATCGTCAACAACTTTGAGTTTTAGTATTCCCTACATGAACTGGAGCAGGTACAACACGGACATTCGACATGATTTTTTTCTTAACCATGTTCAGCCTAAGACCCACTCTTTGAAAATCACTACGGAGATCTTCGAGCATTGTATTCAGGACTTCCAAGGTCTCAGCCATACGAACTATGTCATCAGCAAAATAAAGGTTCTCCTATGGATCTCCAATGCAACTGTTAAAAGTTTTGAAAAAAAAAAATCGTCCCCCCCTGTTTTACATCTCGCTGTAGTTGGATGGGATTTGTGCTCTGTTTCCTGTAATCGGACCAACAGGGTGACATTTGCGTATAAATAGTACCTTAGCACCTCGAAATACCTGTAGTCCACCATCGCAGTTACGTTGCTGCTTTAGTAAGAACCAATGTGACACGATAACTATCCTTAGCAGCAACGGAACTGCGGTTTAAATTGAATTCAATTGAGAATTGTTAGCAACAGAGTTATGTAATCAGCGGGCAGGTCTCTATTGAATCAAAGCATTTTCATAGTCCACGAACGCCAAGCAAAGTCGCAGATTATACTCCTCGATCTTCGTATAACCTGTCGCAACATATGGATGATGGTGGTAAAGCCTTGTCGGGACCCAGCCTGTTCGGGAGGTTGGAAGTCGTCGAACCTGCGAGCGAGACGATTCGTAAGGTCTTTCGAAAACAACTTATAGACATGGCTTAGAAGTGACATGTGTCTGTAGTTCTTTAAGACGGACTTGTCACCCTTTTTAAAGAACAAAATCACCTCACTTATGGTCCATACCTTCGGCGTTCTGCCCTCAACGATGACGGAATTGAAAAGCTTTTGGATGACTTTAAGTATCGGCTTACCGCCCGCTCTCAGAAGTTCTGTAGTGATCCGGTCGTCACCCGCCGCCTTGTTGTTTTTCAGCTGTTTGAGAGCCATACTAATCTCGTACAGGCTGACGTCCGGGATATCTTGTGAGTATCGGGTAAGCTTGGCTCTGGGGTCTTTAGCCTTGCTTTCAACAGGTGTCTGCGTGGAATATAACTGCCCATAGAAGCTCTCGATCTCCCTCAGGATTTCAGGCTTCGATGAAATGAGATACCTGCCTATTTAGCTGTCGATAACGATGGGCATCCACTGAGCTCTGGGGCCTCATTTCACATCTCTGATCCATGAGTAGGAGTGTGTGGTCGGAGAGTTTCTTTAGCTTGGGACGGTGGGTCTTAAAGAACTAAGACGCTACCGTACCGACAGTATCCACCACCATGTTGTTTAGATTGTCCACATCTATGCTTTTCTCAAGGGCTTTGAAGAGGTTTTGGAGTTCTAGTTGAAAGCTCTCGGGGTTTTGAATATGGGCCGGTATCATTAAAATATTTGAAAACTTTAGTTGATTTTTTTAAATCCTAGTTACCTTTTGGATTTCTCTGATAAAATTGATCTAAAGATTTGAAAGACATAAAAATGTAGGTAATTTTATAAGGCATTTTCTTTTTATTTACAAGCACTATAAATATTTCATAGCAAGACGATACCGTAAGAACAACCTACATTTTAGACATTATAAGTTTAAACAATAATAAAAGTGCAAAGCTTAATTTAGATCATAGTTTAAGTGCATAAATGTGCAAAGATATGATACCGAAATATAGATAAAAAATATTCACTTCCATAAACACTGTAATGCAGTTATAGAATTTATCAAGCTCTGTATTTTTACACGAATAAACGTGCTATTACAGGTACATGACGAAGTAAACTGAACTAGAATCCTACTAATATTATAAATGTGAAAGTTTGTGGGTTGGATGTTTAGATGTTTGGATGTTTGTTCCTCAATCACGCAAAAACTGCTGAACGGATTTGTTTGGAAATTAGCACACAGATAGTAGATAGCCTAGATTAAAACATAGGATAATTTTTATCCCGATATTCCCACGGGAACGGGAACCACGCGGGCGAAACCGCGGGCGGCCGCTAGTAATAATATAAAATGGTTTTTCGTAAATTTCTACTTTTCTAATAATGTTTTTCATATTATTATGACTCATATTTAAAGTTATTGTTTTATCTTTGATTTTGTCATACATTGTATATCAATATTTTTTAACTGCTTTGAAATATTTAAAGAAATCCGTTTTTATTTTCTCCTGTAATGTTGACTTTTTTAACTTTTTTTCACTTTTTTGGTGATTTTTATCAAAAAGAAAAATATTCATAGGTATATTTCGTTAAGTAATATTTTTATGTCACCATCCTGTGCTCCATTTTTTTTATCAATTTATCTTAGATTAGCGTAAGTGCAATGTCACATGCGCTTACAATTCTATTGATAAATTAGTAGCATAATGTTATTGTTTTATTACTGCCCCCCTCGAATTCATAGTATTAAATTATGAAATTTTACAAAGGTACACGTTGTCAGGGGTACAAAGAAGGAGAAAGGGTAGACTTTCATTCTGAAAAAAGTATTGTTCCCGAGGGATAGCAAAAAAACTTTCCACGCAGACAAAGTCGCGGACCGCTAGTATCTAATATTAATTAAAGTGTAAGTTATCTAACCTAATTTATCTTTTGTTTTATTTAGGAATACCTGCCCTCACTTCGCTTCGGTGTTGTGTGGAATTTGACACCATGTATTATACATATAAACCTACCTCTTGAATCACTCTATCTGTTAAAAAAACCGCATCAAAAGCTGTTGCGTAGTTTTAAACATCTAAGGATACATAGTGACAGACAGTGGGAAGCGACTTTGTTTTAGAGTATGTAGTGAGAACGGTGGCCACCAAACTCGCCTACACTACTTCAAAAGTGCGTGGCAAAGCAGTGCCGAGTAGTCAAGTGGAAGTCAACCCTTACGCTCTATCATAAATCGGTGACTATCCTGAAAAATATATGCGCGTTCAAAAAATGATTGGATTATTGATAAATCTATTTTAATATAAAATAATTTATCTAATAAACGTTTAAAAATGGACCGACTATTTTTTCACATTACGTAAATAACCTATTAAAGTCAAAAAATAAAAAAAATATGATCAAAGAAGAAAATTTATTGGCTTACTGAACAAAGCTATGTATTGAAAGATATAAAAACATATTAAAAAATAATAATCAACAGATAATTTTTTCAATAGAAGATATATAAAAAAAAATTAAAAGTTGAATTTGGGGTACCTCTGAAATCGAAAAAAGATTGGATTCCTTCACATATGTATTCTAACAAGTACATAAGTACGTATATAGAAAGTGTTTCAGCCCGAGGAAATATTCACAGAGAGATATAAGCAATTTTCATGTTTAGGTAAAAATACCTAACTTCTCGTAACAAAATTTATTGGCTTATTGTGCATCTGTAATCTGTATTACCTAACTTCATCACATGCCAAATTTCATAGACGGGAGAATTATTCGGAAGTCTCCATACAACAAATATGCTCATTAATTTGCTTTCTCGTTTGTAGGGTGAATATGCCTATTACCAGCCCCCCCAAGGATTTTTTTTCAAGTTTGAATCTCTGTTGTTGCCACAATTGCTATCTTAAAAATATTGTTGATACAGTTTTAGGTAGGTTGATTCATCTTTATAACGAAAATAGTATTTAGTTTTACGTAGTTTTGTGGGAAAAAAATAGAGAAGCGTTTAAATGTCCGAAGGGCGAAAAACCTAACTCCAGCCGCATTTGCCCTAATATCAGCCGCTTTGCTCCCTAATTCCAGCCGGGTACAGGGTGTTCTAAAATAATACAACCATGTTAGTATAAAATAAAAAAAATATAATTTGGTAACCCTCAATAGTGATAATAAAACACTAAAGGCTATAAATTATGATTCCCATAGCAAGTCATTGAAACTTACACCTCTCCTGTAGATATTAATCAATTTAGAATATATGTGGGAGAAAATAAAAGAAGAGATGGCAGTTCAAAGTATTTATTCATTTATTTGAATATCGTGGTTATGAATGTCGTTATTTATTTGTGATTATATCTCAATGTCTTAGATTTATTAGCTTTTATGTCGATATCACATTTAATATCAAATTAAATATTGTAATTTTATCACACGGTTATTGCTGTCATAAAAGGAGTAATACTTAACTACATTACCGGACAGTTCAGAGCACCAGCAGTATGACGTGTCAGAGTCGAACAACGAATAAGGCTTGTCAATAGGCGTGCAACGCCTTTTATAGTGCGACACAAACAAGTTTCACTCGCAGATAGCGCAGTGGGGAGTGGCGCGAAAAGTTGCGTAGTTTGAACTAGTCAAATTGTGTACTTTAAATTTATATCTTATTGATCTTAAATAATAAGAATATCGCATTCTCCCACACGGCCATTCTGACGAGCAGCCACTTGGCTCGCGAACAAAACAATCAACACTTTATTTTTCACAAATCACGAATCATTAAAATCTTTATTCGAAACTACACTTTGTTTAGTAACTATATTTTCAATTTGTGGAATAGCAATAAAGCATGTGACAATCCAATCCTCGATTGCCTCAAAATTATGTCATTTTATTTCAACGGAAAGAAGGTTTGCCGTATAATTTTTATCAGGCACTTCTATATAGTACTAATAGAAATATAGTACATGACAGTATACCTTCGCCTAGTGACGATTTTTTTTGTTTATTACTATTATTTCTTAGATTTACTACTATAAATCTACTTTTAATATTCTAAAACAACTGTAATGTAGGAACGTTGCAATTAAAATTTAGTATGAAATTTAAACTTCTTCTTCAAACAATTTTGATTAAACAGATTTAATTTTAATAGTTTAATAACCTATTACTAATGTAGATTTGATTTATTCATTGATTTAATGAATAAATAATAATATTCATGTTGTAAACTATATTGAATTTCACTGATCTCTCCAGCTGTTACTCGCTTGTTCCGCTAGGTGGCGCATGTATGATTCCACGCTCGAGAAATAACTAAAACAACGGATTATAAACTCATATTTATCACAATAAAATAATATATACTAAAACTAAATATTTTAATTATTTATATTTGGTTATTTATAAACAATTAACATTTTATCGAAAACGTAAAAATAAAAGGTACTTAAAGTGTTTTTACTTACCACCAGAGGGAGTATGAGTAATTTGTACTACCAAATAATTCGAAAATACTTTGTAATATTGTGTCTATCACAATAAAATTATGCATAATAAAATTCAATGCTTCTTTAATTTTTAGTTAACATATTATAAAAGGATTAAACTTTATTAAAACCATACCTAGATTATTTAGAAATGTGCGCTACTCGTCACCAGGTGGCGGTTATAGGTTGTGTTCGTGATATAGAGATGGCGGTAGTTTGTATAGCAATCAGAGCCACTTAAGGAATTATTTGGAACTATTTTCTTGCTTACTTTTTTGTTACAAAGATTTACAGAATGGGAGTACGTTGGATATTGTATAGATGGCGCTTTGATGAAAACCCAATAAAAATTATACAATTGGTTTGGTTGAATCAATTTATTATCCTCTTGTATTACAAATGCATCAGGAACGAGTAAAATAATACACTTAAAAAAAATACTACAATAATTTACAAACAAAGAGTTACTTGGAAAATCATAGTAATATGATTTTTCAAACAATGGAAACTAGTAATCTGTTTTCTTCATTTTTCTTCAGTCCTTTCTGTCATTTTCATATGGTTTTCTGATCAGGAGTGACTCTCCTCATTGTTGATGATGTGTAGATAGCATTGATGTCTCCAGACCATCATTACAAGCCATAAAGGGAATGGTACTCTGAAACATCAAAATGAAGGAGTATAGAAATTGACAATTATTTCAATTTTAAAATTTTCTTTAAAATACTACTTAAATCTGAGTATGTTTTGGTCCTATTTTAACACACTAATGGTACTAATGATAAGTAAACTGGTTTGAGCAGAATCTGTTACTTAATCAGTTCACAATAACAAAAATCAAGTTTTGAGATTTTCACCGACGATCAATATTACTATTTTTCAAAAAGTTAATTGTTATTATGCTTTAAATGTTGAAAGCTTATGTTATTTATATATACTACATTAATACATTAAATCAACATAAGAATTGTCTTAAAAGATTCTTTAGTTTTTGAGTATTTCTCAAAAATAAAATTTTTGATGATAAAAACATTGAAAATTTAAGTCATCTTAGAAATGCTTAGAACTTTTCTAATTGATAATCAATTTCTAATGTTGAAGCTAATCTGATCTATACAAAGTGTCCTTATTATATTGATGTGTAAATTATTTCTTAAAATGCATGAAAATATTATTAAAAATAGGTTAGAAAAATGACTAAAAATTGACATTTTTTAACAAAGACACTTTTGAATGGATAAGAAATTACAGTACAAAATACTAATTTATTACCTGTTTTATTGTTGAAGCATCATAAATGTGATTAATTCTGTTATGGAGTATCAAATCCTTGTAGGTAAATATTTTCAAACTGTAGTTTTCACAAAACACTTGCATATTTTTCCTGAAACGTATAGAAACCTTGCTTTAGTACATAAAACCAACAAACAAACGTTAAAATGATACACTTTATTAAAGAATTTACGTAACTTAGTCAATTAAATGTATTTTGTTATTGCTTTGTATTATCACAGAACATATGGTAAAAGTTTGTTGTATAGAGAACTTACTTTTAGGATGAAAGATATGTTTTATTTATTTAATCGATGCTCCAATTTGTAAAGGTTTATGTTAAAATAAAATATTATAGGTAAAATACGTATTGAGTTAGAAAAGCCAAGTTGACATTGAACCCTGTCCAGTATTTAATGGAGGTCAGTATTGACAATAGACAAAATTCCGGTCTTATCATTCGAGTTAGGGCTGTCAAAATTTCATATCGACTGTGGAAAGGAAAAAATGCTAAAGCGCCACTTTGGCCATTATGAGTTATATATATCATTGGATAGCGCTTTTTTTTCTGCGTCGATCTGTCTAGGTTTCAAAGCAATCGGAGCACTTTTTTGGCGCTTTAGCATTTCTAAAATTCAACGTTTTTCACAATTTTTCACAAATTTACGCTGTCAATATGACTAAAGCGACGTATTTTTATTATTTTTGTAACAAATGTAGCATAAGAATTTTTATCCGGTCCACCTTTATTTCATTTGTACCACTTGAGCAATTTTCGTTTATTCAAATTTGAAAAGTAATGGTGATTTAGTAATTTAAGCATTTTATAGACTACAATGATTTGGCGCTTTAGCAAAACATCATTGGTTTAAGAAGTAAGAACGTTGGCGCTTAAGCAATTTTTGCTAGCTGTTTGTGTTATTATTACTCTAGTACGTTAGCGAAAATACTACTCTCAGATTTATTGATGCAACGTATATTACAATACAGAAGTCATAATTTGACATTATTTCGATTAACTGAAACATAGTAATACTAATTACTTCACGCTTCCAAGACACTCAATGGGAAGTTACCGATTTTGATGCTTCCCTGGTTTCACCCACCCAAATAATGTTGACCTCTGCACTACTCAGGTCGTCGAAGTATGGCTCTCAAACAGCTGAATAACAACCGATCACTACAGAACTTCTTAGAGCGGGTGATAAGCCAATACTAAAATCCTCCAGAAGCTTTTCAATTCCGTCATCGTTGAAGGCAGAACGCCGAAGGCATGACTCTCTTAAAGAACTACAGACCCATCTCACTTCTGAGCCATATTTATAAGTTGTTTTCGAGAGTCTTTACGAATCGTCTCGCTCGCAGGTTTGGCGACTTCCAACCTCCCGAACAAGCCAGGTTCCGTAAAGGCTTAGCGCCATGGACCACATCCATACGCTGCGGCAGGTCATACAGAAGACTGAGGAGTATAATTTGCCACTCGGCTTGGCGTTCGTGGACTAAAAGACAGCCTTTGATTCAATAGAAACCTGGACGGTACTGCAGTCTCTCCGGAGGTGCCAAGGGTAGTGGACTGCAGGTATATCGAGATGTTCAGGTACTAACACGAAAATGCCACCATGTCGATCCGGTCGAGTACGAGTACAGAACTAGAGCACAAATCCAATGCAACTGCAGGGAAATGTAATTTCTTTGAAACTGTTCACTGCTGCATCAGAGGACATCTTTAAACTCTTAAACTGAAAAGGACTCGGCATCAACATTAATGGTCAATACCTAACATATCTTCGTTTTACCGATGATATAGTACTGGCTGAGATCTTGGAAGAACTGAACACAATGCTCGATGATCTCAGTAGTGCTTTGCTCCCCAAAGAGTGGGTCTCAAGATGAACATGGGTAAGACGAAAATTATGTCGAATGCGCATGTTGTGCCCGCTCCAGTTCATGTTGAGGACACTACACTTGAAGTTGTGGGATGGGCAGCATTCGGGAAGCTTTGAAATATCTTCGCTTCAAATTTACCTTAGTGTCTCAAGACGAAAGTCAGTGCGTGTTGTCAGTGATAATGATTTACGGCAGTGAAGCGTGGTCGCTCACTATGAGTCTCATAAGGAGGCTCAAGGTCACCCAGCTTGCAATGGAAAGAGCCATGATAAGCGTTTCCTTGCGTGATCGAATCAGAAATTAGGAAATCTGCAGGAGAACTAAAGTTACCGACATCGCTCGAAGGATTCTTCAGTTGAAGTATCAGTGGGCTGGACACATAGCGAAAAGAACCGACGGCCATTGGGGCGGAAAGGTTTTGGAATGGCGACCCCATACTGGACGACGTTCCGTGGGTAGGCCTCCGACAAGGTGGATCAACGATGGTGAAGGTCGCGGTGCGCCGCTGGATACAAGCAACGCAAGACCGATCGTCGTGGAGATCCTTGGGGGAGCCCTGTACCCAGCAGTAAGTGTCGTGAGGCCGATATGATGATGATTTTAATATTAGCCAGCAAGTTTTCAGAAAAAATAATACAGCATTAATTTTCACCGTGCATCACCATCACCACACCGCACTGCAACTTGCAGACAAATTCCAATGTGATTTGATCGGATGGCAGTAGCCGAGCAGTAGCATAGCAGTAGCCTCTCCAAAGGCCGCCGTTTACAGTCCACCAGGGCGAAATAATAGACAATTAACTGAAACATAGTAATACTTATTACTGATATCGATTAGTAAAAAGAAATCTAATATAGAGTAATTGAGTTGGTGTTCAGCAATATTTGTTTGCATTTATTCTACAGCATTGGTGCATTTAAGCAATTTTCCCTAAAGGGTTCGGGTAAATCATCGCCAACATGGGTAATTGAGTAAACTTTTCTTCACTGCATCTGTTAAAGCTAAGGTCATTAAGCATTTTGTCATTGCCCTAGAAAAGATCATTGCGACTTATAATCAGTTTTCACTGACTGGGTTCTTACAATATTGTGGACATAAGTAATTTTTTCCTGACTGGAGTTTTCTCAAAAAAATAAGTATTTTTGCTTAAGCGACAAGTATTTCGCGATATAATAGAATTAGAAACCAATGAGTATTTCCTAAATTTGGGAAAAAAATAAATAATATGGTTTTTCATACACATGAATTTGCTCACGTTAATAACAAAAAAGTTATGATTTTTTTTCGAAAAAATGAAACTTTAAACCTCATTTCCCACAACTAGCATTTTGGCGCTTTAGCATTTTTTCCTTTCCACAGTCGATATGGTATCTATGAAATACGTTACGTTCGATAAAAAAAAAGTAAATAGTATTTTTAAAGAAAATTACCAATACTTTGTTTTAAATGCATACAGTTGATATTGTATCATAATATAAGTCATCTCATACAAATTGCAAATGATGGAAAGCAATTTGGACTGTCGAATAGAAGCGAATGCTTTGCAAAATAGCAATCTCCAATCTATGGATACTATTGAAGTACATTGAAAACAATATTTTATGTTTTTTTATTGTTTCAATAAGTAAAAAGTATAATGTAGTGAAAAAAATAATATAATAATTATTTTAAGAATATGATTGGCAACCCTACGTGTCATAGTATTTGTTCTGTTTTTTTAGAGACCAGCAAATTAGCCTTGCCATTCACTCACATCTGCCTAGAATATGTAAATGTTGCTCGCTTTTTACTGATTACAACGATTTGGGGAAATTTATGAACTTTGGTACTAATATTGTTGAAAGTTCAAATGATGATAAATTTTAAAAATTGGGTGTAAATTGATAAAAAAAAGGATAATTATAGTTAATATTGTCCTAATGAACACATTGTATAATGAAAGAGGTCTGTCGAGTAAAGATTAAATTACTTATTTACAAAATAACGGAAATAGGGAAAATGAAATAAAAAATAAGGGTTTTCAAAAGTTGTGTAGTGTCACTCTATTATTTATGTATTTATCCATATATTATTTTAATATTTATTCATGTATTTAAGTTTTTTTATATTTTTAATCTTTTATTTTGCCTTTTCTATTAGATAGAGCTTTGAAATTGTCGGACATTGTTCGGGATCTAGTTTAAAAGCATTTTTGTTGTATTTTTGTCTTAGTTCCTGGATTTGAAATGCAATAATTTAGCCACTAGGAATTTATTTATTATAAAATAAATAATTCACTGTAGGGTAAAAGTATGGGAACACTGAGCATTGTTGGGAAAAATCGTGAGAACAATGGGGGAATCCCCTGGGAGTACGATAGAGAAATAACGGTTTTTATGTTCTAGAAGATTCGGTGGGTTTGAGTATTTATAGGACTACCGATCGTTGCTCTAGGTCAGTTTAATTTTAACCTCCGAGAAGTAATAATGCTGGAATTACTGCATAAACGTGTTTAGAAGTAATATTATTTTATTAGTGGAATTAATGTTTAAAAATCGCGTTTTAAGGACAGCCCTTGTCCATAAGTTTTTATTGTCGTTTTTAAATATTTTACGTATAGAAATAACTCGTATTTTGTAGGTAGGTTAATTCATTGATTTTATGGTAAGCAATTTATTATTATATTTGTTCAAAATTTTGTTTTGAAATTGTATGCTGGTCTGTGTTTTGATGGAGTGTCTGGGGGTGATTGGCAATTCTGGCCAGATTGTCATGATGCCTTGGATGGTTCCTGAAGTTTGTGCAGAGGAACTGCTCTGTGTTGATCTGGAAATGTCTCTCTTTCTTTTGAAAAAATGACGTTTTCCTTGACGTTAGAGGTGAATTTTCTGTACAAGGTTTTAATGTCAAAATACCGAACAGATTCAGTTAAAATCAAAACTTCGAGTAACTTTTGTTTGAATTAATTTTGTTTCTCATAAAGCTAGAAAATTGCTTATTATAAAAGTAGGTAGAGAAAGCTCAGCTTCGCGGTCTCGACAAAATCGACGATATTTTGTTCTAGAAGACAAGTTTTGAGCTCTTCGCGTCGCGAAAAGTGTTTTCTATTTGTGTTGTTTATTTTTAGTTTGTGCGGTTCGCGAATAGAAAAGTGTTTTGGTTTTTATTTTGTAATCAATTCAGGTGACGGAAATTTGGATCGCGATGATTCCGTTCGTAGCATCTCCAAATAAATCCTGAATTTCGTGTCGCGTGTGGATAGTGAAATCTAGCCAATTTTCTAGAAAATTGCCTGAAACATAAATTTTTCATATTTAATGTCAAAAATATCGTTTATTACATGTTGTTGTAAAAAGCGAAAGGAAATCATTAAAAAATTACCTAATGCTTGGTTAATTTATTTTTTTGAAGAAATGAGATTTATTCAGGCTGTTTCTAGATAATAGCAAAAGTGAATTTCAGTGGTTTTCAGTAGCTGGGAAATTATTTATTTACCAATAAATAATTCGGGGTAAGTGTAGTATGTAAGATTAGGATATGATCGATTTTTGGACAAAATCTCTGTTCATTTTCTCTTTAAAATTTTATTGCAACGCAATAAATACAATTTTACAGAATGATACCTAATCTCAGTACAAAAGTCCTGAAATCTGTTCATATAATACTAGGGAAATTTTTAGGGCTTATTTAAAGTTGTGTGTGTTATGTTTTATGCTTTGCGACTAATTTTTTTCAGACTCTTTAAATTTCATAAATTAAAATTTGTGCTGGAGAAAATTTTAACTAGAGAGTGTTATTCCATGTCTAAATTATTTAAATAGTCATCATTAAACTGAAATAGTGCTATTTTGGAAGATCCACTTCTCAATCGCTACAAATTTTAATGTTTCATAATGAGAATTCCCGCTGTGCTATTTTACTTCTTAAAATCTATTTTTTTTGAGCTTTGTATGAATTTGTTATCGCTGTTTTCATGCGAATAACTTCTTAATGTCTAGTATTTGCTAGAATAATTGCCAGTAATTTGAAATAATCAAATTTGAGAATAAGCGATAACCGTTCATACAAGACTTAATTTCTTAAAATGTGATTTATTTTGCTTTTATTATTGAAATATTTATGCAAATATAGTCACATATACCATACATTACTCATGCACATATAAAGTAATATATTTTGTGGGCATTAATGGATTCGAGTTTGGTTGTTCGACTTGGTCGAAGAAGTTCAGGAATTACATCTTGAATTTCATTTTTCTGAGTTGATTGGAGGGTGCAATACTGTTAAACTCATATGATTAACTTTCTTTTATATAGTATTTACTATAATAATTATCAGAAAGTTGAAACAGCTAACTTTGAGACTGACGGATTTCATCGCTTTAAAAATTTATTTTCTTAAAAATATGATTTATATTGCTTTTATTATTGTAATATTTATGCAAATATAGTCTCATACACCATACATTACTCATGCACACATAAAGTAATATATTTTGTGGACATTAATGGATTCAAGTTTCGTTGATCGACTTGGTCGAAGAAGTTCAGGAATTACATCTTGAATTTCATTTTTCTGAGTTGATTGGAGGGTGTAATACTGTTAAACTCATATGATTAGCTTTCTTTTATATAGTATTTACTATAATAATTATCAGAAAGTTAAAACAGCTAACTTTGAGTTTGACGGATTTCATCGCTTTAAATTCATATTTTTATAAAATATGATTTATTTTGCTTTTATTGTTATAATATTTGTGCAGATATTTTATTACACATATCACACTATTCATATACACTCCTAACAATACATATAGTGTAGACTTGAGTGGATTCAGTATTTGGTCATTCGACTGAAGCCGATGAAATCTCAAGTTGAGGTAATGAATTGTTGTGTAGTTTCTGTAATCAGGTACTATTGGACCTGCTGGTTGGCACTTAATTACAGAAATGAGGTAATGCTGAGCTGCCATAATTTATAATAATAATATTTAACTTATTGAAGTCTATCTGGGTCTATGGTCCAAATATGATTTTAATGCATCAGTTGTTTTATTTTAGGGTTCCTTGAATGGTTTCCTAGTTCAGTTACGATGTGTGCTTATCTCATCGCTAAGTAAATCTTTTGTGTTTATTTTAGTTATGTGGTACATAGTATCAGTTAATACTAGGGCCATTGAACGATAATCAATTTGATTGTTTGTCAAGGGTTTTGGTGTTCTCAACAATTTGATTAGTAAGAGTCTAATATTTATGAGATGTGGAGGTTTACCTAAAGGCATAACTCTGGGTTAGGTTGACCGACCACCAGAATACCTGTGTAAACTGACATAATCATATTCTATTCTAGGACTGTTACTAAACAAAGGACTAGGCCAAGATATTCTGTTGAATTTCTAGGCTTTAGAAACTGTTCAGTTATAGTTTTGCTTTGCGTTGCCTTTAATCAAGCCAAGTCCCTTGGGATAAAAGACAAACAAAGTAACTCATCCCCACCCCGTGTCAATTTTATATTGAAACCATATTTGGATTAATATTCCTATGACTAATTTTATTAGTGATGGCTAAGCTCATAACAGCGGTATTGGTTTGAGTAAAAAGTGAATATTACTCATAGAGTATTATTTATCTCTGACAAAACCTTGTCTATTCTTATCCCTACCGTTCCTTTGAGAATGCCTGATTTATATTTGAAATATAATATAAATATTTATTTTGTTCAATAATGGTTTGAACAACATTTCCAGTTTGACTGTATGCTCTCTCATATACTGCAATTGCTGTGTGTCATACAGATTAATTCTTCACATAAATACATCAACACTTACAACAGTGGTTTGAGTCAAATCACTTTAATTTACTTTATCATTCTCTGTTGAGCATTAGCTTGATGTATGTTGAGTCTTAGCCAGTAGTTAAATTCTTTGGATACTGAGAAATCTCAGTGGAGGAATTTAATGAATGCTTCGCAGTGACTGCATGCTTATGTTTAACCGAGAAGTTACACAATACAAATCTTATTCTGACTGACGGTTGAGTGCACTACGATTAAGTAGATTGTATTCTTGTCTTTCATCACTAACGATGAAATTGACCTGAAGATTACATTTTGAACAATCTTGGTAGCGCAGACTCCTTTCTGTTCAGATGAGATATCACTAAAACCTCGTCTGTTCGCAGCTTGGCACACCAACACTTGTAGTTCCTTGGATACGTTCTGTATAGTTCTATCTAAGGGCTACATAATCATTATCTGTATGACTACATAGTGGCAGTAAGATGGGACAACATCTTTTGGATTGGAAGTATTTTCATCCAAACATATTTATTTGAGAAATCAGATTTTCTCATTCCATCTAACCTATTCCATTTTGTATTTGATGCATCATGGTTAATGCTAAAAAATAACTTTTGTGCTTA
Source organism: Agriphila tristella (assembly GCA_928269145.1). Taxonomy (NCBI): domain Eukaryota; kingdom Metazoa; phylum Arthropoda; class Insecta; order Lepidoptera; family Crambidae; genus Agriphila; species Agriphila tristella. Next base: position 11,648,049 of record OV743444.1, read on the forward strand.
ATCGCACTGGCGTGGATTGGAGAGCCCTTGGGGATTGGTGGAAGATGGGCTACCAAAATCAAAGACTGATTTGGTCTGGTCTTTGATGTTGGTTATAATTTTCCTAATATCCTTTCATACTATCTACACTAAACAATACTTATACAAAATTACTTGTTATACTATTTATTTATTATTTATATGTATATTTATTAGTTATAAGATGTAAATTCTATGCAAGCGTTTCTGAAATCACTAATTTATTTTCTTTTAAACTTACCTTTAAAAGATTTTGGGTTGCTGAATTAATTTTACACAACGTAGAGGTCCTACTACTTAACGATCACTTTATGGCCATAAATTTAATTAAGTTTATTTTATCTTTAATAGATAAAGCTTTTACTTGGTTTCGATGACCAAGATTAGTTGGGTGTATTTATCCCTACTAATACACTCGGTGTCATGGTACGGATAACCGTATGGTGCTTGTAAACTCCTATTGCCTGAGACCTGGATTTATGTCCCCGATAGGTAGCTAGGTATATAGGTACTTAGTTACATACATAGATAGCTAGATAAGGGGGGGGTCCGTTACAATTGGTGCCGTGACCAGGATGAAAGGTTTCAAAAGTTTGAAGGAACTGGTGTTTCAGAGACGCTTGTTATGATAACAAACAAAAGTTATTTTTTATTTTTGTGTTGCTTAACAGAACTGTGAAATAGTGGTGCAGATGTAGAACTTTTTTACTACACATGAGCGTTCAGATTTTACACTTTTATGTGAAAAAAATAGATAATAAAGTAGAAAGTTAAATTACCTAATATGTAGCCGCACCCTGTTTTCATAGTTTTGCTTGCATTGTTTAATGGGAAGCGTTTAAATGAAAAATTTAGTCATTTCTTTAACAGCTGTGCGTTTAATAGTTCCTTTTCTTTATTACATTTAGCATTTTAATAGTAATACTAATGAAACATTTATTTCTATTTCTTTCATTTCTTTACAGTTATTTTGTTTGTTTTATTTCGTGCTTTGTTTCTTTCTTGTGTATTTATTTAGCTTTCACTGTTTTATTTTTCCCACAAATAACTCTAGCATTGTTATATTTCTTCAATCTTCATCATATTTATCTTCTTGTTGTTTTGTGCCATTTATCAATTTTCCTCTTTGTTAGTGAGCAGAAAGTTAGGTAGCAATAATGCGTATAGAATAGGCTGAAAATAAAAACAAAATAGCTTTAATTTTACAAGAAATTTGCGGCGATTTGATAAGAAAAGTTTAGTACAGATAGCATTCGAATAATAATTAAAACGGACGAGAAACTTACTGCTGAAAACCTGAAATTTGTTTTATTAATTGTACTACGTTGTAGTACGTAGTTATTTACATAATTTTTAAATAATTAATAAAATAAACATTAACTTTTAGGTTACGAAAAAGTATTGTGTGATTGTGACAGATAAAGGTGTTGACAGATAGGGTTGCATTCACTTTATCGTAAACTTTATCGATTCGATTATCGACTTTATTCGATTTCATTTTAAGTATACGAAATATTGTAATGAAATGCAAGGAATACTTTATTCCAGATGACATTAACGATAAATTACAAAAAAATAAATACCAAATAACTGTTTTCTTAACGAAAATGATAGCTTTTTAGTTAGTTTTAGCACTTTTTTATCGATATTTAAGAATTAATGAAACAAGACTTTTTTGTTTTCTAGTGACTAATTTTATTGCTTTCTAAAAGTTTTAAATAAAAAAAAAATACAGATAAGAATAATTCCATTAAAAGATCAGACAAAATTAGAATCGATTAGTTGTTTTCATTGAATATTTTGACTATCGATTATTCGGTTAACAACTCTATTCGATAAACATAAATCGGAACTTAGAAATGTCAAAACACTATGAACGATTTTATTCTTTTCTAGAACAAAGCAAAGGTTATAGGTCATACTGCATTATCATTAAATTATTTTAATAGGTTTTCATACTAAGGTTTTGACTGAATCTACTTTTGCCAATAGCCGAGATCAAGACTGAGGGTTTGATAATATGAGCTTTTATAGCAGGCCTTATATTGAGCCGACTTGCTTTTTCGTACTGTGACCTCAATGGTTGATATGAAAAATGGGCCTTAAGTGGTCATGTTTGGGGCCTGCTTTTGAATGGAACGATTTCTTGTTTGTTGGCGAGAACTCAGTCGGGCCCTATTTCATAAATCAAGTGAACCACAGATTAATTACTTATTTGCTCATAGACAATTTTATAGGTTTTAAATTAATTAATTTGTATGCAAATTTTATGTCCACGTGACACACGTGTGTGCACGCACAGTCTGGTCACGGTGTGTTAGGGCTTTATATGTATGCTTTTGCAGCAATAGTTAAGGGACTACTACATGACATAAATTGACGGCTGTTTCCTTTATTAAGTTAGAAGTTCTGATCATTTATTCGGTAATAGCTATGGTGTTTACGGTTATTGAAAGAGCTTTATTAAAACTAAATAGCGCTAACGATTATTTGGTTAAATGTTATGGATGGGGCGTTTCCGTGAAATATTTAGCACCATAAATATAATTTCTTAAATTTATTGACAATAACTACTGACAATATTATTTTAAACTGCAGATTACTGTTGGGAATTTAGGGGCGCTAATTAGCGGACGTTAGTTATGCGTAATATTTAATCTTTGGTTTTAGCAACTATGCGTCATATTAGATTTTCACTAGTGTAAATGAAGCTTAAATCTTGGTGTGAAAGAAGCTTAAATAAATATTTTTTAACTACCTACTCAATTTTTATGCTTAAACAAATAGTAGTTTGAATGCAGCCCGGGGTGTTAACTAATACTTTTAGTCATTTTAACATTAGTACGTTTTAACCATAAAAACAAAAGAGGATAGAATTATTAATTCAATAACTAGGTATCGAAAGCGATATTTTGTTGAAATATATACTGTGATGACATCGATTTTACGTAATAAATCCGATGACTTAGCGATTTATCTGCTGGAATGCACCCGTATTGACTTGACATATGACAGATGAAAGTTTCATAAAAAGGTTGCAATTTCCGTTGTTTTGTTTTGAAAGAAAAGTTTTCTTTGCATTAAAATTAAACTAAAAAGGTACATTAGGTGATGTGTTTATATGGAAAATAAGCGAAAAATTGATCGTAGACCTATAGTTATTCGTAATCAAAAAGTTTTTTTGTGATTTCTTTGGAGTAAACATAGTGATAATTTTCATTGCTTCGTTTATAAAAATAAATGGTTTTAAAGTAGGAATAATCTAAATATTGTGCTAACTAGTGCGTTGTATGGGTGTGTATGATAAGTGCCAAAAGTTTTAGCATAGAAACAACAAATTTTGTGGGTTTTACTGAAGCTAGGAGATGTTTTTGTTAACTCAACTTTCAAGAAAAACAGCTGTTGTTTACAGGTATGAAAATGACTTATTATAACTAAATACAATTGTATTTTGATGTGTAGATGGTTGAGAACCTTAAGGTTTTATAACAGTCAATTTTTATCTTATCAATAGTCTTCAGTTTATAAAGAAAGAAGCTAGCACACCAAGGTTTATACAATACTTGATCATTATTTCAATGAGATGAATTAACAATTTTGATCAACATCAATTAAACTACAGATTTTGTCTTTAAGTTAACAATATGCCACTACAAAAGTTGTTATGATTCCATTAGTTTTATTGAATTTCAACTAACTTGACATAGTACTTAGGTAGATAATAGCAACTTATAACTTTGAAACATTGAATTTGGAATGCTTACCTGCTAAAAGAAGTCTTAATAAATTGATATTAAAGTATTGAAACAGACTAAATAAATATAACTTAACGGTAACAATAACAGTGTTTTTCTTAGCGGCATAACTCTCTTTGTTAATATTTTTGGAACGGTGATAGAATGAGTTACATCGACCATAATCAAATACCATAATAAAAGCACGGTTTAGCTTAGTTTAGACTTGTAAGCATTGTTGACCTGAGTAGTGTAGTGGTTACCTTGAGGGTAGTGACGGGTTCGATTCCTGAGTGAAGAAAGTTTTGGAATGATAAGTTTTAGTTTTGCAATCAGGATAAGGTATTAATGAGTTAAGTAAGAATTTAATTGAGAGGTACTTAGGTGTATGGAGTATTGGCTCGACGACGCTTTGTAAAATTGTCCAAGTATTTGGGGTTCATGTTGTACATAGATTCCCAGTTAAAATGTTTGTTTTTTTTATGTATCTTTCTCGGATAGGAGTTAGAATTTATACAGGTGTCTTTTGTTCACTCTCTGAACTATGAAAAGGTTGTTTGGAGTCGCGAACCGAGTATCCTTTGAGGTTTGGAGAGTGGGTTTAAGTGCAATCTGTATAAGTTCACGCTGACATAATAGTAAAAGATTTTTTTTTACTTACTGACACAAATATCTTAGAAAAAATATTGTTTTGTGAACATTTGATAAGAATTTATGTACAGTTAACAGCACATAAGGTTGCACAAGACTGTCATGAATATGTAATTTATTTAAACTTTAATAGTTTTGCATTTAAGAATAAAATTGATTGAATATCATTGTTCTTTCATGGAAACCAGTGTAGCAAGCCGTTGATTGTAGCTCTGAAGAGCATTCAACTCACTTATTGAAATATACTGACGAGGGATTACTTTGTTTATGTTAGTAATAATGCTAAAATTACTATTTTAATTAATGAATAGTTTGCATTGGACAATAGCGCCTTCTTGCGGATATTTCTTTTCTTTCATTTTCTCTCTCTTCAAATTCTAGTATAAATTTAACTCGGTCTTACTTAGCTGTTATGATTACATTATATGAAAATGAATATATTTTGTTGATTTATTATTCGTAGCGCCGCCATTATGCAGATTTTCTTAGAATTTGAGAATTTTACTGTGTAGACGAACGAGGTGAATTTCATATTGTTCAACTAGTCTTTATTTATCAATTTAGTTTATACAAATTATAGAATAAAAATGTCCTAGTGACTCGATGGTTCAGTGGTAGGAGCATTGAACCGGATGTCCGGAAATTGCGGGTTCGATTCTTGTTCAATTTTGTTTTATGCGGTATAAAATAGTGATACAAACTGAATAGCATTTTTACAGATATTTCACCGATAAAAATAAAAAATAAAATATCTCATATACCCTCTGTTATGTTTTCTTTTGTTTTGCCTTAGTCGGTTAATTTAGCCAAATTATTTTAGTTTATGGGGTTATACTCGTTACTTATTCTTAATTTTTTTATTTATTTTCAAAAGGTTAATGTTACATAAAAAAAAATAGGCGTCACCTAGCGGATTTTATTAGAACTATGTTGTAGGAAGATTTGGTTACATAGTGGTAGCGAACTTGTTTAGGTTATTGTTTTAGATAAATAGAGGGCGTGAATACGTATAGATAACAAAAGCGCCACCTGGCGGATTTAGTTGGAACTAAGTTGAGAAAGTATTTGAGTGTGTTATGGTTCTGAACAAGGTTAGTTCATTACAAGTTAGATAGAGGGCGTGAGTACGGATAAATAAGAAGCGCCACCTAGCGGATTTTATTGGAACTAGGTTATGGAAAGTGTTTGGTTAAATTGTAATTATTTTTGGCGGACCTGTTTAGTTCACTACTAGTTTAATAGAGGGCGCTGTTAGTATACAAACTACATATTTAGCTTGAATATTTTATAGATTCATGTCAGATTTATAATATTTTTTTTTTTTAAATATGATTGAAGTAAAAATTAAATTTTATAGGAGATTTAGGTATTTATTTCAATTGGTTTTATTAAATTTTAGGGTTGACAAAAATATTTTATTTTAATTTTGAAAAAAAAAAATGTAAAAATAAAGAAATACAATATTTATATAAAAATAATAATAAAATATATAAATTAAATAGAAAAATAATTATTATTTTAAAATAAAAAAAAAAATGTTTATATAAAAATAAATAAAATCAAATAGAAAAATAATTGTTATTATAAAAATAAATAAATAAAATGTTTTATAAAAATAAAATAAAAAAATTAAATGGGAAAATAATAATAATAATAATAAATAATGCAAAAATTGTTTTTAATAAAAAAAAATATTCAATAATAAAATTTTGGGTTTTTTAAATAAGAATAAAAAATAAATAAATAAAATGTTAATAAGAGAAAAAAAAATTATAATAATTGTATAATAAAAAAAAATATATAAATATAAAAAAAATATAAAAATAGTACAGATAATTATAAAAAAAAAGAAAATAATAAAAATGTAAATAAAAAAAATAAAAAATTAAAGAAAAATAATAATAAAATAAAATAAAAATAAAATGTAGATAAATAATAATAATAAAAATAAAAAATAAAAAGCTAATTAATTTGAAAAAAAAAATAGTGTTATCAGTTTAAAAGGTAGATAAAAATATTAATAATAATAATACTAAAATAAAATAAAATAAAATGTAGATAGTTAAAAATTATAATTTAAAAAAAAAATGTTAAAAAAGATAAATGTGTAAATAAAAAAATAAAAAAAAATTGGTATAAAATAAAAAAAATAAAAATAAAAAATGTAGAGAAAAGGCTTTGTACTTTAATATCTTACGTAGGTACTATTAGTGAAAAGAAATATTAGAATTTTATAAAAATAATTAACAGGTTATTGGTATTGTTTATTTTAACGGATTTTATTAATAAGATTTTTCTTTTAAAATCTTGAGGCACAAACGCGTTCATATTATAAGACTAAAAAAAAAAATTTTTTTTTTTTTGTTTTTCTCTCTCTTTCAATATAGATATTTCAGTGTTGCGGTTTTGTTTCAGGAGTAATCAAAAGTGCATAGAGTTGGATGTGCGAATAATCTAGCTTGATAAGTTAGATAAATAAGAGAAAGTGACTCAGTCTAGTGAAGATAGTGACTTAATTTAGTGAAGATAATTTAGTGAATTTATTGAATTTGGTTAATATAGTGAAGACAGTGACTTCCAAAAAATAAATTTTAAGTGAATATGATTAAACATTGGTAATTAAGCGATTATGCAACAATTTAGTGATTTGTATTTATATTTTTTTTTTTTATCTTCTGACTTTTACTTCTTACTATTCTTTTATTTCGGTTATTTGGATTTTAAATAACTATAAGTGAGTTTAGACAGTGAAAACTTATGGTGAAAGTGAACGTTATTTTTTTAAAGTGAAAGTGATTACAAATTTTATCAAAAATGCCTAAACAAAAATCTAAATCCAAGACAGTGGAGGCCAGGAAGTCCAGAATGACGACCCGTGGGGTTTTCACATCAGACTCTTCTCCGGTTTTGAAGAAAATCAACCCGTAACAATATATGAATCGCGTGGTTCAACGTGCAGTAAGCACAATTAACAGCAAAATTGCTGAAATTGAAAATAGAATTGCTGCTACATCTACACCTGTGGAATCTGAAGATATTTCCATACAAGGGGGCGCTGCAAGTTTACTAGTCTTAGTGCAGCCAGGACTTTCTACTTGTCATTTCTGGGGGTAGGGGGGGATACTCAGCATATATATATATATATATATATATATAATATTAATAAATAATAATAATAAAAATATTTAAAAAAAAAAAATTTTTTTTTTCATTTTTCCAATATATCTTCGTTCCTTTATCCTTTTTATATTTTACTATATTTTGCGGCAATTAATATATCTTGTATTGTTTAAGATATGTAATTTATAACTCCAGTTAATTTCGTTATATAATTAAGGGGCGATTGTGACAATCCAATCCTCGATTGCCTCAAAATTATGTCATTTTATTTCAACGGAAAGAAGGTTTGCCGTATAATTTTTATCAGGCACTTCTATATAGTACTAATAGAAATATAGTACATGACAGTATACCTTCGCCTAGTGACGATTTTTTTTGTTTATTACTATTATTTCTTAGATTTACTACTATAAATCTACTTTTAATATTCTAAAACAACTGTAATGTAGGAACGTTGCAATTAAAATTTAGTATGAAATTTAAACTTCTTCTTCAAACAATTTTGATTAAACAGATTTAATTTTAATAGTTTAATAACCTATTACTAATGTAGATTTGATTTATTCATTGATTTAATGAATAAATAATAATATTCATGTTGTAAACTATATTGAATTTCACTGATCTCTCCAGCTGTTACTCGCTTGTTCCGCTAGGTGGCGCATGTATGATTCCACGCTCGAGAAATAACTAAAACAACGGATTATAAACTCATATTTATCACAATAAAATAATATATACTAAAACTAAATATTTTAATTATTTATATTTGGTTATTTATAAACAATTAACATTTTATCGAAAACGTAAAAATAAAAGGTACTTAAAGTGTTTTTACTTACCACCAGAGGGAGTATGAGTAATTTGTACTACCAAATAATTCGAAAATACTTTGTAATATTGTGTCTATCACAATAAAATTATGCATAATAAAATTCAATGCTTCTTTAATTTTTAGTTAACATATTATAAAAGGATTAAACTTTATTAAAACCATACCTAGATTATTTAGAAATGTGCGCTACTCGTCACCAGGTGGCGGTTATAGGTTGTGTTCGTGATATAGAGATGGCGGTAGTTTGTATAGCAATCAGAGCCACTTAAGGAATTATTTGGAACTATTTTCTTGCTTACTTTTTTGTTACAAAGATTTACAGAATGGGAGTACGTTGGATATTGTATAGATGGCGCTTTGATGAAAACCCAATAAAAATTATACAATTGGTTTGGTTGAATCAATTTATTATCCTCTTGTATTACAAATGCATCAGGAACGAGTAAAATAATACACTTAAAAAAAATACTACAATAATTTACAAACAAAGAGTTACTTGGAAAATCATAGTAATATGATTTTTCAAACAATGGAAACTAGTAATCTGTTTTCTTCATTTTTCTTCAGTCCTTTCTGTCATTTTCATATGGTTTTCTGATCAGGAGTGACTCTCCTCATTGTTGATGATGTGTAGATAGCATTGATGTCTCCAGACCATCATTACAAGCCATAAAGGGAATGGTACTCTGAAACATCAAAATGAAGGAGTATAGAAATTGACAATTATTTCAATTTTAAAATTTTCTTTAAAATACTACTTAAATCTGAGTATGTTTTGGTCCTATTTTAACACACTAATGGTACTAATGATAAGTAAACTGGTTTGAGCAGAATCTGTTACTTAATCAGTTCACAATAACAAAAATCAAGTTTTGAGATTTTCACCGACGATCAATATTACTATTTTTCAAAAAGTTAATTGTTATTATGCTTTAAATGTTGAAAGCTTATGTTATTTATATATACTACATTAATACATTAAATCAACATAAGAATTGTCTTAAAAGATTCTTTAGTTTTTGAGTATTTCTCAAAAATAAAATTTTTGATGATAAAAACATTGAAAATTTAAGTCATCTTAGAAATGCTTAGAACTTTTCTAATTGATAATCAATTTCTAATGTTGAAGCTAATCTGATCTATACAAAGTGTCCTTATTATATTGATGTGTAAATTATTTCTTAAAATGCATGAAAATATTATTAAAAATAGGTTAGAAAAATGACTAAAAATTGACATTTTTTAACAAAGACACTTTTGAATGGATAAGAAATTACAGTACAAAATACTAATTTATTACCTGTTTTATTGTTGAAGCATCATAAATGTGATTAATTCTGTTATGGAGTATCAAATCCTTGTAGGTAAATATTTTCAAACTGTAGTTTTCACAAAACACTTGCATATTTTTCCTGAAACGTATAGAAACCTTGCTTTAGTACATAAAACCAACAAACAAACGTTAAAATGATACACTTTATTAAAGAATTTACGTAACTTAGTCAATTAAATGTATTTTGTTATTGCTTTGTATTATCACAGAACATATGGTAAAAGTTTGTTGTATAGAGAACTTACTTTTAGGATGAAAGATATGTTTTATTTATTTAATCGATGCTCCAATTTGTAAAGGTTTATGTTAAAATAAAATATTATAGGTAAAATACGTATTGAGTTAGAAAAGCCAAGTTGACATTGAACCCTGTCCAGTATTTAATGGAGGTCAGTATTGACAATAGACAAAATTCCGGTCTTATCATTCGAGTTAGGGCTGTCAAAATTTCATATGGTATCTATGAAATACGTTACGTTCGATAAAAAAAAAGTAAATAGTATTTTTAAAGAAAATTACCAATACTTTGTTTTAAATGCATACAGTTGATATTGTATCATAATATAAGTCATCTCATACAAATTGCAAATGATGGAAAGCAATTTGGACTGTCGAATAGAAGCGAATGCTTTGCAAAATAGCAATCTCCAATCTATGGATACTATTGAAGTACATTGAAAACAATATTTTATGTTTTTTTATTGTTTCAATAAGTAAAAAGTATAATGTAGTGAAAAAAATAATATAATAATTATTTTAAGAATATGATTGGCAACCCTACGTGTCATAGTATTTGTTCTGTTTTTTTAGAGACCAGCAAATTAGCCTTGCCATTCACTCACATCTGCCTAGAATATGTAAATGTTGCTCGCTTTTTACTGATTACAACGATTTGGGGAAATTTATGAACTTTGGTACTAATATTGTTGAAAGTTCAAATGATGATAAATTTTAAAAATTGGGTGTAAATTGATAAAAAAAAGGATAATTATAGTTAATATTGTCCTAATGAACACATTGTATAATGAAAGAGGTCTGTCGAGTAAAGATTAAATTACTTATTTACAAAATAACGGAAATAGGGAAAATGAAATAAAAAATAAGGGTTTTCAAAAGTTGTGTAGTGTCACTCTATTATTTATGTATTTATCCATATATTATTTTAATATTTATTCATGTATTTAAGTTTTTTTATATTTTTAATCTTTTATTTTGCCTTTTCTATTAGATAGAGCTTTGAAATTGTCGGACATTGTTCGGGATCTAGTTTAAAAGCATTTTTGTTGTATTTTTGTCTTAGTTCCTGGATTTGAAATGCAATAATTTAGCCACTAGGAATTTATTTATTATAAAATAAATAATTCACTGTAGGGTAAAAGTATGGGAACACTGAGCATTGTTGGGAAAAATCGTGAGAACAATGGGGGAATCCCCTGGGAGTACGATAGAGAAATAACGGTTTTTATGTTCTAGAAGATTCGGTGGGTTTGAGTATTTATAGGACTACCGATCGTTGCTCTAGGTCAGTTTAATTTTAACCTCCGAGAAGTAATAATGCTGGAATTACTGCATAAACGTGTTTAGAAGTAATATTATTTTATTAGTGGAATTAATGTTTAAAAATCGCGTTTTAAGGACAGCCCTTGTCCATAAGTTTTTATTGTCGTTTTTAAATATTTTACGTATAGAAATAACTCGTATTTTGTAGGTAGGTTAATTCATTGATTTTATGGTAAGCAATTTATTATTATATTTGTTCAAAATTTTGTTTTGAAATTGTATGCTGGTCTGTGTTTTGATGGAATGTCTGGGGGTGATTGGCAATTCTGGCCAGATTGTCATGATGCCTTGGATGGTTCCTGAAGTTTGTGCAGAATAACTGCTCTGTGCTGGTCTGGAAATGTCTCTCTTTTGAAAAAATGACGTTTTCCTTGATGTTAGAGATGGATTTTCTGTACAAGGTTTTAGTGTCAAAATACCGAGCAGATTCAGTTAAAATCAAAACTTCGAGTAACTTTTGTTTGAATTAATTTTTGTTTCTCATAAAGCTAGAAATTGCTTATTATAAAGTAGGTAGAGAGAGAGCTTGACTTCGCGGTCTCGACAAAATCGACGATATTTTGTTTTAGAAGACAAGTTTTGAGCTCTTCGCGTCGCGAAAAGTGTTTTCTATTTTAGTTTGTGCGGTTCGCGAATAGAAAAGTGTTTTGGTTTTTATTTTGTAATCAATTCAGGTGACGGAAATTTGGATCGCGATGATTCCGTTCGTAGCATCTCCAAATAAAGCCTGAATTTCGTGTCGCGTGTGTATAGTGAAAAACTAGCCAATTTTCTAGAAAATTGCCTGAAACATAAATTTTTCATATTTAATGTCAAAAATATCGTTTATTACATGTTGTTGTAAAAAGCGAAAGGAAATCATTAAAAAATTACCTAATGCTTGGTTAATTTATTTTTTTGAAGAAATGAGATTTATTCAGGCTGTTTCTAGATAATAGCAAAAGTGAATTTCAGTGGTTTTCAGCAGCTGGGAAATTATTTATTTACCAATAAATAATTCGGGGTAAGTGTAGTATGTAAGATTAGGATATGATCGATTTTTGGACAAAATCTCTGTTCATTTTCTCTTTAAAATTTTATTGCAACGCAATAAATACAATTTTACAGTATGATATTAATCTTGGTATTGATTGTCCAGAAATCTGTTCATATAATACTAGGGAAATTTTTAGGGCTTATTCAAAGTTGTGTGTGTTATGTTTTATGCTTTGCGACTAATTTTTCAGACTCTTTAAATTTCATAAATTAAAATTTGTGCTGGAGAAAATTTTAACTAGAGAGTGTTATTCCATGTCTAAATTATTTAAATAGTCATCATTAAACTGAAATAGTGCTATTTTGGAAGATCCATTTCTCAATAACTACAAATTTTAAAGTTTCATAATGAGAATTCCCGCTGTGCTATTTTACTTCTTAAAATCTATTTTTTTGGAGCTTTGTATGAATTTGTTGTCGCTGTTTTTATGCAAATAATTTCTTTATATCTAGTATAAGCTAGAATAATTGCTAGTAATTTGAAATAATCAAATTTGAGAATAAGCGATAGCCGTTCATACAAGACTTATTTTCTTAAAATGTGATTTATTTTGCTTTTATTATTATAATATTTATGCAAATATAGTCACATACACCATACATTACTCATGCACATATAAAGTAATATATTTTGTGGGCATTAATGGATTCGAGTTTGGTCGATCAACTTGGTCGAAGAAGTTCAGGAATTACATCTTGAATTTCATTTTTCTGAGTTGATTGGAGGGTGTAATACTGTTAAACTCATATGATTAGCTTTCTTTTATATAGTATTTACTATAATAATTATCAGAAAGTTGAAACGGCTAACTTTGAGTTTGACGGATTTCATCGCTTTAAATTCATATTTTTATAAAATATGATTTATTTTGCTTTTATTATTATAATATTTGTGCAGATATTTTATTACACATATCACACTATTCATATACACTCCTAACAATACATATAGTGTAGACTTGAGTGGATTCAGTATTTGGTCATTCGACTGAAGCCGATGAAATCTCAAGTTGAGGTAATGAATTGTTGTGTAGTTTCTGTAATCAGGTGCTATTGGACCTGCTGGTTGGCACTTAATTACAGAAATGAGGTAATGCTGAGCTGCCATAATTTATAATAATAATATTTAACTTATTGAAGTCTATCTGGGTCTATGGTCCAAATATGATTTTAATGCATCAGTTGTTTTATTTTAGGGTTCCTTGAATGGTTTCCTAGTTCAGTTACGATGTGTGCTTATCTCATCGCTAAGTAAATCTTTTGTGTTTATTTTAGTTATGTGGTACATAGTATCAGTTAATACTAGGGCCATTGAACGATAATCAATTTGATTGTTTGTCAAGGGTTTTGGTGTTCTCAACAATTTGATTAGTAAGAGTCTAATATTTATGAGATGTGGAGGTTTACCTAAAGGCATAACTCTGGGTTAGGTTGACCGACCACCAGAATACCTGTGTAAACTGACATAATCATATTCTATTCTAGGACTGTTACTAAACAAAGGACTAGGCCAAGATATTCTGTTGAATTTCTAGGCTTTAGAAACTGTTCAGTTATAGTTTTGCTTTGCGTTGCCTTTAATCAAGCCAAGTCCCTTGGGATAAAAGACAAACAAAGTAACTCATCCCCACCCCGTGTCAATTTTATATTGAAACCATATTTGGATTAATATTCCTATGACTAATTTTATTAGTGATGGCTAAGCTCATAACAGCGGTATTGGTTTGAGTAAAAAGTGAATATTACTCATAGAGTATTATTTATCTCTGACAAAACCTTGTCTATTCTTATCCCTACCGTTCCTTTGAGAATGCCTGATTTATATTTGAAATATAATATAAATATTTATTTTGTTCAATAATGGTTTGAACAACATTTCCAGTTTGACTGTATGCTCTCTCATATACTGCAATTGCTGTGTGTCATACAGATTAATTCTTCACATAAATACATCAACACTTACAACAGTGGTTTGAGTCAAATCACTTTAATTTACTTTATCATTCTCTGTTGAGCATTAGCTTGATGTATGTTGAGTCTTAGCCAGTAGTTAAATTCTTTGGATACTGAGAAATCTCAGTGGAGGAATTTAATGAATGCTTCGCAGTGACTGCATGCTTATGTTTAACCGAGAAGTTACACAATACAAATCTTATTCTGACTGACGGTTGAGTGCACTACGATTAAGTAGATTGTATTCTTGTCTTTCATCACTAACGATGAAATTGACCTGAAGATTACATTTTGAACAATCTTGGTAGCGCAGACTCCTTTCTGTTCAGATGAGATATCACTAAAACCTCGTCTGTTCGCAGCTTGGCACACCAACACTTGTAGTTCCTTGGATACGTTCTGTATAGTTCTATCTAAGGGCTACATAATCATTATCTGTATGACTACATAGTGGCAGTAAGATGGGACAACATCTTTTGGATTGGAAGTATTTTCATCCAAACATATTTATTTGAGAAATCAGATTTTCTCATTCCATCTAACCTATTCCATTTTGTATTTGATGCATCATGGTTAATGCTAAAAAATAACTTTTGTGCTTAATCGCACTGGCGTGGATTGGAGAGCCCTTGGGGATTGGTGGAAGATGGGCTACCAAAATCAAAGACTGATTTGGTCTGGTCTTTGATGTTGGTTATAATTTTCCTAATATCCTTTCATACTATCTACACTAAACAATACTTATACAAAATTACTTGTTATACTATTTATTTATTATTTATATGTATATTTATTAGTTATAAGATGTAAATTCTATGCAAGCGTCTTTGAAATCACTAATTTATTTTCTTTTAAACTTACCTTTAAAAGACTCTGGATTACTGAATTAATTTTACACTACGTAGAAGTCCTACCACTTATCGATCACTTTATGGCCATAAATTTAATTAAGTTTATTTTATCTTTAATAGATAAAGCTTTTACTTGGTTTCGATGACCAAGATTAGTTGGGTGTATTTATCCCTACTAATACACTCGGTGTCATGGTACGGATAACCCGTATGGTACTTGTACACTCCTATTGCTTGAGACCTGGATTCATGTCCCCGATAGGTAGCTAGGTATATAGGTACTTAGTTACATACATAGATAGCTAGATAAGGGGGGGGTCCGTTACAAGCATCAAATCGAATTGAAACATCCAGTATAGGAAATGTAACGTTTTGTCAACAGGATGAATAATTTAACTCACTGCCTTAGTCCTTATCAGTCTACTCGTTTCAAGTAATATAATAAATATTAATCTGCATTTATTTAAATGTTCATTCATAAGTTGAATTATTTTTATTAACATTAACATTAGTTGCATTATTGTTATTGATATTATTAGATTAAAATTGTTTAAACTACTGAATCTACCACCAGTTCACAAAGGAGGCCTCTCGAGAAAGAACTGGCGAAAGAAAACTCTGAGAGGTTATGCCGACCTCCAAGGATAATGTTAAATTGATCAAATCAAACGATATTATGTAAATTTTTTTCAAGCATAAATAAAAACATAGTTGATTAACTCTTAATTAACAAACATGGATATTTGTTATCTGAAAAATAAATCATTATTATAGAATCACACAACATCATCAAATCGCCAAATTAAAGCCAAATTACATGGCTTTGCAAATTTTTTGATGTAAAAGTCAATTCACAAAGCTTTGAATAATATGTCAAATTACACAAGGAACAATTAGTTGACATAAAACGGTATCTAGAAAAGAAATGTATTTAATTGTAGTCCAAAGTAGTCCAGTATCAAAGACAAAAATTGTATAAGTATTATTACTCTGAAGGTAAGTATGAATAGTTCTTATAGCCTCAGTAAACAAACGCTACATAAATCGCACGGCACATCCTACAAACATATTGCCTCGGTATAAAAGCCATAATGGCGCGGCATAAATGTAACCGAAATTTAGTTATTTTCACATATTTTTTTGGTAATGTGAACACATTATTAACAAGATAAGTTATTTTGTTATTAACGAACATTACATACAATGTATTTAAAATTCAAAATTGTCAACAGCAAACTTTTCATCTATCTAAGTAATCTGACTTTTATCACAGTGAAACCTTCAATGGGAGTTAACTAACACTTATTTTGAGAAATGATGTTGAAATAAATAAATTTCCCTTTACTTTATAACAATAATATCAATTGGTCAACAAAACAAATTTTAAAAACTTAAATCGTTACTGGAATCCTAATGTTGGTACATAATTATAGAATGTATAGTAAGGACTTCTTGCAAATAATTCTTATTTATAATAAGAATCGATGTAACTAATTGTAGATGTTACATTGTACTTATGTAGACCACTGCCCGAGACAGGCAAGCGCCTACAATTCAGGATCATCAGAGCCCCAGATGTACATCATCTGGACAATCATGGACATCAATCAGCCGACACTGTAACAATTGAACATTTTAGGAGTCTTATAGAAAACATAAACTTTTATTTTTTAAATAGTGTGTGTAAAGGTGTATTGTTGTATGTGAGTAGGTGCATGTGTCGTGTAGTAATATAAAATAGTAACATAGAGATTTGGTCATACTACCACGAGAGCATGGATAACTTTCGATCCAATGTTCTATATTGCTCAGATAGTAGTAATTGCCTCGGTAAAAATAAGCCACGAGGGCACGGCAAACTTGCAATATTATTCATTGCTCAAATACATTATATAGTACTACCTCGGTAATAAGCCACATGGGCACGGCAAACTTGAAAATATTATTTATTTCTTACTTAGGTTGTACCTAGGTAAAAAAAACCATTATAAAGTTTATATGGCACGGCATTCATTAGAATCTCGCGGCCTCGGTAAAAAAATCGCCTCAATGGCACGGCCAACTGGTAATATTCTTTATTGCTCAGATTATTTATTGCTCAGTATACAGTGAACATCTGGCCAGGAGTCAGTGTACAAAGAGAAATAAGATAACCAGGTTAGAAAGATCAGTCTGTCTCCAACGATCTTGTCACCTCGTCTTCTATTCCATGGGAGGGACCTTAAATTATCACGAACTGTGTCCGATTATTATTATACGTTATATATTAATAAAAATATCATAGTGATCTTGAAGAGTAATGAAACATCAATATACCTAGTCAAAAACACTACTGCCACTAATAGGCATCATTCTCAAAAACTGTCAACATCTACAACTCGTAGAAGTAAAATGAAGACTAAGTTGGAGTAATTCGCAGACTAAAACATCCAACAACCCTCATCTGATTGTTACCTGCATCTTTGTGTCAAATGATGACAAAACGGGTTGAGAAAAAGATATAAAATAATATCTTACCAATTTCATTTTATGTGAATGTAAAACACCTTTTTTTGTACAGCATAGAAACAACTAGCATTATTTTAATTTTATCTTGTTTACGAAAAACTTAAACATCAACGTAACACTTAAATTATTCACGAAGTCGTTTAAGTATCAACACATCACTTACAAAATCATACTAACTTTTCTTTCTAGAATGACTAGCCATTTGGTGAGCTGACACAATAGTACAGTAAAATGCAATTGCACAGTAAAAGTACAGTAAAGCACAGTAAAATAATAAAATCTTAATAATTTACTACATACTATGTATGATGAGAAATGATTACGAATGTTGAGTTTTTTTTTCACTTTAGTCTACCCACATTCTATCAATACAATACCGGAAATAAAATTGTGAATATTATTTACGATATTCTTGAACTAAATTGAATTAACTGAATGAATCCAAATTCTATCCAAAACATATTTCTGCATCATAATTTAAATTAACTTTCTTTTGAATATTGAAAATAAACATAGGAAGACTGTTGTTACAAGTTCTTGTAATTTTCAACTGTATGTACACAGTTTTCTGCAATAATGTTTTATTGCAGAAATTCTATTGAAAAATATCCCTATTAAAATAATTTGTATCCTCCAGGGATCAAAATAAAATACAGTGCAGTAAATAAGGCATCAACCAATGATGAACTAAAATAGTTGTTTAAAAGATATATAAATAAAATCTAGGGATTATAAGTGATCCTATTTTTTGTAATCTTTTAAGCACAGGAAAATGCTCCGCATCAGCTTCGATTACAAACAATTGCTGCACAAGAAGACAACCTTTGTTTCCAAAGACTAAAAGAGTTGCTGTTTTGACGAGGAAAATTGTTTCAATGAAAAGTGCCTTTAAAAATATTATGTTAACTCACTTACTCCACACAATGTTTAAGGCACAATTGACACCTGCAATCAGAACAGCATGCACAAAAATTGTTTTAATGTTCAATCTATAGGTAATCATAATGTCAAGTTATCTCTGTTGTAAATAAATAATAAATATCAGTTGGTTATTTGTCAGACTTTCATTTATTTTATTATAGGTTCTGAACACACTTTTAACCAGAAAAGAAAGATTTATTTCCATAGTTCCACTGGGCAGTCTACCAAAGAAGTAATAAGACTTTTTCTCATTAATGCTATGAATTTGATACGACGAATAAAATTGTAAACTGTAAAGGGCACATCTTATTTCACATTAAAATTTCTCTCAGCAGGTCTTTCTTTCTTTTCAATAAAATAATATTTAAAACTTAAAAAAATCAGTGAATTCTCCATAATGCTTTAGTATTTAAAGCAAAGAAGTACAATGCTACTAGGTTGTATTGTCACAATATGTACATAATATCTTAAAATTGTCTTTTCACTGATCAAAGGGGAATGAAAGGAAAGGTCTTGTTGGCTAATTTGTTATATTTTGAGACCAAATTGAAGCTGACCATTTTTTCTAAGGAAAACTAAAATTATTTCTTATATCAGTACCTGATGTTATTATTCAATGGCACGTTTTGAATCTCACTATTAAGGGTGTATGATAGGAAAACATGGTTTGCGCGGCCATATTTTTATATAGCATACATAAAGTTGTAGCCACAACAAAAACATACGACAAGCTAAGGAGATTATCTAGTAGCTAAAAGTATTAAATTGCTTATCAACCTCACAGATGATTGTTAAAAAAATCTAAATATCAAAAGCGCTTGTCGCGGGTCATATTTTCGGCGTAAATAATAGCGGAAACGTATTGAATTCTACATCAAAGTACAGTAACGTACTGTGTAGTTGCTCCAATAACTTTTTTCCAAGAAATATAGTGATGAAAAATCCCATATAAGTAGTCACAGTTGTATAATCACGGCCACTTGGTGGCACACTCGTGCAAGGCACATGAAAAATTACATATTCTAGCCTAGAAAATTCACACCAGTCATTTAGTTCCAGTTCCAAACTAAGCAAAGCTTGTACTGTGGTTACTAAATAACGGGTAAAAATATAGAAAAAATAAAACAAGAATTTAAAAAATCTGTGACTTGTAGTTAGTCATACGTATCACAAAATTATGTATTCGAACCAGGATTCGAACCCAGGATCTTTGTATCAATCGACCTCCACTACTTTTACGAAAAATATTCTACTTGATTTTTTATAACATCACAAGGAAACGCCATTATTTTTGACTTTGAAAATTATCGTTGTGGAATGCCCAAATGATAATCATTTAGCAAAATCTACGAGTACCTTATAAAAATGTAAAATCTATGGGTAATTATCAGCAATTCGTCGGTCAACCAGAAACTGATTCACTATTTCATGCTTCATTCCACTATTCAGATCTTTTCAAAACGCCCAGGATTGATGACTCTGATCCATTATTGGTCACTCGACTTGATCTTCAACACCCGAGTCTCCAACGTGGCGGAATCTATAGCAGGCATTTTCATATTCCTGAAACATAAAAATTCGTAGGCGTAGTATATGTAATCCTCAAAATTAATACTCAATAGCGTTGAGTATTAACTTAACCTCACCCCTAGAGTATTCGAAAAAATTTACAACTCGAATTGACTATAATAATGGTCTTGACATAGCGATCCAGTCAACTGATTTTGAGCCTATAATGAATTGTAACGATGCAAACACAGCCGCGGACTTACTTGTCTCTCTTCTTACAACTGCAATTGAAGTAAATTCTAAACAGGTTAAGAGCCCAACAGGAAGAGAGTTGCTAAGCCTTGGATCACTAAAGGTTTGTTGCGTTGTCTAAAAAATAGAGATGTCATGCATAAAAAACTAAAAAGAGATCCCACTAATGAAGTTTTGAAAGTAACTTACAAAAGATATAGAAATTTTTGTAAACAGAAATTGAAAAGAGCGAGAAGAAATTATGAAAAACAAGAGATTGAAAAGGCCTTAAAAAATAAAAAGAAGCTTTGGGAAGCCATTAAAAAAATCAGTAATCAAAAAAGAGCTCCTGACCATTCTAGTTGTCTGTTATCTAAAACGGACCCTCATGGCACTGTCAACACGGTAAATAATTTTTTCGCGGGCATAGGTAAAAGCCTTGCAGAAAATATTAACAACTCTTCTGTAAATCCCCAGCTGCCTATCCATAACGATACTTCATCTTCAATATCTGAATTTTTCAATATGCTGCCCACTGACGAGTGCGAGGTTCAACTGATAATTAATAGCTTGAGAGATAATTGTGCAGTCGGAATCGACCAAATTTCTGGACAAATCATAAAACGGTATTCGTGCTACTTAATTACACCCATCACTCACATCTGTAATCTCGCTATTTCAACGGGTGTTTTCCCTAGTGCGTTTAAGCTTGCACTGATTAAGCCAGTGCACAAAGGTGGGGATAGAGGGTGTGTCGATAACTTTCGTCCCATATCGATTCTGCCGACCTTATCTAAAATTCTAGAACGTATAATGAATAAACAGTTAAACAAGTTTTTAAAAACAAAGAAATTGCTATCTCCATCTCAGTTTGGATTCCGTCCAGGCAAATCGACTAACGACGCGGTACATAATCTCACGAATTTAATCATAACTGAAATGGATCAGAAAAAGAAATGTGTCGCTATATTCCTCGATCTGGCGAAAGCCTTTGACACGGTCTCTATCCCTCACCTAGTATGGAAACTGGAGAGGATGGGAGTGAGGGGTGTACCGCTAAGACTTTACCAGGATTACCTTAGTGACAGGAGGCAGAGAGTTGGGATTGATAGGTGGCTTAGCGATGAAGAGACATTAACTTACGGCTTACCACAGGGAAGCATCAACGGCCCGACTCTGTTTCTTGTTTATATTAACAGCCTCTGCAATATGCAGCTCCACAACGGTTCAATATTTACATTTGCAGACGACACAGCACTGCTTTTTTGTGGAGATACTTGGGAGGAGGTCTATGATAGTGCTCAGAACGGGTTGACGTTGGTTAGTGATTGGCTTCGAAACAACTTGCTTACGCTCAATACCTCCAAAACAAAATACATCGCGTTTGCCCATAGATCCCACTCACTACCTCCTCTATCCATGTCTATAACCGCCCATAGCTGTCATTTAACAACCGATGACTGTTCCTGTCCCATTCTCCAGAGAACGGATTCTCTGAAGTATCTTGGTGTAACAGTGGATCAAACGCTGACCTTTAAAGCACACATTGATTTGCTAGTGACTCGCCTACGCAAGCTGATCTACGTATTCAAGAACCTCAGACACGTAGCAGATCGCAAGGTCATCAAAATGGTGTATTCTGCGCTTTGTAAATCTCTCCTAGAATACTGCATCACCTCATGGGGCGGGGCAGCCAAATCCCATCTTATCCATTTGGAGAGAGCGCAAAGGGCTATTCTAAAGGTGGGCGCTGGCCTCCCTTTTCGCTTTCCATCAACAGATCTGTACAAAGAATGGGGCCTGCTTACCGTAAGACAGTTATTCATTCTCCGGACAGCGCTTAAGCAACATTCCCAGTTACCTTACGACCCAAATCTTATGAAGGGCAAGCGTGTAAAGCATAATGTTTGTCGTACCCAAACATTAAACACTGTTCACTCACATCAATTTTTCTGTTTTCTGGGCCCGTTCATTTATAAGAAGTTGAATAAGATCTTGGAAATCTACCCTCTCCATGGCTTTCGGTGTAAAACAGTTATAACTGAATGGCTCCTGACTCTTGACTACGATGACACCGAGAACTTCCTGCTCATTATTAAATAATAAACCACTTCAACCAACAATATGTATATTAAAAACAACTATTATTACTGTTTTTCACGATTGCACAAATCATAAAGCTCCCATATAAGGCACAAACCTAATCGAATAACAATCATACACACAAGCACCCACCCACACATACACACTCACCCCTACTCACAACACTACCCAAACTTCATGCACACACTTAATGTTATCTACATTCACTTCAGAGACTAAATATAATAGGTACTGATTCACTCTTTAACAAACATCCACACAGCTCACACCTTAACTACCTAACTCTCATAATATGAAATTATTATACCATGTTGGTGGCACTGGTGACCTGTAATACGGGTTTTTTAAAAAAAACCTATCTCGGGCATCAGTCCTCACATAATGGCTTCTTTATTTTTGTTACTATTAGTAAGTTAAGTGCTTTGTGTAACCAACCATTGTGTGATGGAAAATAAATATATTTTTATTATTATTATTATTAATCCAACTAGGTTAGATCTCACTTCTGATGTGGGAGAAAATAAAAGAAGAGATGGCAGTTTAAAGTATTTATTCATTTATTTGAATATCGTGGTTATGAATGTCGTTATTTATTTGTGATTATATCTCAATGTCTTAGAATTATTAACTTTTTTTTCACACGGTTATTGCTGTCATAAAAGGAGTAATACTTAACTACATTACCGGACAGTTCAGAGCACCAGCAGTATGACGTGTCAGAGTCGAACAACGAATAAGGCTTGTCAATAGGCGTGCAACGCCTTTTATAGTGCGACACAAACAAGTTTCACTCGCAGATAGCGCAGTGGGGAGTGGCGCGAAAAGTTGCGTAGTTTGAACTAGTCAAATTGTGTACTTTTAATTTATACCTTATTGATTTTAAATAATAAGAATATCGCATTCTCCCACATATACATATATTAAAAATGGCGTAACACAAAGTGAACTTTGGTTTAATAAACATATAATCAACGAGTATGAAATCGTTTTAATTATTTGAAACTTTTTTAAGCGTTTTCCAAGAAGTGGAATTCAATATATATTTTTTTATATTGAATTTATTTCTGTTTCTATGAGTGAAGAAAAGTATGATTTTAATTATTATTACTTTTTACATCTAATATTAAAAAAAAAAAAACAAAATAAAATCACATTTGAGAACACCCTATATATTGCCGTAAAGTTAGATGACCGGCTGGAGTTAGGTTCTCATACATATTCTAATATCAGCCCCTAATTTGCAGAACAAATAACGTAGGAAATGAAAATTATTCACCCGGCTGTAATTAGGTCATTGGATGCAGGGTTAGTAATTCTAGTGAATAGCACTACAAATTCCAACCACAAGACGACCAAATTAAGATGAATTTGATTTCTTAAACGAAAGTTAAATACCCAATACCAGCCCCGGCTGACAATAGAAAGTTATTGAAAATCACCCAGTCAAACTCCAGCCCCCCTATTTTTTTCGAAATTAGTAAATTTAATTACAAACTAGTAATGTCAAAACGTTATATATCCAATCTTTTACTTTTATCAAAGCTTAAAACCTAAAAAAATTGCATCTTGCCTTCGTAAACACACTTCCCAAAGTTCGCATCGATCAAGCTTTTATGCTGTTTCTCAAACATACTCACCTCTACTCGGTCTCGGTGAACATTATTGCTCGTTGTGTGCGTTGTAGTGTAGGTGACGTGACGGGGTAATAGTGATTTTCCAACTTAGAGGATTAACTAGCGGTGTGGCTCCATTAAACAGTTTCCGATTTTCACTTTTTTTTAATGAAAGCAAAGCAAAATCTTTTGGGGGCTGGTATTAGGGGGGGGGGCTGGAGTTAGGCATATCCACCCTATGTTCGTTCGTTCGTTTGTTTGTTTGTTTGTTTCTCCACAAAGCTTGCGAACGATTTTAACTAGCTTCCCGATGAGCTAGAGACTTAAAACTTTTACCGTAGGTCAGAACTAGAAGGAAATGCAATATTATGGTGTCATTGAGCTGATCTGATGATGAAGCCGGAAGAAGGCCACAGGAACTCTATGATGAAACCATACAACCCCATTGTGTTTGGACTCGTTAGAATCGTCTTGACGAGTACTCTAATGGGAGACGAGATACAAGGTCTGATGATGAAGCTGAAAGGCCATGCCATAGGAACTCAATATTAGAACCATGCAACCCCATCAAATTTGGGCTCGTTTGAATCGTCTTGACGAGTTCTTTGTTATGAAATAGTTTCCAGGGTCTGGTGATGGAGCCGGAAGAAGGACACAGGAACTCTTTAATAAAACCACGCTTTCCCATCGAGATTGGACTCGTTTGAATCGTCTTGATGAGTTTCTTGGGAAATAGTTTTCGAGGATCTGATGATGGAGCCGGAGGAAGGCCATAGGAATAACCATGCAACTCCATCGAGTTTGGGCTCGTTTGAATCGTCTTGACAAGTTCTTTGTTGGGAAATAGTTTCCAGGGTCTGATGATGGAGCCGAAAGAAGGACACAGGAACTCTTTAATAAAACCATGTTACCCCATCGAGTTTGGGCTCATTTGAATCGTCTTGACGAGTTTTTGGGACTTTATTGGGAAATAGTTTCCAGGGTCATGGAGTCGGAAGAAGGCCACTGGGACTCTGTAATAAAACCATGCAACCCCATCGAGGTTGGGCTCGTTTGAATCGTCTTGACGAGTGCTCCGATAGGAGATGGTATATTTTTAGTTTTAGCTCGTTAACTAAAAAGCAGAAAATAATAATTTACTGAAAAAATTTTTTTTTTAAAAAACACGTTTTTAAAACTGACTAAATTATTATAAAAAAAATCGGACTAAAAACATTAAAACGGACTAAAAAGTAAAAAAAAAATTCTTCTGTAATTATTTATAACCCTATACCTAAGTACCTACAGAAATTTTAAACCTAAAAACGTGGGGCGCGTTCTATAAAATGTATCATCCATAATATATTGTCTTTAGCATGCGCCCCACGTTTTTAGGTTAAACATTTCTGTAGGTAGGTATAGGGTTATAAATATTTACAGAAGAATTTATTTTTTACTTTTTAGTCCGTTTTAATGTTTTTTTTAAAAATCCACTCAGCCCAGTAAAAAAGTAAAAGGCCAGTAAAGTTTCCAAAAATAAAAAAAAAATCCCAAGATTTATATTTTTTATATTTACATAAGTTGAAACTAGGCAAGTATTACAGTAAATTGCCATCCTTTAATTGATTATTATTATTATTATTCATTTATTTCAGATTATAAATCCATACAAATTTGTTAGTAAAATATTAAAGCTAGTGTGTTAGTAAAATTTATAAAATTCATTAGACTGGACGTGCATGGACATCCAGTATTTAAGGATATGACTATCCACCCTTTCCGCGATCACCCTCAGGAGAGTGTTGGTGCTAGCCCGCACTCGTTCCCAAAGGGAAGCCACTCGCTTACGCAGTACGGCGTGGAAGCCGTCTGTCCTCCACTCCGCAAACATCCCCGAGGCGCTGCACCGCCACGGCAAACCCACCAATCCCCTGAAGGCGTTATTATATTGGACGCGAAAAGCACTGAAGGCTTTTTTGGTGTAATTGCTCCACAGGTTGCACGTGTACAAAGTTTGACAATATGTTTTAAAGAGAGTGACTTTAACCTCACGAGTGCAACGTGCAAACCTGCGTGACAGCATATTACCCCTCACCGCCAATGCCCTTCGCTCCCTTTCTAAGTCGGCATCGTCATTCAGGTTCTCCGTGACCCAGTGACCCAAATATTTTACTTTCGTAACGATCTGAAGAGGAGACCCGCATAGAGTTATTGGCGGAGCTGAATAAGTTTTAGTACCGGATTTGAAGACTAAAATCTCGCTCTTTTTTACATTATATTTGAGTCCATGGGCCACTGCATACCTTTCACACATGGCAAGTAGAACCTTTAAGGCGCTGACTGAGGGGCTGAGCAGCACCATATCATCCGCATAGCTGATGTTATTTACATAACAACCATCTACAGAACAGCCTACCCCGGCGCTGCTAATCTCCTCGATCAAACCATTCATACACATATTGAACAATGTTGGTGAGGTCAGCACTCCTTGTCTTACACCACACTGCGTCTTATAGGTATTAGAGTACTCTCCTGCCCATCGTACTAAGTTTGTTTGGTTGTCATACCAATATTTGAATATTTTAACTATTTCAGCCGGCAAACTAGTATCATTATTTAGTTTATTCCACAACACATTGTATGACACGCGGTCAAATGCCTTAGATAAATCCAGGAAGCACGCATATATGGGTGTGTTCCTGTCGGTATAATACCTGACAGTGTGCTTTAAGGCACAGTACAGCAGACTCAGTCGACAGCCCAGGTCGAAAACCAAACTGGGCGTCATGTAGATTTATATGTTGGTTTAGGTGTTTATTAAGCACACTGTCCAGTATCTTTGCTAGGATTGTAGCTAAGGAGATTGGCCTATAGTTACATTTATCAGAGGCATCACCAGTTTTACTTTTACTTATAGGTACTACTATGGTTTTCATAAGATCATCAGGTAGGTATTTGTGACGAATACAGAATGTGAACAACATTGAAAGCACCCTCGGTAGATGAACGCCCGCGTGTTGCAGATGTTCGACGCTGAGGCCATCGTGTCCGGGAGATTTACCTTTTGTCATTTCTTTAATTACCTTTCTGATTTCTGCTGGTGTTATTTTTATAGGACTGTCCTATAAGCGATTCTCAGCCTCGAACACCGGCTCACCCACGTTCACCACCGCGGGCTCCACTTTGAAATGGTTCATGAAGAGGTTGGCTATCTCCCCGGGTTCATTCACATTTTCAATACTTACTGGTAGGCCTATCTTAGGATTTAATTTATTTGTGGATTTCCAAAACTGTACAAAATTTTTAGAATTGTGATGAGAGGCAATTATGTCCATTTTAATTTGGTCTTTGTGATTTTGACAGAATTTGAGTTTAGCTTTAAAATGTTTCCTGGAATCACACATTAGCTTATATATCCGTCCTGACCTAGGCCTACCATACAAACACCATTCCTGAAAGAATTGTCTCGCCCTCTGATGAGCATCCCTTACGTGTTTATTCCACCCCGTGACATAGCCACCCCCTTTGTACTGCCTTCTATCACAACTGGCAATCGAAGCTTCCTTAAGTATTGTTACTATGGAATTATACATTTTGTCAATTATTTTTCGGTGGTCAGTACTATCACATAAATAATCACCACAAAAACTTAATTCATTCGGAAAATCTATGTCTCTTAATTTATTATTACATATATTAGAATATTTATTTATCTGTGATTGTTCCCTTTCTCCCCATTTTATCCCCTTCAATAAATTATTACTGTCATACTTGTTTTCAATTAAAAATTTTAGTATGCTTTTATTTATGTTACAAACTATCTCTAATGGTACATGATCTGACCAAAACACATCATAAAGAATTTTTGCACTTATCACTGTTTGCCTAGCTGCTGTCGTAGTGACACAGTGATCGAGCCAGCGTCTACATCCATGGACATCGCTGACATATGTGTACGAGTCTGCCGGCAACATCTCCGTGTCCGCTATACACAATTGTTGTTCAGTACAAAAACTCTTTAGTTCGTTAAAGAAAGGCATGTCAGGGTGAGCATTGAAGTCACCTAACATGTATATTAGGTCAACATTTTCATTTTCGATGATTGCATACATTTCATTTAATTTGTTACAAAGTAGGATGTTTAGAGAAGATATCAATGTTATTAGAGGAACCTTTGTTTGTTTATATAAATAAACAAGGGTTAAGTGAACACACATTAATTATTATAAGGATTAGTTAAATAAGATAAAAATAAGTCAGTGCTCCTGCACTGCAACTGCAACATGATAAAAAATTGTTTTATTACAATGTCGGTTCTGCAAAATTAGAGCCCGTATCCTGGAAACTCGCAAATATTGTCGATTGTCCAGTCCAAACAGCAGATTGCGAATAGCATCCACAGAAAATTCGACACACAGACTAGTAATTGAACAAATTTTTCGTCACAAATGGCAGCAACTTGGCCGCCGCGCCGATGTAACCACATGTCACACAACATGATAAACAGGTAATGAGATTAATAAAAAAATCGGTGTAACATTCCTCCATTATAAATTTTATCAATCGGCCGAATGTTTGTGACGAGGCAGCATTGATAAGTTTTTTTTTTTTGGGAGTGGGGTTTGTGTTAGTTCATAAGGGCGATAATATTTAAGATATTTTTATTAATAAACACAAATAATTTTATTACAGAAATAAAAACTCAAAGAATGGAAAGTTCAACAAGTTGAGACTTACAGAAGATGTGATTAAACATCTGTCATTTAAATTTTAAATAATAAATTATTTCGCCAAATCTTACTGTGTTACCTCAGATAATATAATACAATACTGAGTTGCTTAATTGAATTAAGTACATGATCTGTATTCATTCACTTGTAGCCAAGGCTAACAAGGTGACCAATGTGTGCTTAATTGTTCAAAATGTCAGTTATTTGGGAGTAAGTTCAACAGATAAACTTAAACTATTGTAAGATCCAACGGTATCTAACGGTAATGTAATGTAACGGTAATGTAACGGTAGTGTAACAAACAAATCTAAAAAAAAAATTTTTTTTTTAGGTTACCATTGCCGCTGATATGGATTGAAAATAATTAGGAGATATCTGAGCAATGATTGTATACTGGGATTCGTTTAGAAAGCAGTTATTTAGAAATCCTGTTAAATCATTAATTTATATAAAATAAGATATTCTTTCTTGGCACTATTTCCAATAAAAATATAGATTTGCTTGCAGTATTATTCAAATACTGAGGCAAGGTATCAATTGACACTTCTAACGCTTGACTAAAGAAACTTGTTTTCTAAGGAACGTTTGCCTTATAATATGCAGCCAGAGAAAACTGACAGCGAGTATGATGTTTCTTTCTGCGAACAGATAAAAATAAATTAACGTTTGTTGTGACTATTACCATCGCTATTTCTTTAACAGCAAGTTGATTAAGGTTTCAACGAGGGAATGGAGTTGCCTGTCACAAGTATATTATTATGTTTACTAGGTAGCTTTAATAATATAAGTTTATTTAATGTATTGTGTAATTGCAGAAATAAAAAACTTTTATTTTTTATTTTATTTCATTGAGAAACCATGGCTGTGATAGCTATTATGTCATTTGGCTTTGTCGTGTACAATAAAATAAGTTTTTTTTTTTTAAATAAGTAAGGAAAAATAAAGCTGGGGAGGCGTTATTACGCCTATTGTTAATCATAACACTGCCATTTCTCGCGAGCAATTTAGCAATTTAATTTAATTGCAAGCAATGAACACCACTAATTCGATTCATTTATGAAATGGCAGTGGTGTTATTAATATACAACAAAAACTTCAGTATAGGCACCTGCAGACAGACGGCGTGGTGCGCGTCCCAGCTATATCTAGCACAGCCGCAGTGGTAGGCGCCGCCCATTGGGTAGCAGCCCATCGGTGCTAGTATACGCACGGCATGCGAAGAATTTTATAACAAAAAGCAGATCCAGGTCATTAATGAGCAGCAATTATTCCTGGTTTGTGCAAAATCTTATATTGTCTCACTTTGACCGGCTGCTGCGCAGTCTTATTGTCAAAGCAATGGAGAAAGTATTGAAAACTATTCGTTTATCATATTGATTTAAACGTATCAGAAAAACAAATATTATTTTTCCACCATACAATACAAAGTTGACAAGGTACATAGTACGATGTATACGTAATTATTATATTCATTATTTTAAATAGTTAAACATTAATGCTCAATGTGTACAAGCCTTAAGCTTGTCCAATATTAAAATTTTAAGTGTTAAAATA
Source organism: Agriphila tristella (assembly GCA_928269145.1). NCBI lineage: Eukaryota > Metazoa > Arthropoda > Insecta > Lepidoptera > Crambidae > Agriphila > Agriphila tristella. The sequence continues at coordinate 11,678,287 of OV743444.1, forward strand.
GTAATGCTACCACAGTACAAACTCCTGTAATAGTTCCCAAGTATCTGACAAAGTCACTAAAATGTATTTTATTTGATTTTAATAACTTCTTCTAAAAATATTTTGTTTGTCCTTATTTGTCAATATACTACTAATTTTAGAAATTCAATACAAGGCCAAAGAATTTACATGTTTGGCTGGGACTTTCTTGATAGTTAATGAGGATCTTAAATATTAGAATCATTGTTTTTATAGTTTCTAATACTTGAAAATTTGAGAAATTTTGGTAATTAATACCCAGACATAAGTGTCATCTTAATAGGGCATTGAAGCCTGTAATTAATGGGTTAAATTATTGGTTTAAAAATCTAGTAAAGATGATGATTCTGTGTAGTGCTGTGAAAAAGCCAAAGAATAAGACCCAAAACTCATGAAGTTTGTGGACTTAATAACATCTTTACTAATATTAAAAATGCAAAAGTCCTTTTGTTTGTTTGTTTGTTACACCCTCACGTCTCAACCACTGAACAGATCATCATGAAATTTTTATACACGTTGTCTGGGTTACAGAGAAAGACATACGGTACCTTTAATCCCGAAAGGAAAATATTGTTCCTGAGGGATAGCAAGAAACATTTTCTTGGCGGCCGCTAGTCTTCAATACTTTTTGCGCTGTGCGTGAAAGCAACCGTTCTCAAGGACTAATAGTTGTGCCATGACATTATCAGGACACATGTTATGAGTTAAGTCGTTCTAGCATCCTCCATAAAATGTTCAGAAAGTACCCACATGTTCTATTTTCTATTGTAAAGAAAATAAAATATATTTGTTTATTTTTAATTTAACTAACTGAATACTTAGGATTAGTATTGGAGAATAACCTCAAGCACATAACGGTCGTTTGATAGTTTTTACTCGAATCGAGAACGTATTTTAGCTGACCAGCTAAAAATACAGACAAGGTACAGACTTTTTGACCTTTTGTTCTGATCCGGTAGCGCAACGGTGCCGACGGTGGTGATCACGGGTAGCCCTTGGAGCTGGAAGCTGCAGGTAGGTGCCGCAAGGCTGATGAAACACGTTAAACTGGCCCTGCTGATTGTTGTCCGTCACCTCGGCTCAACTGCTTGTGTTCCAAGATATGGTTGTGGTTGTTGTGGCAGACCCCAAGTTTAGAGAGAACTGAGTAGGTGTCGTCGCGCTGACGGTCTTTAAAGACACTGTTCGAACGATTTTCAGTAGTGGCATAATACATGATAATAGCATGATTCATTTTCAACGAATCGGAGATGAATTTGCCGGTAATGTTTTTTATTTTTTATTTTACTGACCATAAGGGCACCTTTAACACTTGTGGGAGTGTATTTTGATGTTCAACATCATTGCTGATTTTTCTCGAAGAAAAAATAAAAAGGAATCAGAATTTTGTTTTATAATGTTGTTCGAGAAAACCGAAACATTTAAAAGTACTTGTACATACCTGTATCAGTGACAACAATTTTGATGTTTCACGAAAAAGATTATTAGGCCTTCATTTTTGATAGCAAATATCTTATTAATATTTGTAAAATAACGGTTAATATCTCGTATTAACACATAGAAGTATCTCGTATTGACTTAAAGTAAATAATCTGCAGTTTACGTCAGCAAATCTAGGTATATATGTTTTATAAAATTACGGCTAATATCTCGTATTAGCTCATAATAGTACTTATCACTAGTCAATATCACGTATTGACTCGGGAAAAAATATCTCATAAAAGCAAGTATGTCGTATTGACTCAAAGCAAATATTTTGCAGTTAACACCAGCAAATCTATTCATATTTTGTAAAATATGAAGCGGTTAATAATGATTAAACAAACTTACCTGTAAGTTGAGTTCAATCATAATATACGAAGGATTCGTTATTAAGACATTAACTCACAAAAGCAGGTCGTATCGACTCGAGGCAAGTATTCGGCAGTTTATTGTAAAATGATGGTTAATATCTCGTATTAACGCATAAAAGTATCACTGGTCAATATCTCGTATTGACTCGGGAAAAAAAATTCACTGGCCAATATCACGTATTGGCTCGGGAAAAATGTACCATTGGTCAATATCTCGTATTGACTCGAGGCAAATATAAGGCAGTTTGCCTTGTGAATAACTTGCATACTTTTCATCACTAAGAGAAAAGATAAATTGTGAGTCTACCTTCAACATTCGTATCACTTGCATAGTGAAGGTATTTTACCGTTTTCATGAATTAATTCACGTTTATAATTTCACTGATTTTAAGACTATAGTTAAACAAAAAAGTAATATTTTTGTGATGACCGACGTGCGTCTTGCGCGCGCGCGCAACAAAGAATGAGGTTGACGCGGCGGCGGGCAGCGCTGGTCGGAGGCAGAGAGGGGGTAGCTATTGCTTTCTTTTTCCTTCCTATAGCGCTGAAGACGTGCGATATAGTGCGAGCGTATAGCAGAGCTACTACTTTGTAACAAATTAAATCTCGGGAGATGAAGACGGGATAATTTGCAGATGTTAGTTGATATGACAGCGCAGGTAATTTATATGTATTTTCGGGACTTTTAAATGAACTGTCGCTCTTATCGCTCTGTGGGTAGGTCCCCCTTCTTGTGTTTACATTATAGTAATCATCAGTATTATCAACAGACGAGTTTTTTATTTGATATATCTATTTTCAGCGCTTGAAAAGTATCCACAGTAACATATCCCTCCTTCACTATTTTCATATCTTCTTTTAACAACAATATATCTTTAAGGAGACGCGTCACGTCGACATGATCAAATGTGATCGGAGGCAGCTTCTGGAGGTCTCGAGCCACAAACACAGGCACAAAATCAGGATCCGTCTGTTTGAAGAGCGTAATAATGTCGTCAATATCACGATGAGTCTTTTTGTCACCTTTTCGAATCTTAATTCGTTTATCCGTCGGTATGGAATCGTACAATAATTTTTTCGCATTTTGAATTTCTTCTAGCGAGAACGCCGTTGCACAAATTCGACTTAGACTATTCTCATCCATCACATAGAGTTTATTTTTCACAAAAGCTAAAACTTCACTAATCACGAGATTACACCCCGTACATTTAACTATATTCGACGTCATTATCGCAAAAATTATAAAGAGGCAATATTTACGCAGGCAGTAAGATGCCGCGCGACTACACAGGCGAGCGTGTGACGGCCCTTTGCTCACTTGAAATGCTATAAACTGTTATAAACCTTTAAAAGTCATAAGTTATCCCAAGTTCTACAAAATATAATAAATATAAAATTTAAATTGTAATATTAAAATGTATTAAGATAGATATTTTAATAGAAAAAATGTATATTGAATTTAATAAGTATATTATCTTAAAATAAAAAATCCTATGTTTATAATGTTTATAAGTCTACTCAGTCCAGTAAAAAAATAATATTAAAAGTTAGTAAAATATAATAAATATAAAATTTAAATATTTGAAATGTATATTTATTAAGTATGTTTTCAAAAAATAAAAACAAATTCTGTTTTTTTTATTTTTATAAGTCTACTCAGTCCAGTAAAAAATATAATATTAGTTAAAAAAAATAATCAGTCTTACTACAATTAATGAATCTTATGCCTACATAACAAAATTGTCTTCAATCCCAACAAATTACAGACTATTTGGCTTATTCACTTCTCAAGCTTACGCGCTCACTAGACATGAAATAAAAGACTTTTTAACGGATACTAGCGCGGTTTTATTGAAAGTACTTTGGTAATTAGTTGGTATTTGGTTTGATTTTTGATTTTCCCGACGTTTCGACACCTTTGCAGCTGCCGTGGTCACGGGGGACGGAAGCTACTCGTGAGCCTACCCTCAAGCGATGAATTTTTTAAGACGTTCAGAAATTAATATTTTACAAATTTTTATCTTTTTAATTGGTTTAAGTTGATTTTGTGATTTAATTAATGCTAAAGAGAGAGAATCTACTGAAACTACTACCATTTCACAAAATTGGGAGGCCTCTCCAAGAAAGAAATAAAGAAATGGCGAAATAAAACTTGGAGAGGAAAGCCGACCTCCGTCTTTTATATTTATTAATTTATTTGCAAAAGGAAGTAACCGTATCATTAGATCTTGCAGTGTGTCCCAAGCTGGTGGAATTTTCCAACCATCATCTCTATTGAAATTAGGATATTTATTTATTTCGATAGCCTATTTCGGTAGCTAACTGTATAGGATGATGGTGAGAGTCACCATTGAGGTATCTGTCTGTATGGGTTGCTTTACGATACACTGTATGGCTCAAGGTTTGGTTCGGATTCCTGATAATGAGAATGTCTAGGAAAGCTAGTTTATTATCTGCCTCTAACTCCATAGTAAATTGTATGTTGGGGTTTATGGAGTTAAGATGGTTAAGAAAAGCAGGGACACTGTCTCTAGGTAGTATTGTGAAAGTGTCATCTACGTACCGTTTGTAGAACCGGGGAGTCACTGGTGCTGTGGCTAGTGCTTTCTCCTCAAAATCCTCCATGAAAATGTCAGCAACAATGGGGGATACAGGAGAGCCCATTGCTACGCCATCCACTTGCACGTAGAACTCCTCGTTCCATAACAGATAGCCAGATGTTAGGCATAATTCTAGTAGTTCTGCATATTCAATTGGCATGTTGTTATCAACTAGCTTTTTCCTGATGATATCAATGCAGTCCTGTACTGGTAAGCATGTGAATAAGGACTGAACATCAAAACTAACCATAGTTTCATCATCAGCGAGATGTAAATGTTGTATCTCACTGACAAACTGGTAGGAATCTTTTACAAACGCTGATGTATTACCTCTCAGTGGTGTGAGTGTTTTCGCTGCGTGTTTAGCCAATTTATAGGTTGGTGAGTCAATTTGGCTTACAGTGGGACGTAGCGGAGCATTGTCTTTGTGTATTTTCGGTAACCCATACAGTATCGGCGGTATAGGGCAGGATGGAATAAGATAATCGACGTCAAGATCTAACTGTTCTGAATGTTTTTTGATGAGTTCTTTCGTATTATTGAGGATCTTGGCGGTTTGATCACATTTAACATGTTTGTAGGTTTTCTCATCACTCAAAAGTTCTTGTATTTTTGCGTTATAATCCGACGTATCCATAACTACCGTTGCGTTACCTTTATCAGCTCGAAGGATAGTTAATTCAGGTCTAGTGCGTAAGTTCTTCAACGCGACGTTTTCATCATATGGAAGATTTTGCTTGGGCAGTTTACTACGACGTAAAACAGATGAAATATCTTGACGTATAGCTTCACTGTCCTCTTTTTTGATCTGATTTTTAACTAGACAATCCTCTACGCTGCAAATAATATCCTCATACGGTATTCTGCGAGGTGTTACCGCGAAATTCAGACCCTTATTTAATACTTTTAGAGTAGGTTCATCCAATATTTGTTTTGATAAATTGACAACTGCACGGGTTTGACAAGAAAATCAACCAATTCTTACGACCTGTCAAGTGTAACATCCCCCTTCAAGCCGCAGGCGTCTACAAACTAGATTGTGACTGTGGGCTCTCCTACATCGGGCAAACAAAGAGAAGTATAGGGACCCGCGTTAAAGAGAATATAGCTGACATGAAACATAGGCGCGATAAAAAGTCTGCAGTGTGTGATCACGCCTTTGAGGGGCCCAACCATTACATTAGATTTGACAAACCCCAAATCCTTGCTAAGGAACGTAGATTTATTCCTAGAATGCTCCGCGAGGCTATCGAAATAAATAAATATCCTAATTTCAATAGAGATGATGGTTGGAAAATTCCACCAGCTTGGGACCCCATCATTCACAAGCTAAAGCCCCATACACACACTGCAAGATCTAATGATACGGTTAGTTCCTTTTGTAAATAAATTAATAAATATAAAAGACGGAGGTCGGCTTTCCTCTCCAAGTTTTATTTCGCCATTTCTTTCTTGGAGGGGCCTCCCAATTTTGTGAAATGGTGGTAGTTTCAGTAGATTCTCTCTCTTTAGCATTAATTAAATCACAAAATCAACTTAAACCAATTAAAAAGATAAAAATGTGGAAAATATTAATTTCTGAACGTCTTAAAAAATTCATCGCTTGAGGGTAGGCTCACGAGTAGCTTCAGTCCCCCGTGACCACGGCAGCTGCAAAGGTGCCGAAACGTCGGGAAAATCAAAAATCAAATCAAATACCAACTAATTACCAAAGTACTTTCAATAAAACCGCGCTAGTATCCGTTAAAAAGTCTTTTATTTCAGACTATTTGGCTACAAAACCAAAAAATCTAAAGTCTTTCATAGTTATTAAAACAGCCCATTTTAAACAAAAAAATAAATCTAAATCAAATAGCTAAGTAATGACTTGATTTGTTGGTTTGTTTCGGAAATATCATGTATCTATAAATTACTCCTAGATCGATACGTTTAGCTGGCACCCGCGCCTGTTGTGCCTATCTGTGGTAACTCAATTATACGCCGATCGCGTAACACGCGCTTTAAATTCCAGAGTTACACTAATGTGGCAGGCCTGTTCCTCAAAATTTTCAGGAACTAAGTCCATTTTTTTTAAAGTACCCATATACAGGGTCATTTTTGGACCCCTTTTCAAACTTTGTCAGGTCATTCTATAACAGCAGTACAATCAATTTATGAAGTAAAACAAAAATATTTTTTTTACATTTTTACCCCAAACTTTTCCCTACACAAATTGAAATTGTTGTCACCGTTTGCGCGTCGCACGGTCGACCCGCGCGAGCCCCCCTCCCGCCACTCGCCTTCCCCCGCTCGCGTCCCGTTCGTGACGGTGAGCGTGCGCGCCTAGATTTTTAGGATATAAAAAGTGGTTGAAAACTGTGAATTTAAAAAGAAATAATATATAATTATCTCAACTATTTTTTTTTATTACTTCCTTGAACTATTATTTGATTTTGTAAAGGGGTCGCAAAATTACCCTGTAGAAGGGGGCTAGACGATCTCAATAAGACCTGTTAAGCTTAATTAGTGTATCTCAAGATACACTAATTGTGCCTCACAGGGCAGAATTAGGACAGGGCCTAACAAGCGAATATTAATAGTGTTTCAAAAAATTTGAATTTGAGTTAATTATTATTTTTAATAGATTTATAATGTTTAGGGGTAAAAATCCTAAAAATCTTGATCTCAATAAAATATATGTATAATAACATCATTTTTTATTTTGAGCAACTTTAATCCTGTGTTTTTTTATTAAATATAAACCATTTTATTATATAATAAAGCAAAAACTTATATAGGTACGTTTATATAAGTATACTAGCTTCTGCCCGCGACTTCGTCCGCGTGGATGTTAGAGAAAATCCTTAGAGAACCTTCAACCAGGATCTGACCAGTCATTTTTTAGTCGACCCGTTCTCGTTCCCGCTCCCGTACCGTTCTCGTTCCCGCTCCCGTACCGTTCTCGTCCCGTTCCGTTCCCGTTTCATTCCCGTTCCGTTCCCGTTCCCATTCCGTTCCCGTTCCATTCCCATTCCGTCCCGTTCCATTCCCGTCCCGTACCCCTTCTGTTCCCGTTCCCATTCGGTTCCCGTTCCGTTCCCATTCCGTCCCGTTCCCTTCCCGTCCCGTACCCCTTCCGTTCCCATTTCCATTCCCGTCCCGTTCTCGTTCCCGTTCCCGTTCCCATCCCGTTCTCGTCCCGTTCCGTTCCCGTATCGCTCCCGTTCCGTTTCCGTTCCTTCCCCCTCCGTTCCCGTCCCGTTCCCGTGCCGTTCCTTTACCGTTCCCGTCCCGTTCTCGTTGCCGTTCCGTTCCCGTTTCGTTCCCGTTTCCTTCCCGATACGTTTCCGTTTCGTTACGTCCCATACCGTTCCCGATTCGTTCCCGTTCGCGTCCCGTTCCCGTCCCGTACTCCTTCCGTTCCTTTTACCGTTACCGTTCCCATCCCGTTCCCGTCCCGTTCCTGTCCCTTTCTCTTTCCCGTTCCATTCTCGTTCCGTTCCGTTCCGTTCCGTACCATTCCGTTCCGTTCCGTTCCGTTCCGTTCCGTTCCGTTCCGTTCCGTTCCGTTCCGTTCCGTTCCGTTCCGTTCCGTTCCGTTCCGTTCCGTTCCGTTCCGTTCCGTTCCGTTCCGTTCCGTTCCGTTCCGATCCGTTCCGTTCCGTTCCTTTCCGTTCCGTCCCGTTTCGTTCCCGTACCGTTCTCGTCCTGTTCCCGTTCCTGTTCCCGTGCCCGTGCCCTTGGCCGTTCCCGTTCCCTGGATGTGTATGTCCAGGTCCAGGTCCATGATGTGTCATGTCCACCGTGTTGGACTTCAAAATAAATGTCATTTTCGCAATCACCATCCCATGAAACCTCAAGAACGACATCCACATCGATTTTCATGTTTACTTACCCCATTTACACCCTAAGGGATGATTTTCAAAATAACAAAATATGTGTTTGCTTATTTATTTTTAGACATGCTCCTATGAATTTTAAAGTTGTATTGTCTATTTTATATTCTTTTTCCATACATTTGAACCTCATTTTCACCCCTTTAGGGGTTAAATCATGTCCACCGTGTTGGAGCTCAAAATAAATCTCATTTTCGCAATCACCATCCCATAAAATCTCAAGAACGACATCCATATCGATTTTTATGTTTACTCACCCCATTTACCCCCTAAGGGGTTGATTTTCAAAATCACAAAATATATGTTTGCCTATTTATTTTTAGATGTGCTCCTACGAAGTTCAAAGTAATGTCTATTTTATATTATTTTTCCATACAAAATTGGAACCCCATTTATTTATTTATTTATATTGGGGTTAAATCATGTCCACCGTGTCAGACTTCAAATAAATCTCATTTTCGCAATCACCATCCCATAAAACCTCAAGAACGACATCCACATCGATTTTTATGTTTACTCACCCCTATTAACCCCCTAAGGGGTTGATCTTCAAAATCACAAAATATATGTTTGTTTATTTATTTTTAGATGTGCTCCTACGAAGTTCAAAGTTGTAATGTCTATTTTATATTATTTTTCCATACAAAATTGGAACCCCATTTTCACCCCCTGAGGGATTAAATCATGTCCACCGTGTTAGACTTCAAAATAAATGTCATTTTTGCAATCGTCATCCCAGAAAACCCCAATAATGACATCCATATCTATTTTTAGGTTTACTCACCCCATTTACCCCCTAAGGGGTTGATTTTCAAAATCACAAAATATATGTTTGCCTATTTATTTTCAGATGTGCTCCTACGAAATTCAAAGTAATGTCTATTTTATATAATTTTTCCATACAAAATTGGAACCCCATTTATTTATTTATTTATATAGGGGTTAAATCATGTCCACCGTGTCAGACTTCAAATAAATCTCATTTTCGCAATCACCATCCCATAAAACCTCAAGAACGACATCCACATCGATTTTTATGTTTACTCACCCCTATTAACCCCCTAAGGGGTTGATTTTCAAAATCACAACATATATGTTTGTTTATTTATTTTTAGATGTGCTCCTACGAAGTTCAAAGTTGTAATGTCTATTTTATATTATTTTTCCATACAAAATTGGAACCCCATTTTCACCCCCTGAGGGATTAAATCATGTCCACCGTGTTAGACTTCAAAATAAATGTCATTTTTGCAATCGTCATCCCAGAAAACCCCAATAACGACATCCATATCTATTTTTAGGTTTTTTACCCCTTTTCATTCCCGTAGGGGTTGAAATACTAACAATAACAATATACGTTGTGTAAGATTTCCATCCATAAGCCTAAATTATATATTTAGCAATTTTTACTTCTAAAATAAAGGATTTTCTTCAATTCACAACTTCATCCCCCTTTTGGCCCCTTCGGGGGTAGAATTTTGAAAACGCCGAGACCCATATTTATTAATTTTCAATCGTCAGCCTAAACACAAAATTTGAAGATCCTAGCTTCAAAACTGAGGGACTTTCATACAAACTTTCATCCCTTATTTCATCCCCTTAGGGATAGAATTTTCAAAAATCCTTCCTTAGTGGATGCCTACTAGGGAATGCAATCCGGATAATCCGTAATCCGAAAAATCCGGATATCCGCTCATTTTTACTAGACTTCCAAATCCGGATTTGAAAATTAAATTCGGATTTTTTGAATAATTAGAAATTTTAAACTTTTAGATTTTTGCATTCACAATGCTATTTTTATATTAAGATGAATAAATAATGAAAAGTATTTGAAAAAATCGGCTCACCCGTAGCAAGTTCCCGTCTAAGTTGCTACGGGTGAGCCGATTTTTTCTAATACTTTTCATTATTTATTCATCTTAATTAGAAATTGTTACAAAAAAAATTTAAACAAGCAAATTTTTCGGAAGTATTCCTATTACGAGTAGAGCAATCGAGCGAATAGCAACTGGGCGAATAGCAACTGAAGTATTCCACTTAGAACAACTTTAAATTTTTAACAAAATGACTTACACAAATATTGACAGTTGCTTTAAGTGGAATACTTTAGATGTTGTTCGCCCAATTGCTATTCACTCAGTTGCTTTAAGTGGAACACTTCGGTTCTCGCACTAGCTAGACGGTAGATGTTATTTTCTAGATGACGCCATTCACGCGTCTTGCTAGTGCCGTATCTCAGGTCTGTCACATTAAGTCCCAAAAAGTTCGTTTGGTTGAACCAGCTCTCCTGGTGTTCCTGACGATACAACTCTCCTTCTTCATCGTCAATTTCGGAGTGTACTTGCAGCGTCTCTAGCTCGACCAGTGGGTCTACCGCGAAAGTGTCATTGGCATCGCTATCTGCTTCATTTGACAGATAGGTATGACACATTGCTACTTTTCTGTAATAAGTTTTAATTTGTGCCAAAAAGAAGAAGCAATGTGTGCGATGCTGATGAAACTTGCGCGGTCGGGGCTCGTGAACCACCTTCCACTTCGCTTTGGCTTCGCTTCGCTTCTTGGTGATCGTACGGAGCGCACATCTAATCTTCGTGTCACTTCCATTAGTGCGTGTGGCGCGATTGCTTCTTGTCGACTGGAGAATGTAAAATGGCCATCATCTTATAAGCGAACTTCTTGGTTGTTTTCACTGGCGCACGTAGGGTATCTTCTTCCCGTTGGCGTGGTGGCGTATAGTCTTCCGGATGGTGCGCAGGTGACACTCCTCCTAACCCCCTAAGGCCTCTTGTATACGGCACGTTTTATTAGCCGTACGGCGTGTTCGCCGTGAAAACGTGCAAGCTTGTATATGGCAATCATACTTTAGGTGCTTATTTTTATAATCTTCGATAGTCTTTTCCCATATTACAGGTCTTGATTTATGTTCAATTTTACTCGTAAAACCAAATCTGCGTATGTAATCTTCCCCGAAAATGTGAAAAATTCCGGCGCAGTCACGGACGTATATAAGGGGGGGGTTTTGGGGGTCCGGACCCCCCCCATTCATATTCATCTTACTTGTCCAACAGAAAAAAAATACATGCAACGCGCCGATTGTAGAAAACGATAGATGCTTAGTCCGCCGCAGGGTGTAATCTCGAGATATTATACGCCTCAGAGCTGAGGTTGCACACAATTTTTTTTACTTAGCTTTAAAAGTGTCATAGACAACTTTGCCGTAGAATGCATTTTTTAGAAGTTATAACCCAAAATTCACTGCAAAGTTGGGGAAACGATGCGGTGATGAGCTGAGAGTGGGGCAATTTAGAGTTGGGCAACGGAATGACAGAGGCCAGATGCTGGCTGACTTTATGGAGAAAGAGAACCTCTTTATGATGAACTCCTTCTTTAGAAAGCCGGAAAGCCGGAAGTGGACCTGGGTCAGTCCGGACGGTAAAGTCAGAAATGAGATAGATTTTATCATGTCGACGAAAAAGCAAATATTCAATGATGTCACTGTGATCAACGCTGTTAAGACGGGGAGCGATCACCGATTGGTACGTGGCACATTGAATATCAACCCAAAGCTGGAAAGATCTCGACTGATAGAATCAACAATTCGACCATTGCCGGCCCATATTTAAAACCCCGAGAGCTTTCAACTCGAACTCCAAAACCGCTTCGAAGCCCTTGAGAACAGCATAGATGTGGACGATCTAAACAACATGGTGGTGGATACTGTCCGTACGGTAGGGTCCAAGCTCTTTAAGACCCGCCGTCCCAAGATAAAGAAACTCTCCGACCACACACTCCTACTCATGGATCAGAGACGTGAAATGAGGCTCCAGAGTTCAGTAGATGCTAATCGTTATCGGCAGCTTAATAGACAGATATCTAAGTCTTTGACGAGCAACCTTCGCCAATTTAATACGAATCGTATTAAAGAGGCTATCGAGCGGAATAAAGGCTCCAAAGTGTTCGCGAGAGATCTGTCTATTGGGCAAAGCCAGATGACGAAGCTGAAAACTGACGACGGACGCATCATTTCATCAAAGCCTGAAATCCTGAGGGAGATCGAGAGCTTCTATGGGCAGTTATATTCCACGCAGACACCTGTTGAAAGCAAGGCTAAAGACCCCAGAGCCAAGCTTACCCGACACTATACCCAAGATATCCCGGACGTCAGCCTGTACGAGATTAGTATGGCTCTCAAACAGCTGAAAAACAACAAGGCGGCGGGTGACGATGGAATCACTACAGAACTTCTGAGAGCGGGCGGTAAGCCGATACTCAAAGTCCTCCAGAAGCTCTTTAATTCCGTCATCGTCCAGGGCAGAACGCCAAAGACATGGAACATAAGTGAGGTGATCTTGTTCTTTAAAAAGGGTGACAAGTCCCGCTTAAAGAACTATAGACCCATCTCGCTTCTGAGTCATATCTATAAGTTGTTTTCGAGAGTCCTTACGAATCGTCTCGCTCGCAAGTTCGACGACTTCCAACCTCCCGAACAAGCCGGGTTCCGAAAAGGCTTTAGCACCATAGACCACATCCATACGCTGCGGCAGGTTATACAGAAGACCGAGGAGTATAATGAGCCACTTTGCTTGGCGTTCGTGGACTATGAGAAAGCCTTTGATTCGATTGAAACCTGGGCGGTGCTGCAGTCTCTCCAAAGGTGCCAAGTGGACTATAGGTATATCGAGGTGTTGAGGTACCTATACCAAAATGCCACCATGACGATCCGAGTACAGAACCAGAACACAAATCCTATCCAACTGCAGCGTGGTGTGAGACAGGGAGACGTTATTTCTCCGAAACTGTTCATAGCTGCGTTGGAGGACATCTTTAAGCTCTTGGACTGGAAAGGACTCGGCATCAACATTAATGGCGAGTACCTAACACACCTTCGTTTTGCCGATGATATAGTCCTTATGGCTGAGACCATGGAAGACCTCAACACAATGCTCGAAGATCTCCGTAGTGCTTCCCAAAGAGTGGGTCTTAGGATGAACAAGGAAAAGACGAAAATTATGTCAAATGCCCATGTTGTACCCTCTCCAGTTCATGTTGGGAACACTACACTTGAAGTTGTTGACCATTACGTATACCTAGGACAGGCAGTCCAGTTAGGTAGGTCCAACTTCGAGAAAGAGATCTCTCGCCGAATCCAACTCGGGTGGGCAGCATTCGGGAAGCTTCGAAAAATCTTCGCGTCCGACTTACCTCAGTGTCTCAAGACGAAAGTCTATGAACAGTGTGTGTTGCCAGTGATGACTTACGGCAGTGAAACGTGGCCGCTAACTATGGGTCTCATAAGGAGGCTCAAGGTCGCTCAGCGTGCAATGGAGAGAGCCATGCTCGGCGTTTCTCTACGTGATCAAATCAGAAACGAGGAGATCCGCAGGAGAACTAAAGTAACCGACATCGCTCGAAGGATTGCTCAGCTGAAGTGGCAATGGGCGGGACACATAGCGAGAAGAACCGATGGCCGTTGGGGCAGAAAGGTTCTGGAATGGCGACCGCGCACCGGACGACGCTCCGTGGGTAGGCCCCCGACAAGGTGGACCGACGATCTGGTGAAGGTCGCGGAAAGCCAGTGGATGCAGGCAGCGCAGGACCGACCGTCGTGGAGATCCTTAGGGGAGGCCTATACCCAGCAGTGGGTGTCGTGTGGCTGATATGATGATGATGATGATGATGATAACCCAAAAACTAAAATAAGTTGAGGTTTTTCGATCACTACGAAGTTAGCACAGATCTTTCAGGGTTTCAGGTCAGGCAGGGCGACCGCCCAGTGCGCCATTTTATATCCCCAGCCGCAGGCGTCCCTTTATACACACCTTTACAGTTTACATTTATACAGTCCTGCAATAATTTCTATCGTAAATTCCCTTTTAGCGATAAATTCATTAATTAGCCGGTACGGCCCCAGAACGACTTGGCAATATCTCGTCGAAATTTCATCGCTCGCTACCTTGTGCCATTTAAGATTTTGGCCATTGTAAAATCCAGAAGCGGCCCTAGGGCGGTGCAAGCGGTGCGACTGCACTGGGTGCTCTCGTGTGTGGGGCGCTGAAAACGCACGACAACCGGTCGACTATCAATCGTATCGTATTGTTGCCTGGTGACGAGCGACGACGCGACGAATGAAAATGACCAAAAATCGCACTGCGCGGCCATTTTTTAGTATAAACAAGCAAGATTAGTGGATTAACCGACTAAAAGTCGCGCTGCGCAGCTGTTTTTATTACTATAAACAAGCAAGATTAGTCGATGAAACTGACTAAAAATCGCGCTGCGCGGTGGTTTTTTTTACTGTAATAAGCAAGATTAGAAGATCAGTAGGTGAAACTAACTAAAAATCGCGCTGCGCGGCTATTTATTTACTAACAGGCAAAATTGAAAATCTTGGAATTGCAGATAGGGGGCGCCCCGTAGAAATGTCGCCCGGGGCACGGTAGTGCTAAAACCGGCACTGGCAGGCAATGTTCAATTTGTAAATGATAGATTAATTGGTGTTAGAGCTCAGTTTTTTTACGTTGGGGACCCCCCCCTTGTCAAAGCTATAGCTACGTCCGTGGGCGCAGTCGACACACTCGCATACAGTGCCATACAACACTGACACTTACTGACTAAAATTACGCCGTGCATAGACGCGGCGCGCCGAGGGGGAGGCTCGGTGCACACGGCGGCGGCGCCGTGCCGTCGCTCCGCTCTGTGCCCGTCAACAAGCTTCCATAGTGATCCATACAACACTGACGACCGTGCCTACGCACGGCGAATCAACCGCAGATTATCACGGCGAAAAACCGTATGTGTACAAGAGGCCTAAGGAACGAGTGGCAAATACAGCGCGTCTCTCAATCCTTCAGGGCTTTATCACATTAAGTCCCAAAAAATACTTTGTATTTTTAAAATTCACAAAAAATAAACAACATAGGGCAAGAGCCCCGGTTTTGGCCACTACCCCGGTTTTGGCCACTTGCAACTTTAGCGGCCAATAAATAAGGCATAGAAAACGGATTTGCTTCATAGTATGTGGTAAAAAATCCTTTGTCTATGATCCGTTCTGACAAGTCATAGTTGTGACGTCTTATGCTTCAAAACAATTTTTTGTGAGCTTAGTAAGTTTTATCGAAAAATTTCTGGTACTTTCTTAAGGAAAACCTGTTAGAGACACGGTTAGAGTAATCATTAAATATCTACGATATTTTTTTTACTTTTTGTTTTGGATTTGATTGAAGCCTACTAACAGAATGTCTAGCAACATGGTTTTGAGGTTATTTTGTTACTTGTTAAATTCTTGGTGTTGGAAAAAGGGGGTGGCCACAACTAATACACTAATTTGTACTTTGCTTGGGTTTTGGCTATGCTTGTGCCCAGAACTGACACCCATACAACATCAGTTTTGGCCACTTTGTTTTTATTTTGCGTTTGTTGCCTGACAATATACTAACTGGTTTGACATTACAAGTTTTTATTTCTTTTGCACTTAGGTTGGGTAAAAACGCTTCAAAAATAATAAAAAAGCTAAAAAATAAAAATTTACATTGCCAAGAGGAAGCTTTTTCTATGTGCCTGAAATGACAAAGGATTGGGAATTTGTTAACTATTAGTTACCTACCTAACTAAATATCAACTTCTTTATAATTATTTGTTTTATTTTCTTTAAAAAAAACTGAAAAAATCCCTTACAAATTTAATGGGCACAACTGGTGCAATGGTATGGCCAGAACTGGGGGAAAAGTGGCCAGAACTGGTGAAATCATACCTTTTATATTTAAAACCATATAAAAAAATATACATTTACTCGAATCAAACATCGTATAATAACTTTAAAAGATAAATGTATGCCCTTCACTTTGGTTATTTCAAACCGTCTCATTACACATTCTTGAAATAGTAGCAAATTTTTGAACATAGAAATTCTCTTAAAGTGGCCAAAACCGGGGCTCTTGCCCTATTATGTTGTTTAGTTTATGTGCATTTTTAATCATATTAATATATGATTCTCCATTTGTATAATTTTATAAAGAGTATGATTTTTAGTTTTATTAGCGCTTTTTCGACGTCTTATCGCGCGATTCACTTCATAATAGAATAAATGACTTCTCTACTGTGTGTTTGCACGAGAGATTTTTTTAACGTGCGATTTTTTTATCCAGTTCCACAGTCAGTCACATTATGTTCTATATTCGAAGCTTCAGAAATATCACGCGATAAAAAGTCGCAAAAGCGCTCAAGCGAACGATTGCTTACGTCACCTACTCGCAAATCGCACGCGAATCATACACTGACTATTTTAATTACATTTGAGCATAATATTGTAGTATTTTATGACAAAAACATACTGGATTTAATAAATATTGTCCTTTTTGTTGAATCCACTTACATAAATATAAAAGATATCACATTACTGAACTTATAAGGACAGAAATGACTTATTTTTATCAAAAAGAAAATATTTTATAAAAAAATCCGTAATATCCGGATAATCCGGATTTACCAAATATCCGTTCTTAAAAATCCGGGGTTTGAAATATATTTACTTCGTCCGCGTGGATATTAGAGAAAATCCTTAAGGAACCTTCAACCAGGATCGATTCGATTTTCGTTCCGTTCCCGTTCCCGTTCCCGTTCCCGTTCCCGTTCCCGTTCCCGTTCCCGTTCCCGTTCCCGTTCCCGTTCCCGTTCCCGTTCCCGTTCCCGTTCCCGTTCCCGTTCCCGTTCCCGTTCCCGTTCCCGTTCCCGTTCCCGTTCCCGTTCCCGTTCCCGTTCCCGTTCCCGTTCCCGTTCCCGTTCCCGTTCCCGTTCCCGGTCCCGGTGCCGTACCCGTACCCGTCCCTTCCCCGTTCCCGTCCCTGTCCCCGTCCCTTGGATGTGCATATCCAGGTCCAATCATGTCCACCGTGTAGGACTTCAAAATAAATGTCATTTTCGCAATCACCATCCCATGAAACCTCAAGAACGACATCCACATCTATTATCATCTTTACTTACCCCATCCCTAAGGGATGATTTTCAAAATAACAAAATATGTGTTTGCCTATTTATTTTTAGAAATGCTCCTACGAATTTTAAAGTTGTAATATCTATTTTATATTCTTTTTTCATTCAAAATTTGAACCCCATTTTCACCCTAAAAGGGGTTAAAACATGTCCACCGTGTTGAACTTCAAAATAAATCTCATTTTTGCAATCACTATCCCACAAAACCTCACGAACGATATCCATATCGATTTTTATGTTTACTCACCCCATTAAGCCCCTAAGGGGTTGATTTTCAAAATCACAAAATATATATTATGTTTGCCTATTTAGTTTTAGACGTGCTCCTACGAAGTTGAAAGTTGTAATGTCTATTTTATATTATTTTCCATACAAAATTTGAACCCCATTTTTCACCCCTTTAGGGCTAAAATCATTTCCACCGTGTTGGACTTCAAAATAAATGTCATTTTTGCAATCGTCATCCCAGAAAACCCCGATAACGATATCCATATCTATTTTTAGGTTTTTTATCCCTTTTCATCCCCATTTCATCCCCATAGGGGTTGAAATAATAACAAAAACAATATACGTTGCGTAAGATTTTCATCCATAAGCCTAAATTATAAATTTAGTAATTTTTACTTCGAAAATAAAGGATACACAACTTCATCCCCCTTTTGACCCCTTCGGGGGTAGAATTTTGAAAAACGCTGAGACCCGTATTTATTTATTTTCAATCGTTAGCCTAAACACAAAGTTTGAAGATTCTAGCTTCAAAACTGAGGGACTTTCATACAAACTTTCATCCCTTATTTCATCCCCTTAGGGATGGAATTTTCAAAAATCCTTCCTTAGTGGATGCCTACACTGTATAAAGTATCTGTGTGCAAAATTTCAAGTCTCTAGGTCCAGCGGTTTGGGCTGTGCGTTGATAGATCAGTCAGTCAGTCAGTCAGTCATTCAGTCATTCAGTTTACGATTTTATATATTAAGAAGATAAGTTTTTGTTTTTAAAGTAAACTTGGATTTTTTATTATTTTTAACCTCATATACCGAGCAAAGCTCGGTCATCCAGGTACTTTTATAATAGTACATTATGATATAAGTGCGGTAGGTTGAAAATTACAGCCGAGGCGATATTGCTAGCCCGAACCGTAGGCGAGGGCTACAAGAAAGCAGAGGCTGTAATTATCAAATCGCACGTATGTCATACGACGTTTTATAACCATAACCCGTTATCGCGCGTGCACGAACTATTCACAGACTAAAAAATCAGAAGCGAAAGACCTTTAGGGCCACCTATTTGCCTACGTTTTTCTACTCAAAAAACCTCGTTGACAGTAATTGCGAATGTGAACTATAATATTTTAAGACAATACCAATAGATACATAACTTAAATTCTTTCTAAAATCTAACTGCACGAAGCGAAGGACAATATTTAATTTGAATCGTGTTTTTAAATGTATAGAGCTTATTTTGCTATAACAGCGCGGACTGTACTCACGCGCACGCGGTCGCCGCGCGTTGTCGGTTTTGACGGATGCCGACAAAGGCGCACATAAGCCCGCCACGCGGTGTCCGCTTTGGCGGATGCCGACGAAGGCGTACAGAAGCCGGCCGAACGCCACTCACGCGCGTGCTGTCGTGTCGTCTTGTACTGTACCTAGTGTTGTCTCACGCGCCGCGCCCTCTCCCCTTTACGGGTCATTTAGTGATAGATTGTTGTCTAATTGCATATCATTTTTATCTTATCCATTTGCCAACTAACTAACAATATGCCTCCGAGAAAAAAATCTCGCCACGAATTTATGGAGTTGTGGATAAAAAAAATCTGAAATACAGGTAAACTAAAAAAATGTGTTACACACGGACGTATATAAGGGGGGGGTTTTGGGGGTCCGGACCCCCCCCATTGATATCCAACTTACTTGTCCAACAGAAAAAAATTACATGCACCGCGCCGATTGTAGAAAACGATAGATGCTTAGTCCGCCGCAGGTGTATCTCGAGATATTATACGACACTCAAAGCGGAGGAAATTGTTGGTAATTTTAACTTCTTTAAAAGTGTTTTAGACAACTTTGCCGTAGAATGCATTTTTTTGAAGTTGTAACCCAAAAACTGAAATAAGTTGAGGTTTTTCGATCACTACGAAGTTAGCACAGGTCTTTTAGGGTTTCAGGTCAAGCAGGGGCGACCGCCCGGGGCTCCATTTTATATCCCCAGCCGCACACCTTTACAGTTTGCCGTTATACAGTCCTACAATTACTATCGTAAATTACCTTTTAGCGACAAAATCGTTATGGTGGCAAAACATGATCAGAACAACTTGGCAATATCTCGTCGAAACTTCATCGCTCGCTACCATGTGACATTTAAGATTTGGTCATTGTAAAATCCAGGAGTGGCCCTAGGGCGGTCCAAGCGGTGCGTCTGCACTGGGCGCCCTCGTGTGTGGGGCGCTGAAAACGCCCGACAACCGGACGACTATCAATCGTATTGTTGCCTGGTGACGAGCGACGACGCGACGAATGAAACTAACCAAAAATCGCACTGCGCGGCCATTTTTAGTGTAAACAAGCAAGATTAGTGGATTAACCGACTAAAAATCGCGCAACGCAGCTGTTTTTTTACTATAAACAAGCAAGATTAGTCGATGAAACTGACTAAAAATCGCGCTGCGCGGCGGTTTTTTACTGTAATAAGTAAAATTACAAGATTAGAAGATGAAACTGATTAAAAATTGCGCTGCGCGGCCGTAATTTTTTTACTATAAACAAGCAAGATTAGTAGGTGAAACTGACTAAAAATCGAGCTGCGCGGCGGTATTTTTACTGTAATAAGTAAAATACAAGATTAGTAGATGAAACCGATTAAAAATAGCGCTGCGCGGACGTTATTTTTTTTGCTATAAACAAGCAAGATTACAAGATCAGTAGGTGAAACTGACTAAAAATCGCGCTGCGCGGCCATTTTTTACCTAACAGACAAAATTAAAAATCTTGGAATCGCAGATAGGGGGCGCCTCGTAGAAATGTCGCCCAGGTGAAAGTGAAAGTGAAAGTGAAATATATTTTATTTAAATAAGCTCACATAATAAGCATTTTTAAATCGTCAATTCTTTTACCCTACCACCCATTATGACGTCTTTTAACTGACAAGAAAAATGGGCGCAAAAAACTTGTCAGCTTTATCAATCAGATGGAACGATATTTACAAATATGTATATCGTTTCCAGACTTTATATTAACAAAGATTAACAAATAAATAACATTATTGAATTAGCTCATTTCTTAATGAGTTTCAAATTTCTTAATCAATTTACAGATTTTAAGCTAAATTCAAAGTTTGAACTTGTTATTCAGTCTAGGCTGTTACAATAAATAAAAATAAAAGAAAAACATACAATTCAATATGCATTAAGATAGGTAGTCAGAAGCAGACCCATTCCCACTGGCAGCACCAGTTCCCGAACATGACGCATGAATCAGCCATCTCTTCGCTCAACCATATTTGAGGGAACGTAACGACCCGCCTCATACGACACCACCGCAGAAATGATTAAAGATAGCATGACATACTAAGACTACCTATGTTAAGGCATCGAATTGAAAATTTATATCCAAAAGCTTTTCATAGGTCTTTCACTAAACTACTGACTGTAGAAAGTAAAAATATTGCAATTAAATAAATCAAAACAAGGTAAGCTATTAAGAATTATATTTTTTGAGTAAGAAGTGCCATACATACAGACAATATAAAACAGATCTTTTATATACGAGTTATACGACGCCCTTAATACAAGCAGACAGAAGCAGACCCATTCCCACTGGCAGCACCCGTTCACGAGCATGACGCATGAACCAGCCATCGCTTCGCTCAACCATATTTGAGGGAACGTAACGACCCGCCTCACACGACACCACCGCAGAAATGTTTGAAGTGAGCATGACATACTAAAGCTACCCATATTAAGTCGTCGAGTCAGGAAGCCAGAAGTACGTTTTTAAGTAGGTAGGATACTTCTCACAATTTTATACTTAGAAAAGAAAATCACGATTCGAGTTTAATTAAAGGACTTTTATCTAGACCTATGAAAGAACCCCGGACTTTTTCTAATCAAAACTGAGGTATTAGAGTAATAATTAACAATACAAAAGCTATGCCCATGCTTTTTTATCCTTCAAATAATCGTCAACAGTGTAATAACCTTTACTCATTAAATTGGATTTAACAGTATTTTTAAATTTTTCCAAGGGCAGTTCTGTGACTTGTTCTGGTATCTTATTATAAAAGGTAATACATCTACACAAAAAAGAGCTTCCGGTTTTATGCAGTCTGCGCCTTGGAACAGCAAGTTTGTTCTTGTTTCTTGTATTGAGTTTATGAACATTACTATTTTTTACAAAGCTATCTAAATTTTTCT
Source organism: Agriphila tristella (assembly GCA_928269145.1). NCBI lineage: Eukaryota > Metazoa > Arthropoda > Insecta > Lepidoptera > Crambidae > Agriphila > Agriphila tristella. The sequence continues at coordinate 11,700,030 of OV743444.1, forward strand.
TTACATACATTATATTTTCATAGATGTATTGGGAAGCTACCGTTAATATTTTAATTTCTTTAAATAGGTCACGAAGAGTATCTCTAGACCGTAAGTTGTATATAGCGCGCACTGCCCTTTTTTGTAAGATGAATATGTTATTAATATTAGCAGCTGAGCCCCACAACAACAAACCGTAGGTCATAATACTATGAAAATAACTGAAGTAAACCAATCTTGCTGTTTCAATGTCGGTCAGAAGCCTTATTTTCTTAACTGCAAAGGCAGCAGAGCTAAGTCTGCTTGACAGGATATCGATATGAGGGTCCCATTGCAACCGCGAGTCTATAGTAATACCTAAAAATTTTGTTGAGTCAACAAATTCGACTGCTTCGCCATTTACATGTATAGTCATATGAACCTGCCTCACATTAGGAAGTGAAAATTTGACACATTTAGTTTTACTAGAGTTAAGCTTCAGATTATTAATAGTAAACCAATGCATCACCTTGGAAAGAGTGCTGTTTACATCGTCACTGCAGTTACATCCTCTATCAACTTTAAAAATTAAAGAAGTATCATCAGCAAACAGTACTATTTCACATAAGTTTTTAGTACAGTAAGGAAGGTCATTAATATAAATAAGAAAAAGCAATGGACCCAATATCGATCCCTGCGGCACGCCCATGGTAATAGGTGCTTCATAGGATTCTGTTTTATTTACAACAACTTTTTGGGTTCTCGCCGACAGATACGATTGCATAAGGCTTACTGCATTTTTTGATACACCATAATGTTCCAATTTATCTAATAAAGTACTGTGACTGACACAATCAAATGCTTTAGAGAGATCACAAAATATACCAATTGCATCCTGTTTACTCTCCCATGCTTCAAAGACGTGTTTGAGAAGTGCAATTCCAGCATCAGTTGTGCATCTACCACGAGTAAAACCAAATTGTTTCTCGTGAAGTAGTTTGTTGATAAGAAAATGTGCTAATAATTGATCATAAATGATCTTTTCAAAAATTTCGCTTAGTGCTGGCAAAATGGAAATGGGTCTAAAGTTAGCGGGATCGCTTTTGTCCCCAGATTTAAAAAGAGGGATGATTTTACTATATTTCATCAAGTCTGGAAATATCCCTTCATCAACACACTTATTGAAAATAAAAGCAAGATGGGGAGCAATGGTAGTTATTATAGACTTAATTATGTGAGTTGAAATGCCCCAGAGATCTTCAGTCTTTTTTATATTTATTGAATTAAATGTTTTAAGAATGGTATCACTATTGATATGTCTAAATTTAAATACATTATTGCACTTATCAACACATGATTCCAAGAGGGAGACAGCAATTTTTGGAGATGAATTTAAATTACTGGTAGTTGCAATAGGTATTTTAGAAAAGAAATCTTGAAAAATTGTTGCCACTCCTTCATCTGACTCAATAATTTTATTGTCTGATACTAATGAGTATTCACGGTCATTATTTTTAGTTTTCCCAGTCTCTTTATTTATAATATTCCAAGTGGCTCTTATTTTATTATCTGACTGATGAATTATTGTAGATATAGATTTTGCTTTTGCTAAAGTACATACTTTATTAAACATTTTTGAATAGTTTCTTACATATTCATGAAATTCGGGATCATTTGAAATTGTTTTCTGACCATATAATTCAAACAACTTATTTCTGCTAACATATATGCCTGGTGTTGCCCAATCACTAAATTTCTTTTTAAAGTCTTTGGATTTAATAGATCTTTGCTTAAATGTTTTATCAAATTCTACTTTAATTAAATTAAATAAATCATCATAATGAGTATTGGGATTATCATTACTAGGTAAGCAAAGAGTTTTGGCAGTGACATTATTATGAAAATTTTCCAATTTATTTTTAGTTAGAGGTCTGCAAATTATATTACACTGATGAGGAACATGATGGTGCTCAAGGGAAGCTATTTGTCCGCTATGGTCAGAACGAATACAATTTATTATTTCTTTATCAAGTACATTACAGTTGCTAAAAATATTGTCTAGGCAAGTTTTAGATGTAGCAGTGATTCTTGTAGGTTCACAAAAGGTGTTTGCTAAATTGAAGGACTTAAACAAATTCAGAAACCTACTTGCAATTGAGGACGGCTTTAAGATGTCTACGTTAAAATCACCGCACACCACAATTTTTTTATTCTTTTTGATGACTAATTTTAGAGCGTCCTCCATAGCGGACTCAAATTGAGGGTAGTTACCAGTTGGTGGGCGATACACACAAATCATTATCAACTGATCTAATTCCACACATGACAGTTCAACGTGTTGTTCAATAGAGAGGGATATCACATCTTTTCGTTCCTTAAAATTCATATTGTTTTGCAAAATTATCAAAGATCCCCCTCTAGTGGTGGATTTCCTACTGAATGAACTAGCAATTTTATAACATTGAAATCCTGTAATTAATTCATATTCCTTAAGCCAGTGCTCAGTGACACATAAAATATTAGCATTTTTTTCAGTTAAAAAAAGTTCTAATTCTAATTCTTTGCCAGAAAAGCCCTGAATGTTTTGGTGAACTATAGTTAAATATTTAGGCTTTTCCTTAGTCATTACACGGCTAGAGACTTCCTCTATTGTCTTATTATGTAATTTAAATTACTAATAAAAGAATTACTTGGGACAAATGCCAAAGTGTTATTTTTAATGTCAACAATTTTTTGCTCAATAGGAGCAGGAGTAAAAATTGTATTATTATTACTTGGAACGGATTCCAAGGTCACATTTAAAATGTCAAAACTATTCTGCTCAATAGAAGCAGAAGTGATAGCCAAGTTCTTGGCTAAATGTTTAAAATAAAATGATAGCGCTAAAGCTACTTGTCTTTTAAAATAATTTGTAAGATAATATTTATCTTTTGTCAATTTAAAATTAAATATTAATTTATTTATGTCTATTATGTGACATCTCTGACTATTATAATAAGTCATATTGCTTAATGTTAAATTCAAATTATATCTGATATTATTTTCTTCCTGTGGCAAGCTAGCACTGTAAGGTAGTGTAAACAATACAAATTTATTTATATTTAAACTGCATAACTTATTGTAGTATGAAATGAGATCCTTCTTGTTTACATTACCTCTTTGACCAACTAATATAATTAAATTAGTATTTTCATTTAAGTTTAGAGTTATTACTTTTCTCATAATGTCATGTAGGGTCGCACCCAGTGGCGGTACCCCCATACAAGCCGAAAAGCCCGGCTTGCCCTAACAATAACTTACTTACACTACTAATGAATCGTAATTAATAACAACAAAACAATATTATTAACGAATGTTAATTTTCAATAATCAATAACCACAAATTCATTTTTTACAACAACTGATCGAGAGACAAGTCGCTAAACTGCGTTACTTTCCTCAATAAACCCTACAAATGCATTTCATCTCCCTCGCACTCGTTGGCTTGCAACCGGGCTTTGCGATCTGTATATATCCGCTCTCTTCTTACTTTAACAAAACTGCTACCGCATCATATGCATACTGCTGTAGGTACTATAGATTCTATGAGAAATACAGAAGCCGACTAAAAGCCTGGCTTTTTGTTCAATCTGTGACGACAGGTGTTTTGAAAACACAAACTGTTTTGCCTTTATTATTGTTTTTATGTTAAAAATGAATTAAAACTTCAGTTTAATGATTGATAATGGTCCCTTGTGATGGATTGAAATGTTTATTAACTGTTGTGTGATCTATGAAAGTGTACCTACGAGTCGAGTCGATTCCAAGAGAAATACAAAATAACGTAAGTAATAAACCTTTTCATTTGAGCTTTTCAAAGAAATATAATATTCTTCAATGTATCGTAATATTGTAGTGGACTCTTTACATTGTTGGTTGTTCTTATAAAAATAAATAAGTAAGGTTAGTTTTGCGTCTTTCATTTGAACGAAAATTTAAATGTTTGTTTGGAATGCAGGGGATATTATTTGAATTGCCTAGCAGGGACGCTATGATTTTGTGAAATGATTTAGACATTTATTATGAGTGACACATTTTAAACAAGAAATTTAGTTTTGATTACACAATAATTAAATTTGATAAAGCCACGCCATCTAGCATTTTGCGGCGAACTAATTTATGAATAATTAAAGTACGCTTATGGGTTGTGATTTTGGTGCTTTTTTGAGAGCTATCTATGAATTCGTTTAGATGGCGCTGGGCGGTGTCGCATCGATATTTTGGTAAAGATCATCGTATGAAAAAAATCTTAAATTAGTAACGAGAAATTGTGGGATGCATTTGTTTTTTGCTTGTATTGAGCTGATAAAAAAATTGCTTGATTTGAGGGTTCGGGCTTGCGCTACTATGTAGGCCTGGGCACGCCACTGGTCGCACCCGGTATACAATAATTTAAAACTTTTTCTCCCAATTGATTATTGAATAAGTAGCCTAAATCTTTTCCAATTTCATCACACAACATAATGTTTGAACATTTGTTAGTGGTAAAGGAATTATTTTCACTTGTGCTTGCTAAAATATTTACATGTTCAGAGATTAAGGGCTCATACACTGTTTGGTCTTGTAAATGGTCCCGAGCATCTAGGCCTGACGCTAAGGAGCTATCATTATGGGTTGAATGGTTTTCTGACAGAGAGGGGGTGGATAAACATTTAAGTGCCAGTATATATTCCCCTATCTCTTTTTTGGAACGGTCATAATTTTGGGTCATCCTGGATAATGACTCCTGTAATGAGTGAATTTTAGTATTTAACATAGCAATGTTATTTTCATATGTCAGTCTATTCTCATTGATTATAATTTGACATGTATCCAGCTTTTCAATTAGTTGTCTACGCTCTCTAATGTGACTAATATTTTTGAAAAAGTGTTTCTGCTTATTTAGTAACTTTTTTGTTTTTGAAATATACTTGTTAATTTTTACATATTTCTTTAGCTTGTTTCTACTACAACCAACCATTGCCTGACTCATAGTGCAATTAATTGAGTCTTCAGAAGTTAAATCAATTGAGGACACTGGTAGTGCTAAAACCGGCACTGGCAGGCAATGTTAAATTTGTAAATGATAGATATTGGCGTTAGAGCACTGTTTTTTTGCGTTGAGGACCCCCCCCTTGTCAAAGCTATAGCTACGTCCGTGGTGTTACAGATATATTCTCTCTGAGGTTGAGTGGGATTAGGCAGAATTATCAAATTAATCAAAAATAGACCTTCTGTTGTACTTTGTCTTTGGCTTCGATCATTCCTGCACCCGCGATAACGGGGTATGTTTATAACATATTTGCGAGGAAATAAAACCTTGACTTTCTTAAACGAATAAATTTTTAATCACTTGTTAAAGTACCTAGTTATAAAAAATTTAACAATTTATAAAATTGACTGTTGGCACTTTTAATGTTGTCAAGTATTTGTCTCTATCTCACTTTCTTGAGTGAAGATAGGAGAAACGCGACCGCAGACCGCAGAGTAGTGCAGGCGGCGGCGCCGGCGGCGGCGGCAGCGGCGGCGGCGGCGGTGGCGGCGGTGGCGGCGGTTCGTTCGTACAATACGATATTGAAATTGGTGTAAGGCTGGCCCCAGACCTACCGGTTTCATTTCTTTGCTTTGCTGTTCTACCTTGCTTAAAAGACCACCGGCCAACCAGGGTAATTTTCAATCTATCGCATTTTGGGACTAGACCAAATTGGCAAGATAGCCATTAGCTTGGTGTTATCAAATATCATCACCTGGATTGCGAAGTAGGAAGCTTTTAGGAGATATGTCACCCTGAACATGGACTCCGATAGTAAAAAATAAATCGATCGCTTATTTATACAAGATGTTTGGTAAAGCCTTATAAAGCTGAATATGGTAGATAGGGACTATAAAACTGAACAACTTTTACTATGGGACCAAATCTAAACGCGAAAAAAAAATGAGCTCTTTCATACATTTTGATAATTTCGTTATTAATGTTTGTATGAAACAGCAGTTTTTTTTAAACTAAAACTAAAACTTCGCATCGCAACCCAGACGACGATATTTGATAACACTAAACTAATGGCTATCTTGCCAATGTGGTCTGGTCAAAATATGCGACAGATTGAAAATGAGCTTCTTGTCCGGCGGTCCATAGTAGAACAGCAAAGCAAAGAAATGAAACCGGTAGGTCTGGGGCCAGCCTAATAAGAGACCCTTACGAGCAAATATGTTATAAATTAATATCCTTCATTCTCAGTAGATCCATTGGCCAGATCCACAGTGGATCTAGTGAGAATTTTTTTTCTCATTAGATCTATAATGGATCTAATGAGAACTTAAATCTCATAGAACTTAAATTCAAAGTATGGGCACAGAATAGACAATGGTATGTGGATTGAGGAGCTATGGGTATTCACTTCTCAAGCTTACGCGCTCACTAGACATGAAATAAAACAATTTTTAACGGATACTAGCGCGGTTTTATTGAAAGTTCTTTGAATTTCCTAGAATGCTCCGCGAGGCTATCGAAATAAATAAATATCCTAATTTCAATAGAGATGATGGTTGGAAAATTCCACCAGCTTGGGATCCCATCATTCACAAGCTAAAGCCCCAAACACACACTGCAAGATCTAATGATACGGTTAGTTCCTTTTGCAAATAAATTAATATATATAAAAGACGGAGGTCGGCTTTCCTCTCCAAGTTTTCTTTCGCCATTTCTTTCTTGGAGGGGCCTCCCAATTTTATGAAATGGTGGTAGTTTCAGTAGATTCTCTCTTATTAGCATTAATTAAATCACAAAATTAAATTATAAATTAACTTAAACCAATTAAAAAATTTTGTTAAATATTAATTTCTGAACGTCTTAAAAAATTCATCGCTTGAGGGTAGGCTCACGAGTGGCTTCAGTCCCCCGTGACCACGGCGGCTGCAAAGGTGCCGAAACGTCGGGAAATCCAAAAATCAAACCAAATACCAACTAATTACCAAAGAACTTTCAATAAAACCGCGCTAGTATCCGTTAAAAATTGTTTTATTTCAGAGCTATGGGTACTTGATGTTACACAGGTACCGCCAACATGCGACTTATGGGGGAAAAACTCTTTGTTCTGTGGGCGTCGTACATACATAATATATTATCTTCTCGGTCACATGCTATCGCTCCATTTTCAATCCTTTTTTGAAAGCTGCAATGGATCTTTAAGTACCAGGGTAGCATAGATTTAGAGGAGGTAAACTTTATCGCCTGACACTGTGTGTGGGTGGGACTATGGGTCGGTCGTGACAAAAAACTTCACTAGATCTACCTATCATGCATCTGGCCAATGGATCAACTAAGAAAAAACCTTTCACTAGATCCATTATGGATCTGTACAATGGATCTTCTGAGATTTAAGTTCTCATTAGATCCATTGTGGATCTGGCCAATGGATCTACTGAGAATATGTAGGTACTTACCTACCTAGTGAAACAAGTGAAAGTAAATTAATTCTATACTTCTAGTGCCAAAAATGAATTTACCTACATGCATAGGTAATCGTGCTCGACCAAGTTTGTTTACCGTCGGTCCCGGCTGGAAGGAAGGATTACTAAATGTTAAAAAAAATGTACCTACCTAATTAGGCTAAGTAGGTACCTACTTGTAATTAGCTACAACATTACATTATCAGCAATAATGTTCTAGGTTTTTGACTACTGCGCCTCCATAGGTTTAAATTGAAGCAACTGTGTGGGTACTTACATAAACAAAATAAATAACTTATTTAATATTGTATTTTAACAACTGTGCACATAAAAATACTTCATTTAATGTATTTATGACGCCAAGCTTGACTTCAATATTTTATACTTATTTATTACACAACACGGGCTACAAATTATTATAAGTACTTAAATTAATTATTATGATCAACAATAATTATGTTTGCAAAACAAATGTAGATAGTAAAAAAATAGTTTTCAACACACTTGCTCGTAAAGTAAGCCTTACCTACCTCGCTTTTAAGACCATAAACCGAGATACACTAGTGCGTAATAGAATTAGGCTGGCCCCAGACCTACCGGTTTCATTTCTTTGCTTTGCTGTTCTACCATGGACCGCCGGCCAAGAGGCTCATTTTCAATCTATCGCATATTTTGACCTGACCACATTGGCAAGATAGCCATTAGTTTGGTGTTATCAAATATCGTCGTCTGGGAACGATGAGAAGTTTTAGTTTTCGTTTTAAAAAAAACTGCTGTTTTATACAAAAATTAATAACTAAATTATCAAAATGTATGAAACAGTTCATTTTTTTTTCGCGATTTCAGATTTGGTCCCATAGTAAAAGTTGTTCAGTTTTATTATGGTCCCTATCTACCATATTCAGTTTTATAAGGCTTTACCAAACATCTTGTATAAATAAGCGATCGAGTTATTTTTAACGATCGGAGTCCATGTTCAGGGTGGCATATCTCCTAAAAGCTTCCTACTTCGCAATCCAGGCGATGATATTTGATAAAACCAAGCTAATTGCTATCTTGCCAATTTGGTCTAGTCCCAAAATGCGATAGATTGAAAATTACCCTGGTTGGCCGGCGGTCTTTCAAGCAAGGTAGCACAGCAAAGCAAAGAAACGGAACCGGTAGGTCTGGGGCCAGCCTTATCCCTACAAAGTTAAATTAGTACTTAGTACGTACCTTACTGCAAGTTATAGTTTGGTCAACGAAAGATGAGACTCGGTTGGAAATTGAAATAATTTTGCCTTATTTTAAGGCGGTTATATGACAGAAAGTGGCGCCCTCAGCGGTTTTTATTTCATAAGTTATTAATAGAAAAGGATTTTAATAATGTTTAACATGGAGTATTTTTAGAAGGTACCACTGGCCCTCGTAGTCATTCATAGATGTAGATAGTAAATGTGTCAAAAACGGCCACTTTTAGCAGTTTTGCTATCTACTTCTGCTACGAGGGAATGCCGTCTAAAAATACTACTGTGAGCCCTAAAGATTCCACGTAAAATATTATTAAAATTGTGTATTAGAATTATACGAGTAATCCTTACTAATATTATAAATTCGAAAGTCCGTTTGTTTGTTTGTTACGCCTTCACGTCTTAACTACTGAACCGATCATCATGAAATTTTGCATACACGTTGTCAGGGATACAGAGAAGGACATATGGTACCTTTCATCCCGAAAAAAGTATTGTTCCCGAGGGATAGCAAAAAACCTTTCAACGCAGACGAAGTCGCGGGCGGCCGCTAGTATTAAATAAAATTCACTGCGACGCCACTTTCGCTCAGGGTGCCACCTTAAAGGTCATTTTCCAATAACTTAACCTCTTAACGTTAATTTAACAGGGAAAATGGCGCCGCCATTTCAATCTCATGTTTCGTTGACCAGATTCTATATTATGCGAGTAAACAAACAGAGCATTCTCAAATTAACCGGGTTTGTACTATTAGTTATTCTGTGACCGGGTAGCGTTAAGGGTGTTAATCACCTAAACACCACCATATTACAATAAATAGTAAAAACCGAGCAAAGCTCGGTCGCCCAGATATTAAGAGTGTACCTATATCCGCATTTCAAATAAAATTTCCGTTTTTCCAAAGAAGTTATCTAAAGAATGAAAGCCTTAGAATAATAACATCTAGAACGATAGTTCTCTACAAAGCGCACTGTCAAATGTGTTAAATGTGTAAGTACGACCTTAATTAGGTCAATCATTATTATCACATTATTCCTAATTCACAATAATTTGTTATAAAATATTTTAAATATTTGCATTTTATCACATAAAATTATAATTTTGAACTAGGCTTTATGTCACTCACCCATTTGTTCCTAAAATTAGGCGCGTGAAAATGTGTTGAAAAACGTCGTATGAAATTCATAAGCTCTACTTCTACACTCGGCTGAATTACGCCCTCCTCGCCTCGGGCTGCAACTCACGGCCTCTAAGCTCACTCATAATACTAAGTATTAAGTATATTTTTATTACAGATGGTTAAACTTAAAATCTTCCGTATTAGTAGCGGCCGCCATGCATATACTTTCTGTCGTGTAAGGACCATCTGTAAACATAAAAGGAAGGAGAATGACATTATTCACCGTTATTTTTTTAGTAGGTACCTATAATCTAAAAATGAAATGGGGATTTCAGACCACGTAAATGAACAACTTTAACTATGGGGCCAACCACGGAATCTCGAAAAAAAATCAGCTGTTCCATAGAAATTAGAAAACTACAACATCGACTCGACTATAATGTATGGATGGAGCAGCTGATTTTTTTTCGCGATTCCGTAGTTGGCCCCATAGTAAAAGTTGGTAATTTACGTGGTCTGAAATCCCCATTTCATTTTTAGATATACTTAAAAAATAACGGTGTGTATAATGTATTCTATGTAACTCTGTTGACGTAAAAAAATGATTTTTGCTTAACTTAACCTCCCCTCTATCTATCTATATACACCCCCATATGTGCAATTTAAAAAATACAAACAACTGTAGATTGGCGAGACACCATGGTAAGCTGATGTTACCCAAAACCAAAACGCACACAAAGTATTATAGAAGAAACTGTCATCCTAACTCCTAACTGCATAAAAATTTATAATTTAATAAGTAAGCTACCGAAGTCCGTAAATTACAAACAAAAAATAATTTTTTTACTCAATTGAAGAACTTCTTAATTCAAAAAATTTTCACATATCATTTGTATGGCAAGTCAGAGAACCGGATAACAACTGTAGGTATGCACTCTGTTTTGTGTGGATAAAATGATTTGATTTGGTTTTGATTTGATTATGATAGGGTCAGAATGTTAGTAGGTACCTAAATATTAAGTGTTTTTCTTAAGCTACCACTTAAGTATGTTTTGGGGACGGACGGACGAAAGGATCCTTTTCAATGCGTTTTTTTGTGTGGTAAGGTAATAGTTATAAAATAAATAAAATTGGAGTTATTATTAATGCTGACCTACTAAGAGCACTCAAATATGTTTTATTAGTAAACTGTACTGAAAATAAAATTTTATACCTACGAACTAATAACATTACCAATTTGAAACCATTCATTTGCCGGAAAGCCAGACTCCAGCCTCGCAGAAACAATCGCTTCTCGCATAGCAAATGGGACCACCAATGACATGCATATAGGGGGCTCGCCAGTCACTGAAATATGCACGTACTTAATATAGCAGAAAACATTAGTGCTTCACATGAGTGACAAGTCTACTCAATCTATGTCATCCATCAGCCATTTTTAATGTCCCCACTGCTGGGGCATCCAAAGATCCTTACCACCCGGTAAGGACGATGCAGGAGGAGCAATCTAAGTATCTACACATAAAACATAATGCACTTAAACTAAGTGGAACCAATGATTTATGAACTTTTTTTTTTGGATGGTTCTATCCATGTATCTAAGCGCCCAAAAAAGTAAGTATCAAAAATCTAAATGAAATAACAAAGCAAAGCTGTTTGGTTCCTATTACTGAAAAATATTTCAATTCTCGAACAATTCTTTATTGTATATATTATTGCACAAAATAACACTTTACCTTTTGCTCCTAAGGCGGCCTCTCCACTGTAAGAATTCTCCCTGAAGTAGACTCTGAAGTCCTGAGGGATGTCTCTAGCTTGCGGCACATGGTAATTCCAAGTCCTATTCGTCAGTAACTCTCCCGTGTCACTGTAGACTAGTTTCTCACTAGTCCAGTATCCCACACCCATTATAAACGCGCCCTCGACCTAATTCATCAAAAACGGAAATTCAGCAAAAGAAACCCTTTTTTGTAAATTTTAATGTAACACAAGTGGCATAGTTGTTGATTGGTCACATAAGCAATTGATTTTAATGATACAACTAGTAAAATGTTTGATCAATGTGTTTATATTTACCTGACCAATATCAATTAAAGGACTGACACTCCTCCCTGCATCTTCTAATAAATCAACTCTTAATATCTGAGACTCTCCTGTTAACACATCTATTTCAACTTCTGCTAAAGTCACACCCATTGCAGTAAAAATTGGTGAAAGGAATTCTCCAATAAAGCCATGGACTTGCAAATCAATGTTTAACTTAAAGGCTTTGTCAATCAGTTCTTCCCAAGATGGATTAAGAAGCATAAGTCTTATTGGGGCTAATCTGTGTAACAGTTCTCTGCAGCATTTCTCGACTCCTCTCCCTATATTTTGACTTGTAATACTACTTCCAGTAAGAAAAGAATTTGGAGATGAAATAGTATCGTTTGTTTTAATCTGGATTTTATCCATCGGTATCGTTAGAAAGTAGGCGCATATTTGCACAGCTTTAGTATTTAGACCCTGCCCCATATCAACTCCTCCGTGAGTTATAATTACAGAGCCATCCCCATGATAAACAGAAAGATTAACATCAAAGTAAGCAGGACTCAATGGATCCCATTTCATAATGGCCCATCTAAGACCTCGTTTCTTCCATCTATTTTCTTGATTAAACTTGTCAATTGCAGTTCTTCTTTCAGAATATTGAGATTTATTTTTTACTGTATTTATCATACTTTTGTAGGCTCCATATTTTAAGACGTCTATATTAGCTAGCCTTACTTCAATAGGATCTAATTCTAGTTCGTAAGAAATTTGTTCCATTAGCCATTCTGCCATAGCAATGTGCTCTAACGTAGCTGCAACATATTATTATTTATAAAATAATCTTTTTTTAATAATACTTTAAACAGGTAAATAGTTATATACCTGGAGCTCTGCAATAACTATTTTTGGCAGTGTCAGTGTTTGTGTTATAGCATTTATAATTCCACCTTAGTTTGTCATAACAGTTACTATATGAGTCGATACCAAGAGACGCTACAAGCTCGCTAGTGACATAACCGTTATCTTCATAGATATTGTAATCCACATATTGTATAATTCCTTGTTTACTAACGTCAACCTAGAACAAAATAATTTAAGTTATTGATCCTAAGGTCAAAAGGCATAAAATAAGAAAAATATAAAAAGTAACCTCAATATTTGCTGAGCATGGTAATCTTTTTCCAATTGTTCTCATTGTTGAAGTCAGTGATTGAATAAAACGACACGGTGTGTTTAATTTCTGAGATACTAAGCTACAAGCTATAGCAAGTTGGGTGATTCTCGATATTTTCAATCCATATGACCCGCCAATACGTCGAACGCGAACGTCAATACTAAAAAGATATTAAAATGTTTAACTGAAATAGGTAAATATTTTTAAAAAGTAAAAAAAAAATGCATGATTAAATTACTTATTTTGCTGTATATTCAAGGCCTTGGAAATATAGTCCTGGACTACATCCGCCCACTGTGTATTTGTATAAACTTCCAAGCCCTCTTCTGTAGGTCTTGACACGCACGACATATTTTCCATGCAGAAATGGTACTGTCCGTAAAATGTATAATCAGTTTTTATTACTTTGTTAGTATTAAATCCTTTACTAATAGCGGGTACGGAAACCAATAATTTAGTTCTGGAAGGATCATTCTTTGCTTCCTTAACATCTAGCATAGGATTTTTTACGTTAGAATATTTTACGTTAACCATTTTAGCTGCCCTCTCAGCTATTTCTCGTGATTGAGCAACTAAAATTCCTAATGGCTGGTTGTAGTATTTCACTTTTCCACTGCAAAGAACTTCTTCTTCTGCTACAAAGATCAGCGAACCCACTGGCATAAAATTGTTCTTGCCGGGAATATCTTTAGCTGTGTAGAATGATATAACGCCTGGTTGATTCTGTAATGTAAACGATATTCGATTATTGAGAACATTTTAGTAACTATTTACAGGACTTTTGGCCTTACAGGCGGCTTGATAAACTCTAATACCAGAGGTGGCCACTGATCCTCATTCGATAAGAACGAAAGAGAAAGAAAGTAAATATTTACGTGTATTTAAAAGAAAAGTTTGTTATTGTTTTAATTACCACCGCTTCGGTCGCGTCAATATAATCTATATCTCCAACTGCAACAGTGCTTGTAACATAAGCTGCAAACACTTCACGTTTAAATGATGGCAAGTCGTCCGTATACTGTGCCTCACCAGAACATTGAATCTACAAAACACAAAAAAATCTATGGAAAAGGTAGTCATCGTCATGTCATAAATCATTCTCTGTATTATATATTCTACAATCGTAACTTTATAATAGCACTGAATACATAGTAGTAAAAATTCCAGTCTCACCATTGCCTCCACTTTTGTCACAGGTTGATTCAATGGATACACTTTTGGATCAGTGTCGAATTCCTGATGACCATGTGATAATGATCTAGATTTATTCAAATCGACTGCACCAGATGCAAATCGCTTATCCAGTTGGGTAATCGGACATAAAGTAAGAAGACCCTGAAAGTGAAAAATTACCTTAACTACCTACCTATGATTGTATAATTTTCATACACATACCAGAGTGAACTACTTATTTTAACTTTTTAGAGTAGGTAGTGGACTACCACTACCTACTCTAAAAAGTTAAGTACGTTAAAGTAAAACAGATAAGTAGTAGTAACACCCCCGCGCAGCTTTATAATTACTCACCTTATAAAACAATCCAATTGCCAATTGCTTTCTATACTTCGCTGAGGGGTTTGGAGGATTTTCACCTACTTCCAATTCATGTTCTAAAGATTTGATTGCTAGTTGTAATGTCTCATTTGTATACAAACTTCTCCCTTTAATAAGATTTTCAGTTGCATACGCTCTATCGAAAGATGGGGATAGACCACCGTATACAATTCTTGAATCTAAGACTTTGTTATCGTCATTGCTCAATTTGTAAAGAAATCCAGCATTTACAAGCGCGTGTGCATTTTGAGAGCGTGGCATTATCTGTAATATTCAATATCCAATTATCCAAAACTCTGATACCTAATAAGGTTTAGCTTATGAAAAAGTTACAAAAATGTAATTTTGATCTTCAATAGTAGGTACTACAGCACAATTGCTGTGTTTATTATCATCGTCTTTTATTCTTTGTCGGATATAGCAAGCGTTGTTGCATTATATGGACGTAACTCTTGTGACAACAATAAAAATACTACGCCTCGAATATAAAGTACAGTCAATATAAGTAAGTACAAAATTTTCAAATGATGTTGTTTGCAGAACGCCAGCCACTGCGGTTGTACGTAATTCATCATATCAGCCACACGACACCCACTGCTGGGTATAGGCCTCGCCTAAGGATCTCCACGACGATTGGTCCTGCGCTGCCTGCATCCACTGGCTTTCCGCGACCTCCACCAGATCGTCGGTCCCCCTTGTCGGGGGCCTACCCACGGAGCGTCGTCCGGTGCGCGGTTGCCATTCCAGAACCTTTCTGCCCCAACGGCCATCGGTTCTTCTCGCTATGTGTCCCGCCCATTGCCACTTCAGCTGAGCAATTCTTCGAGCGATGTCGGTTACTTTAGTACGTAATTACTGTGAGGAAAAGACAAAAACATACTTTATATGTAATCAGTTGGTGTTGATCAGAGAGTGGTGGTAGCATTAAATTGTAAATAACTTTCCTTTTCATATCTGTATCAACGAACTTCGTTAAACTAAGAACTTCTGATTCCATTCTTGAATCCACTGTAATTAAGTATAGCCATAGTTAACAAAACATAATAAAAAGATCAATTAAAGTCTTTAATACAGTATTTTTATACGCACAAATTGTTATTTCAGCTCCAACAGTTTCAAATAGGAGAAAAAGATCTGATGGGAATTCTTTGTGGTTGTTCTTCATCATCAAATTGCCTGCAATGGAACCCAACTAAAAGTTTTACTAGTGAAAAGCTTTTCTGGGAATTAATCAACATTTTAAACCTATTATACTTACATTTCTTACGGGGATATGAGCAACTAATTCCAAATGCTCGTAAAACTTTTCTAGATAGCCAAAATATTCTTCAGAAGATGCAACTTTCTTAAATATATCCATCATACCGCTAAGAGTTGTGCCAGCACCAATAACCAAATTTTGATCCATTGTGTAATTCGTTAATTCCTTAATTTTACTTACATCTATCAAAACTCGAGGATACTCTTCAATGGGATATGCACCTTGAAATTTAATTTAAATCATGGAGAACATAAGTCATTCCTACTTAATTAAAATCTTATTTTTCTTACCTTTAGCAGTATTACCCGCTACCAACATATAAGAATCGTCTCCCTCTTTTTCCAATATATCAAATATATCCTTTACATCTTTCACACTATACCATACTTTTCCATCTGTTAAATTGAATTCAGTTTTGGTTTTATTTCCTACATCTGATTCATTAACCACGTACCAAATACCGTTGTCAGCTATTTTACATAATTCTTTTGTTTTGTTACATATTATAGCATCTAGATTTTCGATGTCTGTAATAGGTTCGGGAGAATCTTTAGCAAACTTTTTAAATGCTTCTAGTATGGGACGATATCCAGTACACCTGCAAATATTACTTCCGAAAGATTTTTCGATTTCAAGCATAGTCAAATCTTGTTTAGATTTTAGAAGACTGAAAAAAATGTAAGTAAAGTAAATAAGTATCATATCTTTAACTAATCGATTCACACCGATATGCGACAGTCACATGATTTGAATTCAAGCAATCCTCATGGAGATACGTGGAAGATCTATTTCCAGCAGTGTGTGTCATAGGGCTTATGTAATGATTGCTAAGATCTTTTACTTAAGTATGAAATTATGGTCAAATAACACTTTCCAAATCTTATTAGATAGCTTAGTGTAGGTAACGGTTCCATTACGGCAGTAAGTAAAACTGATATCTGTCGTACGTATCCAGGCACTTTTATGACTTTGGTTTGACCTAGAGAAGTCTACTCGCAACGTGATCTTGAACTTTAATCTGGCTCTAGAGTAAATTATGTCATTCGACGGCAATCTTAGTGTATCCAATATCGAGTGTAAAATCTTAAGTGATGTCCTTCGAAATGTAATTAAAATAGGAGCATCACCTGTACATAGACATAACCCAACCAGGAGAGCAGTAACCACATTGCGTTCCATTGCCTTCTGCAAGTGCCTTCTGAATGAGATGGTATCCATTGTGCTTGTTGCCCAATTCCTCTATAGTCGTGATGTCCCAGCCTTTACACGACATCACCGATACGAGACACTGTCAATAAAAAAGCAAAAATAAACTATTGAAATCTCGTCATTATTGTTCAAACATATACGAGACTTTTTATACCTATACATATTTAGTCTTAGAGAATTTATAAAACTAGATGAGAAATAGCTAGATGTTTTTTCCGTTGATCTTGGAGACAGTGGTGATGGTAGGTATACGCACAGTACCAACCTACATACAGCAATGTCTGTAGCGTGCGTGATGCATAACTACTTACCTATACACCGTAAATTTATAGTCATCTACCAATGAAACATGTTTGCCAAAGAACCATGGTCCTCCCACAGATAATTGACTTACCCGATCTTGGAAATTGTGGTGACAGTGTAAATGAGCGAAACATGGAAAATGTGAAATTTCTTCTTCTACCTAGGTATTAAAATAAATAATACCCGATACCCGGGAATGAAAAAACCCCGGGTACCCGAAAAACCTAGTCTACACCGAGGGCTAAAGAGTAGAGATGCTAGAGGTAAGATCTGTGGCCCAAGTCTGCTATTGTTAACGTCATAATTGTGTTTCAATCGTGTTTAAGTTGTAATGCTTTTTGACACAGTTCTCGTTTCTTAAATACAAAACTGAAACACTGACTTGGGCCCCTGAAGTATCGAACAAATTCCACCGTATCAAACCGTATTGTGTACCCACCGAGTTGACTGCTCGTGGGGACTCTCCAGGGCCAGTGGTGGCGGAGACGATGCAGGCACCGCAACCTCCTTCGCGGCACATGTAGGTACTTTGTGCCGTGTAACTCTAGACGGAAGCGCAGGTAATCCAGCAGCGCTACTAGAGGTAAGATCTTAAGAATCAAAAGTCCACCGCATCAAACCGTATAGTGTACCCACCGAGTTGACTGCTCGGGGAGTCTCTCCAGGGTCAGTTGTGGCGGAGACGATGCAAGCACCGCAGCCTCATTCACGGTTCACGGCACATGTACTTGATGCCGTCAAGTGCCGTGTAACTCTAGACGGGTGCGCAGGTACCTATTCTAACAGCGCTACTAGAGGTAAGATCTGAAGTATTAAACCGTATTATATACCCACCGAGTTGACTGCTCGTGGGGTCTCTCCAGGGCCAGTGGTGGCGGAGACGATGCAGGCACCACAGCCTCCTTCACGGCACATGTACTTGGTGCCGTGTAACTCTAAACGGGTGCGCAGGTAATCCAGCAGCATCGTGCTCGAGCTCTCTTCGCTGCCCACTGATTATAGAAGCTGATTATAGAACCGACCTCCATAAAAAAATTTTCAGGTCAGTGCTTCGACTTCCCAAAGAGGGCTTTTCAAATTCAAAGTGACAAAAAAATAAAAATAGTGACTATTTGCCTCACTAGATGGCGTTGATGCAAAGAGAAGTGTCAAAATTGGCTTTTAGTAACTATTTGCCTTACTAGATGGCGTTGATGAAAAGAGAAGTGTCAAAATTTCCGTGCTTCGGATATTTAAAAGCACTCTATGTAGTGTTAAGTTAGTTGTTCTATGTCATATGAGTCATAATAATAATTGTTCTCTGGAAGGTCTGTTGCCATTATAATTGTTAATATGATTTCATTATGATTTATGAACCTTTTACTAACTGAACCTTCGTTTATTCACAGAACATAAAATCACTGTTCAAGGCCATAGTACCTAAGTATTGTTTTTTTTAAAATATGATTTAAAAAAATATATTAAAAAAAACTCTCCTAAAAACTACTCTTATCTACAGCAAACTTAAAAATTAAAGTAGTTTCTCACCTGAGTGTTTTAAACCGTTTATTGTAAAAGTTATTTTATCCATCGTGATGTTGCACAATCCAAATAATGAAACTCAGTAAAGCATCAATTAGACTACAGAATTTCAAGCGTGTAATTTCTAGCCTGTCCTGAAATTGAGTAAGACTGCGCACATTTATACCACACAATTTATCGCACTGTCATAGTACCTACCTAGGTAGGTACCTAAAAGTAAAGGAAGTAAGTCTCTAATATATTTTTCAACGTAGTCCCTCCTAGGTATTGGAGTTATTTACAGTGTAATTTTTGTCTGTGTTAAATTTTTTGTCCACATCCATCCACAACGATCTATGCATCCACACCCAAACCCAAACCGAAACTGGGGTCGTACCGGCTAACGCATCGATTATCGGAAAGTCTGCCGAGTTTCAACTTAAAACAGAAAAATCAAAGTAAGGAGTTTCATCTTGTACTTTCTGTTGACGTAATTTGGAAGATATCGATGTTCGTGTGACATCATGAATTGTGATTCGCCATTCTGACACAATTGGAGCTTGATTTATCTGTTTTAATTTGAAACCCGACAGACATTTCGATAATCGATTCGTTAGCCGGTACGGCCCCTGAAACCGTAGGTAACCGAAACCAAACCCAAAATTAAAACCAAACCCAAAATCAAAACCACAAACCAATACCAAAATCAAAACCAAAACCATAGTAAAAACAAAAAAGATTAAAAAAACGTGTTAAAAGCAACTTTTTGATATTTGAACTTATCTGGTTGCTTTTTTACTATGGCACAGTATTATTGTGAAATTGTGCTATGACAGTGCTGTCTGTCTGCCTCTGTCTGTCACATGAAAACCGTTGTTGACCTTGAGAACGCCTTTTATGCCTTAGGTCTAGAGATCACCATATTTATAATAGTTTCGGTGGTGCGGCAGGCTGATTATCTAATTAAAAACCACCTAGCGACCGGTTTTATTTGACAGATGAATGTGAAACATTGTTACTTCTTTCTGGGTTAAAAAAAATCATACTAAATAAAAGTAGCAATGTATCTCAAATGAAGCCGGTCGCTGTATAGTTTCTATTTAGATAATCAGCGGTCCCGTTAACTAGCAACCAAGGCAAGACTACAGTTGCAAAACTTCGGAAAGATTCCGAATTATTCCCGAATACTTCTCTGAAAGTTTCATTCAATCAGAATTTTTCAAAATAAAGATAAAATTATATTTTTAATTATGATAAAATTGGTCGGAGCCCATAGGCTTCAATTCAATTTTAGTCTTAGAACATAGGTCAATCTTGCTAGAAAATATACCCGCCCGACCGAGATGACGACGACAGACGAACGGTACGAACAAACAACTCGTGCGCGGTGCGTAGCGCCATCTAGTGGCGGGTGGCGGCGGCGCGGCGCGGGCGTAGCACGGCGGCGCGGCATCGGGGAGTGTCGGGTGGCGGGTGGCGCGGCTCCCCCTGGGGAAGTATTCGCCCGCACACCGCACCCCGCAGAGAAGTTTTCAGAATATTACGGAATAATTCGCGCTCTTAGGGAATATTTCGTTCGATCTGGTTTATTATAAAAATAACCTAATTAAGTATGTGCTTAGTGAATCTTTGATGATGATCGTGAATTGTTTTTTATTAAGGGTAAGTAAAGTTAAAATTTTTGATTTATTACACCTATGTAGAGCAAAATTATAACCATTTTTTTTTCGAGGTTTATCATAATATGGTTTAGTTAGCTATTGTCGTGTTCTACAGCTTTTTTGATTGCCACAGATAATAGTAGTGGTAGGTAGGTACTCTTCGTGCGCGAGTCCGACTCGTACTTGGCCGGTTTTTAGTGAATGTGGCGCCCCCACTACATTTATTTTTATTACTCGTAAACCAAGTCAATATATAAAAAAAAATTGAAAACCAATTATTCTATGGTGAAAACCATTGGTCGGCGCGGTCCGGATGCGGACCGCGGTCCGCGATTTGGTGACCTCTGCATTCTGTTTTGGATATTTTTAATTGGGTGACTGGAAATGATAGAATGGGGAGGCTCGGGGGTGCACTTAAAAAAATGTGTAAGTATTTACATTACATCATCATCATCATCATCATATCAGCCACACGACACCCACTGCTGGGTATAGGCCTCCCCTAAGGATCTCCACGACGATCGGTCCAGCGCTGCCTGCATCCACTGGCTTTCCGCGACCTTCACCAGATCGTCGGTCCACCTTGTCGGGGGCCTACCCACGGAGCGTCGTCCGGTGCGCGGTCGCCATTCCACAACCTTTCTGCCCCAACGGCCATCGGTTCTTCTCGCTATGTGTCCCGCCCATTGCCACTTCAGCTGAGCAATCCTTCGAGCGATGTCGGTTACTTTAGTTCTCCTGCGGATCTCCTCGTTTCTGATTTGATTACGTAGGGAAACGCCGAGCATGGCTCTCTCCATTGCACGCTGAGCGACCTTGAGCCTCCTTATGAGACCCATAGTTAGCGGCCACGTTTCACTGCCGTAAGTCATCACTGGCAACACACACTGTTCATAGACTTTCGTCTTGAGACACTGAGGTAAGTCGGACGCGAAGATTTTTCGAAGCTTCCCGAATGCTGCCCACCCGAGTTAGATTCGGCGAGAGATCTCTTTCTCGAAGTTGTACCTACCTAACTGGACTGCCTGTCCTAGGTATACGTAATGGTCAACAACTTCAAGTGTAGTGTTCCCAACATGAACTGGAGAGGGTACAACATGGGCATTTGACATAATTTTCGTCTTTTCCATGTTCATCCTAAGACCCACTCTTTGGGAAGCACTACGGAGATCTTCGAGCATTGTGTTCAGGTCTTCCATGGTCTCAGCCATAAGGACTATATCATCGGCAAAACGAAGGTGTGTTAGGTACTCGCCATTAATGTTGATGCCGAGTCCTTTCCAGTTCAAGAGCTTAAAGATGTCCTCCAACGCAGCTGTGAACAGTTTCGGAGAAATACCGTCTCCCTGTCTCACACCACGCTGCAGTTGGATAGGATTTGTGGTTCTGTACTCGGATCGTCATGGTGGCATTTTGGTATAAGTACCTCAACACCTCGATATACAGTCCACTTGGCACCTTTGGAGAGACTGCAGCACCGCCCAGGTTTCAATCGAATCAAAGGCTTTCTCATAGTCCACGAACGCCAAGCAAAGTGGCTCATTATACTCCTCGGTCTTCTGTATAACCTGCCGCAGCGTATGGATGTGGTCTATAGTGCTAAAGCCTTTTCGGAACCCGGCTTGTTCGGGAGGTTGGAAGTCGTCGAACTTGCGAGCGAGACGATTCGTAAGGACTCTCGAAAACAACTTATAGACATGACTCAGAAGCGAGATGGGTCTATAGTTCTTTAAGAGGGACTTGTCACCCTTTTTAAAGAACAAGATCACCTCACTTATGTTCCATGTCTTTGGCGTTCTGCTCTGGACGATAACGGAATTAAAGAGCTTCTGGAGGACTTTGAGTATCGGCTTACCGCCCGCTCTCAGAAGTTCTGTAGTGATTCCATCGTCACCCGCCGCCTTGTTGTTTTTCAGCTGTTTGAGAGCCATACTAATCTCGTACAGGCTGACGTCCGGGATATCTTGGGTATAGTGTCGGGTAAGCTTGGCTCTGGGGTCTTTAGCCTTGCTTTCAACAGGTGTCTGCGTGGAATATAACTGCCCATAGAAGCTCACGATCTCCCTCAGGATTTCAGGCTTTGATGAAATGATGCGTCCGTCGTCAGTTTTCAGCTTCGTCATCTGGCTTTGCCCAATAGACAGATCTCTCGCGAACACTTTGGAGCCTTTATTCCGCTCGATGGCCTCTTTAATACGATTTGTATTAAAATGGCGAAGGTTGCTCGTCAAAGACTTAGATATCTGTCTATTAAGCTGCCGATAACGATTAGCATCTACTGAACTCTGGAGCCTCATTTCACGTCTCTGATCCATGAGTAGGAGTGTGAGGTCGGAGAGTTTCTTTATCTCGGGACGGCGGGTCTTAAAGAGCTTGGACCCTACCGTACGGACAGTATCTACCACCATGTTGTTTAGATCGTCCACATCTATGCTGTTCTCAAGGGCTTCGAAGCGGTTTTGGAGTTCGAGTTGAAAGCTCTCGGGGTTTTGAATATGGGCCGGCAATGGTCGAATTGTTGATTTTATCAGTCGAGATCTTTCCAGCTTTGGGTTGATATTCAATGTGCCACGTACCAATCGGTGATCGCTCCCCGTCTTAAAAGCGTTGATCACAGTGACATCATTGAATATTTGCTTTTTCGTCGACATGATAAAATCTATCTCATTTCTGACTTTACCGTCCGGACTGACCCAGGTCCACTTCCGGCTTTCCGGCTTTCTGAAGAAGGAGTTCATCATAAAGAGGTTCTCCTTCTCCATAAAGTCAGCCAGCATCTGGCCTCTGTCATTCCGTTGCCCAACTCCAAATTGCCCCACTCTCAGCTCATCACCGCATCGTTTCCCCAACTTTGCATTGAAGTCCCCCATCACAACAGTGTAGTGGGTTTTGTAGCTATACATGGCTTTAGAGATCTCCTCATACATAGCCTCCACTTCGTCATCTTGGTGTGTCGAGGTCGGTGCGTAAACCTGTATAACATTCAGCGAACACCGTTTGGATATTCTGAGTATAAGGTACGCCACCCTGGTCGACACACTTCCGATGGTAATCACGTTGTTGACAAGGGACTTGTGGACGATGAACCCGACACCACCTTGGGACTGTTGGTCGCCCTCCCGGTAGTAAAGCAAGTTACCGGAGTTGAGGATTATCGAGTCCTCTCCCGCTCTTCGGACTTCAGATAACCCGATAATGTCCCAGTGTACCTTGCTGGTAACTTCTTCCAACTCGGTTAACTTCGCGTCGGTCCTTAGTGTGCGCGTGTTATAGGTTGCCAGGTGCAGTTGTCGTTGTTTTTGGTAGCCGAGCCGCACCCGGAGATTCTTAGCACCCCCTGCCCCGCCGTTACCGTAGCCGCTACCGTAGCTAGGAATAGCGGGGCTGCCGGGGACTGGGGGCCAATTTTTTGATCCATTGTGCATGAGGGGGGGCGGGGGGGGTTTGCCATAATCGCCACGCTTGGCAGGCGGGTTGGCGATCGCAGTAGGCCAAGGTTTTTTGGAGACGCTGCTGCCCGTCTCTTGAAGGCTATGCTCCCTTAGTCGCCTTTTACGACACCCACGGGATGATAGGGGGTAGTGCTATTCTAAGCCGGCACATACACGGCATTTACATTACATAAAAGGAGTAAACACAAAAGCGGGGGGACGGGGGTGGGGGGGGCGCAGTCCTCCTGCAAGAAGACGATAGACTACACTGTATCTTGATCTTGGTATCGCACGCTTGAAATTATTTATTGTGTGCAGTACCGACGTTAGGGTAGGGCGCGGTTGGGCGCTGCCCAGTGCGCCCGCCGCACAAAGGGGTGCCATGCCATTCAGCTTTCTTTGCCTTACACGCACGCTCGCTCATTGAACGAGTCCTACTTCTATCGATTCAATTCAATTCAATTCAATATCTTTTTCCATAGAGCGACAATATCGTTATGGTGGCAGGCACCACTAGAATGCTGTAATACCATCACAGCAAGTTGTCCATATATTTCACACTGGACTGGCTGATGTCAAATATCGAGCCTACAGTTTTTTGTCATTTTGAAAAGCCCTGTGGGGGCTTTTCAAAACGACAAAAAACTGCCGAAATTTCATCGCTACCATGTGCCGTTCAAGATTTGGCCATTGTAAAAAAATCCTTATCGTATTGGGTTTGAATCGCAGATAGGGGGCACCACTAAATATGTCTCCCACAGGGCGCTGGTAGTGCTAAAACCGGCACTGTGCGTGGTCTAATTGATGCTTAAGTAACAGCAACATTAACTTTATCAATGCTCTCGTTTATGTCACCCGCATAATAATGGTTTAAGTATGCATATTTCGCATAATATTGATAAGTACCCATAATACATTTCGATGTAAGTACCTAGATAATTTATGAAATGAGGGACGAGGGTGAACATTATTTTTAAGGATGACTATATATACTTATATAGGTACACAGGGTACACTCGACAGCACGTCACGAGCACGTCAGCTTTTATACAGTTAAACTACGAAAACAGCTTTTCTTTTCTTTACGTAGAGCATAAAGACGGTCTCAAGCAGGGTTACCTACCACCCGTCCCGATTCTGCAGGGACAGGGGCCCTATTTTTGAATCGCTCGTCTGGCGTCGAGCGCTCGTTTCTACTGATTTTCATTCGACAAATCAACTCAAATGTATGGGATGTCGAACGAAAATCAGTAGAAACGAGCGCTCGACGCCAGACGAGCGATTCAAAAATAGGGCCCCAGTCCCGATTTTGATGATTTGTCCCGCGTCCCTACGATTTCATTAGTGTTGTCCCGATTTTTCATGACAACATGCGATCAAAATCAAAGTGTTGATAAAAATGGGTCCAAAGGACAATAATTTAAATGCCTTATTTTGCGTTGTATCTCGCGCTTTAAGCATAGGTACCTACCGCATTCAAATGTTGAGCGAGGTATTTCCGATTTTCCCATATGACGCTTAAAATATGTTTTAATGTGAAAAATAGTTGCTCTGTAGATTTAATGAAAGCAGAATTGCAAAAGAGAGTGAGTACCATGTCTTGTTCGGAATTCGTAAATGTAAAAGACCCGTAATACAAAATATGCATGGACACATCGCCGCCCTACTACTTGAATAGCTAACCAATCGACCAGTGAGCAAAATTTACAGGAGACATTTTTATTTTATAGCTATAGTTATCAATATTATTAGAACTTTATTAAATTCTTTTCTGAATTATTAGAAACATGCAGTATTTAAGTTACATCCAAATAAAATAAAAAAGTATATATTGTATAGCGTGTAATCAGAGTTGCTATAGTTTGAAATAAAAAAGTCAACTTTGGTAAAATTGGTCGGTCGGCCATTCAAGCACTAGGGCGGCGACATAGAAACATACTTTCCATGGTTAAAATTTACTCTATGGCGAATGATGACTCAGAAATTTGCCTGGCGGAATGCACCCACTGTCAACTGCCCCTTGATTACGTAAGTCTGTTGTTGACAATTATCGATTGAAAGCGCAATTACATTGCTGCTTTAGTTAAGATAGTTGTCACATTGGTTCTTACTAAAGCAGCAATGTAACTACGATTGCTGTCAGAGTTCATTGCAACAAAGTTACATAATTAGCCCCTATTATGTCAATTGTCTGTCAATGTCAATGTCAAATAGTGATGGACGAATCGGGTATTTTTGGGGTGCGTTCCGTGGTTTATCGAATGCACTCGAGCGCACTCCGGTGCGTACTCTAACTGTTCCGTGGTTTGGTAAAAATTTTACTCTGACAGCCGTCAGAGCGTAGTTTCATCCGTTCCGTGGCTCGAAGCGCAGCAACGAAACAACCATCAAAATAGATGGTTGAAAAACAACACGGCTTCGGAAGCCGGCGCGCGGGCGTATTCATCAAGGCCACCGGTGTAACGATCCATTGCGATTTAATATTTTTTTACGTAACTGATGTTAAAATGATGAGCAATTGATGGTCTGTTTGAAGGTGTATCATTCGCCGTCATTCGCGCAAGGCTCAGTTTTAAGTTCATTCATGATATGTGTTAAGAAAAAAGTGTCGGTTTTTATACGGCCGTTGGCCAATCTCCTCTAGTCAAATGGCCAATATTCTATGCGTTTGAACGCTACGCTTAAAGCTTTGAAATAAGCAGTAAGTAAACTATATTATAGGCCACCGGCGGCGGCGGCCCACCCGGGGCCCCACCGCCTAACTCAAAGCGATGGCTATGCTCTATCCGTCCTTGTCATATCATAACACGATGACAAGGACGGACAGTGCACTGACGTCATTAATCAAAGCCAGAGTCAAAGCGAGAGAGTTAGGCGGTAGGCCTGCCGGAGTCCCATTTTTAATCAATCGCATATAAGGACGAGACCACATTGGCAAGATAGCCATTAGTTTGTTGTTATCAACTATGTATTGTATCATCATCTGAGTTGCGAAGTAGGAAGCTTCTGGGACATATGCCACCCTGAACATGGCCTCCGATCACAAAAAATAAATCAATTGATATTGATATTATGTACTTAAATGGTAAACAGGGTGACATAGCATCATCATTACCTGAACTATTATTTTGTTTTTCCTGTGTGCCCGCCCCACCCAACCGTATGCTAAAATATTTACGCATACGGACGCGGCTGCGTTACAAATCAGCTACGTAGTGTCTGTGTGTGTGCATCCGCCTTTGTATTTACGCGGCCAGAGGCCCTTTAACCAGCTAACTTTTCGAACTTCGGTGGGTCTTCCGGGCTTCAACTTAAAACAGATAAATCGAAGTAAGGAATTTCGTATTGTACTATTTACCGTAGTTATTTGGAAGATATCGATTTTCATGTGACATCATGAATTTGGGGTTCGCTTTTTTAGCCTAGCTAGGCTAACGCATCGAACTTCGGCAAGTCTGCCCGGCTTCGAATTAAAACAGATAAATCGAGCCCAAATCAGGCAAAGATGCTGAACCCCAATTCATGTCACACGAACATCGAGATCTTCCAAATAACTTCGGCAAATAGTTTAGTACGAAATTCCTTACTTCGATTTATCTGTTTTAGGTTGAAGCTCGGCAGACCCGCCGAAGTTCGAAAAGTTAGTCAGTGAGGCCCCTGATAAGGGCTCGATTTATTATTTTTATTTTATAATATTTGGGGGGCTTACAGCTAACGTTACAGAGTAGATACTTAAATAAAATATAAGAAGCCAATTACAAGCCTCCGCAGATAACAGTGAATATAGCTAATTATGCGCTAACTTCGTGATTAAACAGCTGATTTCAATCTACAATATTAAAAGAAAATTAAAATTAAATTTGTAATGAACTAAAAACTCTATTAACAGCTGACAGACTATCACAGAATAGGTCTAGAGCAGAGATGTCCCGCTTATAAATGCTATTAAACAAATTTATACTAGAACGAATATAATAAACATTTTTGTGGTGTACAGTATGGACGAATGGAGTGTGGAGTAGATTTCTTGGACGACAATGACGGGATGGTACATTCAACTTTAATTTAGAAACGAGTTCAGGGCAATCGACTTTACATTAAGCTATCTTCATTAAATAACGGAGATCAGAGACTTTCCTACGGGTCTCAAGTGGAAACAGATGGAAACGTGAACAACGATCCTCATAGGTCATAGCAGGTATTTTGAACTTAAAACACAGAAATCTAGTAAATTTATTTTGGATTCTCTCCAGCCTTGAGGCATGTATAGCATAATTAGGGTTCCAAATTTGACTGGCATATTCCAAATGACTCCTGACAAAAGCACAGTTGAGAATCTTTAGTGATTTCATTGTACAAAACGCCTGACTATTGCGGATAATAAAGCCCAGGGCCGCAGAAGCCTTTTTTACGATCCGGTCAATGTGATAATTATAGGATAGCCGACTATCCAAGTGTACACCAAGATCCACAGTACTATCCACGCGAAGTAATGGGGTATTGGCAATCGAGTAATCGAATTTCACTAGACTTTTTTTCCGAGAAAAAGTTAATACCATGCATTTGGATATGTTAAGGTGAAGACGGTTCACATTACAATAGTCAACTACCCTTAGGATGTCTTCTTGCATGAGGTGTGCATCAGACAAAGAATCAATCCTTTTATATATTTTCATATCATCCGCGAATACTAAAAATTTGGAATGTTTAAAGCATTTGTCGATATCATTGATGAAAATTACAAATAATAATTATCTGTTTTAATTTGAAGCCCGGTAGACTTGCCGAAGTTCAATGCGTTAGCCAGTACGACCCCAGCAACAGCATGGCTTTCGGGAATGTCCGCCAAGTTCGGTGACACTGACACAGTCGAAACTAAAAAACAATAGTTAATTGTTGTCAATGATGCGCATCAATGCACGGTGCGGTGCGATGCTAGGTTGCGTTCAGAGGCTTAGGGGTGCGTTCCGTGGCTTCGCTCGAGTGCACTCGAGCGCACTCCGGCACCCTGATTATCTAAAAAGAAACTATTTAGCGACCGGTTGCATTTGACATACATTGCTACTTTTCTTTGGTATGTTTTTTTTTACCCCAAAGAAAAGTAGCAATGTATTACGTTCATCTGGGGCCTTACTATGAGCTCTTATAGCAGGACTTATACTGAATGGCATTATTTTTTCGTACCATGACCTCGATTTAGCAGGCCTGCGAAGGGCCTGCTTTAATACACGCTCTTAAACCGTTCACCATTTTTTATGTATGGACGAAGCATACCACGACGCACGGTTTGACAGTTTGGGAGCTGTTTTATAGCGTCTGTAATCTCAAATAAAGCAATTCATAAAAAGTTCCTACGTGATCAGCTTTTTCAAAATTTTTTAGTGTATTTAGATAAGTTTGGTATGACAATTTTAATATATGTGAATTTATTTTAATGTTTATTATTTAACAGTGAATTATGGAACTTGATAAAGGCAACGCGACGACTTCCTTGTTGTTGAATATCACTAAAATAAAAAGAAAAGATGAGAGATGAGACCCCATAAATAAGTACCTAAATTGCATTACATTTTATGTTATTATGAATAATAATAATCAAATAAAGAAGAAAATGATTTATTTTATATCGATGTAATTAACAAACGAATGGTGTGAAATGATATTGAAAATAAAAAGAACTGAAATAATATAACTTTTAATTTGTTTTATTGACTTGCGACATTTTATTAGAGCACGCACCTAGTAAATCGCACTTAAAAATAAATACGAAGTTGTGATACTTTATTTGCAATGTTCTCATTAAACTAAAGTAAAATTAGAAACAGTAAAATTTAGAACGTCGCGGCAGACAGAGACAAACTATACCCGCCAATTGGTAATGCGCAAGAACCTTGTCACATTAACATCCACATCGACGTGATCCGCAACTAAAAATGCCATGAAATAAGAAAATTCTTAATAGGTAATCTAATATAATTATTATTTATTGAATTATTATTTTCAGTAAGATAGGGTCTAGGTATATCAAAAATTTACAAATTGTTTTTCGTTTTTGAGGTTAAAAACATGGCCGCCAGGCGCATTACCAATTGGCGGGGATAATAAGTGATAAATTGGGTGCATTCTGCCAGACCTGAGTCATCGAACGCCATAAAGTACATTTTTACCATGAAAAGTAAAATATTGAATATTCTAAACAAATTACTTTCCATGGTTAACAAATTTATGGCGATCGATGACTCAGACATTTATTGTCTTACAGAATGCACCCATCGATTTGTATAAGCTATCTCGTTTTCGCATCGTCTACAAAGCATTAGTGATCTGTGACAAAGCATACCAGAGACAAACTAACTGTTCACCTTGAGTCAAAACAATCTTTAAGCCGTTCACCTAAAAGACGGTCATGGTACCGATTTAAGCAATTTTGTTTAGGGCCTGCTTCTGAACTGAACGGCTTAAGGATGGTTTATTACATCGAAATGTATTACTACGTATAGAAAGGACAGATTTACGGCACAAATTGTCGCAGCGATTGCAAAGATGGCGGCTAAGCAACGCGCAGTGCGAGCGTGAGTTGTCAAAGAAAAAGTAGCATGCACACAGATGCGACACATTCTTCATAATGATTAGGATATACCTACTTGTTTAATAATATTGCATAAAATTATAGTAAAACCCAATTTAATTAGGTAAGAGGTGCATGTTAATACTTACTCGAAAAATAAAAGTAAAAAAGGAGGATGGGCATTTAGTACCCGCACTAATAACATTCATTTGGTGTCATCGATTAGATTTTTTTCCCATTCTGGGTATCAAAAATACTGAATATAGCGTACTGAAATACGAAGTCGGCGACGAACTGAGGGCGACTACAAATGTTGAAAATGGGTGACTTTAAAATACAAATTGAGTAACTAGTTTTTGAGAACGTGTGACCAAATTGCTACTTAGGCGACAACCTTAGGGCACACAAAATATTTAAAAGGAAATATTTAAAAGAAAATCCACGTTTTATACATTTTTGGTCCAAATATGAAAGTGCCGGCCAAAAGACCAAAGTGCTTTATTCTGATAGATTTTGTCCATCTAAGCATTTTTTATTATGGCACCGAAGCTGTAACACCGCTTCACATTTGTGTCAAAATGTATGAAAAGACAGACTTTTTGAACTCCATTAAAATTAAGTACAGCGGTGCTACAGCTTCGGTGCCATTATAAGAAATGCTTAGGCGGACAAAATCTATCATAATATGCTTTTTGGCCGAGTTTTTTACATTTGTGCCAAAATGTATGAAAAAACAGACTTTTTAAACTTATTTAAAATCAAGTATAGCGGTGCTACAGCTTCGGTGCCATAATAAAAAATGCTTAGGTGGACAAAATCTATCAGAATAAATCACTTTTGCTTTTTGGCCGGCACTTTCACATTTGGACCAAAATGGATGATGTCCTTTGGCATATATTTTATTTAAAAAAGGTCACTTGACTATTATCCTGATCAAGATGACAAAATACCATGTTGAGCAGCTTCAATCAGTCACATAGCTACCTACTTGGTATAATAGTTGCCCATCCAATGTTATAGGTATTACCTATGTAGCAGCTGTTGTCATTCACCGCAAATGCGTTGAATAAACTTACTACTGAATTCTAAATTCAAAAACTCATTGGTACACTTGTACTATTATGTATTCTGTGTTGGTACGTAGCGGGGATCGAACCGGCCGGCACAGCGCCTACCCAAATGGTAGTCAACGGCCTTAACCACTATACCACCGACGATGCCAAAACTTACTACTGATGTAGGTATACTACAGTCTAAAATAGCTGAATTAAGCATTTCGCAAACAAAAAATATAACAAAAACATATGTGTTGAATTTTTTTTTCTCTATAGAGATAAAAAAAGCGCAGTATACTGCCGAGTCAGATTTTGATGCCGCTTGCCGAGGTATCCGTACATAAATACAACAAAAGTGTCGCTATTGGTTCATAGACCACTTCCCGTACAAATTTTCCCACTCTCCTTTCTCATAGACAATTACTCTATCGAGCACTTTTACGTGCGTTTTTTTTATCACGATATATTCGTGCTGGGGTAATGTATACATTCGAACTCGCTATCTGCCTCGCCTGCCCCGGCACTCGAGCGGGATGAGTAATTGCGGCAATGGAGCACAGTTGTTCTGTGCATGGATGTGCCTCGACAGCAAAATATAGCAGGGATTTAAGATCAATAATCACTTTTAATTATTTTTTTGACAAGCCCATGGAATATTTTTCCACTGACACCGAAGTTAAGTACCTACCTACACGGGCGGTGGTGACGGTGTCGTCCCACCTACATCATAGGCGATTGTTAACGGTAATAGAATAATATACTTAAATTGTAAAACTGTGCTAGTTCACCTATCCTAGTTTTGTACCTACGTATACAATCTGTAATGGTTCACTTTTCATAATCTATGATTTTCATACAAAATGTCGGGTCAGTAGAAATAATGTATAAAAATTTGTTTTGGTTGGTTTATGTTGATGTTTTGTTTACTTACCGATGGTAAGTCACTCCACTATCTTTTTGCTTCACAGTGGAGTGATTTTTTCACGTCTTTAACACCCAGGACGGCATTTTTATCGGAACAATTACACCGTGCGTTCGCGGTGAGCGTTGGCGAGTGACTAAATGAGTTGAGGGCAGTTGCCCTCAACGCGTGGAGCAAAAATCGGAGCCGTAATGTCGTTTCTATGTAATACATTTCGATGGGTTTATTATTTGCTGATGGTAAGCCCCCTGTTAACTGCGACCGGTCGCTAGGCGGTTTCTAATTAGATAATCAGCCCGCGGTGCGCGCTCTAACCGTTCCGTGGTTTGGTGAAATTTTACTCTGACAGCTGTCAGAGCGTAGGTTCATCCGTTCCGTGGCTTGGAGCATTGCAACCAAACAACCATCAAAATAGATGGTTGAAATGAAAAACGCTCAGGGGTGCGTTCCTAAAGTTCGCTCGACGACGGACCTTCACTCCAAGGCGTGCGACGTTCGTCATCCGACGTTTACGAACGACATGTGTACTAGAATTATCTAATCCAGTTATTATCTTATTTTCTGATCAGTTGGAGAAAGATTTAATATGTCCAATAGATACAATGAGATAAAATTAAGTAATTCTGATCACCAATAACACTATAAATTAATTAAACAAAATCTCACAAAAAAAAAATACGTCCGACAAGTCAAACGTTTCCCGCCTTTTTTCCAAAACCAATGTTTATAAACAAAGAAGACGTGTCAACTGCCCAATAAAACGTCAGAGCGAATTTCACCCACCTATTTCGTGGGATGACCGGTGCGTTCGCCGGGAGACATTTACGAATGGTAAGAGTGATCGTCGGACGATTGCCTCGGTGGTTTTAGAACGCGTACTATGTCATCGAGCATCGTCGAGCGAACTTTACGAACGCACCCCTGACGTTTACCTTACCAAAATATGTCATTGTCATTTTGAAATTATTTTGTATTTTGATGTTTTTGTGTCAAAGTTTCAAAAATTTCATGGTTTCTACTCAAAAAACAGATTTTTATTTGATTTAGTTTAAAGGAAAGTTTAAACTATCCGTATTCTAAGTGGAAAACGAAAATTTTGTACCTAAAGAGGTAATAAAAACAACTCGATCGTTCCGTCGCTTGGTTGCAACCGGCATGGCAGCCCGGGGGCTAATAATCTATCGCAATCGCTTTCTTTCGTTTGACAGATGGATGTCACACATTGCTGCATTTCTTTGGTACGATTTCATTTGTGCCAAAAAGAAGCTTCAATGTGTTACATCCTGAAAGCGATTGCGATAGATTTTAAATTAGACAATAGAAAGGCAGATTATCTAATTAAAAATCACCTAGCGACCGGTCATAATTTCGGAATCGTCGCTGTCAAACTCGATTTCGTACCACCGATCGAGTTTCTACGAGTGCTGCCTCCAACGGACAACTAAAGAACTAAAATAAACGAGCACTTGCAAAGAAATGCTCCGAAATTGGTATTATCTAACTCAGAAACCGCGACGATTTCGCGATTTCTTCTGTCAAACAGAAACCAGACAAAACGTAATTTCTGATTGGTTTTCGTTAAATTCTTAGCCTTACCTTTAACCAAAATTAAATAAAATTAAAAACCTACACGGAATATGCAAATTGGAAGACGAAAAAATGTAATCAAAATTCGAAGCGAAAACAAAAAGGTTATGTTCACAGAGCACATATGGTCAGACACATATACAGTCACAGACTACTTTCGGTAAAAAGACTTTTCAGTCGCTCCCACCGGTTGCCAGTGGCGCTAGTTTCTATGGAGATCTTCACGAGCATAAACCGAGCTTAAACTAGTCAGCGATCGCATACATAATACCAAATCAGTGACTTGGTCGCGCGACGATTTCGAAATAATTCAGGAATCGAGATCGGTCGCTCATTTTAGATAATCAGCCTGCCGAACGGGTTAAAAGACATCAGGGGGCTTACCATCAGCAAATAAGAAACCGTTCAGTTCAAAAGCAGGCTTTAAACTGGACTGCTTAAGGCCTGCTTTCATACTAATCTTTGAGGTCATAGTACGAAAAAGTGAGGCAGTTCAATATAAGGCCTGCTATAAGAGCTCATAGTAAGGCCCCAGGCAAATATACCTTTGACAAAAAACCCAAGAATGTATAACATTTTGTTTTTTCCAAAATTAAGACTTGTAATTAGTTAGTCATAAAAAATATTCAGATTTTAACAAAGCTTTATATTTTGAGAGTTATTTGTGTTTGAAACTTATATTTTTGGTGACCCCGACACTATTACAGCAACACCAGTTACACGACCAAAACGTTTTGATAACTGCGCTAGTGATTAATCGGTGTTCTACGGAAATACCGAAATGTACTAAAAAGCATAAAGTCAAGTCTCCACCGACAGTTTTTTCGAAAAAATTTAACAAAATCTATCAATCAATACACAAAGTCAGGTTTTTTTGCTTTAGAACCAAGACGGAAGAAGTGTGCATATGTCGTAACAAAACGCTGTTTGATAGTTGATTGACAATGACAGTTAACTGACAGTAAAAGTGACAGACCGCCACAGGCCGACCAATCGGCTTTCGCGTTTTGACCATTGACTGTCAATGTCAGTCATTCAAGATTACATTGATGACATGGAAGCCACAGAGTATCAATGACAAAGATGTCTTTTTAATCGAAATACTTCCGATTTTTCAGTAATTAATTTAAGCGAAATGAAGGAGTTTAAAAATAAACTTGCTACTGTTTTATTATTCTAATAATACATATTGCTTAAATGTAACAGAATTATTCTTATAAATACACCTTTGGGTCTGATGTGCCTGATGTCCTTTCTAAAACTACATCCAAAGCGACGACGGAACGCAGCCCTTACTCGACTCGACTCGACTATTTGTCGACCACTCGCTCATCACTACTAATCTAATGTCAAACTCAAGAGTAAAAAAAATCCACTGAGACAGAAAATAAATAAAGTAAACCGCCTTTCGGTTATTTTTGTGACGAACAAATTACAAATTCAGTTTTTAATGTTGTAAAATAAAAAAGCATAAGCTTTTATTGAAAAACACCTGACATATCTATATGTTACTGCATTGAACTCAAATTCGTTTCAAATCTGGATGAGAAAATAATGATTGCGGCGTCAGAACCCTTGGTAATGTTATTGTTTACTTCTAATATTTCTTACAATTACAGTTGATAGAAAACTGATTTCCGTCCGTGACTACGTTCTACGTTCCACTTCTCGTGGGTATGTATGAAGGTGACAAAATATAACGTCACAGTGATAGTACAACCTATTCTAAGCATATTCTAAGATTTCTAAGGTTACAACCCAGTCAAGTTTACTCGGCACCTGAGTCGAATGCGTCGTTTTCGTATATTTGTTCACATATTGTGGTTTAAGTGCTGTTCTATAATTCCACTATTATATTGCCTATTTAATCTAAACCATTTCAAAGTATCAGACCAAAAAGTTGTCTCGTGTGAGAAAAAATAATTCGAGCCAGGTGCCGAGTTAACTGGGTTGTAAGTAGATAGGTTCTCATGACTGTAGGGTTACCATCCAACCGAACAACTTTCATCCAAAAATCAGGATTTTCAACCCCTTGTGACTGGATTTCCAAATTTTGGTCCTGTCCTGATAACCATGAGTGCGATGTCTAAAATGCAAAATGACTTTGTAGCAAAGCAAAGCACATAATGCCTTAAACATAATGCCTAAAATGCAAAAGCCTAAGTAGCACAATTCCTATGTTTCTATTGGTGAAATAATGTATGAATTTGGATGATTTGTTTCGGAGATTACTTACCGCATACATCGTACTTACAAACTTAACCTCAAATTATACAAGTAATGCAAATTACTTGTTCTTCCTTCCCTTTTCATAATTGCACTCACTTCCCTATTTTTCATTTCTTCTATTTATTTTTCACCCAAAGGTTGCCTGGATGAGATTGCTGCTTTGCTTAGCAATAAGGCCGTCTCTTATATACTTTCTTTAAGTTTCTTCTTTGCATATTGTCCTCCTTTCTGTAATATGTTTAATATTAGTAATAATAAAAATAATTTATTGTCTTTTTTGTTTACATGGATACATGAGTTAAAATAATACAATCCATGATAAAAGGAGATAGCTCAGCTTGTGTTGGTTTTAACCTAGATCTTGACCAACACTGTTTTTCAGCGATACTCTCAAGTCAAAAACAGGCCGTACGCTGAAATGAAAAACAGGCTAAGTGCATATTCTTAACAATGCTACTTGGCCCGTTTTTGACTTGAGCGTATATTCACTTCGCCTGTTTTTGACTTGAGCGTATCCGTGCAATAAAGCATAATTTATTATGATTATTATTATTATTATTATAAATTCCCAAAGCAAAGTAATAGGTAACTAAACTGTTTTCCACTTCCTCCATCAATGCCTATTTCATTAAGTCGTTTTTTGCAGGAGTTTGTGCCTCATGGCAGGACTGTAATAGCAAAACACCCAGGGCAAGTGTACGGCAAGGGCCCCAACAGCTCGGCTTCGGAGAACTCTTTGCTCTACAAGTTGACAAACTTTGCTATCAAAGATGAAACCTTGCTGGAAGCCAGAGAAGCTGATGATAAAGAATTTTGGTGCATCCGGGAAGTCTATTATAGAAGTACTGATGGTAATAGTCGTTTATTGATTTAAATTTCCATGGTTATTGACGTTAATAGAATAAACTATGTCGGGATTTACACCATGTACCTGTTTATTTTTGAGACTCCGATATTTCGGCGCAGTTGCATGCGCCATGATCACGGAAGAACTGTCGATTGTTGCGTGCGGGTAGATGTTATTGGCAGACGAATCGGTCTACCCTCCGTCTAGTTCTTTTATTACTACGTTCGATACCGGTACCACTGTCTGCAAACTCACTATTCACTCGAATTTGTTCTCGACACACGACACTCACTGTATCTGTACGCGAAATGGCACTTTTTTTATTTTTGTTGTTTTTACACAACCGGACTACTGGATTCCAGACACTCGACAATTTAAACCCATCCTCACGATTGAAATTTTTGTATTTGGTTATTTCAATCGCTTCCCTGACCATTCTTGGTATGTAGTGGCGTTCTGTTGAAATAATCTGGGGGTTATGTAACTCGATCCAGTGATTTGTGTCCGAATGAATTAAATGTTCAGCAATGGCCGATTTTTGCGTATCGTTGTTTTGGACCGCTTTTATGTGCTCCTTTATACGGCATACAATTGTGCGTTTAGTTTGGCCGATATATGAGCTACCACAACTGCAGTCGATCTTATAAACGCCAGGTTTCTCCAAAGGAAAACTATCTTTCGGGGACCGTAGACATTGCGATACCTTTTTCAAAGGAGTGAAGATAGTTTTTATTGCGTACTTTTTCAAAATATTTGAGACCTTATCTGTCACTCCCTTTACATATGGCAAAAATACTGGCTGTCTATCTACATCCTGCCTCTGTAACTGGTGCTTTTTCGTGTGTCTAGGTGGAAGCTTTCCTGAATATCCATTGCTCTGCAGGACATGGCGCACGTGTTGTAACTCTTTGTCCAGGTGTTCATCATCACAAAGATCATATGCACGGTTTGTTAGTGATGCCACGACAGAGTTTAGGTGTCTAGGATGATGATGCGAAGTAGCTTTGAGGTAACGATCTGTGTGTGTGGGTTTTCTGTATACAGAGTGGCTGAGTGTACCGTCAGCGCGCACATTAATCTTGACATCTAGGAATGCTAACTCTGTCGTGGCATCACTAACAAACCGTGCATATGATCTTTGTGATGATGAACACCTGGACAAAGAGTTACAACACGTGCGCCATGTCCTGCAGAGCAATGGATATTCAGGAAAGCTTCCACCTAGACACACGAAAAAGCACCAGTTACAGAGGCAGGATGTAGATAGACAGCCAGTATTTTTGCCATATGTAAAGGGAGTGACAGATAAGGTCTCAAATATTTTGAAAAAGTACGCAATAAAAACTATCTTCACTCCATTGAAAAAGGTATTGCAATGTCTACGGTCCCCGAAAGATAGTTTTCCTTTGGAGAAACCTGGCGTTTATAAGATCGACTGCAGTTGTGGTAGCTCATATATCGGCCAAACTAAACGCACAATTGCATGCCGTATAAAGGAGCACATAAAAGCGGTCCAAAACAACGATACGCAAAAATCGGCCATTGCTGAACATTTAATTCATTCGGACACAAATCACTGGATCGAGTTACATAACCCCCAGATTATTTCAACAGAACGCCACTACATACCAAGAATGGTCAGGGAAGCGATTGAAATAACCAAATACAAAAATTTCAATCGTGAGGATGGGTTTAAATTGTCGAGTGTCTGGAATCCAGTAGTCCGGTTGTGTAAAAATAAAAAAAGTGCCGTTTCGCGTACAGATACAGTGAGTGTCGTGTGTCGAGAACAAATTCGAGTGAATAGTGAGTTTGCAGACAGTGGTACCGGTATCGAACGTAGTAATAAAAGAACTAGACGGAGGGTAGACCGATTCGTCTGCCAATAACATCTACCCGCACGCAACAATCGACAGTTCTTCCGTGATCATGGCGCATGCAACTGCGCCGAAATATCGGAGTCTCAAAAATAAACAGGTACATGGTGTAAATCCCGACATAGTTTATTCTATTAATAGTCGTTTAGTTACATTTTTTGAGTTTATGCCAGCAGCGGTACGACATCGCCTTGCCATAGTAAGCCCTCGGCTGGCCGTGCAGCTAGCCGATTGGACGCACTTGCAGTTTAGTATCCGCCTCAAAATTTCATATAAAATGGAACCGATTGGTATTGTTATTGGTGATGGGCTCTTTTTTCCGCATTTAGACTCCTATTTGGTCCGTTATGCGTGAACACAGCATTGGTGTGGCTAGTCAAGCCATCCCAGCTCCTTCCAGAAGCGCAGAAGCCTCCTGGGGCGTTCACAGGCTTCTAGGAGCGACCTCACGTCTTTGAGGATTTCTGCCCGGTGTGCGGCCAACCCCACGCACTCCAGGATCACGTGGGCGGCTGTTTCCTCTGCGTCCAAAATGGAACCGAGCAGTTGGCCATCCCTGCGGTTGACTGCTAGTGCGTAAGAAGGCTCACTCACCTCAATAATCATGCCTTCAACCATGCCTGTTTACAATGGCTAGGCGATGTCGTCGCCCCCCATAGTATGGATATAGCGATTTATCCCATTTAGATTTCGACAGATGTGATATTGTTTATAGTGTATCAAATAAATAAATAAATTAAAATGTCTATGACAACAATTTCAGACATGGAAGATGAACCTACTCAATCACAAAAAGATCCAAAGTATGACTATATTTCTGAATCATTCAGACCCCCCAGTCGTCTTAAGACTGATTTCAACA
This sequence comes from Agriphila tristella, assembly GCA_928269145.1. Taxonomy (NCBI): domain Eukaryota; kingdom Metazoa; phylum Arthropoda; class Insecta; order Lepidoptera; family Crambidae; genus Agriphila; species Agriphila tristella. The sequence goes on from OV743444.1 coordinate 11,739,875, forward strand.
TTTCAATCAAATCGGAGATACTCAGCGGTGCAAAAAAAGTAGAAGCAGAATGTGCAAATTCAGCTGGAACCTCTAGAGGCGGGAGTGCTAACAGTTCGAGTAATATGTCGAAAAAATTCAATCTCAATAATGGCCAGAGCAAAAGTTTTAAGAAGCGACCTCTTAATCATAACACTGACAGCTCATATGAAGAGGAACTGTATGTAAAAGGATGTACAGCAGTGTGGTCTAAAGGTAAATGAATCCTACATATTTGTAATAAAGTTGAAATTAATGATTCAAGCAATATTGTTCGTCTTTTGGGTCTTCCGGTTCCGGTCGCCTTGACAGTAAAAAGTGTAAATAACCACTCCCGAATTAGAAACAAAATAGTGCAAAACATCTGCTCCAAATTAGTGTTGAAGTGTACCAAAACATAATCCTAAACCTAAAGTTCGTTTCTAAATAATCAAAACTAAACGAAAAGTTCTTAAATAAACTAAAAACTCATACAATAAAACTGAAGTGACATTAGAGAAAACAAAATACCCTCGAAAGTGTTTAATTAGATTTCCGGTCACTTGTCATCTCATAGACCAGTGGACACATTCCAGCAGGCTAATCGATAAGTCATCGGTCGGCATAGACACCCTTACACAGAGCAGCAACTGTCAGATTTAATTACCAGCATAAAAAGTGTTACCGTGAAATAAAATAACCCTACCAGTTATTAAAAATGGACCCTCAATTTAAACTGATATTGGAAAAAATGGAAGAAATGAAACTCGAATTTAAACATCAAACTGAAACACTAATCGAAACATTTAATACTAATCTTTCTAAAACTATAGATGAACTTACGCCACTGGTGGAAGAGAATGAAAAACTCAAGCAAGAAGTAATAAATTTGAAATCTAGAGTACAAAACTTAGAAAGAGATGCAAGGAAAAATAATGTCATATTACATGGCGTTGCCGAAAATGAAAACAATGCAAATGAACTCAGAAATAACGTTATCCAGATCCTAAACGAAACCAGCAAAAAAAATAAAGAAATACAAGAATGGGATAAATGGGAAATTAGCAACCTGATGAGAATTGGAAAGAAAGATGATAAGAAAAACAGACCAATTTTAATAACTTGTACCTTAACATGGCGCAAATACGATCTATTAAAGAACAATAAAAACTTTCCAACAAATATATATGCCACTGAAGACTACCCAAAAGAAATCCTAGCATTGAGAAAGGAGCTGAAACAAAGAAAAACGCAAGAAGAAAAAAACGGGAATATAGCGTTCATTAGATATAATAAACTTATTGTGAAAAACAAAGAAGCAACAGAAATTAAAAGGAAAAGATCACCTTCAAAGTCACCGTCAACAGAAGTCAAAAAGGATGAAGTAAACAAAGAAAAAGAAGCACCCAAAAAAATCAACAAAACACACGAAATATTTCGTTCCAGGGCAAACTCAACCCCTTGCATTGGAGGAAAAAACAGCTCATAAAAACATCAACCAACTTCAAACCGGAAACCAAACACTCATCACAAACAACAAATATCACAGAAACAACCACACATTCCCCAAGCCGGTTGGTCACCGTGGGGAATTAGACCAATACCCTCCACACAAAGAACATGAAAACAAAGATCATGAAAACAAAAAACATGAAAACAAAAAACAAAAACAAGAACTAATAAAGATATGTACCTACAATGTAAGAACACTCTCATCAGAAGAAAGATTTCTTGAATTAACACACGCCATAGAAAAAATAGATTGCGACATTTTAGGACTTGCAGAAGTAACGAGAATGGGATGTAATATTGAAGAGTACATAACAAACTTCATAGGCATATCGGAAAGAGTGACTGTATTGCAACTTAAACTTGGAGACGAGGCTATAACACTGATCCAGGCGTACGCCCCGACAGAAAGATCAACAGATGAAGAAATTTGACAATTCTATAACGACTTAAAAACAGCAAACGATATGTCAGAAAAAACTACACTGGTAATGGGCGATTTTAATGCAAAAATAGGACATCCAAAAGCCCATGAAGATCTTATAATGGGAAAATATGGCTACGGAAGTCGAAATGAAAGAGGTGAAAAATTTATTGAATATGCCAATGAAAATAAACTTTCTATAATGAATACATTTTTCAAAAAGTCACCGAGTCGGAAATGGACGTGGCATGATTGCCACGTCCAGATACACGAACTAAAAATGAAATAGATTTTATAATGTTACACATTACACACAACCTAAAAGAATCACAAATGTTGAAGTCCTAAACCAAATACACTTTTCATCTGACCATAGACCAGTAAAAGCTTCTTTTCAAGTAAAAGCAACCAAACTAAGTAGAAAGTCATTCAAACCCATACCGAGAACACCGAAAACCGACGAAGAAATAACAACATACTTAAACAACTTAAAAGAAAATATACAAATGAATCTAGAAATATTACAACACTCTAAAGATGTCGGAACATACTCTAACAAACTAGAAGAAATCATAACAACAAGCTTGAAAATGGAAAAAAGAAATCTCAAAAATAATAAATACAGAATAATGAGTGAGAAAACAATAAACTTAATAACCAAACGTACAGAACTAATCAAAACCAAAAATAAGAGCAAAAAACAAAAAGAAGTACTAAAAGATCTGTTCAAAAAGACAAACAAATCTATTAAAGAGGACTACAAAAACTACAGACAGAGAGTAATCCAAGAAAAACTAACAAAATTTCGAAGCTTAAAACGAGCGTATAAAGACACATAAAAACTTAAAGACACATAAAACACATAAAAAATGGATTCAAAAACTAAAAAAAGGAAAAAAAGAAACAAAATCCCGAAATGATATTATGAACTGTGCCACAGAATTTTATACACAATTATATAAAAAAACAAAAGAATACATAGAAAATGAAGAAATTGAACAACCGACAGAAAGAAAAAATCCCACAATAGATGATATAACAGAAACAGAAGTACTAACTCATATAAAGAAACTAAAATCAGAGAAGACCCCAGGCCCAGACGGCATTACAAATGAAGCGATAAAAATTGGTGCACCAATCATAACTACCTACTTAACATACTTGTTTAACTTAATTCTAGAATATGAAATAGTACCAAAACAATGGCTTCACTCAGACATCATACTACTTTATAAGAAAGGCGATCCCACAGACATTTCGAACTATCGACCAATAAGTCTACTGTCAAGCATCTACAAACTATTCACATCCATACTAACTGCAAGAATAGCTGCTAATATAGATAACCATCAACCACTAGAACAAGCTGGATTTCGTTCAAACTTCTCAACAATGGATCATATACACACAGTAGAACAAATCATCGAAAAATATAAAGAGTATAATAGACCATTGTATATAGCATTTGTAGACTATACGAAGGCCTTCGACAGCATTACACACAGTTCAATATGGAAAGCACTCAAGACATGTGAAATAAATAACAAATACATAAATATTTTAAAGAACATATACTGTAACAGTGTAAGCAAACTACGATTAGAAAACTATGGGAAAGAAATTAAAATAGAAAGAGGTGTTAGACAGGGAGGTCCACTGTCACCTAAACTGTTTATTGCCGTCCTAGAAGGCATATTCCAATCTATAAAATGGAAAAATAAAGGTATAAAAATACAAAATCAACACCTAAGTCATCTAAGATTTGCAGACGACATTGCCTTATTTGCAGAAACAGCTCCAGAAATAGAACACATGTTAAAAACACTAGACACACAGAGTAAAATAGTAGGATTACATATGAATCCTAGTAAAACGAAAATAATGACCAATTCAGAAGAGAAACCAATAACAATTGAAGAAAATAATATAGAATATGTAAATGACTATATATATTTAGGAAACAGGTATCATTCAGAGCAAATAGTAACGAAGAAGAAGTGGATAGAAGAATAAATTCTACATGGAAGAAATATTGGACACACAAAGAAATCTTAAAAGGCAATAGGGAATATGCATAAGTCACCGATTTTGATGAAATTGAGCTTGATCGCTGCGGACACTTATAAAAACATGATGGAACAGGAAAAAAAATAAAAAAAATGTATTATTTTAGTTTTATCACACGATGAAATCAGGGGAAAATAACGATATTTTTTTTTTCATTTTTGGATATAATGCACTTTACAGTCAGATAGAATATCCAATGAGAAATAATATTTTGTATGACACATATGTACTTAAACGCAAAATTTAGGGAGATAATTGAAGATTATTGGCTAACTCCATATTAAACGCGCCGAAACACACCTGAAACGTGATGTGTGACGTCACCATTTTGTATGGAGCGTTTTCGGCGGGTGCTGCTGCGCGCTAACTTCAAGTAACTATATCACGAGAAAAAAACGCAAGAGAAAAGTTTTAATATGACAGTTAATTTTCTCACGCATTATACTTTAGATTAAGATAAAAAAAAATTTTGATGCATATTCCCTATTACAATGTATCTCTGAAAAAGACAGTAGTAGACACATGCCTACTACCAAGTCTACTGTACGGATGTCAAACTTGGGTTTATACAAATAAAATAAAAAACAAAATTACTGCATGCCAGAGAGCAATAGAAAGAAGTATGTTAAAGTTGAGAAGGATGGACAAAATAAGGAGCACCGACATAAGGAGAAAGACTGGACTAAAAGATGCTCTGGAACAGGCCCTTAAACTCAAATGGAAATGGGCGGGTCACCTATCAAGGTATAACGACAAAAGGTGGACCCTCAAGTCCACTGGATGGACAGGACCTAAAGGCAAAATGAAAGTAGGCAGACCCAGAAAACGATGGTCCGACGATATTGTGTCCGTGGCAGGCAAGGACTGGATGGAAGAGGGAAAAGATAGAGAAAAGTGGAAAGAAATGGAGGAGGCTTATACCCAAACGGGATCCATGTCTTAAACTGAACTAACAAATACTAATAATTAGCATAAGTTTATTAACAAACTAACACAAATTGTTTAAATACAAACTTACATAGATACTGGATATGGAATAAAAAGCTTTTTTATTTTATTTTTATTTTATTTGGACCTTAACTTTTAAAGTATTATCTCATTTTATTTTCTTTAAAACCTTCATATTCTAAAAAAATTGCTGCTAAATTAGATAATGCATCATTCAATGTAATAATTAGCTATTCTGTTTCACAGGTTTGATCTCTACACCTGCTACAAAATTATCTGCCCCAGAGCATAGAGAAACTATTTGTTGCTATACCATAGAGAATCCAATTAAACATGCAGCATTCTGCAATTTCCATGTTAATATCAATAATACCATGCTTATTGACGCATTAAACTCCCAAATAGCTGATGAGAAGAAGAATATTAAAATAGAAGATACTACAGAACATATTCAAACTCAAATTATGCCCACTATAGTTCTTATGGATAATAAGTGTATGAAAGTTTTTGGAACTGATGGCAGAGAATACATAAACAGTATACCATTCCAAGTAAAAAAGATTTGGCCAATGAAATATGGATTACTGTTAGAAAAGCAAGCGACACCCATGACCCACCATTCAATTTTACCATGTTCATTTATTAAACTTAATGAATCACATAATAATAGCACTTTCTCGAGGTCAAAGACACATTTTCCTTTTAACATGAGTGCTAGATTACGTGCTGAATCAATGTCTGGATATGAGCAAGATGTGCCTCTACCAACCTGTTTCTCCTTATCTCATCCACTAGATGAAGTAACCCCGGTTCTTATGAAATCACCTGCGCAGGGTTTGCAGTACTATAACGACAACGATCTTCAAATCATGTTTGTTAATGTCAGTCCAAGTATAATACTTCTTTACGACTGGAAAAACGGAACTCATTCGCTTTGGAAGATTCGGAAAGCAATGCGAGATGAATGCTTAGCTATGTGTCCAAATACCAATACCACGACAACCATGTTTAGCCAGTCATGTGACTTTATAGGCAGTCCTATGAACAGTAATGTTTGCAAGAATGCAACAAGTTGGGTGACAGGATTAGGGAGCCCATACCAATCTAAAAGAGGCCCGAGCACTCCAACCTTCTCGAAGTCGCGGCAAAACAGTCCAATGGCTAACATTTTCCACCAGCAAGGGTTGTCGCCGCACGCTTCCATTGGCCAAGCATCTTCGATATCAATGATGGCAAATATGGCGTCGCAAGCTCCTCCTTCGTTGCCACTGTACCCTGATATTTGTTTGGATCATATTTGGACAGACAGCCAACCCCTTCGCCGGGACCGTGGTGAAACTTCATCAGATATGAAGACATTCTTGCATACAGACCTAGTGGGACATGACTATCTCTGTTTTATTGTAAAAGTTGGTGGAGTGAGCAAACTTCAAATCATGAGGCTACAGAAATCTAATTCTCATGGGCAGACAGCAAAGAGTAGTAATTTAATTGTGGGATCAGTATCCTCAGTTATGGCTAAAGATGCCGTTGTTTTGGAGCATCTGAAAATGATAGCGCTTATTGATGAATCTGGGAATATTATACTGCAGTCTGGGAATAATGTTGTTGGCAAGGTTTGTCCCTTTATAATAGCATGCAATTTTTATAGTGATGGGACTCAAATCACAATTGATTCGAATGACGTCAATCCAAGCTTGATTTGAATGAGTATTTATGCTGATTCGAATCATCACCTAATTCAAATCATCACCTCATTCGAATTGGTTGCCTGATTCGAATCACCGTTCGAAATATTTTAAATATATAAATAATATAATATAATAATAAATATAAAACGAATATTAATAAAAAACGAAATATTAAACGAATATTATACGAATATTAAAAATAATCATTTTTTTATTCGAATCTTTGATGGCGTATCAAGCTTACCTAAGAGCCTGAGAACTGCTGAAAAGACAGTTTAAAATTCGTTTTGCGTTCTTTAATCATATATTATTTTAAGATATTGTGTAAAAAAGCTAAGATATTTTTTTATTGATTCAAGTAGGTAATCATATCGATTCAAATCATCACATTGATTCAAAGCATCATAAAGATTCGAATCTTCACATTGCTTCGAATCATCCTATCTATTTGAATTGTTGTTAAATTCGAATCGACGATTTGAACTACTCATGGGTGATTCGAATCGACTCGAATACATTTTTTTATTCAATTCCCATATCAAAAAGTTGACTAACATCATATTAATGACTTGTAGGTCCATGTAGGAGGAGTTTTGGCCCGCCTGATCGATTCTCCGTACACGAAGCGCACAGCGTTCCAGTCCCCGTTCCCCAGACGCAGCAGCTTGCTACCAAGTCGATGCAACGACGCCTCTACTTTCGATGACTCGGCTTTGCACCTACTGTCACCGGTGCCACATACTTCTGCATCACGGTTAGAACAAAAGGAAACTATCGGTAAGTATGTAAGTCTACTAGAGTAACTATAGGCCGCCCGCGACTTCGTCCGCGTGGAAAGTTTTTTTGCTATCCCTCGGGAACAATACTTTTTTTCGGGATGAAAGGTACCCTATGTCGGTACCCCTGACAACATGTAAAAATAAAATATCATGATGATCGATGATGAGAGGTGAAGGCGTAACAAACAAACAAACGGACTTTCGCATTTATAATATTAGGAAGGATTAGGTTTAACATTTTTGGTCGATTACTTAAACAATACGATTCGAACAAGTAAAGAATGAGCTGAGCAATGAAGCAGTAACTAAGTGTTATTGGACGAAAGCAAGTAGCTACGCAATACAATGCAAACAAGTAAAGACTGAGCTGAGCACTGAAGCAACAGTAACTACTTAAGTCTTGGTGGATGAAAGCAAGTATCTTAGGACGATTTTATACAGTCAGCGCCAAAATGATCTCATCATTCAAACCTACCGAAATACCTAATTATTTGACAAAAATCAACCTTATCTCAAGACATTAAGGTGCACTTTCGATTGTTCTCAGTCAACGAATATTAGTTTAAAAGTGATAACTTCTGTTTTAGGATTAAGTGGGCTTTGCGATGCGGCGGGATCTCGCCTAACCTTGCAGTTTGACTCAGGTGCGATGTACCGAATATCGCTTCCAAGCATATCTTGCTCAGCGCTCGTTACCCGGTGCTGTACCGCGTTGAAAGCAATACTGCCTAAAGATATCACTATGCAGGTAATTTATTTTGAATAACATCTCATTCACCCTTCAATGTTCAATGTGATTCTGTCACTTTTTAGGGTTCTATACCCAAAGGGTAAAAACGGGACCCTATTACTAAGACTCCGTCTGTCTGTCACGAGGCTGTATCTCAAGAACCGTGATAGCTAGACAGTTAGCTAGACAATTTTCACAGATGATGTATTTCTGTTGCCGCTATAACAACAAATACAAAAACAGAATAAAATAAATATTTGAGTGGGGCTCCAATATAACAAACGTGATATTTTTGCCGTTTTTGGTACGAAACCCTTCGTGCGCGAGTCCGACTCGCACTTGGCCGGTTTTTTGACATAGTTTGAAAGAGACAGCATCCATTTAAACGGTGTCTAAATAAAAGATTGTTTAGAATCTTTTGTGGTAAGACCGTTTGTTTTTTACACAGTTTTCATAAAGTTCCTTTAATTAGATAATTTAAACGGGTACTTATTTAGCTTTCAACAGGCATAATATAGTATTGTCGTTGACTACTTGGCATTTTAAGTTTTTAAGTGTTAGAAGCATAAGAAAAATAAAAATTTAAGCTATTTACTCAACAGATAATTATAAAATGGTATGGGGTACGTAACGCACCAGGCACGCAAGACTTAATGCCCGAGCAAGAATGGTCGATGTTCTCGAATCTTCTCTTCTCTCTTATCGGCTATGACGTAGAGAAGTTATCCCAGACGAAACAGAACGAAGAAATTGAACATACTGAAGTAGCGACTAAGAAACAAAGGACTTCTAGCGACGGCACTCAAGAAGATTGGGAGTATCTTCTTAACTCGAAACTTCATAAAGCTATAGGCAGTTCTTTAGCAAGTATGCTTCATATAGCTTCGACGAACCCTGACTCCAGAGGAATGAGATCCATCAGATCTAGAAACAATATAGAAGTAGAGAAACCTTCCCAATTCAATGCCAACGCGCTATTGTTTCCATATACCGTACAGATATTGTACTCCTTCCATTTGGTTTATGAAGAGATCAAGTTAAATACTTTACTGTGTTCGGATTTAAAACCACTTTCGGGATTTTTGTATCAGATTTCTAAAGATTTGAAGTTGGATAGTTACGTCAACCATTATTGGTTGGATTTCCCTACAGAGTATAGTTTGGAATATGAAGACATCGAGTCGCAGTTATCTGATACTGTTTTGCAGAAGCTGAACCAACCGACATACTTCAATTGTGAACCGCCTAATGTTTCTAGCTATTTGAACTCGATGCTGTTAGATATTGATGTAGGTTACTACCCTTATTTGTCGGAAGTCAACGAGATGTCGAGAAATCTTATTGAGGTAAGTACTATTACAACTTTATTTGCACTTAGTTATACAGGGTAATCTTCCGACCCCTTTACAAAATGAAATATAAGTTCAAGGTAGTAATAAAAAAAAATTAGGTGAGATAATTATGTATTTTTTTTCTTTTTAAATTCACAGTTTTTAGCCACTTTTTATGTCCAAAAAATTTAGCCGCGGACGCTCACCCTCGCGCAAGCGATGCGAGCGGGGGAAGGCGAGTGGCGGGAGGGGGGCTCGCGCGGGTCAACCGTGCGATGCGCAAACAGTGACAACAATTTCAATTTGTATAGGGAAAAGTTTGGGGTAAAAATGTAAAAAAAATAATTTTTACTTCACTAATTGATTGTATTGCTGTTATAGAATAACCTGACAAAATTTGAAAAGGGGTCCAAAAATGACCCTGTATTAATCCTCAGCCATTTTTAATGTCCCCACTGCTGGGGCACAGGCTTTCCTTATGGATGGATAAGGAAGATCGACCATAAACCCACCCCGCGGGCCCAATACGGATTGGTGGGTGTTAACGACAGCAAATGCACCCGAGACTAACGGCTTAATGTGCCTTCCGGAGCACGGAGGAACTTGAGATAATACATTTTTGGTCACCCACCACATTAGCGACCCCTGCAAAAGTTGCTTAACCTCTGCAATCGCTGGGCCAGGTGCTAAATCACTAAGCAATCGAGCTCCTCAATAGAGTCAGTCTCAGTTATACTTCTTGGGTTTCTTAGATTTTGAACTTAACGTCAAACATATTAAAGATTAGAATCAATTGTATTTTTACTAATTTCTTGTGTCTGGCCTCTTACGTTTTTCGCAGAAAATCCGCCAGCGTCTCGTAATGAAAGATATTCTGCATTGATGTAAAAACCATCTTCATTAAATCTATTAAACTTCTGTTAAAGCTTACAAGTTTCTTACGCTCAATTCTTCTTATCAGCTATCCATTTAAAAGTACTTCTTACTAGGTCTATTAAAAAAAAACTATTTCAATTTCATTATGTCATTATTAGTTAATGACGATGGAATTTAGTTGTTAAAGTATAAAAATATTATTTTTGAAGGTACTAACAATAATAGGCAGTGGCCGTAGCGCAGGAGTGCAGACTATAACGATGAGGGACAGTATGATGGCCAGCACTCCGCGCAGCCGGCGAGACTGCGCGCAGTACTCGTCGCCGTACTGCCAGGCGGTGATCACCGTGTGTGAGAGAGGTGGGTACATATACCGGTGTCTGTCGCACACGCACTTCAATAGTCGCAGTATTATGAGGGACAGTAAGATGGCCAGCACTCCACGCAGGCGGCGATACTGTGCGCAGTTCTCCTCGCCGTACTGCCAGGCGGTGATCAACGTGTGTGAGAGAGGTGGGTACATATACCGGTCTCTGTCGCACTTCAACAGTCGCAGTATTATGAGGGACAGTATGATGGTCAGCACTCCGCGCAGCCGTCGAGACTGTGCGCAGTACTCCTCCCCGTACTGCCAGGCGGTGATCACCGTGTGTGAGAGAGGTGGGTACATATACCGGTCTCTGTCGGACTTCAACAGTCGCAGTATTATGAGGGACAGTATGATGGCCAGCACTCCGCGTAGCCGGCGAGACTGTGCGCAGTACTCCTCCCCGTACTGCCAGGTGGTGATCACCGTGTGTGAGAGAGGTGGGTACATATACCGGTCTCTGTCGCACTTCAACAGTCGCAGTATTATGAGGGACAGTATGATGGTCAGCACTCCGCGCAGCCGGCGAGACTGCACAGTACTGCTACATATACCGGTCTCTGTCGCACTTCAATAGTCTCATTATGGGTCTGTCCTTTATTTATGCGTTTGTCAATTTGATCTCTGACCCAGATGAATGCATTGTGTGACCACATGCTTTAATTGAAAAATAAATGTCAATTCCATTGATGAAACATAAGCTATAATAATATAATCTTATCTCTTTTGTTAAAAAAACCATTGCTTTTGCATCGTGCAAACGTTAATCATGGCAAGTCATGGCCTTAGCAGAGAGGTCTGACTCCGCACTCCGAACTTTTATATTAGCCTACTGCTCGCGGCTGACTCAGTCGAGCCAGCGCACGAGGGATGTCATGTGTCGGTTGAGACAAAGCTACGCGACAGAAAGGGAAGCGCTTCGTCGGTGCTTATAATAACAGGCACGCAGCGCTGTGCAATTTGAAAATTGTGCCTTATTACCGTGCAGCGAGAGTAGTTTATTATTTGATTGTCCTCGCGAGGAAGGGCTTCTGTACATTTAGTACCTGTGACCCTAGCTAGTACATTTACAGTTTTTAGGGTTCCGTAGCCTAATGGCAAAAACGGAACCCTTACAAATTCGTCAAGTCTGTCTGTCTGTCCGTCCGTATGTCACAGCCACTTTATTCCGAAACTATTAGGATTACACAGATAAAACTTGGCAGGTACATGTATTCTGTGAACCGCTTTACGATTTTAATACAAAAAAATAAAAACAAAAAGCTTAAGGGAGGGCTCCTCATAAATGGAACTAAAACTGAAAAAAAAATCTTCACCAAACGTGCGGGTCTAAAGATCTTTTAAAATTACTCTCTTCTCACGATCTTAAAAAATGACATGACAAACAACCATTTGAAAGATATGCACTTCCAAAGTGGTAAAATGTGTGTCGTCGTCCACCCCCGTCCCCCCCCCTCCCCCCGTCCCCCTCTTAACTTTTAAAATAAGAAAGTGAAAAATCTAAAGAAATATATGCTGTAGATCTTAATAAACACTTTCAACGAAAATTGATTTGAACGAGATATATTTAGTGGTTTTAGAGATATAGCAGATTTTCCAAAACTTTGTCATTTATACAAACATTATGAAAATTTAATAATTTTGCAAATGAAAAATGATAGTGGTATTAATAAGGTATGGTTTATGGTAAATACGGAACCCTACGGCGCGTGGTCCGACACACACTTGGCCGATTTTTTTAAACTTACTTTCTCTGCCCCAGGAATGACTCCCAGGGACGTAGACAACTTACCGCCAGCTATCGGCCTATTGCTTCTCACGATATTCAGCCGCTGCAAGAGCGAGCCTCCGGTAGACTGGCCGGCTGAAGCGTACAACCTTGTTATGAGGGAAGATTTGGCACTTCAAGCGGAGATCGCGGAAACTCTTAAATCGACTTCTGAGTACATGGAATGTGAGTATATTGAACGTAAACTATGAATTTTTTTTTTTTAAAGAAATATACTCGTATGTAGCTTACTTCCGCAAACAATACACAGGTTGGTCAAAAGTTCTGTTACTGAGTTTCTTTATCGATTACTGGCCATTAAAACAAATGAAAAGAAAAAATAAAAATGACATATTATTGACAGTTTTATAAACTATAATTCCATACCACACGTATATCATATTTTGTTTATTTCACCATGGAAGGGGGGTTGAAGGAGAATCGTGTCGCTGTAATTGCTCTGCACAAATGTGGGCAGCCACCGAATATGATTTTCAAGTTGCTACAAAAGTTGAAAATCAACAAGCAATTTATTTATCGCACTATCCATAGGTACAGTAATACCTTGACCGTCGATGACCGAAAAAGATCAGGAAGACCACGCACCGTTCGGACACCAGCTGTGATCAAGGCAGTGAAGGCGAGAATCACGAGAAATCCCGTCCGGAAGCAAAAGTTATTGGCAATACAGATGACTGTGAAGAGAAGTTCCCTTAAAAAAATTATCAATGATGACCTTGGGCTTCACGCTTACCGTAGACGAAAGGACCATCTGCTAAACGCACGATTGAAGGCTATGAGGTTAGCACGAAGTCGCGCTCTACTAAAGCAGTACGCACAAAACGGCCATCGAAAAATCTTGTTTACTGATGAAAAAATCTTCACAGTTGGAAAAATTTTTAACCGTCAAAATGATAGAGTATACGCTAAGAATAGTAAAGAAGCCAGCATGATTGCTCCGAGGGTCCAACGAGGTCACCACCCCTCATCAGTGATGATTTGGCTGGGGGTGTCCTATTCAGGGCTAAGTAAGGTTCATTTCTGTGAAAAAGGTGTGAAAACTGGCGCTAGAGTCTATCAAGATACCGTTCTGGAACCTGTTGTCAAACCCTTAAGCCACACTTTATTTCAAAACCAGCCATGGGTCTTCCAGCAGGACTCTGCCCCTGCGCACAAAGCAAAATCTACACAAGCATGGTTTCGGGCTAACAAAATTGATTTTATCGCGCAGGAAGAATGGCCATCCTCCAGCCCAGACTTAAATCCTCTGGATTATGCCATATGGCAACTTATTGAGGAGAAAGCATGTGCTAAGCCCCACATGAATCTCGACTCTCTTAAGCGCGCTATTCTCAAGGCAGTCGCAGAATTGGATATGGTGGTAGTTCGTGCTGCCATCGATGACTGGCCTCGTCGTCTAAAGGCGTGTATTCATGCCAGAGGCGGTCATTTCGAATAATTTTAATACATGATAATCTTAAATATTTGTGCTTTCATTTGGTATATAATTCATTGTAGCAATATTTGTAAATTTAGTATTATTCATGTTTTCCATAGTTACAGAACTTAGTAACCAACTAGGTATATGCAAGATGCACCGCCCGCCCGCCCGCAAAAATATGCACATGCACACCACAAAATATCCGTGCACAATACCTGCATTTAGCAAGACAGCAACACACCTTGCACCTTCACCAATTAGGCTACTCTACACGTGTTTCGCCCCAACCCGGAGCATCCTCAGGAGTTAGATCGTGCGTAAATCAACATCGAAAATTCGGTGTTGGTTTACGGTTGGCTTCGGGTTGGGGCGAAACACGTGTAGAGTAGCCTAATTGGTGAAGGTGCAAGGTGTGTTGCTGTCTTTCTAAATGCAGGTATTGTGCACGGATATTTTGTGGTGTGCATGTGCATATTTTTGCGGGCGGGCGGGCGGTGCACCTTGCATATATTGTTTGCGGAAGTAAGCTACATATATTTCTTTTTTTTTAAATGGTTTGGGACTTCCGCCAAGTGACGCCTGATTCAATCAAATACTATGAATTTGTTACATAATTATGTCTAAAGTATGATAATTTTAGGCAAAGCCTGTTTAAGTCGTGATTTATTGAAGCGTTTTTCAGCGATTTGGTTCGCAGCCTAAAATCATAAAATAGCTAACCGACAGGTTCTATTTTCTTTGCATATTGGCATTATAAATAAACTAGCGACCCGCCCTCGCTTCGCTTCGGTGTAGTGTGGAATTTGACACCATGTATTATACATATAAACCTTCCTCTTGAATCACTCTATCTATAAAAAAAACCGCATCAAAATTCGTTGCGTAGTTTTCAAGATTTATGCATACATAGGGATATAGGGACAGAGAAAGCGACTTTGTTTTATAATATGTAGTGATTATAGTTGTAAAACAGCGGTTGTTATCGGGTAGTTATCCAAAGCAGCCGGTAATATCGTATAGACAGCGGCTGTCAACCGGCTGCTTATCCGACTCAATACCAAAAGGTCTTACAATTTTTACAGTTTCTGAATAGAAATTGTTATAAATACAAGCCGTTATATAAAAAAAGTTATTTTTACTAAAGTAATTACCTACTCTGATGTGGTTTAAAACATAAAATGTTAAATATTATGAATTAGGTATTTTGAAATTTCCTTCAACAAGACAGATAATAAACTAATGTACCTACTTAGTTATACGATATAATTAGTATTTAATCTGTAGGTATACAACTCCGTTTTCGCCATTTTTATTATTATTATTGTATACTTACTCGTAATAAGTAGGTTAATGCAAGGCTCGCAAAGCTTGACGTTTCGCAAAGTTTCACATGTGTACCTACGACGTCCGTTTTGTTTTTCGTGATTTTGGTATTAATGTGATCAGCCCGAGTAAGATGAAACATCAAATTCAAAAGTTAAGTATTTTAAAATAACATCGACGCAACTAAGAAATAGGAAAGAGCGCTTATCTGAATTATTAAATCTGAAGTAATGTATAAAGTAAGTAGGTAGTATGTAGATAAATAAAAATAATCACTTAGAACATACAACAGATTCAATAAAACATAATGACATGTCTTCAACCGTAGACAGCCGCTGTTTATGGGTGATCACCGTAGTCAGCGAAAAAAGCGGCTGGTAACCGGCTGGCTGACTATGATAACAACCGCCTTCACATCTATAGTAGTGATAAAGTTTGGACAACATCTTTCAGCACAGAATTGCCTTTTTCCGCCGCCCCATCTTTTTCTCGCTCAGAACCGTCATTTGCTAGAGGGAGAAAGATAACGGGAATGCGATCGCCTCGAGGATCCCGACGCGTGCTGTCGCATTCCGGCTATCTTTCTCGCTCTAGCAAGTGGCGATTCTGAGCGACAGAAAAGGAACGGGCGACGGAAAAAGGCAATTCTGTGCTGATACCGTGCTGACAGATGTGGTCCAACCCTAAACCATCTGTTAGTAATAGAAATATATTCCAAAGTTGTCATTTTACAGCACTAGCTTTAGAAGTTCTAGAGAAGGAAACAGCGTATTCCCTGAACGGCAACCATATGGAGGAACAGGTGCAGTCCAAAAATGAGGAGAATGATAGTCACACTGGCATGGAACACCTCAATACTAAACTCCTGAGTTTGTTATACCCACGGGATCATAGGTGAGTGCTTTTTTAATGCACAACGAGATAGTGCTACGCTTTCACCTCATCTGATGTTAAGTGACGATAAAGCCGAAGGTGGAAGCGCACTACACCCGGAATCCTCATCATCATCACTGAGGAACTGGCTATTTTACCTCTGACCACAGAATAAGTAATAGTACAAAGTACAGAAGCAGCACGCCGCATAGTAATTAAAATAAATAGCGACTTTTGCTCCGACACAATAAAGTGCAATTCAGGTCGCGCAATGGCCTGCAGTACAGTTTATATTCACCTAGTAGTTGCCTCTCTTTCTATCGCGTGCTCTTACCTTTTCTAATGACGCAACGTTAAGGTTGTCTTCTTTTAAATGAACTGCGTAGCGTTTAACATAATGTGAAAAATGACAATTTTTTATTGGTTTTTTGTTTTTGACATCCGTATACGGCACAGTAATGTCGATTCGACATTGTTACTATTATAAAGAGGCAATACCTACGCAGGCAGTAAGATGCCGCGCTTGTACGGCGGCGGGCGTGTGGCGGCCCTTTGCTCACTTGTTCGTTCGCACGAACGGCTAGCGGTAGGTGCTTATCGCGCGACCTTGAGCGAGTGAAGGAGGCCTGCTCTGACTGCCGGAACACAATATTTTTTAAATTGTTGTTATGGCGGCAGACTTAGGTAAGATGGTGATAGCTAGCCAAACGAACTTGAAATAAGTACAACAAATGTACGTACAATAAATAAAAATAAAATAAGTACAATAAACCAAACCGAGTACAATAAAATCGAACCCGGGACCCCAGCGTCTTCCACAGGTGGGTGAACCACTAGACCACAGAGGCGGTTAATCACATTTCACTATTATAATTCAAGATGAGCTGTTCAGTCAAACAAAAATGTGGTCGACTACGGCTTACGTTCATATGCACGTCATAAAACAAGGTTTATTTTCCCTTGTACTATCCCCGTCAATTGGTAATGCGCTGGAACCTTGTCACATTAACATCCACGTTGACGTGATCCGCAATTAAAAATGTCATGAAACAAGAAAATTCTAATAGGTAATCTAATCTATTAATTATTTAATTGTTATTTTCAATAAGATAGGGTCTAGGTATATAAAAATTTTACAATTGTTTTTGAGGTTAAAATCATGGCCGCCAGGCGCATTACCAATTGACGGGGATAGTAATATCAATCTGACAGTTACTAATGTTAACCATACCGCTATTTTTAACCGACTTCAAAAAAAGGAGGAGGTTCTCAAGTCGACGGTATTTTTTTTTTTTTTTTTTTATGTATGTTTTAACATAGCTTCGTCAGTTGTTACCCGATTTGTACAATTCTTTTTTTAACTCAAAGAACATAGTTCGTGTGTGGTCCCATAATTTTTTTACAGAGATCTGGCCAGTAGTTTTTTCATAATCCTGAAAAATATCAATTATTTAGCTCGCCATCGCACGAGTTTTTATGGAATTTCGGACATAACTTCTTTGTTTA
Organism: Agriphila tristella; assembly: GCA_928269145.1. Taxonomy (NCBI): domain Eukaryota; kingdom Metazoa; phylum Arthropoda; class Insecta; order Lepidoptera; family Crambidae; genus Agriphila; species Agriphila tristella. The sequence goes on from OV743444.1 coordinate 11,757,505, forward strand.
TGAACCGATTTAGATGATTCTTTTTTTATTTGAAAGGGTATACTTCAAGAGTGGTCACAATTTAATTTCATTGTTATTGGACTTCGAACTTCGAAGATACATAAAGGAACTCTTCAAAATAAAATAGTATAAGTAAAGTGATTAAGGTTTTGGTAAGTTTATGGCAATCCAAAACAAACCAAATCATGGTTTGCGATGCAACGTTCTGGACTAGACTTGGACTACGATGACACAACGGAACTCCTCAAAAACAAACAGCGTAAATTTGGAAATTGAGTTCTGGGCATTTTACCATTGAAAATATTATAATATAAAGTAAAAAAATATTTACACGCTGCGCTTACATACCTACCACTAAAAAGTTGAAAATAAAAAAGCTTTTAAAAAAAAAGAAAAACCGCCTTCAAAAAACTGAAAACAAAAACAGCTTAAAAATTAAATACCTCTAAAAAGCAAGAAATAATATTCGAATCATTCGTTACACATATCAATATTAATAAAACACGTCTAATGAAGTCGGGTGGGGCTTTAAGAAAAAAATGAAGTTGTCCTCCAGCCCCACCCGACTTCAATAGACGTGTTTTATTAATATTGATATGTGTAACGAATGATTCGAATATTATTTCTTGCTTTTTAGAGGTATTTAATTTTTAAGCTGTTTTTGTTTTCAGTTTTTTGAAGGCGGTTTTTCTTTTTTTTTAAAAGCTTTTTTGGTCACACAGCACAATGGAATTTTGGACAAAACTGGTAGACCACTTTTTGGTCAATTGTACATTTTGCGTTTCCAAGTTGATATAAGTACGCTCACTAAAAATAAATCCGTGAGGGTGGGGAATAATAATAATTTTGCTAACAATTTAATCAAAAGTTGATGAACTTACTACAAATATTTTTTTTAGAATGGCAGAAGTATTCAACCTACTCCAGTCGTCGATCCCCGTCACCATTAACTTGACGCAGCGGCCTGAAGTGTCTGATCATGATTTTATTGAAGAACAGGAAAAACACCTTTATGCCATCAGCACGAGAACTATGGCTTTACCAGTTGCTAGGTAAGTTGTTTCCAGAACTTTTGAAGCAGCCCTAAATTCTGTTTCTGGGTGTAGTCACAGATTACATAATACAACAGAACATAGAAGTAGATAGAAGTAGTATGAGCTCAATTTAGTATGAAAACCAGTGTAACCAAACGAACACATCAAAATTCGAAGCCAAGCCCCCCACTTAATAGTTACATGCTACGCACACACACTTTGTGAACACATAATTGGATAAAAAGTAAAAATGTATAATATCCAGAAAACCATAGATCACAAAGTTTATTTATTTAGATTCAGTCGTATTACCATAGCAACTTGGTACCAAATTAAATAATACGTATATTTATAATGCTGCTACTTAGCCGCTAGATGGCGTAAGCTAATTTTAATAGTGCGATTTACCACCTTATTTATTAATACATAAAGTACTTTAAGAAAATTTAATGAGATAAGGGAGACCGGGTTGGTTGACATTCTTCACTTCATCATATCAGCCGCACGACACCCACTGCTGGGTATAGGCCTCCCCTAAGGATCTCCACGACAATCGGTCCTGCGCTACCCGCATCCAGTGGCTTCCAACGACCACATTTCACTGCCGTAAGTCATCACTGGCAACACACACTGTTCATAGACTTTCGTCTTGAGACATTGAGGTAAGTCGGACGCGAAGATTTTTCGAAGCTTCCCGAATGCTGCCCACCCGAGTTGGATTCGACGAGAGATCTCTTTCTCGAAGTTGGACCTACCTAACTGGACTGCCTGTCCTGGGTATAGTTTTCAATTCAGTGCCCTAGGATGGGTAGCCTAAGTATGTCATGCTCTCTTTAATCATTTCTGCGGTGGTGTCGTGTGGGGCGGGTCGTTACGTTCCCTCAAATATGGTTGAGCGAAGCGATGGCTGGTCCATGCGTCATGCTCGTGAACGGGTGCTGCCAGTGGGAATGGGTCTGCTTCTGAGTGCCTATCTTAACGCATATTGAATTGTAAAAATTGCGTTTTTTTTATTTTTTTATGTCATTGTAACATGTTTTTTTAGTAAATTTTGCCTACTTAGGTGCACTTTCGAGTAGCAGACAGAGCGATTTCCTAACTAGTTGAAAGTTATTTAATCTCACAATTACCTATCCGATATGTAGTCTAGGTATTTAATTTCAACCTACCTACCCATTGTGTGCAAACTTTTGTTAATTATTGTGATGGAAAATGACCTCTTTTTAAATGTGGAGCTCATTTTTCAATGTTGACGACTCTGTATGAAATATACAGGGAGAAAAAAGCAGCCCTTGACGAGTTTCTTGCCGGTTCTTCTCGTTACAAGGTCTCCCGCTTAGGGTTTGCGAACCGATGGCGTAGCTTCTATGACATTCACAAGTGCTTGTAACAGCCTAGACTGAATAAATTATTTTTGATTTTTTTTTTCGAATTTTTGAATATACGTAATGGTCAACAACTTCAAGTGTAATGTTCCCAACATGAACTGGACAGAGTACAACATGGGCATTTGACATAATTTTCGTCTTATCCATGTTCATCCTAAGACCCACTCTTTGGGAAGCACTACGGAGATCTTCGAGCATTGTCTTCAGGTCTTCCATGGTCTCAACCATAAGGACTATATCATCGGCAAAACGAAGATGTGTTAGGTACTGGCCATTAATGTTGATTCCTTTCCAGTCCAAGAGCTTAAAGATGTCCTCCAACGCAGCTGTGAACAGTTTCGGAGAAATAACGTCTCCCTGTCTCACACCACGCTGCAGTTGGATAGGATTTGTGTTCTGGTTCTGTACTCGGATCGACATGGTGGCATTTTGGTATAAGTACCGCAACACCTCGATATACCTTAGCTTATCCTAAATAGTTTCAGATTCTTCACTTAGCTTATCCTAAATAGTTTTAGATCAATAAGTCGTTTAAACTCTATTTCATAATTCGGCGGGAACCTGACATTTCTCAGTTACTAGGCAAAAAATATTTGCTAAACATGGCGGCCTTATCGCTAATGATATGATATAATAAACTTATAAAAACATACATACACTTAAATATGCAATAATAGGTAAGTACTTAATTATCTCACAATTCATGAGACTTCGTAGCCTTGTAGGGGAAGCAATTTTCATTCAATTGCCTCGAATGATTAAAAGCCATGACAATAAAAATGCTAGCTTCCCGCACTCACCTGTTACGTACTATTTATGAATTAAGTTGACTAAAATTCCGTACTGCCCCCCTACTAAAATGGCCAAAATTCTATTCGTTTGAACGCTACGCTCACTATTAGAACTTTAAAATAAGCAGTAAACTATACCGTATGGTGATAATACTTTTCAACTCTTCATAGTCACACCTTTTCTCGGTCTCCCCTATTGAGTGACATTTCCGCCATTCTATATTTTAGTGTTTAAGAAACTTCAAGAATAGGTCAAATTGTGCGTTGGAATATGGATCATAAGTGTATACCGCATAAAGGTGGATATTTATTGTTTTGAATTTCAAAAGGAAAATATCAGTTGAATTTTTAATTAAAACCAAAATTAATTAAATAAAGCTCGCCTCTGATATTTTATGCACCCGTTTGCTAAATGATATATGTGGATATCGATTTTGCTCTTTTATATAATGCAACTCGGCATTTTTATATTATTTTTGAAGATGGTTTTGTTTGGCGTTCGTTCATACGACTGACGGAGCAAAATTCAAAGAAGTGCGGAGCTTCGCAGATATGATGTTACACGGGTGCCGCCCACATGCGACTTCTACTGGGGGGGAAAATTTTTTCTTTGTTCTGTGCATAATACTATAGTATAGATACCTCATTCCGTACTAAAAAAATGGCCCGTCGTCGTAAGGCGACCATCGGGGCAATTTGAAATGATTTTCTTATAGAATGCTAGATGGCGCCGCTATCGTCGCAGCATGCCTAGCACGGATAGCAATAAACTTTACCAAATTTTCAAAGAAATGTCAAAATATTTGTAACGTAAAATGCAAAACAATTTTACTAACTAGTACAAATTATTGCCGATAGGTATCACTCTTTTTTTTAATTTTTATTGAAATTTGTTAAAAAAAACCTTCATTTTACTGTTTCACTACAATTTTGCATTCGGTGATTTTTTTAAGAAACAATAGGGAATATGCATCAATTTTTTTTTAATCTTAATCTAAAGTATAATGCGTGAGAAAATTAACTGTAATATTAAAACTTTTCTCTTGCGTTTTTTTCTCGTGATATAGTTAATTGAAGTTAGCGCGCAGCAGCACCCGCCGAAAACGCTCCATACAAAACGGTGACGTCACACATCACGTTTCAGGTGTGTTTCGGCGCGTTTAATATGGAGTTAGCCAATAATCTTCAATTATCTCCCTAAATTTTGCGTTTAAGTACATATGTGTCATACAAAATATTATTTCTTATTCGATATTCTATCTGACTGTAAAGTGCATTATATCCGAAAATGAAAACAAAATATCGTTAATTTCCCCTGATTTCATCGTGTGATAAAACTAAAATAAAACAATTTTTTTAATTTTTTTCCTGTCCCATCATGTTTTTATAAGTGTCCGCAGCGATCAAGCTCAAATTCATCAAAATCGGTGACTTATGCATATTCCCTATTAAAAAGTTTCATGACTTTTTATCTGTATTTGAATATTACAAAACCAAATCCATGCAGGTACCGCCATCTAGTGAGGTAAATTTAAACTAATTCCAACATTAGTTTGAATTTACCTCACTAGATGGCGGTACCTGCTGACTAAGCCACATGATGTTCCTAGTGAGACCCTATGGTGTATTTTACAAGACATAACACACTTTTAAGTTGCATTAAAAAATTATCTTGATTGCCGCACGGTTATCGCATAGACACTGCATACTTGTGTCCATTAATAGCTAGTTTAAACTCTATTTTCTAAGTCACAGTGTTTATATACTTTGTAATCACCTAACTTGATCTCAATCCCTATTAGATAGGACAGTGAACAAATAGGGAAACTAGAAACTACTTTATGTTGAATTTGAAGTTGGTAATTGTTAGAGAAAATATAAATTTTTGACTAGGTGAAGTCACATTGAATAAAAGTAAATAAAACTAACTAGATTGCAAGTAGAACTGATAAAAATTATAACGTTTCGTCCCATTGGTGGTGCCACTTTCCCTGGAAACTGACCCTTTTTACAATAATGCGCAACAACTAGCAAAATTAGTTCCTTTTCCTACCGCGCGCCGTCTTTTTTTTTTTGCTGCCCGAAAGCAAAGATAGGGTCTAGGGATGGAGCGAACTTGCTCAGAAGGTGCATTCACTCTGGCCTTGAAAAGAGTCAGGTTGTATGCGCTCGAAACCCAGACGCCGGCAGGGAATTCCATTCCTTCGCTGTGCACATTGTAAACGATGCTTGATGCACTTATATCAATTTCAGACTGTTTTGAACTCCACAGGGGAATGCTAACCCTCCGCAGCTTACCTTTTACACCAACAGAACCGTTAACTTTACCCAAACTGTGCGTTTCTGGGCGGGGTCCCCCTCCCAAATGCAACACCATTAACCTAAGAGTGGGGGATGCCTCCCACCAATGCCTCCTATGGCAGGCTAGGCGCACTCCGCGCTTTAGGTACAAAGCTACAAGTAGGTAGCGGGTCCGTCCGGACGGACTAACTTCAGAGGGCTACCGCGTGCCGGCTGGGTCGCACATTCGCAGTTCGATTTCGATAGTATGCCTTAATACGAATGAAAAGAATCCGAACCTCACGTTTTTCACTCTTCCAAAAGTTCCAAACGACATCAAAACGTAAGAAGTGCTTGTCTACTTACTAGGTACCTAGTTAGCAGTGGCGAAGGGTCCATACAAGCCGATTCCCATCGGCTTACCTTTCTGAAATCCTACCCCACTGATCCACTATGCAGATCGCAGCATTTTTGTAGAACGGCTTACCTTCGCCATAATTTCACCCCTCGCCACTGCTAGTTAGTAACTAGTATCCGTTTATTCTTATTGCTAAACAATCTTCGCCCAACTATTTATTGAAATAATAATTTATTGATTAGGTAGGTACTTACTTACCTACCTACTTTCGAAATAAAATTAATTATAATTACAATTTCATTTCGTAATAAAGCCAATTGCTTTAAAGCCATCACGTATAGTCTGATGTGGCGTTGACTGTACCTAGCCTATGTTTTTTTAAACGTATTTAACTACACATTATTTCACAAACACATAACTTGTAATAAATTAACTACCAGTTATTTAATTATTATTTAAAAGAAGACAACTTCTAGGTGAATATAACTGTAGGCAAGAGAGCGGCGTGCAACCTGAATTGCACTTTATTGGGTATGGAATAGAATCGTTATTTATTTTACATCATACTGCTCGGCAACTAGGATTTACTAGTATAGTAAGAGGCCGTGTAAGTTGGCATGTGCAACACAGTGCATTGTTTAGATAGAACGTTCCATTTTCAAATCACTTTACAATTCAAGCATGGGTGAATGCTTTAACTGTAAAGTAACTTTACAATTCAAGCTATGTCAAACTCCTTAGTGAACCAATCTCTTTTCTTATATTATAAACTGTGGAAACTTATTACTGAAAAAAAAACAATAAATGGCGGCATTTCATTTCCGTTCAAGCTATGCAAAACTCCTTGGATTTTGATTTTGATTTTGATTTTTATTTTTATTTTTATTTTTATTTTCATTTTCATTTTTATTTTTATTAAATTTACCTCGCATGAATGATGTAAAGTAGTATGCTTACCTCGGTTGTAAGTAGCTATTACACCCTCGATCCATTAGCGCCCTTTGCGAGCTGCGCTCGCACGGGCGCCAAATTGGATCTTGTTCTGTAATAGCTCACTTACGTCCCTTGTGTAACAAACTACTATAAATGACTTTGCCGAGTGGATCTTCTGTACTTGTACTATTATGTATTCTGTGCCTATGGCCGACGTTCACACTTTCCCTGTTATATTACGTTTTTGGAAACTGACCCTTACAATAATGTGTAACAACAAGCAAAATTAGTTGCTTTTCCTACCACGCGCCGACTAATTTTTTTTTTGACGTACTTATATCAATTTCAGACTGTTTTGAACACTAAATTCTTCCACAGGGGAATGCTAACCCTCCGCAGCCTACCTTGTACACCAACAGAGCCGTTAACATTACCCAAACTGTGCGTCTCTGGGCGAGGCCCCCCTCCCCGATGCAACACCATTAACCTGGGAGTGGGGGACGCCTCCCCCCAATGCCTGCTGTGGCCGACGTTCCATAACGGCGTGGCTGCGGGACTGGCGTTAGTGCCGATGACTGGCGCTAGCATTGACTCTAGCTGGATCATCTATAATAAACCGAGGGTAAGTGCTCATTGCATTTTTTCGTCCCAGATAGTAGACTAAGCAAGATACTTAGAGAGTTTTTTGGCGCCATTTCATGGAGTTCGGTTCGGTGTCTATTTTAATTATTTGCTAATTGATTTATAGTGGATATTGTGTCTTAAAATCGGTGCAGTTTTGTGGTACAAGTGTACGCAACTGAACAATATGTGGGATAATTGAAATAGGCGCGATCTTAATGGGGAATGTCCGAAAAAAATCAAATTGGCTGAATATTTTTCTATAGGTAGGAATAAGGTCCCTTAGTAATAGAAAAAACTTTCAGAATTTTCGGTTTGGTAAAAAAGTTTTTAAAAATCAAAGTCTCTTCGACTTCACAAATGTATGAAAGTAACAGCAGAATGGAGATTATACCTTTGCCGCTAACTGCCACAAAGACAACACGTATTTAAAAAAAAAAGTTTTGACATTTTGTCTTGAAACTTTTTTTTAATACCATGTTGTGGTTGTGGCAGGTGTTGGCAAAGGTACAATCTCCATTCTGCTGTTACTTTCATACATTTGTGAAGTCGAAGAGACTTTGATTTTTTGAAATTTTTTCACGAAACCGAAAATTTTGAAAATTTATTCTATTACTAAGGGACCTTATTCCTACATATAGAAAAATATTCAGCCAATTTGATTTTTTTCGGACATTCCCCATTGTGCGAAGCTGAGACTTTTATTGTAGTGGTAGCTACCTCGGCAGAACTTACAAGAGTAAACTGTCTTGATATACTTGGTCCCAAATGCTCCAAGCAGCATTGGAATGCAATGCACCTGCATTCTAATGTACTGAAACAATACCTACCACTGAACTATTCAACACTTGACACTGGCAAAAATTACTTCCAAATGGAATGTAGATTGCCAACACATAAATAAGAAGTAGAAGAAGATACTTAAAGGTTTATCTAGTTTTTTATGTTAGTTTAGACTTTCAAACTTAATGTCAGATGTGCTAGGCTTATTTTCTATTTAATAAGTTTTAAAACTATGATTTGGCCGTCTCGCTACACTATGCAATATATCCTACGAGATTGGCTTAGTCTGCAATGAAAGTGCCTTAAACCACAAAAAAATTAAAATGTATTCAATCACGCTTTATTTATGTGAAATAAAAAAACTTGTGATTTCATGTTCGTTACGAAGCATCAGTGTAGCTCTTGAAACATCCAAACGTTACTATTGGGTTTGAAAAAGGTTTGAAATTCAGAACTTATTTTCATAGGAAGGTTCATAATATAAATCTTAACTCAAACGTAAACGTTAAAGATAACATAACATTTGCTTATTTAAAAACTTGAAGGTCCGGTATAGAGATTGCAACCCGGTATGTTTGTCAACCCGGCCGGGCCCGGTAGCATTCGTCGCTAACCCGGCCCGGGCCCGGCGGACCCGGCCGGGTTGATATAATAGAGATTAAACCTATAAAGTACTTTACGAAAATTTGCTATATTTGAATGGAAAAAGACAATGATTCAAGGCTACGAATTAATATTTATTTCAAACTAGCAAATCAACAATAATCACCATAATCACTAACTCAAAGTCTCAAAATCACTGGTTTAATACAGAATTGATTACTTTTTTACTGTCTTATAGACGGAATAGTATCATTAGTATCAGTAATTATTAATATTTATAAGTTTAAGCAAGCAGGTCTTTCTCTTAACTCCTTATAGTGTCTATTTGAAAACATAGTATCAGAATAAGAGACTAATAACGCAGCTTAAAGTCAAGTACTAAACTTATCAGCTTAGATTATAATAGATAGATAAATTTTGGTAGCTTTGTTGGTATAAATAAAACAAATTCTTATTTGCCAAAAGCAAAATATTATGTGTTTTCTTAAAGTTTAGCTATTAAAACCAGTGAGTGTTACCAATTTTCTACGAGTTGGCGCTCCAGCGCCGCGGTTTTTATACCTACCGGGTCCGTTGACCGGGCCCGGTGGGTGTCAAAAAGGGCACCGGGCCCGGTTTGCAATCTCTAGTCCGGTAGCAGCCATCAGAAACAATTTTTTTTTTTTTAATCTTAAGGGGCGGTAATAGGAAAACATGGTTTGCGCGGGCCATCTTGTCTTCTTGTCAGTGCAGGCGGTTTCCGCAACTCGAAGGCCATTTTTTTTTTCATTTTTAAAAATAGAAAACGTAAACTTGTAGCCACCAAAAATCATACGACAAGCTAAAGAGTTTCTCTAGTTGCTACAAACATAAGATTGTGTATAAACCTAACAGATGATTGTAGAAAAAATCTGAATATCATCAAAAGCGCTTGTCGCGGGCCATATTTTTGGCGTAAATAATAGCGGGGACGTATTGAATTCTACATCAAAATACACTTTAACGTACTGTGCAGTTACTGCAATATTATTTTTTTCAAGAAAGATAGTTGTGCTAAAGATAATGATGAAAAAACAACGAAAAACATCGAAAAAGTGCAGAAGTGAGGTTATTTTCCATACTCTTTACACGTAAAGAAAAAAACAGAGACAAATGATTTCGCGTAACGGAGCCTTAAACATAACAATATTTATCCCAGGGCACCACAGAGATGTCAACGGAACACGCAGGCTTCCTGATGGCTTTGGGTCTAAACGGCCACCTTCGGGACATGCCCTTCATGAATATGTACGAGTACCTCGTCAAGTGCCATGAGATGATCAGTATTGGACTGTTGCTTGGTCTTGCTGCCACCTACAGAGGTAAGATAATGGAGTAAGAATTATTGTTACTATTATTTGTACTTATATCTATTCTGTGCTATTATTAAATTTCATTAATTCAAAAATGATTGATGCAATTTAGATTGATTTTATCTAGTGAGGTCGTTGCAAATTGCTTAGTACAGTTTTGTAAGCTCATTGTCAGTAAAAACGCTGTTGATTTTTATTTCTTAAACTAGTGTTCATTTGCATAACAAGAAGTCAAAAGTTTTTAACAAAAAAAAAGTATTCAAATTTTATCGAAAAATCTTGTTTTTGAACAATACAATACACTATAAGCTACTTTCTGATATAGGTTAAAATGTTACATAATCACGTTACATTGATCATTTTATGAGAAACAGTTTTTTTTGTGATTTCTGAAATGTCTAGCTTGACTGACTGATGAAAAATAAAAATGAAAAAATATTTATCTCATAAAAACAAGTGGGTAATACAGGGTATGGCTTGTTTCCTCATTTTAAGTGTAAAAACACCTGTACCAGGAGAAAATCGCTCTCTCATAACAGCATCTGTTTTTCGTGTTTTTAAATAAACTTATGGGCATGGGGTTTCTTAAATGACCGATTTAATTATTGTCAATAGGTACAATGGACGTGCAAGCCACAAAGATGATGAGCATTCATTTAGAGCCGCTGCTGCCTCCAACTTCCATAGAGCTGGACATCCAACAGAACATTCTCGTCGCAGCGCTACTGGGCGTTGGCCTGATATACCAGGACACGGGGCATATACACTACGCGCAAGTGCTACTTAATGAAATAGGTACGTACGAGTAATCTTTATTTCACAGTCTTTGAAGACGTATTTTAATTTATTTTTAAAAGACATTATTTAATTTATTTTTATTTTTTTCTGTTAAATTGTTCATCCCAATCTTTAAGTTTTCAAAAAATTTGGAAAATACCCTATTGTCATGACAATTTGGTTTACATTGCGGTGTAGCTATGAGCAGTTTGTTCTATTTTAAAATTGGTTGACGCAATGAATATGAAATTGTCATGACAGGTGACAAGTTGTCACTTTATTAAATAAAGCCCAGCCCCCCGATGCAAGCATGACCGACAAAACACGAAATATATCTCGTGATATAGCGTTTTATCGTCACTTGACTGTTAAAATCCATTATCTTTTGACAGTTAGTCGTGATAATTGACCATATCGCGTTTCAGTTGGTCATGCTAGGGGGCTGGTATGAAATCTTATCATTCACTACCAAAAATGATTTTAAAGGAACACCAAATGTAATTCTACATCTACGATAATAACACTTACTGACGTTTTTCTTAATTTTAAAATAATGTACGGTGTTATTACAAAAGATTTTTAAAAACTGTTTAAATTAGACACCTGTTTAAATGTGATGCTGTCACTTTTTACAATATTGTGTTAAAGAGACAGCATCACATTTAAACAGGTGTCTAAGTTAAAAAATCTTTTCTAATAACGCGGGTTGTGTTTTATTAGGATTTTGTTTCGATAGGCAAGCCTCCAGGCCCTGAAATGGAGAACTGCGTAGAAAGGGAAGGCTATGCTTTGGCCGCTGGTTTGGCTCTTGGCCTAGTCTGCGTCCGCGCAGGGCCTAATGCGCCCGACCACATCGCGCAGAGGCTCAGGACTTATATGCTGGGCGGTGATAAACATCCACTTACTGGTAAGACATTTTACTATAGGTAACCAACATTTCCTTAGAATCACTAAGAAACAAACACCCGTTTTTGCACCAAACTTAAGAATCGCCTAGTCTTTTCCGAACTACAACTGGTGTTAATGTTTAAAAACAGTTCTGCCTGGCAATTATAACGATTTATAGTTCCACGGTATCATGTACAAGCTATTAGTAAATATTTTTTTTAAATCATTAATCTTATTCTATTTGCGCTTTTACGGGTATTTTGTCCTTTTTTTGTAAATGCTATGTTTTTTTAAGGCCTTTCGCGTTGGCCAGTATCGGCACCAAAAAGTTTAAAGTGACATTTCACGCATTCGTTACGTCTCATATCTTGCCCTATTCCAGTGCCCTTTACTTCACTTACTGTAAGCTCTAGTATTTATTAATTTTATTCATGAAACAGTCATGTACATAGATGTTAACATATAGTCTATGTCATAGAATAAAACATGAAGTTCTTATCTTATAGACCTATAGTTCCATACATTATTGACCGATCGAGCGCGAAGCGTCTCTGTTTCAGCTTTGATAAAAATGCTTTCGTATTCATAATGCGTTTTGAAAGCCGGACGGACCGGCTGTCCGTTTGTTCTCCTCTACAAGTTGCATTTCTCAACCGATTCTCGGGAAATTTTGTGAACTATTTTGACATTTATATGGATTTTTTTGTCGATTCAGTTTTTTTGCTCATTTTTCAAAATAGCAGAAATTGGGCAAAATCATATTTCAGCCATTTCGAAAAATGACACAAATGCGTGGCCTTACAGCTTATAGAGCCACTAATTAAAGTATTATTTTCTTTACAACAGGAGCCCAAAAAGAGAAATACAAGCAAGGGTCATTCGCCATCCGCGAAGGTCAAACAGTGAACCTGGACGTAACGTCGCCGGGCGCGACCGTTGCCCTAGGACTGATATACCTGCGGTCCAATAACGCTGCCCTGGCGGGCTGGCTGCAGGCGCCTACTACTGCGTACCAGTTGGACTTCGTGAGGCCTGATCTGCTCATGCTGAGGATCATTTCTAGAGGTCATTGATATAACAATATGTATGACGCCTGTAGCACACTTTCGCAGCGAAACACCGCAGTAGGTAATGTTAACGTCAAAATCGTGTCTCAATGATGTTTGAATGTTAATGCTTTTTAACATAATTCAGAGACATACCGGAAACATATCGTGTGTTTCCGGTTTTGGTTTAAGAAACAATCTGTCTTATTCAGAGTGCGTTCGTTAAACTGGGGTGCAAGACTCTTCCAACAAAACCTGGTTTTATGCTTAGATTTGCGCTAAAATGGCGTTAGTCCGCATTCTATCGCCATGTTAACTTTGGCCCCAGTTTAACGAACGCACTCTGAATAAGACAGTATGGCTGGCCCCAGACCTACCGATTCCGTTTCTTTGCTTTGCTGTGCTACCTTGCTTGAAAGACCGCCGGCCAACCAGGGTAAATTTCAATCTATCGCATTTTGGGACTAGACCAAATTGGCAAGATAGCCATTAGCTTGGTTTTATCAAATATCATCGCCTGGATTGCGAAGTAGGAAGCTTTTAGGCGATATGCCACCCTGAACATGGACTCCGATCGTTAAAAATAACTCGATCGCTTATTTATACAAGATGTTTGGTAAAGCCCTATAAAACTGAATATGGTAGATAGGGACCATAATAAAACTGAACAACTTTTACTATGGGACCAAATCTGAACTCGCGAAAAAAATGAATTGTTTCATACATTTTGATAATTTCGTTATAAATTTTTGTATAAAACAGCAGTTTTTTTTAAAACGAAAACTAAAACTTCTTATCGCACCCCAGACGACGATATTTGATAACACCAAACTAATGGCTATCTTGCCAATGTGGTCAGGTCAAAATATGCGATAGATTGAAAATGAGCCTCTTGGCCGGCGGTCCATGGTAGAACAGCAAAGCAAAGAAATGGAACCGGTAGGTCTGGGGCCAGCCTATGTGTTTAGGTTTTGAGTTTAAGAAACAAGAACTGTGTCAAAAAGCATTACCATTCAAACACCATTGAAACACGATTTTGACGTTAACATTAGCAGACTTTTCCCCATGTTCTAATGCATAGATTTTGTCATCGACGATAGAAGACAACTCATAGCCGAACTATGGCGGAACTACCGCGGTGCCGCTGGTAAGGTTTCGCGGCGTAGGTGTGCTACAGGCGTGAGAGAGAATAACTAGGGGACTTTAAAATAAAACGTAAAAAAAGATAAATTTAAAAAAGTAAACTTTGTTAATTTACTTCTTGCCTGTGACATCGCTTGCGTGGCATTTTTATTCTTGCGAGAAATTTTAGCAATGATATTTTTTTAAATACTTACAAGAAATAACAGGGGGTATTACAAGCTCTTAATACTTGTCAGTCTTAATATATCATATTAAGTATAAGTATACGCTGTATAGTAAACAAATAGCCATCCAGAAAACTGGCAGGTTTTATGAGCTTGCAATACGGGGTAGGTCTACTTAAAATAGCCATATTATTATTAGTACGCAAATCCTTAAAAAAATCAACTTCTAGGACTAGTGCTGTGGGATAGCATTGAAGCGAGCGAGGAATGGATTGAAGATCAAGTACCTTCAACGATAAAGCCGTACTGCTTTGTAAAGCCGACAGAGGACCACATTGACTACGAAGCAATGAAGTGAGTTATAAACCTTACTGCTAATGCTCATTATTGTTTAAGGCGATTCTCAATAGTGACGTAAAAAAATAAAATGTAAATATTTTTGTTTAATCATCATCATCATAGGCCTTTGCGTCTATTGCAGACGAGTTATATTCAATGCCTGCGGCAACTTGTTTGATGTGATAATAAACCGATGCGAGAGCGACATACTCTCCCGCAGGCCTGGCAGGGGAAGTTTGCGGCTGATGTACTAGTGCCGCCCTGGCACAGAATAACATAGTACAACAGAAGCCGCATTCCGCAAAATAATTTAATTAAATAACGACTCTTGCTGCGACTCAATAAGGCGCAATTCAGATCGCACACCGCTGCAGCGGCTACAGTTATATTCACCTAGAAGTTTTCTCTCTTTCTATCGCGTAGCTCTCATCTCTTCTGACGCCGTTAGGGTTGTCTTCTTTTAAATGAACTGCATAGCATTATACCATAAAAGGATAGTGATTTTGCGTACTATGGTTAAAGAAAATCTTACAATAATATTCGAACATTACAATGATATTTAATAATCTAAGTAGGTACCTAGTACGTAAATATGGGAGACATAAGTTAACAAAAGTCAACTTTTGGTAGGTAGGAAGGTACTCAAGGTACCTATCCTAAAGTACAGACTACAGATACTATACTATATAGAAGGTACTCAACTCAGTTGTTTATCCTTACTTGTCCTATTTCGTAATTTAGAAAACAGTTTTTGTTTGTTGTCATACAACACCTATTAAAAAATATGCTTTCTTACGAAATCAAATTATCATGATAATTAACTTTATTTCGTAAGTACCTACCTAATTTATAAATTATTATTTCAATAAAAAGTTGGGTGAAGATTGTTTAGCAAATAAGTTCTTCTTACCACTTTACTATATTATTATGACAAAATGACGAGTAAGCGCGGGAAACGTGCGTGGTGCGAGCGCTCAGGCGGGCGTGAGGCCCTATGCCAGTTGTATCGTGGACGATACGCCGAGCGGTAGGTATCTATCGCGTGGCCTTGAGCGAGTGACGGACGCCTGGCCCTGGTCACGCTTCTCCCTCCTGTCAGCAAGTGTTCTGTACCAGGTCTCGTCGCACAAAGTATCTACGACCCTCCGCAACACGCTTACGCCACTCGGATCGGTTGTCTGCGATCGTCTCCCAACTACAATGATCTATTTCAAAGGCGATCATGTCCCGTTTGGCACAGTCTTTAAAGCGAAGCAACGGCCTTCCAACATCTCTTTTTGCATTCGCAATTTCACCTAGCAGGACACGACGGGGTAGTCGAGAAGGTTCCATCCTGTGCACATGCCCCAGCCAGCGCAGACGCCTTTTTTTGAGAAGTGCGGTTAAGCTTGGCAGCTGTGCTATTTCAAGGACCCTTTCGTTGGTGACGCTGTCCAGCCATGTTATGCCCAAGATCTTTCTTAGACAGCGTATAAAGGAGTTAAGTCGGCGCTCCTGTTTTGCATACGTCGTCCAGGTTTCGGCCCCGTACAAGAGTATGCTCAGGATGCAAGCCTGAAAGACGATCATCTTGGTCTTGATGGTCAGATATTTGTTGTGCCATACTCTTGTACTGAGCTTCCCTAACATGGTCGCCGCTTTGCCGATACGAATGTCGATCTCTACATTAAGCGAGAGATTGTTCGACACAGTTGACCCTAGGTAGCAAAACTGGTCTACAACCTCGAGCTGTGCGCCGTCGAGTGAAATTTTTGTAAGGGTTTAATCATAATGGTAAGCATGACTATAATATATGATATACGATTTACATAGCATGCTTTTTATGGTTGGTAGAGTTTGGTCAACGGAAGATGAGACTCAGTTGGAAAAGGAATTAATTTCGCTCCTTATTTTAGGGGTCTGTTTCCAATAACTTAACCTCTAAACGTTAATTTAACAGGGAAAATGGCGGCGCCATTTCAGTCTCATCTTTCGTTGACCAGACTAAATTAAATCAATCCCATCCCATACTAACTAGACAGCTAAATATTGTAATTAGTAAAGAAAAGCAAAAAATGGGGTTTTCGACCCATGTTTCTTTGACAAAAAAAATAGTTTCACGGGTAGAACACTCCCTTTAGTTAATTAAGACAACTACAAAAGAACGTTGTATTAATTTGTTCACAGCCAAGCGTACTGCAATATTATAGCCGGCGCTTGTTTCTCCATCGGGCTTCGATTCGCCGGTTCCGGGGACGAAGACGCAAGAGACGTTGTCTTACACTACGCTAGATTGTTCCTGGCTTTAGGAGGGAAAAGTGTGGCGGAGTTAGCTGGAAGGTCGACACTGGAAGCTTGTCTGTGTGTCTGTCTGTTGGCTGCGGGAATGGTGAGTCATCTGTCTTACATTACGCTAGATTGTTCCTGGCTCTAGGGGGGAAGAGTGTGGCGGAGTTGGCTGGAAGGTCGACACTGGAAGCTTGTCTGTGTGTTGGCCGCGGTAATGGTGAGTCATCTGTCTTATATTACTCTAGATTGTTCCTGGCTCTAGGGGGGAAGAGTGTGGCGGAGTTGGCTGGAAGGTCGACACTGGAAGCTTGTCTGTGTGTCTATCTGTTGGCCGCGGGAATGGTGAGTCATCTGTCTTATATTACTCTAGATTGTTCCTGGCTCTAGGGGGGAAGAGTGTGGCGGAGTTTGACTGGAAGGTCGACACTGGAAGCTTGTCTGTGTGTTGGCCGCGGGAATGGTGAGTCATCTGTCTTATATTACTCTAGATTGATCCTGGCTCTAGGGGGGAAGAGTGTGGCGGAGTTGGCTGGAAGGTCGACACTGGAAGCTTGTCTGTGTGTCTGTCTGTTGGCCGCGGGAATGGTAAGTCAACTATCTTCGCTTGGTTGGGATTGGGACTAAAGATGAAGATGAAAGAGACGTTGTCTTACACAAGTTACACAACGCTAGATTATTCCTGGCTCTATGAGGGAAAAGTGTAGCGGAGTTGGCTGGAAGGTCGACACTGGAAGCTTGTCTGTCTGTTGGCTGCGGGAATGGTAAGTCATCTGTCTTCGCTTGGTTGGGATTAAAGATGAAAGAGACGTTGTCTTACACTACGCTAGATTGTTCCTGGCTCTAGGAGGGAAGAGAGTGACAGAGTTGGCTGGAAGGTCGACACCGGGATGTTTGTCTTAGCGGATCTTTTTCTAATGAACTCTTTCTTTCTTTACTTTACAATACAAACTGCATTATTGTAAAGAACACTAACGTCAGTCACCTAGCGTGTGGCTGGCCCGACTAAAGCTGTGCGGGTTGTAGTTTGTAGGCCCCGTGGTGCCATTTTTTAAACGACTGCCCAAAAAGGAGTGTAGGTAGGTATATGTGTTCAGGGTTCATGTAAGTTTGTGGTTATGTGTTTCTTTATTCCACCATAACTTCTAAATGGCTCAACGGATTTGTATTGGGTATCGTTAGAATCCTTACATCATCCCGAGTAACTCTGGCTATACTTTTTTTTGAAATAAGGCAATATGGCGACTCTATGATGCTATGTTCAATGTGAAAAAAAAAATTCTTAAATTTATTACAATATGGGCATCAAATGGAAGGCCTTAATGAGCACAATTCAAAACTATATAATTTGTCACTAAAATGTGTGAAATAAAAATAAATAAATTAAAAACAATTTAAAAATACGACTGCCCTGCCAAAAACGAACTAAAAAGTTAAATAACAAATGTCATTGCAGTCGGGGGACCTCTTTGACTAAAAATTGTTCCACAAAACGGTCCCCTGACTGCAATGACATTTGTTATTTAACTTTTTAGTTCGTTTTTGGCAGGGCAGTCGTGTTTTTAATTTATTTTTTTATTTTTTAAGCAATATTTCTTTGCAATTACTTACACGTCCATAGATTTTAGTTCGCTAGTAAATAAAGACCTTAATATATGCCGTTTGTTAGATAATGGCGGGGCGGGGCGATATAGAAGTGTTGCGGTTGTGCCGTCGATTGCGCGCGCGAGTTCCGTCCCCGCCCGCTACTCCCACTGCGCCCGCCCTCACGCACGGGGGACAGGTTTGTCACTATACGCCCTTTATAAACCGCTCTCAACGTTAAGAGTTATCTTGAGATCATTCTCGAGATGCTGTGCCTTTAATTAAGGAGATGTTGAGAGCGGTTTATAAATACGGGGCTAGATCTTCGATCAAGAATACCCTAGATGTCCGGTCAGAGTAAATAAATAAATAATAAATAAATATTTGACAACATCACATACATTGCTCCAACCCCAAAGTAAGTAGCTATAGCACTTGTGTTATGGAAATCAGAAACAACGGTGGTATGACACACACCCAGACCTGAGACAATATTGAAAAGTTCATTTTCTACATTGACCCAGCCGGGGAACCCGGGACCTCAAGAGATGGTGACGCCTTGGAAACCAGCGTGCGAACCACTCGACCACGGAGTTTAAACTGGCACAAAAAAATTTCGCTTTCTAACTGGGAGAATATTTTATAAAAGTTATTATCTTTGTTTCTTTCTGTTTAAAGTTGAATTTGGAAAGAATACTCAGGTTGGGAATTGGACTTCCAAACTTTGAAAATAGATTTTGACAGTTATGTGTTGATGAAACGTTATATTATCACTCAAAATATACGTGTTTCGGTGGTCATGCTATAGGGGCCGGCGGAGCTAAAACCGCTCACTGGTATGTTTTATTAACAGTACAACGACGGACGCTTGAACAAGGATGACAAATTACAATTTAGTAAAAAAAAATTAATTTATACTACACCTGCTCGGAAAGTACCTTGATACTTCATCAAATTTACGGTAGAAAGTACGTCATTGCATATCGAACAAATATGCGGGGAGAAAACGCATCTGAGCGGGAGAGAAAAGTGTATGAAAATCCATTTCTTACGTGGTTTTTACGTAATTATATTTTTATACGTAATTTTGGGTAAGACTATGCGCCGGTAACCTAAATATCAAAAGCCAAAAAGTTTTTACAGTGAGTTTTTATCTCCAAGTTCGCAAAATGACACTGGCCACTAGCTGTGTGTCGGATGGTGTCGGGCTGGCAGTGCGACCCTGCGGCGGCGGCAGGATAAACAATTTGAAAAAAGAACATGGGAAAATTGCAGACGCTATTGGCGCAATTTTCAATTTGTGTGTTGTTTGAGGATTCAGTTTTCGTAGAAAGTAAAATAAAACTATCAAAATTTTGAGGATTCAGTTTTCGTAGAAAGTAAAATAAAACTATCAAAATGATAAGTAGTGATAGTGATGATGAAGATTTTTTAACTCCGCCGCAGTTGAAGGAAACAGCAAAAATACTGATTGATAACCTTTTACCACAGAAAACAATTTCAATATAAATTTCAATTAGTAAAGATTTAGTTTTTTATTTCCTCGTAGGTGTAGTATAAAGCACTATGTATCACTCGAGAGAAAGTGCGATTCCCGATCTCTTTCTCCTCTCGGTGAACAATGTACTATTTAACTCATACATAATTACTGTGCTTTACTAATGGATTTCAGTAATCTACCTACAGTAAGAGATAGGCCTACTATAGATCTGTTACTAGGCAACTGTTGTTTTTTCCCGTCATTTAACAGAAATATCTAGGCAACAAATATTTAGTAAGCCTATCTCTTATTGAGGATAGGTTATTAAAATCGACCGTAAGTGTGATCATAGATGTTTTATTGACTTTATAAACCCCAGATGGCGGTGCACTGCACGATTGGACTATTATTTTTGGGAGGAGGAAGGGCAACATTGAGTACAACGCCGACTTCCATAGCTGCGTTGTTGGCAGCATTTTTCCCCAAGTTCCCCACGCATAGTGAAGATAATAGGTATGTACATAGCCTTTATTAATAAAGTTCCATAACAAGTGATTGATTTTCCTTTGTATGAATTTAAAACCATGTTAAAAAAACTCGCATGGGTAAAGGTTAGTACAAAGTAAACAATTATCTGAAATATCTAAATGCGTGCAAATGATGTAACACATAACTTGCTACTATAAGTACATACTTTGTTGCTATTTGTCGTTACAATGATTCTGTTGTACTGTATTTGGCAACGATATATCTTATATTGTGTTCTTAGGTACATCCTAAATTAAACTAACCTTATTTATTATACCTTATAACTTACTGGTAAACTTAAGTATTATTTTTAATTCTTTGAAAAAGCTGTATTTACCTGTAAAGGCATATCTTTTAGTTCGGGCCTTTTGTATATTTATTATAATGTGTAATGATATGTTGTTGGTAAATCTTTTGCAATAAATAAATATATTTAAGCTTGTGAATATCGTTACTTATTCCTGTTAAAGCTGATAAGTTTCTTGCGCCCGTTCTTCTTGTCAGTTAAAAAAGTCTCGAACGGGTGGTACGAAAATAAAGACTATTCAAAAGTACTTAATTATTAAGTTTATTTGTATAAGGCAATTTTCATTTGTACAGAGAGGTACTGATTTAAGTTTCTTTTTACAGATACCATCTACAGGCTTTTAGACATTTGTATGTATTAGCAGTGGAACCAAGACTGGTGTTACCACGAGATCTTAGTACTGGAAAGTTGTGTTATGCCCACATACAGGTCAGTGTATAATGACGTAAAAACGTGTCTTAGCCTAAGATATTAAGGCCCGTTTATAAATCGCTCTCAACGTTGAGAGCTATCTTGAAATCATTACCTGAGATATTGTTCCTATAAGAAGAGATATTGTTCCTACAAGATAGCTCTCATTGTTGAGAGCAGTTTATAAATACGGGCCTTAGGATCACATAAATAACTAAACCTTTTACTATCATGTCCATATAAGATAGTTAAAGCATACAGAGCAAACGCTATAACTGGTATGTGTGTGTGAGTGCTTATGTGTGTGCGTATGACAAATTACTACAGTGTTTAGCCACAAAATAGACAAAGTACAGAATTTTAGCTCCCGCGTGACCTTGAAATCCATACCTAAACTCGGGCGTCGCGCTAGAGTTGTCAACTCCGACTTACGTAAAGCCACAGAAAATACCTATATATTACAGAATGTGTTAAAAACTTGTGATGCACAGGTTTGATTATTAAATTTCTTTGTTTAGGTGTTTTTAAAAGTGTAATTTATCTTTGAAATTTTAATTTAAAATTAATTATCATAATATTAAGATATAATATTGAATAATATTTTTGGTATTTAAACAGTTGCTATTTTTCTGGGATTTAAAAAGTTGTCACGGAGTTAAGAAAATGTTAAAATACCTAGTAATTGCTGATTAAAGTATTGAAAAATAGGTATAGATAAGTACCTACCTGTATACTTAATATTTTATTAGGTAGGTACTAGTATCTTGTCATATTATCTAACTTATCTGCATTTACCTAAGTAGCTACACAAGTTTATTATGTTTAATAGGTTAAATCGGAAGAACAAAAAATACAATGAATAATAAAAAAAAATACAATGAATAATTAAAGACATTTATTTATGGGATTAATAAATACTTACTTTACTATTAAAAATAAAAATACTTTGAATCCCTAAGCTCTCTTAACAAAAAAATATACTAAACACCAAAAAAATAAAGTTTAAAATTACAATAGCAGTTGTTTTAGTCACGACTGCACTTCAAATTGTATTCAAAGACCAAATGTAGTAAATGTACACATTTAAATAATAGTACCTGGGTACAACCGAGCTAAAGCTCGGTTATTTATTATTATTTATTGTAATATGGTAGTGTTTAGGTGATAACACACACACACACACACACACAAAACATACTCGAATTCTTTATTATTATTATATTTTTTTATCTTTCTCCAAATTCACAGCATACATATCCTCACACACACTTACCGTACCGTATAGTACCACATCCAATCGCTGTCTTTCACCACGGGTGAGAGGCCTGGAGTCCCGAAATACAGGATTATCCTGGTTTAGGCTCCAGTCTTGGACGAATTAACCACTGGACACGTAACGTAAGAAAAATGTATGAAATTACGATCGACCAATTTTTGCGGGGTGAGGGGGGATTAACTTGTCAAATAATGACAATATTATAGGGTGATTTAGCCGGTTTCCGGCCATAATTGCCGGCCAAATATTATGGATTGTGAAACTCATACATTAGTTCTCGGCCAGGCGGCCGAAAAGCAAATGACCTCCCAAAAATGCATTTAGTTACCCGGCCATCAAATTTAAATGTATCACACCGAAAACTTTACGCGTTTAAGTTAAAAAGTACTAAAACTAATTTATCATACTCACACTCAATTGCAAGAAGCTTCACTTTAGATCTTCTTTAGCTAATGCCACTTTATAGCTAATGAAATCATTAAAATATTGATTTCATTAGTTTGTTGCATCAAACTACTTTAGGCTAAAAACTTTAACTAATGAGAGCCCTAAACATTGTTGCCAATAATAAAGTTAAAAAATGAATGGGATGACCGAATGGTTACGTTTTGTTTTGAAAAGTATTCAAAGTTTGTATATAAATTGGCCAAAAAAACGCGTTTGACACATAGTATGGTTTGACAACTGTAATTTTTCTTTCAAATTCGTTGGTTGTGAAATTTTTATTATTTCGGTATTATTTTCTTTGTGAGAAAAATCTCAAAACGAAAACAAAAACGTGAACGAACGTGAACAAATAATTATCTCAACAATTATTTCACCATTGTTCTTTGAAAAAATGGTCAAAGAAAGTCAGGGAAAAGTCAGGGAATTTATTTGGACTTTAACAGTGGACACTCTGGTAAACAATATTGTAACTTACGTTCCAAATAACTCACATGCACATTTTTGCTACTTTTAACGACACACCTACCCTGTTCAATTTTCGCCCTTCTTCCCCACGACACTCCCAAGGCGCACCACTGGTAGTGTCGCGGGTATTTTTTTCCCTTCCCTTCCCTTCGTTCGCTAACTTAACGAATAAAAATAAGCCATAAACCCTAAAATTGCGTGTTGGAGGCCTAACACTTCCATACAATACTACAATGTCTACTTGCGATGTGTTACTTCATCGTTTAATTGCTTATTTTCAAGCTTTAAGTTAGCAAACGAATAGAAAAGCCCCCCTGGTTATATTTCCGAAATGGCCGAAAACCATAGGGGGCCGGCAAACCGGCTAGCTCACCCTACTTTGTTTACATACCAAATTTTATTTATTTTACGAAAAATAGCTACTATAATAGGTTGAAATTGTGCTTACGTGTGAAAAGAAACAATTCTAAATTGCCCGCTATTTTTTTTGCTGAACAATACGGAGCATTTTGCCCATTTTTGTACCAATGTTTCGCCACGAGCTCTAGCATCACACTGACAACGCGATATCGTTTACTGAGGCTATCGGTCACAGTAAGTGGCTAAGGGGTAAAGGCGAATATGGCTGTCATTTCGCGTCCAGTGGTTGATTCGTCCAAGGCTCCAGTCCATCAATTGTTGTACTGTTACCCAGAATTTTTAATTTATATACCTAATAAATTGTATGTAACTTTTGGTGGAAATAAATATTTTTTTCATTTTTCATTTAATTTTTCATAACAAAAGTGCTTGAGCTACTTACTTTGGGATCAGAGCAATGTATGTGATGTTTTTTCGATATTCGTATTCTCAACACAGCACTTGTCACAGAGTAAAGCCATCTATTGTCTATAGCTCGTGAGCTTTGTAATAAGATGTAGTAATTAATTACATTATTATTCCGCGAGGCGTAGTAGTTAGTTTTTATGGCATTATCCGAGAGATTGCAGCACGAAACGTATCCGAAAAACTGAAAATTTGTATCGGTATTTTTTTTTGTTTTGCACTATTGCTTCACAAGTCTCAATAAAATAAAAACTCAAAAGCAACATTAACTAATTTTTTTCAAACTTGTCTATAAACAATAAAAATTAAAAAATATAATCCTACTAATATTATAAATGTGAAAGTTTCTGGGTTTGGATGTTTAGATGTTTGTTCCTCAATCACGCAAAAACTACTGAACGATTTGGTTGAAATTTGGCACACAGATAGTAAATAGCCTGGATTAAAATATAGAATACTTTTTATCCCGATATTCCCACGGGAATGGGTACCACGCGGGTGAAACCGCGGGCGGCCGCTAGTATATTATAAACTTGAACATATAAAAAAGTAAGTCACCGAGCGGGATTTGAACTCGAAATACTCGTTTCTTGTGGTCCACGTCCTAACCCGCTGAACCAAACAGACATTGGCCGGCCGCGGACGAAATTAGCGACCATATTCTGCGTCGAAAGACGTGAAAACGCAAAAACGCGCGTTTTCCCAAACATAAGACTAATCTAGATCGATTGTTTACCCCCGAAAACCCCCATATACCAAATTTCAGCGAAATCGTTAGAGCCGTTTCCGAGATCACCGAAATATATATGTTACGGCTAATACCCGAAGTGCGGCTAAACCTAGTTCTAGCCGGCTAAAACTAGGTGTAGCCGGCGGCTATCGGCTAAAACTAGGTGTAGCCGATTTGTTCGCGGCTAATACTAGGTTTAGCCGTTTTCCTTCGGCTAAAACTAGTTCTAGCCGTCTTTGTGCTGGCTAAACCTAGTTGTAGCCAACCCTACGTGGCTAAAACTAGGTGTTGAGTCTTCCTAACCAACAGAATTCAGTTAAAAGTTGCCTCTATAGAAAGAAAGTATCGCTTAGCTCTTATAACTTCTGACGACGTCAAGTTTGTCGTCTTATAAATACAAAGTAATTATTTACACATTATATAATAATGTGTAAATTAGAAGAAATAACGTTTTAAATAAACCTTGGCCAGGTGGGTACTTAGTATTATGTATGTATATGTATGTATCGTATATAGTATGTATGTATCGCCGGAATACTCACATTCTGTCTCTTCCTTACAATATTTTGTTCAATCCCTCTTACCCGCGTTATCTCAAGGAACGATTTAGCTACCTTCACTGTTCGACTTCACATTCTCTTAGGTCATCAGAAAATCTGAGTCTCTTGACGCCTGCCCATCGGACAACTTTCTACCATGATTCCTTTACTGTTCGAGCCGCAATGCTCTGGAACTCTTTACCTGTGTCCATCAGGCGTGCTCAGACCATAGATGCTTTCAAGAACCAGCTAAAACAACACTATTTATCTCACTGACTTTCTCTTTCCGACACTGTAGGTACTTGCTTTTCAACTACTCATCATTTGCAGACAATATATATTTATATTATATATATTTATATAATTATATATTTATATATATATATATATTATATACTGACATGTATTATCTATTTAGGTTTACTTAAGTTTAGTTAATATTTAAGAATTTAGAGTAATTCCATTGTTGCCATTTTGCACCCCCTGTATTCCTCTTCTGTCAATCTCACCATACCGTTGGTTGTCTGGAAGAGATCGCTCTTAGCGATAAGACCGCCATGTTTTGACAGTAAGTTTTATTGTTATTTCTTTGTAAATTATGTTATTGTGGTGTTGAAATAAAGCATTATCTTATCTTATCTTATGTAGATAACAAAAGTCAACTTGAGAATTAGATAGGAAGGTAAGTATGTACCTACTTATAGTACAGAACTAGAATACTATGAATATAGATTGTTTATCCTTACTTGTCCTATTAAGTAAACAGTTTTTTTCCATTGGCAATTTGTCAAACATACTCGTACCTACGTCTTTGAAACAAAGGAATCGTTATTTAAAATATGCGTTTCTATTAAGAAATCAATTTGTCAATTTTTGTAAGAAGGTAAATGCCTGATCTATATGTGGAAAAAAACTATTTGTTGTATTTTATAAATTATTATTTTAATAAATACAACAAATGGTTTTTCGCATGTGTAAATTAGGTACATAATTATTTACCTACTTACTTACGGAATAAAGTTAATTATTAATGACAATTTGATTTTGTAATAGAAACGCATATTTTTAATAACGATACCTTAGTTTGAAAGACTTATTTGTGACAAATTGTCAATGACAAAAACTGGTTACTTAATAGGACAAGTAAGGATAAACAAGCAACCTATATTCATAGCATCTGTCTGTTGTAGTTCTGTACCCTAGGATAGGATAGCTAGGTAATACCAGCTCAGCTAGCTTCCTACGTAACTACGAAGTTGACTTTTGTTATCTACATACATACTACTAAGTACCTACCTGGCCTAGGTTTATTTAAAACGTTATTTCTTCTAATTTACACATTATTATATAATGTGTAAATAATGATATTCAGAATAATTACTATGTATTTATAAGACGACAAACTTGACGTCGTCAGAAGTGATAAGAGCTAAGCGATACTTTCTTTCTATAGAGGCAACTTTTAACTGAATTCTGTTGGCAAGGAAGACTCAACACCTAGTTTTAGCCACGTAGGGTTGGCTACAACTAGGTTTAGCCAGCACAAAGACGGCTAGAACTAGTTTTAGCCGAAGGAAAACGGCTAAACCTAGTATTAGCCGCGAACAAATCGGCTACACCTAGTTTTAGCCGATAGCCGCCGGCTACACCTAGTTTTAGCCGGCTAGAACTAGGTTTAGCCGCACTTCGGGTATTAGCCGTAACATATACAAGAATTGCACGTTTAAAGGTATAAGATTAGGTACCAATTGTTTCTTATTTACTTAAGTATGTCTATTTTCGAATAGTAATCAGTATTCAGTATAAGTACGTCAAATTGGCATATAAATAAGGTAAAATGATTATTGTATTGAGTTGTTGATTTAGAAACAACAATGAGGATCAGTAACAGGTTTGAATCCTATAGTTTTATTGATATAATATAAACACATTTTGATATCTATGAAACCTAGTGAAATAATTTTTAAAATCCGTTTAGAAATGGTTGAGTTAAAAGGGTTTGAAGGAAATGCCAAGTTCAATGCAATATGTGCTTTATCACGTACGACATAAGGTTCGCGTCCGTCGCGATGACGTCATAAGGACCCCAAAAATATCAGCGTTTTACCTCTTATAACTTCTCAAGTTTAAAAGATATCGTAACAATTTTTTCACAGTTAATCATGTGGTGGAATAAGCTTTCTTATTAGCAACTAAAAAAAAATCGTTACTGATCCTCATTAATGAAAACTGCCTTTTTATTTAACTGCGTATTGTATAGTCATAACAGCTATCACAAAATTCACTGTTTGCTTACTTTTCTGGGTCCACTAGTATCGTAAAAAATGTATATTCTGTATTTAAAGTTGAGTTTAAGCAATTGCTTACTGAGTAATTATAGTAGGTACGTTTTATTTTTGCCCTCCATTTTTACTGAGTCTCGCAAAGAGTACAAATGACCGACGCGGGGGTCGGACGTGCTACAACTGCGTCACGTGGTACTCGCGCGTGAAGTGTTTTGAGCGTGGCAAAGATTCCGTGTCGGTGAGAGGTGTCTATGTATGCGTTGCTCGAGCGCACGAAGTACTAAGCTAAACTACTGTACGCTCTCTATATTGTGGTATACCTACTTCTGAAATCGGCTGTGCAGTTTATTATCGCTGTGGTAATGTAAATCTTTTCTTGCCAGAAATATAAGTCCGTGCGCACTTTGGATGCGTTTTCGTACGAATTTGACTCGTACGGACATCGCAACCTTCCAAGTACCTACTATAGGAGTGCGCACATTGGATGCGAACGCGCTCCCATAGTAAAAAAGTCGTACGAATAAAATTCGTACGAAAACGTATCCAAAGTGCGCACGGCCTAAGGCAAGCATATATAGTGGTGGACGGCTAATTAGAAACACCAGTCGATTTTCATACAAGCGAGGTAACTTTGAAGCCTTGTTTCTCCGCCAGGGATTTATGATCTAATGATGGCTATCCAGTGAGTGAATGGAGGAGATCAGATTGCTGTACACGCCCAACTGATCTGATCAGTATTTTAAGAGCTGTTTGTATAAGTTTAAAAAGACCACAAAAATAGCATAAAAATGTATGGAGATCCTGAAACTGAGAACTCTGATCTTTACAGCTATTAGAATGCTGATCAGATCAGTTGGGTGTAGCGATCTGGATCTCCACCATTCACTCCCTGGATAGCCATAA
Organism: Agriphila tristella; assembly: GCA_928269145.1. Taxonomy (NCBI): domain Eukaryota; kingdom Metazoa; phylum Arthropoda; class Insecta; order Lepidoptera; family Crambidae; genus Agriphila; species Agriphila tristella. The sequence goes on from OV743444.1 coordinate 11,786,029, forward strand.
TCAGATCACAGCTAGGTACAATCCCTGGCGGAGAATCAAGGGTTCAAAGTTACCTCGTTTGTATGAAAATCGACTGGTGTTTCAAATTATCCGTCCACCACTATATAACGTTTGCTCATTATTTTTATTTAATTTCAGGTAATAGATTTGCAAGGTGTAGTGAAAGACATGAAGGCGCCCTGCATAATACCAGAATTGGATACACTGAAAGAAGTTAAGATAAAGGACGATAGGTATTGGCCAATCATATTCCAGCGAGATCGGAATTGGGAACAATTGAAGTAAGTATTTTAGGATTAAATTAATTAAACGATACGATACACTTATTTATTATCAACTAGTAGAAAGATTTTTTGCTTTCCCTCGGGAACAATATTTTTTCGGGATGATATCCTTCTCTGTACCTTTGAAAACGTGTATGTAAAATTTTATGATGGTCGGTTCAGTAGTTAACACGTGAAGGCGTAACAAACAAACACACGGACTTTCACATTTATAATATTAATAAGAATAACATTTATAATATTAATAAGAATAACAAAATTATGAACTTATATAAACTATTAATCATTCATTTTTATTTTTATACTAGCGGCCGCCCACGACTTCGTCTGCGTGGAAAGGTTTTTTGCTATCCCTCGGGAACAATACTTTTTTCGCGATGAAAAGTACCCTATGTCCTTCTCTGTACCCCTGACAACGTGTATGCAAAATGTCATGGTGATCGGTTCAGTAGTCAAGACGTGAAGGCGTAACAAACAAACAAGCAAATAAACAAACAAACGGACTTTCGCATTTATAATATTAGTAAGGAAGTAAGGATTCCCGACTAGTTTTTGTTAGCCGAATTAAAGCGTCTCGACAACAATAGTACATTACGATATTAGTGCGTTAAGATGGTTATAACATGCGAGGCGTAATTGAGCCGAGCATGTTATAACCAATACGCACGTATATCGTACGACATTTTTTAACACATTTGCGAGGAAACAGAAAAAAAACTACATTTTCGGAAAATGGCATTTTTCATGTTTTTCCACTTCAAGAAATTTTCATACGTGGTTATGTATCTGTCCTTGAATATTGACGGCAGCAAGCTGTCGCATGCGGTTCGCGCTTCTGGGGAGCTACTCAAATGGCCACTTTTCCATTCGTTCGCTAACTTTAATCTTAAAAATAAGCAATTAATGATCAAGTCAGACGTCGCAAGTTTATGTAAATCACAGACATTGTCGTATTGTATGGAATCGACAAGCCTACGACACGTTATTTTGGTGTTTATGGCTTATTTTTAATTTTTAAGTTAGCGAACGGATAGAAAAGTGGCCGTTTGAGTAGCCCCGCTGTTAGTATATCCGGTGGAGTTGAAGTAATATATTGCTCATCTTCATTATTGAAAGTTGTCATTTTTAGATATTCACAATACAAGTACAAAGAAAAGAAAATTTGAGAAAAATTGATTATTTTCTGCCGTGGCTGCGTGAAAATGTTGGCAAAGACGTTAGAGCATGCAGCCAAGTTTTTAAATTACCGAATAAACTGTTTTATTTTTATTTTAAATAAACTCAATCTGTGTATGCACACTGTCTACTGACTGGCGCCGCGCGGCGATTAGTTCGAAATTTGAATAGCAACAGCGCGCTGCTCACTAGCTGGAGTCAGTTCCATTTTTGAAATGGCAAATAATACTGTTATGGAATTTGTATGGACTATAACTTAACTATTTGCTTTGGTAACACACGCGTTTTTTATGACCCGCTTTACATATTTAAAACCGGTGGAATTACATTAGCTTTACGAGCAAATGTGTTAAAAAGTTTTTAAGTTGGTCTTTTTAATTTAAATATAAATTTCTATCTTTAAATTTGAGACTTTTGCATTGTTATGTTATTATTATAAGTACAATACTAAATAATATACTAGAAAAAATACTACTCTCACCAGATCAATTCTCGGACGGGCACCGAATTGATTTGGTCCGAGTCGGATTTGTACCAGCATTGTGAATGCAAAAATCTCAAATTCAAAAATTATATAGCTGTTTCATCTTAATCAATTGTCAAAATATCTGGAAAGATTTTTTTTTCTCTTTATTTAGGAACAAACTGTCATGTAACGGGACACGGGCACACGTTAATCAAACACCGGCGTTGGGCTTAGACCGATTTATTTCATCCACACACCTACCCACATTACATGATAAATAATAATTGAATAATACCTACAATTCCCCTTTTTAAAAAAAAATAAAAAGAGAAAAGGAATATTGCTTACATGACATTCATTTTTAAATTGTTAGCTGTTTCTATTAAGTACATAGATAATTAATTATTTATTTAGAACTACAATTATTTAGGTACTACCTATTGTTTTAAAATGATAAACAAAACTGTGAAACTGTTATACTTATTTTTACAAATGGTACTAATTACTTGTTATTGTATAGTTTATTTACCTATCAATTTATTTTGCTAACAACGAATTAAATTAATTTTTAATATGCATTACAAAATTATTTTTCATTTACATTTATTTCCAATTATTTATTAATGTTAAGATAAACTGAATTAAGAAATGAGTAGGTACTTAACAGTAAACAAACTTAAATTTACACTACCTAGGTCTAAAGTTTATAATTGAAAATGGAACAAAACATGCACTAATTAAAATGAATTAATAAATTTTATATTTTAGATAATTAAGTAATGATTACATAATATTATTTAATTATAATTTAAAACATGCATTTAATTCTATATCTAGTATTGTTTTGATATAAATTACACAATGTCAATTGTTATTTTATTTAGTTTTTATAACAATCATTCATAATTCTTATACAATTTATAACATACCTATCAGGTTTTGTACATGCTTTATCTTTAGTTTTTTTTTATATATTTATTTATTTATTTACATATTGTTTTATTAAATTTTTAAATAAGTATTACGTACATATGCATATACCAACTCCGTTTCATTTGACTTAGGTCGTTGCCGGATATCCCCAGCGATCAGGCGGCCTCACTGTCCTGCCATAACGAGTGCTATAATTAGAACTATTATTATAACTCAATGACTGCCCAGGAGATGGCACACTGGAGCTGGATGTTGTACCATGATAGCTATCACATGCCTTTCTTACATTAATTTGATCATATTTATATCTGTCATCATTTACTGTTTTAAAAATTCGTGTAGTCGAATCAAATATTATGTGCCGTCTATTGCGCCTCAGGATGTTACCATTTTCCATTTTTACCGCATACGAGCGTGGGCTAAGTGCCTTCACGACCAGACCAGCCTTCCACACATCATCTATTCTGACTTTAACTTTGTCACCTATTGTTAAAGGTTTTAAGATTCTCGAGCCCCTATCAAATAATGTTTTTGCACATTTTTTCGCTTCTCCAATTTATCTGGTATATTATTATATTTTATGCGTTTTTGGAAATAGTAAGTTAGGATCACAAGGTAGTACACTACGTAACTTTCTATTGAACATTAACTCGGCTGGCGACGGTATTTCGCAGCTAATTGGAGTATTCAAATATTCCAAAAATGCAATTTGGAAATCAGAGCCGTCGTAAGACGTCTTTTTCAGAATGTTTTTAATTGTTTGAATTACACGCTCAGTTTGTCCATTTGACTGAGGATACCGAGGCGATGAAGTTACGTGTTTAAAGTTCCAAGTTTTCGAAAAATGATTAAAATTTGAAGATGAATATTCAGGGCCATTGTCGGACATAACAATTTCCGGAATTCCTAACCTACTAAAAATATTCTTTAATTTCTTAATTATCGTATTGGATGTTAAAGAATTTAATTTAAATAATTCCAAGTATTTACTATAATAGTCAATGATAATCAAAAAAGATTCGCCTCGAAACTTAAATATATCTGTGCCTACCTTTTGCCATGGTCTCTGAGGTAACTCATGAGGCATCAAAGGTTCTTTTATGTTTTTATTTCTATATGTAAGGCATGCCTGGCATCGTGACAAATAGTCTTGAATCTGTGTATTCATATTAGGCCAGAACATGATTTCGCGAGCTCTAAGTTTACATTTTTCCAATCCTAAATGGCTTGTATGTAGTTTCTTTAACATATCATAGCGCATACATTGCGGTATAACAATCTTATTACCTTTCCATATTAAGCCGAAATTATTAACTAACTCATGTCGATAATCCCAATAAGGTTTTAATAAAAGTTCAACTTTATTTTTATCATCGGGCCAACCTTTCTTTATTATTTTGCATAATTGTTGCAAAGTAGAATCCTCTTTAGTACATTTTTGCAATTCTAAAAAATGTGAATCCGTAAGTGAATTACTATTTGTTATAAAACAGACTTGCGCTTGAGCATCTAAGTAGTCGCGAGGCGGCGGAGGGGGGCTGCGCTCCCGCTGCCTCTGCTCGGTGTCGACCGGCGCGCGCGACAATGCGTCAGCGATAAATAAATACTTGCCGGGTTTGTAAACAAGTTTGAATGAATACGGCTGCAATCGCAACAACATTCGTTGTAGTCGCGCCGGCGCGTCTGCTAATGGCTTATTGATAATACTTACCAACGGTTTGTGATCCGTTTCAATCGTTATGTCTGCCCGGCCATAAATATATGTATAGAACTTTTCACACGCAAAAACACACGCGTACAATTCTTTCTCTATTTGAGCGTATGATTGCTCAGTTTTTGTTAAAGACTTCGAAGCATAACACACAGGTAAATTATCTTGAAGCAAGCATGCCCCCAAACCATAGTTGCTTGCATCTACTGATATTACTACTGATTTTTCTAAGCTATAATATCTAAGTACAGGCGGATTAACCAAACATTCTTTTATATTTTCGAAACACTCCTGATGACGTTGGTCCCAGTGCCATTCAGTATCTTTTTTTAATAACTCTCTCAAACTATGAGTTTTTTCTGAAAATTGAGGAAAAATTTACTCACATAGGTGGCTAATCCTAAAAACCTTTCTACCTCTTTCACATTTTTCGGAGTGCACATATTTTTGACTGCCAGCACATGTGAACTATCCGGCTGCACACCGTCACCTGATATTTTGTGGCCTAAATATGTGATTTCAGTTAACCCTAATTTACATTTATCTTTGTTCAACTTTATATTAATTTCTTGACATCTTTTTAAAACGGCTCGTAAGCGCTGATCATGGAGTTCCTTAGAACTTGCGTGAACAAGCAAGTCATCAACAAATAAAATAACCCCTTCAAGGTCATCAAAGTGTTCATATAACTTTTTATGAAATACTTCCGATGCCGACGAAATGCCAAAAGGCATACGTAAAAATTTATACCTACCAAATGCTGTATTAAATGTACACAGATCTGTGCTGCTTTCGTGTAATTTTATGTTCCAAAAGCCATGTTTTGCATCTAATGTGCTGAAAAACTTTGAGCCAGATAATTTCGCGGTTATTTCTTCTATAGTAGGTAACTTAAAATGCTCTCGTTTAATAGCCTTGTTTAAATCCTTTGGGTCTAAACAGATCCTTAAATCTCCACTAGGTTTTTTTACAACTGTCATACTGTTTACCCAGTCCGTAGGCCCCTCCACCTTGGAAATTATACCGTCTTTTTCCATTTCTTGTAATTTTTCTTTTATTTTATCTCTAAGGGTAATTGGTAATTTCCTAGGTGCGTGGACCACCGGCTGAATATTTTCATTCAATCTTATTTTGTAACATCCTGGTAAGCATCCTATACCTTTAAAAATATCTGGAAACTCATCTAATATAAACTGGCTATCCTTATCCGCATACGTAACCGACATAATTCTCTTAATAACCTGTAATTCCTCACATGAATTCAAACCTAAAATCGGGGGGGACGTAACATCTACAATAATAAAAGGCAATATGTATGTGTTTTCTTTGTAAAATACTTTTAAGAAACATTTGCCTAATACCATAATATTATCTCCCGTATAACTGTGTAATATTATAGAAGTCTTTACTAAATCCTTTTCCAATATCTGCAATTGTTTTAGATAATTTTTAGGTAAAATATTAACATCAGCCCCAGTGTCCAACTTGAAATCTATAAAAATATTACAAATTTTTAATTTAATTGACCATTGATTATTATTTTTATGTTTCAAATGACACGCTACCTGATCACTGGAGTCTCCCTGCACTGCATACACTCTGCACATCCTAGAGTAGTGATCCATCCTATTGCACTTGTAACAACGATATCCATACGCTGGACACTCTCGTATTTTATGCACACGACCACATTTACCACAACCACCACTTGACTTATTCGACGAGACACGGTGCTGGAGCTGACCAGATGTGGAGGGCTGTGGTTTGTTATCAGTAAAACGACCGCGCTCTTGGCCACGCAGGTCTCGCCTCGCATGCGTTTGATCATAACTGCTTACACGATTTCGCCGGTTATTGTTTGCTGAAGAATGTCGATATCCTTTATTCACCCAACATACTTCCTTCTTCATCGTCTCATCCTTAACATTTTTTATCTCATGCACATTGTACTCTGTATTTTCTACTTTGATATGCGTTGCCTGCGCTCGCGACATTTCCGCCAACTTGCATATATCGACCGCTTTCGATAAGGTCAGATCTGGTTCTCGTAACAACCGTTCCCTCATTGTCCCGTCTCTTATACCACAAATTAATCGATCGCGCACAAGATCACTGCATAGATCTCTAAATTCACATTTAGCCGCCATCTTGTTAAGTTCAAATACATATTGCTCAACAGACTCGAATTCTTTCTGTTCTCTTGTGAAAAATATGTGTCTTTCGACAGTTAAATTCTTCTTTGGAAGGAAAAAGTCATCAAATTTTTTAAGTACTTCCAGAACTGTAATGCATTCTTCCGAAAACTGGTCAAATATTTCTCGACATTTTTCTCCAATAATATGTAACAAAATATTAACTTGCACTTTTTTATCGTTTTTATTTAACTCACAGGCTTCATAATATACCAAAAATGACTTTTTCCACCTTTCCCAATCTTTGCTTAGGTTTCCCGACGTTACATTTAGCAAGTTATTTTCAAACCGAAACGACTCCGGCGGTTGAAGTACGGCTTCCATAGTACGCGATGATTTCACCAATATTTTCTTATCCACTTCTTGCGAATCTGTCCTGGCCCGGTATCACTATCAAGAAGGTACTTTAACGATCAATATTTTATATAATAGGTAATAACTGAAATGCGAACCGGCTGCGCCATGTCATGTAACGGGACACGGACACACGTTAATCAAACACCGGCGTTGGGCTTAGACCGATTTATTTCATCCACACACCTACCCACATTACATGATAAATAATAATTGAATAATACCTACACACATTTCCACTCGTTTTAATTGAATGTCGAGGTAATTCCTCAAATTGGTGAAATAACGCTGGCTTGTATCGTAAGAGTGGCATATACTAGAAGAAATTCGACGATGCCCCTAGTGACTCGGTAGCTCAGCGGTCAGAACAATGAACCGGACATCCAAAGGTCGCGGGTTTGATTCCCGTCCGAGAATCGATCTGGTGCGAGTCGTATTTTTTCTAGTATATTATTTAGTATTGTATAAATGTCTATGCCAAGTTATACACTATATATTTTCTTTCGCAGAACATTACTAGACTACACATGGTGCATTGACATAAAACAGCGCGCCGGTTGCTTATCATATCTCGACGATCCTCAAGGATTCCTCACCATCTTGGCGCAAACACTGACTTTGGACAAAACCAACATTTGGTCCGCTGCCTCCGATAACATACAACTGTTTACCAACGACGAAAAAGTCAGAAACTTCGTCAAACATTATTTGTCCAAAGACTCAAATGTTGGCTCTAGTATTTGTGCCGACTGTTTACTAGTTTGCAAGAAGAGAAAGGGCGTGAAGAACGAACCTTTTGTTAGTAAACATTGCTTGTGTAGGAAATACAGTAAGGATGAGCAAGAGCATATTCAGGGGTTGAGTATGGTCACGTACGAGTGTGTGGTCAAAGATATTTTATGCGCCTTACCTATTTGGACGACGTTTTTGAAAGTAAGTTTATTATTGTTACTTTATTTAGTAAGTACCTTACTGTTATGTCAGGGGCCTATGAGCTATTAAAGTAGTTCTGTAAGGGAAGTCTTGACGATATATATTAAAACTATAGTGATAACAGTATTCTTGTCATATAAAGTTTTTCTTTTTAGGGTTCCGTACCCAAAGGGTAAAAACAGGGCCCCATTACTAAGACTCCACTGTCCGTCTGTCTGTCTGTCTTTCACCAGGCTGCATCTCTTGAACCGTGATAGCTAGGCAGTTGAAATTTTCACAGATGATGTATTTCTTTTGTCACTATAACAAAAAATACTAAAAACAGAATATAATAAATATTTAAGGGAGGCTCCCTTACAACAAACGTGATTTTTTGCCGTTTTTGGTACGGAACTCATCGTGCGCGAGTCCGACTCGCACTTGGCCAGTGTTTTTAATAACACATTACTCTTGAAGTTTGATTCATTAGTTGAACTAATCTCATGAAACTAATATCGAATTTTAAATTAAATATTTTACAACATATTTCACTAAGGGCTGATTTTTCAATGCCCAGATAAAGCTTTTTTCGTTTAATAACATATTAAGCCGCCAAAATGAAAACGATTGTTATCTGTTTGTTTGTCAAATATAAAATTTGTCAAAATTTCTTTTATGTTATTCGGATTATAATTTAACTGACATATCTGTTATCTGAGGATTGAAAAATCAGCCTTTAATCATTCTAAACCTGTGTACTATTTCAGATTGTAAAAACCATGAAGACTGATCCTTCCACCTACCACATGTGGCAAATAAAACAACTGCTATCACAAATAGAGAATCACAACCGCAGAACTATGGACGAAATGAAAGTCGATGGCCAGGACCTTCAAAGCGAGCCGCTCATATCCACAGAATTCACTCTGGCCATAAAGCAACGAGTGTGCAATATATTCGACGGATGGGAGATAAAAATCATACCTTATTTACGGAAGTATTTAGGTCTGCCGAGCAGCAGAAAAATTAGTACATGCGACGAAGATATGAAAAAGATATTGAGTTCGTATTTGGTATTCCACGATCTGCCTAAAGGGGTTTTGAGAAGAGTTACCAGTGAAAATGAGTTAGGGGTCCTGTTAGATTTGGAGCGTTTCAATCTTAGTGTGGATGCTTTGAATAAAATAGAGACTTTGCTTAGATGATTGAGGTCTTTATCTTGTGGGTATGTTACCCGATCGCAGTGTAAAGGTGACTGCGTCCATGACTGGTGTTGAGTGACTGATGAACCGTTGTGAAAATATTAGTTTGTGTTGTGATAAAGCAGGCACGTATCCAAGGGGGGGGGGGGATAGTTGGGATTTATCCCCCCCCGAAATCCAGAACACACAGTACAGGACTAAATTCAAATTTAGCGGGCGAGGCACTCTCCGGTTTGCGGGATGCAGTTGTCCCCCCCCCGAATTAAAAGTCTGGATACGTGCCTGTGATAAAGTGCTTCGGTTGAACTGTATGTTCTACAATAATTTATGTGCAGATCATAAATTTACATGCTGAAGAATTATTGTTATTCTTCACTAAACTTCATTTATAAAATGGTAATCAAATATAAGTCTAACAATTAGATAGTGTAGGATGAAAATGTTACACATAATTTGTGTAACATATTTGGTACCACAGAATAAATAATGATACTGATGTCTGTCGTTACGTCTATTTACGTAAAGTGTCTAAGTAGAAACCAAATTAGGTTTTATAAGTATGGAACCTCACTTACAAAATAGATTGTCTAGTCTAGGCTTACAGTTATAGTGGCACTGAAATGTAAAATGAGTTATATGGTTCTGATCAACATTTGATGTTGATGTTTTATCTTAATAAAATAATTTTTGTTTCATAAATTTGAATTTTAATATTAATAATTAATAAAATACTTTATATTTACTAACGAGAGTCGAAAATAATTCACAGACAATCTGATCTTATCCGACTTCTAGTACGTAATCAACTCGACATTCATACGACAATGAATCGATTTTGTTTAAACGAAATACAGTATTTTTGTTTTATTTATTTCAAAAATAAGGAAGGGGAGCTCGGTGGCGTAGTGGTATAGCGCCTGGCCCAATGATTGCGGAGGTCTAGCAACTTTCGCAAGGGTCCGTCATGGGATGGGTGACCAAATATTTATTATCTCGAGCTCCTCCGTGCTTCGGAAGGCAAGTTAAGCCGTTGGCCCCGGCTGCATTTGCAGTAGTTAACACCCACTAATCCGCATTGGGCCCGCGTGGTGGTTTATGGCCCAACCTCCTCATCCACCCATAAGGAAGGCCTGTGCCCTAGCAGTGGGGACATTATAATGGCTGATGGTCAAGGAATGCTTCCACATGCATCGATGCTATATTCTATTATCCATAAAATTAGTTTTACAAATAGTAGATTACTTAGGGGTCCCTAAAAATTACTTCGTTTGACGGTAGAACACACAGGAAATAATAACGTTATTTTAAAATGTAACGTTATTTTTTTACTTTTTTTAGCGTTTATTTTAAAATTAATGTTATGTCAATAAATAACGTTAATTTAGATAACGTTACATTGAAATTAACGTTATTTCAGTAAATAACGTTAATTTTAACGTTGTTTCTTACTTTTTTACCGTTGAACTTTAAAATTAACGTTATTCCAATTAGTAACGTTATTTTCTTAGCGATAATTTTACGCAAATTTTAAAGTTTAAAGCTATATTTTACCGGTAAAATATTTTTAACGTTATTTTTACCGGTAAATTTACCGATAAAATGTATTAACGGTATTTTTAACGTTATTTTTTTAATCGTTATTTTTCATAACGGTATTTCAATCCCTGAACACACTACACAGATATTCCAAGATAAGATTATATATTGTGCTTAAAATTCATTAATTTCCGTTCTGTCTGAAATACACTTAAAGCCGTCATCAAAGTTTAAACTTTTAAATACAATTTATAATACAATCAGACACATGGGTATTTCTAAAATCCGATCACTATCCTTGTTAGCTCAAAACTCAATCCGGATTCTTGTCATGGCGTGGATTAGACTGATATTGATTACGATGATTAAATTCAAGTGGATTAAATACGATTAAGATCCTTAGAAAACAAATAAATAAAATGTTTTTATTAACATATATCATACATTAATAACATATAATGAAACAACCCCAGTAAGTAATTCTAAAATACTTGTGTTGGGGCGCTTCGCTCCGTGCCCTTGCAACTTAATATATATAAAATTATAAAAAAATGGAAAGCTATTTAAAAGTAACATATTATATTTTTGTGAACATAAGTGTGTGTATGTATGTGTGTGTATGTGTTTGAGTGTATACGTGAATGTTTTGTGTGTGTCTATGTGTCATATGTAAATATTTAAGTAATCTTTCTTTTACAAAACTGTCGCCAATGTCACTCACTTTGGCAAATCTTCGCTACCGATAGATGTATGTTAACGACATAAATTTTCACTTACAATCGATCTTCAAAACCACCACAAATCGATTTGTCGAAAGCGAAGCGAAAGCGTTGATTCGTATATGTGATTTTGGGATGTTTATTTTCTAACTTGACTCTTTTAGATCCACAAATTCTATCTTTTTGATCATAGCTATTTGTAGTACATAATATTATTATTAAGTTTGATAGTAATAAGTTGTCTTATCAATGGCAACTCGAATATAGTTTTAATTATAAGTACCAAGACTCATGCGCAACGTCAAAATAATAATCGATAGCCATTGGAAGATAAAACGGACGGTATAAATAAATCCGTTCGACTGATTAACTTTTAAATCCAACTCGGGCTCAGCACAATGGCAATCAAATCTGGAATTGTTTTCGCCGCACTCATTCTGGGATGTCTAGGTAAGTTTTTTATGTACAGTCAACAGCACATAAGTATACAAAACTGACAAAATCTGCAATTTATTTTGAACTTATGTCTTTGCGTTTAAGTATAAAATTGATTGATTACTCTGTCGTAGTTGATTGTAGTGTAGCTATTGAGATCTCTTAAAAGTAGGTTTATCAAGATCAAAAAGTTGATAGCAGTTCTGCCTAAATATAGTTTTATTATAGAACAATAACAGTCATAGAAAAATAATCAATCATACTTAGAACTTCTATGATTGATTATTTTTAAATACTTACCCTGACTTGTATTAGTCTATTTAACCATGGTTTGACTAAAAATCAAAGTGGGTTTTTGTTAAACTTTAATTAGTAACTAATATTGAAGTTATTGGACTAAACAATTTACTACAATATCACATTGATAAATTAACGGTTAAAAGTTTAAGCGTGCCCGCAGACTACAGACTTTCGATCGGCCAATAGTTGGCCCGATAGTTGATTTTGTATGGAGAATCGGCCGATACCAAATCGTTGTAGTGTGCGCACTTGCATAATGAGGATCAGTAACGATTTTTGTTTAGTGACTTATCAGAAAGCTTATGCCACCACATGATTAACTGTGAAGAAATTTTTGCGATATCTCTTAAACCAGAGAAGTTGTACGAGCTAAAACATGCTAAAACACTGTTATTTTGGGGGGTCCTTATGACGTCATCACGACGTACGCGAACCTTATGCCGTACGTAATAAAGCCCATAATGCATTGAGTATGGCATTTCCTTCAAACCCTTAATAACTCAACCATTTCTAAACGGATTTCAAAAATCTTTCACTAAGTTTCATAGCTATTAATATGATTTTATATTATATCAATAAAACTATAGGATTCAAACCTGTTACTGATCCTCATTCTTCATACTGATTAAAGGCCCGTCTAAACTATCGGCCGACAGGTTAGTTTAGTCTGTAGTCTGCGAGGACGCTAAGAGCGCGCGTGCAAGCGACGCGGCAGTAGCGATAGATAGTATTGAATACTATCCTCAAGAAGACGTAATAAGTTATTTGCCGAAATACTTTTTTGCATTCCAACCTAATTACAAATACTAGCAAGCAAGCAAAATACTAAAGCACAAATCTCGAACTACAGAATCTAGAAATACACAGCACCTCACAAATCAAACTTTCCTTACTAGACATATTGCCTATGTGTTTTATTATTATTTGCAGATAAAAAAAGGTGTGCTTATAAAATTTATTTATTTAAAAAATCAGCACGCGCTGCGGTTAATCCTAATCCTCAACATATCGTTATCTCGACTACTAATTACGTAGCTCATTTGGACATAGGTACTATGATTAGATTGCCTAATCTTAAAAACAAAATTGTTTAGCACAACCTTTGTATATACTTGTGATTATGATAACACTGTTCTAATTTAACTGAGATTTAATCGATTACATGGTGATGATAATATTATAAATACACAATACTCTGCTACATACCTAATAGCAGTTTATCATTAACAGTAAAAACTTATAAAACTTGGGTTTCATTTATATTGCGAGTATTCAAAAGCTAGGTACGCCTAGTCACAATACCTACCTAAGTTTAATTGTCAGTCGGTTAGTACCCACACCAAATCTCATTAAAACCCTTCAAGTATTTGCGTGATGCGGTAATAGACAAAGTTAGAAAAAATGAAGTTTTGACCTCTGTATCGATAATAATTAAGGGCCCTATCACATTTTTTCGTCGAAATTTCGATTTTGACGGATTTTAGCGATACAACCTAGAGAAACCTTTGGGTGTACTAAATACATTTAGGCTGGCCCCAGACCTACCGGTTTCGTTTCTTTGCTTTGCTGTTCTACCATGGACCGCCGGCCAAGAGGCTCATTTTCAATCTATCGCATATTTTGACCTGACCACATTGGCAAGATAGCCATTAGTTTGGTGTTATCAAATATCGTCGTCTGGGGTGCGATGAGAAGTTTTAGTTTTCGTTTTAAAAAAAAACTGCTGTTTTATACAAAAATTAATAACTAAATTATCAAAATGTATGAAACAGTTCATTTTTTTCGCGATTTCAGATTTGGTCCCATAGTAAAAGTTGTTCAGTTTTATTATGGTCCCTATCTACCATATTCAGTTTTATAAGGCTTTACCAAACATCTTGTATAAATAAGCGATCGAGTTATTTTTAACGATCGGAGTCCATGTTCAGGGTGGCATATCTCCTAAAAGCTTCCTACTTCGCAATCCAGGCGATGATATTTGATAAAACCAAGCTAATGGCTATCTTGCCAATTTGGTCTAGTCCCAAAATGCGATAGATTGAAAATTACCCTAGTTGGCCGGCGGTCTTTCAAGCAAGGTAGCACAGCAAAGCAAAGAAACGGAACCGGTAGGTCTGGGGCCAGCCTTATATGTGTCCGCGACAAAAAGTAATATGATGGCTCACTGCAAAGTTAAAGGGTTAGAAAGGAAAATTAAAGTTGGTGAACGTTTTTTTAGAGTCAACTTTGAACATACACAGAAAGCCACACAAGTACAAACAACAAATAAAAGTATGCAATTTGATTTTCTAATGAACTAAAGATTATTATGATATATTTTTTACGTAAAAATAATAATGTATCTAGGAGAAATCCACAGTTAATTCTGAGCTTTTTTAGTAGTTTTATGATTTTTGATTGGGATTTTTTTTCTCATATTCTATACATAATTTCAAAATTCCGAGGCCGCTATATATGAACTATTCGACTATAAGAGATAACATTCATTTTTTTTTATTTCAATTGTTTAGCACAGTTGTTCAATCCATGAGCTCAAAAAACTGCCTTCGCGCATTTTATGAAAATCTTTCTCTGCAATATCGGGTTTAATTATAAAGTTAAGCAAATTTTCAAAAAAGTGAGGCCGCTATGAACTATTCCAATAGCTATTCTGTACCATTCAATAAGTCAAAAGTGTTAATGTATTTTTGTTTCTGAGATCGATAACGCCAAAATTGGCCATTTTACGCAAAAATCACAGTCGAAATGTAATATCCTCTTAAGTAGGTACTATTAAATCAATGACAACTACAACAAAGTGACAAAGTTCTAAACTGTAAGTACTTATACATATTTTTAGATGTAATTACAGACTCGGCTCAGTCACAGTAAATAAATTTATCGTGGCTCAGTTACAGATTTATTATAAGTATAGATAAATAAGGCTATATAAATCCTGTTCACAGCTCTCCCAAAGCCCGAGCAGGACTACTCCCAGTTCTTCGAGCACATGGAAGCCTCCGAGGGCCGCATCGTGGGCGGCACGGTGGCTCCCGTGGGCTCCCACCCGCACATGGTCGCCATGACTAACGGAGCGCTCGTCAGGAGCTTCATGTGTGGAGGTTCCATCCTCAGTCAGAGGACTGTCCTCACTGCCGCTCACTGCATCGCTGCTGTTTTCAGCTGGGGGTCTCTAAGCAGGTTAGTTGAAAGTAGTATAGTTTAAAATAGGTTCCAACCCGCACATGGTAGTGTTGACTAACGATGCGCTCGTCATGAGCTTCTTGTGTTGAGGTTCCATCCTCAGTCAGAGGACTGTGCTCACTGCCGCTCACTGCATCGCTGCTGTATTCAGCTGGGGGTCTCGCAGGTTAGTTGAAAGTTGTATAGTTTAAAATAGGTTCCAACCCGCACATGGTAGTGCTGACTAACGACGCGCTCGTCAGGAGCTTCTTGTGTTGAGGTTCCATCCTCAGTCAGAGGACTGCATCGCTGCTGTTTTCAGCTGGGGGTCTCTAAGCAAGTTAGTTGAAAGCAATGTTGTTTAATATAGGTTCCCACCCACTTGCATATGGCCGCGCTCACTAACGGCGCGCTTGTCAGGAGCTTGTATGAATCCTTTTTATATAAATATCAGAAAGAAGATTTTATGGTGGCTGCGCGCAAGCAAAAGCAATTAACTGTGCGCAACATCGGTTACGAGGGCAGCGGCAGAGTTTTTATAAACGATCACCTCACGCCTTACTACAAAAATTTGCTGCTCAAAGCTAAGGAACTCAAAAAACAAACGGATTTCCAATTCATTTGGGTCAAAAACAGCAAGATTTTGGCCCGGAAGTCACCATCAACACCGATATTTAACATTAACTGTGAAGCGGATCTGTTGAGAATCAAGTGACTGGCACTATTTAAATTATCATTTAAGTGTTCGTTAGTTCGTTCTGTTGGCGGCCGTAGGCCACCCGTTAGTTACCTTATTGTCAATAATATCGATGCGTTTCCCTGTGAGTGTTCGTTGTTAGTGCTTGCCACACCAGTGCAATCGGTTCTCATGCTTATTACTACGAATTTAAGGCTCAGTTTGGTTTATTGTAAGTACGCTCTTTATTTAATCTTACCCACTGCAATTAATTTTTTGACATTATTATTCAACGGTAATGCACAATACCAAGTAAAAGTTAATACTAATTTATTATTCTTCGAATTCATTGTGCATCGCAATAGTACACTTATCATAATTTTCGTGATACACAAAAATGTTATAACAATTATTCTTAGCTCGAAATGCTCAAATTCACACTTAGTCCTATTTGAAGTAAATGTTGATGTTCATATTGATAAATTTAGTTTTAAAAGAACTTGAACTCAGTATCTATTACCAAAACGCCCGCGGGCTCCGTACTAAAACCAACACATTTAAACGGAATATTATGTTATCTAGTTATGATATTGTTTGTATCACGGAAACTTGGCTGCTAGACAGTATTTTGGATACTGAATTGTTCCCAGCTGATTACATCGTTTGGCGACGCGATAGGGATTACGAAAGTTGCAAGCAAAAAATGGGCGGCGGAGTACTTTTAGCTGTACATCGCAGATTACAAAGTATTGAGCGGCGCGACTGGCGATCGACAGCCGAGGATCTTTGGCTTACTGTTTGCTCGCCATCACGCAATACTCGTAACGCGACTAGCCTCCATATTGGTATTGTTTACTTATGTTCGCAACACGGCGGTCTCGGATTTAACTCACAACTTAGTAATTTTACAGACAAATTATTTGATACGTTTAGCCAATTTCCTAATGATAAAATTATTATCTTAGGCGATTTTAATCTTAGTAATTTAAATTGGCAATTTAACTCGGGTGAAAATTATTTGAGCCCTTCTGATTTGCAAGGTGAATCACAAATCTATTTCTTAGACACTATTGAACAACTTAACCTAAAACAATTTAACAGTACCCCAAATATATCAAATAACAGAATACTTGACTTAGTCTTTTCTAATTGCGATTTAACTGTTGCCGCTTGTGAAGATCCAATAGTCCCCGAAGACCCTCATCATAGGTCCTTAAAAATTAGTTATCAACCACTCTCAAGTGAGGTGTCTTTAAGTAATAATCCGAGATTTAAGTACTTTTATGAACGTGGTGACTATACCACTATTTGCACTAAATTAGATGAAGTACAGTGGCATGAACTTTTCTGTAACATTGAAATTAATCAATGCGTAAACTTATTCAACAAAACAATCTCTGACCTTAAAGATGAATACATACCTAAAAAATATGTATCACAACAATCTTACCCACCATGGTACAGTGCTGAATTAAAGAAAATATTAAGTGATAAGTTGAAATACCATCGTAAGTTTAAGGTCTATGAGAGGAGTAGTGACTATGAATCCTTTGCATATTTTAGGAAACAAGCCAAAGATGTCGAGGCTGTTTGTTATGAAAATTATGTACGTCGCATGGAAGATTCTATTACTGAAAATCCAAAAATGTTTTGGAATTACATTAACTCTTCCAAAAATAGTAAAGGTACATATCCAGCTACAATGCATTATGGCGACATTAATAGTAGCACCGGAGTCGATATATGCGACCTGTTTGCATCCTATTTTCAGACAACCTTTCAGCAAAGCTCCGATATGAACGATGGTCACGATGGCTTCAATACTGGGTCGAATGATCATACTGTACCCATTGGAACTATATACATAAACCCTGAGGAAGTTTTGCGACTGTTGAAGGGCTTGGATGTGAGAAAGGGTGCAGGTCCAGACCATATTCATCCGATCTTCATTGTAAACTGTGCCTCAAGCTTAGTCGAGCCACTGTGTATACTTTTTAATAGATCCTTCCAAGATGGTGTAATGCCCGACATATGGAAAAGTGCATTCATAACACCCGTGCACAAAAAAGGAAACAAAAGTGACGTTTGCAATTACCGCCCCATTTCTAAGTTATGTATTTTCTCTAAAGTTCTAGAAAGAATAGTACACCAACAACTTTATACCGCAATGAGCTCAATACTTACGCACACCCAGCATGGTTTTGTTAAGAAGCGATCCACAACCTCTAATTTGGTATTGTTTAATGACTTCATTACCTCAAAAATGGATGACGGGAAACAAGTTGACGTAATATTCACTGACTATTGCAAGTGTTTTGACCGCATTGACCATCGTCTTCTTCTTCAAAAACTTTATCTTGCCGGAGTGCATGGTAACTTATTCCGGTGGTTCACCTCATATATAAAAAACCGATGTCAAGCTGTGGCTTTAAACGGGTTCACATCCGTTTGGGGTACAGTACCTTCTGGAGTCCCGCAGGGATCTATCTTAGGCCCATTACTATTTATACTATTTATAAATGACGTATCCACATGCTTTCAGCACTCTCAAGTCCTCCTATTTGCTGATGATATGAAAATTTATAAGGAAATAACTAACGAAACCGATTGTCTCTTACTTCAAGAAGACCTAAGTAGATTCGAAGCCTATTGCGATGCAAATAAACTTGATCTTAATACTAGTAAGTGTTATTCAATGGTTTTCTCACGTAAGCATTGTGACACGAAACACACGTATCAACTTAAAAGCCAAGCTCTCACTAGCGTTAATCACATGCGAGACCTCGGGGTAGTTCAAGACTCCAAAGTACTATTCGATCAAAATGTGACACATATCGCTAAAAAAGCGTCTAAAGCTTTGGGCTTTCTAATCAGATCTTGCTCCAAATTTAAAAAAGCCAAAACCTTAAAAGTTTTGTACTGCTCACTTGTTCGAAGTATATTGGAGTACAACTCCCAAGTCTGGAATCCACGCTACTCGATTTATATAAATCAACTTGAATCAGTGCAAAAAAGATTTCTTAAGTACCTAGAATTTAAAACCGGTGTTTACGATAGTACATATAAGGAGCGATGCACAAGACACCATCTTCTTCCCCTCGAGGTTCGTAGAAATATCGCAGACTTAACTTACTTGTCAAAAATACTTAAAGGCAGTGTCGACTCGAGCGAACTATTAAAACATATCAAGCTTATAGTACCTCGTAGTTTTACTACGCGTAACAAATCACTGAAGTTACATGTGCCATGTGTGCGCACGAAGTATCGACAGAATAGCTACTTAGTTCGTTCGTGTCGATCGTTTAACAAATTGAGCCATCAAACTGATATCGATTTATGTTCGAATAGTGTTGCATCACTGAAGCGAGCACTCGCAGCGGAACTACTAAGTAAATATGAAAGTAATAATTGAATGTGATGTGTATTAATATACTTTCCTTTATTGTTTTAAATTTTATTGTTCTCTGAATAATTGAGTCTAGTTGCTAAACTACTTATTGTTCCCGTTGATCATAGCACGATCGTATTAGTGCAAATAACGCATGTTCTAACTCGTAAAAATTTTTATTCATCTGTTATCTTACATGTGAAAACTTAATTGTTGGCTAATGATTAACCATGGTACATTTTGTTATATAAACATAGTAGCTGTAAGTTTTCCAAGAAATAAAATAAAATAAAATAAAAATGTTCCATCTTCATTCAGAGAACTGCCGCTCACTGCATCGCTGCTGTGTTCAGCTGGAGGTCTCTAAGCAAGTTAGTTGAATGCAGTATAGTATAAGTTGGTTCTTACCCGCACATGGCGGTGCTGACTGACGGCGCGCTCGTCAGTAGCTTCTTGTGTGGAGGCTCAATCGTACTGTCCTTACTGCCACTCACTGCATCGCTGCTGTGTTCAGCTGAGGTTGGCGCGAGTTAGTTGAAAGTTTAGAATGCTGGTCAGATCAGTTCAGTATAGCTATCCGAATCTCCTCCATTCACTCCCTCGATAGCCATCATCAGATCACAGCACCGTAGTTCCTGGCAGGAAACCAAGACTTCAAAGTTACCTCGTTTGTATGAAAATAACATACGTTAGTTCAATCGAATAGTAAAAGACAATGGGCTCGTACCTATCGTGTTGTTAGTACATTTTCTATACAAATAAGATCTAACAAATTGTTTTTGTGTCTTACAGTAGTCTCCGCGTGACCGTAGGCACCAACCGCTGGAATCAAGGTGGAGTTTCACTCGCCATCTCTTCCAACGCAACCCACCCGAACTACGTCTCTTCCACCATCAAGAACGACCTGGGCGTCCTCTACACTTCTAGCCACATCGTATTCACCAATTTGATCCGTCCCATATCACTTGGATTCGAGTTTGTCGATGCTAACGTGCAGTCGAGAGCCGCTGGTTGGGGTAGGATTGTTGTAAGTATCTAAAACTGCACTAATCTTTCTATACTTTTTCTGTAGAACATATCTATGGGACTTTTCTATGGGATTGTTGCTAAATGAATGGGAAAAGTTTTATTTTCAATGTACTAGCTAATGTTGATTTTTTTGAGATCATAATAAAGTCTAGCTTTTTTACCCACTGCTCAACTAAACTTCCCAACTGAGTATACTTACTTTACTTCTGAATGTGTAACCGACTTACTTATTTCACTAAATACGTCGGTCGGCACTTAGCCCTTTTACGCACCGGCCATTGACTTCTATATATTCCACTAGACTGGCTGCTGTCAAACTGTTCTTGTGCCTATTTGATTTCCGCCATTTTGGCGCTGTTGGACGTAGCGTGAGCATAGCGTGAGGGACATGGTACTAAAGTCTGTGTCTGGAGAGACCATCATGGCAACCATTTAGTTCCTTAGACAGACGCTAGAGGCGTTTTAAATAGGCACAAAAACTTTGCTGTCGAATTATACAGACAGCCAGTCCAGTTAAAAAGAAAAAAAAATCAGGTCAGTGGCACCGGCGGTTGACCGCGGGGCGGCTAGCCGCTTTTTCCATTTTAATATGCAACCGCTCATGATCGTACGCATTTGCGGTTAAGCAACCAATACAACATTTCATATTAAAATGGAGCCGAGCGATTGGCCGCCCCCGCGGTTGACCGCTAGTGCGTAAGAGGGCATAGGCTAGTGACCGTCAGAATGGCCGGTCAACCGTCGTATTTAACTTTGAAATTGTGTCTAAAAATTGCTTATGAACTGCTTATATTTGCTTATCATAATGAGAGAATTGCTTATTGCATAATTAAAAAGAAATAAAATATTTAAGGTTGACCGGCCATCCAGACATCAGAATGGTCGGTCAACCTCTGTACAGCAATAACTATGTAGAATTACTGAAATTTTCATGGGCCAAAAATTGCTTATGAATTGCTTATTCCACAATTTGCAAGCCGAGAGCCTGTTATTCTTTCCATAAACTAGGTATGAGTTTAAAAGTCTCAAGCGCCTGTTAAAAATTGAGAGCAAAGTGACGTATAGTGCTAATTGCGTTTATATTACAAAAGGTTTGAGGGGTCAATTGAATCGCAGGTCAACCGTCGTATTTGACTTTGAAATTGTGTCTAAAAATTGCTTATGAATTGCTTATATTTGCGTATCATAACGAGAGAATCGCTTATTGCATAATTTAAAAGAAAAAAAACATTTAAAATTTACCGACGTCTATCCTGACATCAGAATGGCCGGTCAACCTCTGTAGAGTAATAACTATGTACAATTACTGAAATTTTCATGAGCCAAAAATTGCTTATGAATTGCTTATATTTGCTTATCATAATGAGAGAATTGTTTATTGCATAATTTAAAAGAAATAAATCATTTAAGGTTTACCACGTCTATCTTGACATCAGAATGGCCGGTCAACCTCTGTAAAGTAATAACAATATAGAATTACTGAAATTTTCATGAGCCAAAAATTGCTTATGAATTGCTTATATTTGCTTATCATAACGAGAGAATCGCTTATAGCATAATTTAAAAGAAATAAATCATTTAAGGTTTACCACGTCTATCCTGACATCAGAATGGCCGGTCAACCTCTGTAAAGTAATAACTATGTAGAATTACTGAAATTTTCATGAGCCAAAAATTGCTTATGAATTGCTTATATTTGCTTATCATAATGAGAGAATTGCTTATTGCATAATTTAAAATAAATAAAACATTTAAGGTTTACCACGTCTATCCTGACATCAGAATGGCCGGTAAATCCACGCGCACGAAGTCGCGGGCAAAAGCTAGTTATGCTATAAGCGATTCTCTCGTTATGATAAGCAAATATAAGCAATTTTTGGCTCATGAAAATTTCAGTAATTCTACATAGTTATTACTTTACAGAGGTTGACCGGCCATTCTGATGTCAGGATAGACGTGGTAAACCTTAAATGATTTATTTCTTTTAAATTATGCAAAAAGCAATTCTCTCATTATGATAAGCAAATATAAGCAATTCATAAGCAATTTTTGGCTCATGAAAATTTCAGTAATTCTACATAGTTATTACTCTACAGAGGTTGACCGGCCATTCTGATGTCAGGATAGACGTCGGTAAACTTTAAATGTTTTATTTCTTTTAAATTATGCAATAAGCGATTCTCTCGTTATGATACGCAAATATAAGCAATTCATAAGCAATTTTTAGACACAATTTCAAAGTCAAATACGACGGTTGACCTGCGATTCAATTGACCCCTCAAACCTTTTGTAATATAAACGCAATTAGCACTATACGTCACTTTGCTCTCAATTTTTAACAGGCGCTTGAGACTTTTAAACTCATACCTAGTTTATGGAAAGAATAACAGGCTCTCGGCTTGCAAATTGTGGAATAAGCAATTCATAAGCAATTTTTGGCCCATGAAAATTTCAGTAATTCTACATAGTTATTGCTGTACAGAGGTTGACCGGCCATTCTGATGTCTGGATGGCCGGTCAACCTTAAATGTTTTATTTCTTTTTAATTATGCAATAAGCAATTCTCTCATTATGATAAGCAAATATAAGCAATTCATAAGCAATTTTAGACACAATTTCAAAGTTAAATACGACGGTTGACCGGCCATTCTGACGGTCACCATAGGCTATTGTTTCGCAGGTTTCAATTGACTTGCATATAATTTCATAGAACATTGTTCCTAATGTTAGCGCTATTCGGAACATGTTAAAAGGTTGTAAATAAAAACGTGCCGGACTACAGCTGGGCCACAAAAAAAAAAGTTGGAAATCTGACTTTTTAACTGTGCCATGATGAAGTCGATAATTTGTCGGAATTTGTAGAGGATAATGTAGAGACGTCTCTACAGCTGGGCCACACAGATCTCGAAAACGGAAGGTCGTCGTAGCGAAAATCTGATTACTCGTATGTGTAGCCGGTAGTTTGTCGGATTTTGTCACCAAGAACCAGATTTTGTCGATCTTGCGTTTAGGAGATATGTGAGGATACGCTGTGGAGACTTTTCTACCTGGATCTTGAGAAAGGAAGGTCGTAAGCGTATCCTCACATATCTCCTAAACGCAAGATCGAAAAAATCTGATTCTTGGTGACAAATTCCGACAAACTAACGGCTACACACTCGAGTTATCAGATTTTCGCTATGAATATTTCGAGATCTGTGTGGCCCAGCTGCAGAGACGTCTCTACAGCTGAGCCACACGTATCTCCTAAACGCAAGCCCGACAAATTCTGGTTTTTGGCGACAAATTCCGACAAATTATCAACTTCATCATGGCATAGTCAATAAGTCAGATTTCCAACTTTTTTTTTGTGGCCCAGCTGTAGTCCGGCACGTTAAATAAAACACTGCCTGGACTCATATCGCTTCTCCAATTGGAAAATATCTATATATATAAAATTCAAAGTCCTGACTGACTGACTGACTGAGTGAGATATCAACGCACAGCCCAAACCGTTGAACCTAGAGACTTGAAATTTTGCACATAGATACATTATATAGTGTAGGTATCCACTAAGAAAGGATTTTTGAAAATTCTATCCCTAAGGGGATGAAATAAGGGATGAAAGTTTGTATGAAAGTCCCTCAGTTTTAAAGCTAGGACCTTCAAATTTTGTGTTTAGGCTGATGATTGAAAATTAATAAATACGGGTCTCAGCGTTTTTCAAAATTCTACCCCCAAGGGGTCAAAAGGGGGATTAGTTGTGTATTAAAGAAAATCCTTAATTTTCGAAGTAAAATCGCTAAATTTATATTTTAGGTTTACAGATGGAAATATAACGCAACGTTTATCGTTATTGGTTAGTATTTCAACCCCTATGGGGATGAAATGGGGTAACTAAACGTAAAATAGATATATATGTCGTTATTGGGGTTTTCAGGGATGATGATTGCGAAAATGACATTTATTTTGAAGTCCAACATGGTGGACATGATTTAACCCCTAAAGGGGTGAAAATGGTGTTTAAATTTGGTATGGAAAATAATATAAAATAGACATTACAACTTTAAACTTCGTAGGAGCATGTCTAAAAATAATTAGGCAAACATATATTTTGTGATTTTGAAAATCAACCCCTTAGGGGTAAATGGGGTAAGTAAACATAAAAATCGATATGGATGTCGTTCTTGAGGTTTTTTGGGATTGTGATTGCGAAAATGTCATTTATTTTGAAGTCCAACACAGGGACATGATTAACCAGTAAAGGGGTGAAAATGGGGTTCTTTACGTATGGAAAAAGAATAAAAAATAGACATTACAACTTTAAAATTCGTAGGAGCATGTCTAAAAATAAGTAGGCAAACACGTATTTTGTTATTTTGAAAATCATCCTTTAGAAAGTAAAAGGGGTAAGTAAACATAAAAATCGATGAGGATATCGTTCTTGAGGTTTTATTGGATGAGGAATGCGAAAATCACATTTATTTTGAAGTCCAACACGGTGGACATCATTCAGCCCCAGGGGACGGGAACGGGAACGGGATCGCGAAAGCGAACGGGAACGGAATCCGGGAACAGGAACGGGACCAAACGGGAATGGGAACGGGAAAGTATAAAGAAACGGGAACGGGATACACTAATATCTCTGGACTCAATTCTGATAATTGCAATAAACCCGGACCCGCCTAATCGCGTAAAAACAGCTGGTCGGATCCTGGTTGAAGGTTCCCTAAGGATTTTCTCTAATATCCACGCGAACGAAGTTGCGGGCGGAAGCTAGTGGTTTATAAAAGTTTTATGTTTCCAGCACCAAGGCGCCCTCTCAGCCCAACTCATTCACCTAGACCTGCACACAATCTCCGGCCCGCAGTGCGTGACCGACGTCGCCCGCGCCGCCGCCGCCGCCAACATGAGGGCGCCCGCTGTGGAGCCGCACATCGAACTGTGCACCATGCACCCCCGCGGCGCCGGACACGGCACGTGCAACGTAAGTGTACCCCGTTTGTAACATTTTAAGTGATCTACGCTACCCTAAAAACAGTGATTGCCAATAAGGCTACGCGTTCCACACAGCGCAGAGTATATTTGATTACGTGCTGAGAACTGCATAGTATAATTTTTTGTAGAAATGGAAGACCAACTTTTTCTTATCAGTTTAACCAGCAAGAGCAGCAAACAACATCAATAGTTTCATAGATAGCTTAAAAAACAATACCCCTATTTATTTATTTTATTGTTTCCAACTTCCAGGGTGACTCGGGAAGCGCTCTGGTACGCCTAGACCGCGGCACCCAGATTGGTGTCGTCTCGTGGGGCATCCCCTGCGCGCGCGGCGCTCCGGACATGTTCGTCAGAGTCAGCGCGTACCAGAGCTGGTTCGCACAACACATCAGACACTAACATGTACAAATCTTTGCAAACGACGAATAAAGTATTTAATTCAAAGATAAACGCTTTTTATTACATTTTTATGGTTTTTCCTGTGCTTGCTTTTCTAAATACTTTTGCAAATATTACAAATGAAAAAGTAGCATAGAATATAAGATGATTACGATGATAATATGATGACGAAATACCGAGATCAAACCTAGTCAAATGCAATTTTTATTTGTTTGTTTATATTATTTTTTCATATATATCTTAATATATAAAATCGTAAACTGAATGACTGACTGACTGTCTGACTGATCTATCAACGCACAGCCCAAACCGCTGGACCTAGAGACTTGAAATTTTGCACACAGATACTTTATACAGTGTAGGCATCCACTAAGGAAGGATTTTTGAAAATTCCATCCCTAAGGGGATGAAATAAGGGATGAAAGTTTGTATGAAAGTCCCTCAGTTTTGAAGCTAGAATCTTCAAATTTTGTGTTTAGGCTGACGATTGAAAATTAATAAATACGGGTCTCAGCGTTTTTCAAAATTCTACCCCCGAAGGGGTCAAAAGGGGGATGAAGTTGTGTATTAAAGAAAATCCTTCATTTTCGAAATAAAAATCGCTAAATTTATAATTTAGGCTTATGGATAGAAATCTAAAGCAACGTATATTGTTTTTGTTAAGATTTCAACTCCAAAGGGGATGAAATGGGGGTGAAAAGGGTTAAAAAAAACCTAAAAATAGATATGGATGTCGTTATTGGGGTTTTGTGGGATGACGATTGCAAAAATGACATTTATTTTGAAGTCCAACCACGGTGGACATGATTGAACCCCTAAAGGAGTGAAAATGGGGTCCAAATTTTGTATGGAAAAATAATATAAAATAGACATCACAACTTTAAACTTCGTAGGGGCACATCTAAAAATAAATAGGCAAATATATATTTTGTCTTGTTCTTGAAGTTTTATGGGATGGTGATTGCGGGAACCGGAACGGGCACGGGCACGGGAACGGGAACGGAACGGAACGGGAACGAGACGGTAACGGTAACTAGAACGGGACGGGTACGGGAACGGGAACGGAAGGGGTACGGGACGAGTACGGGACGGGATCGGACGGGAACGGAACGGGAACGGAACGAAACGGGAACGTAACGGGAACGGAACGGGAACGAAACTTGAATGAAACGGGAACAGAACGGGAATAGAACAGGATGGGAACAGGAACGGGAACAAGAACCGGACGGGAACGGAACGGGAACAAGAACCAGACGGGAACGGAACGGGAACAAGAACGGGAACGTAAGGCGTACGGGACGGTTAGGGGACGTTTACGGGACGGGAACGCAGCGGGAACGGAACGGGAATGGGAACGGGAACGAAACGTGAACGGAACCTGAACGGAACGGGAATATAACGGGACGGGAACGGGAACGAGAACAGGGTGGGAACGGGATAGGAACGGGATGGGAACGGGAACGGAAACGGAAGAGATACGGGACGGTTACGGGACGTTTACGGGACGGGAACGCAAACGGGACGGGAACGGGAACGGGAACTGGAAGCCTTGTGCGAGGCCCGCCACACGCGGCAAATGTCTTGCCTCGTGAGGCAGCGCGCTTGATGGGGACTCGCCTAATCGCGTAAAAATGGCTGGCCGGATCCTGGTTGAAGGTTCCTTAAAAGGATTTCGTCTAATATCCACGCGGACGAAGTCGCGGGCAGAAGCTATTTTGTTATAAATAAATAATAATTATAAACAGTACCTCGTGCACAAAGCACAGGACAAGACCGTTGCGTTCGAAAGTATGCGTTCCACTGGGCACTGTGAACTTGACTTTATAATTTTGAACGATTTGATTGGTTAGGGGGCGTGGCTAGGCCGGCGGACAAGTATGACTCACTTCAGTTCCCAAAGGTACACACGCCATAAAAATCAGGAGATTATATACCTTTCTGAATAACGGTGAACGTCAAGATGGCGGGATACCGCCTTGTTTTTGAAATATTTCATGGCTAGGATATAGTGCCATTTTGGTGCCTTTGTTCAAAAAATTCTGCCATTAATAGTTTCAAAGATATTATTAGCATTGCTGGTTGTCCCGCCATCTTGATATCAAAATGGGATAATCACCGGCAATCCATAATCGGAACGTTTTAATAAACCGCCGCCCTAATACTTGAATGGCCAATCGACCATTGAGCAAATTTTACAGGAGACGTTTTTTAAGTTAGCTATCGATATTATTAGAATACAATTTTTTTTCCTGAATTAGAAACATGCAGTATTTCTTTAGATAAATATTGAAATAGCAATTGAAAATAATAATTATTTTAATACTGATTACTTTTCACTTATTATTGGAGGTTGGACATAATGTCTTCAACAAAATTTTGTATATGAAGATTGAGCACAACTACATGGAGATAGTGCTCTAAAATGACGTGAAAGTTTAGTGCTTGTTTTTCCAAGCTACCATCATACACCTACGCTATACAGTATGTTCAATTTTCTGTTCATACGATACGAATACAAGATTTGATTCCGAAAAGTGTTAGGTTAGAAGTATAAACAAATAAAAATACATTTACAATAATCAAAGGTTTTTTTATTACTTAAATATTTAATTAAATAGTTTCTATTACAAAAGCTCTAAGCTGGTAATTTTTTTAATGCTTAAGCTAAACTAAGGGTTATTTCTTTAATACTTTTTTTACTTTTACTTCTTTCCTTTTTTGGCTTTAATAGTAGATTTTTTTAGATTAGTTTTCTAGTTTCACATTAAACTGTTTGCTTTGGTTTTCTATTATTTATATTTTTGCTTGTGGTTGGCATATCTTTTTTTGAGGTTTTTCTTGAAGATTAAAAACACTTTATTTATAACGACTTGTTTAATTCCAGAAATATTTATTATATTTTACATTTTTAATTACGAGCGACCGAGCAAACACTTTTCAGAGAACCCAAGAGCAGAAAGGTAACCTCAGACTAAAAAACATAAGGGTTGCTATACACAGCATAATAAGGCACATTCAGATGTGCGGGCATTGTTTCTCAACACTCTCCCTCAATGTGCGCACATCTGGTTCATCAATTTCACATTTAAACAAATTAAGCATATTACACAGTTTTACAAATCTTTCTCCTGATAATGGCTTTGTTAACAAATCTGCTTGTTGGTCTGTTGTAGATATATATTTCACAGTAATCAATCCTTCCTCTACCTTTTGTTTAATAAAATTAAATTTAACATCAACATGCTTCAAACGTTTCTGATCTGGATTTTTAACAACTTTCATAGTGCTCTGATTATCTTCAAAAATTACAGTATTATTTATTTTAATGTTAAAATCTAACAAAAGTTTCATAAGCCAGCAGGCTTCGACAGATGCTTCACATAAAGCAATTAATTCTGCTTCGGTAGTGCTTAGAGCAACAGTACTCTGCTTCTTTGACTTCCACGTTACTACATTACCGAACAATTTAAATAAATATCCACTTGTTGATTTTCTGTCATTATCTCGGGCAAAATCTGCATCTGCAAAACCTACTAGGCTGTCATTTTTACACTTAGAATATTTTAAATTATAATTAATAGTTTGCTTAACATATCTAAGTACACGCTTTAAAGCTTGCCATAATTTCAAAGTTGGTTGAGATTGAAATCTGCTCAAATATGACACAGCTGTTGCTAAATCAGGTCTAGTGCTCACCATAGCATACATCAAAGAGCCAATAAGTGACCTACACTGATGTTCTAAAGTCATGTCAATTTCACTCGAGTCATAGTCCAGTTTAAAGTTAATGTCCATAGGTGAAGTTGTCCCCTTACAATTGTCCATGTTGTAAGATTCAATGACCTTTTGCAAATATTTTGATTGATTAAGGTAAATACCATCCTGTTTTTTCTGAATACTAATACCGAGATACATAAGATTATTGTCACCTAAGTCTTTCATATTAAATTGAGTTTTTAGAAAACATTTCACACTCTCTATTTCTTTCTTATCAGATCCTACTATCAATAGGTCATCAACATATAAAATCAAGTATAGATTACCTTTATTGTAAAGACAATAATCATTTTGAGAACGTGTAAAACCATATTGAGTTATAACTTCTGTAAATTTTTCATACCAATATTTTGGACTTTTCTTTAACCCATATAATGATTTTTGTAATTTTAAAACTTGGCCTTCTGGAACTGTCAGTCCTTGTGGAGGTTTCAGGTATACCGCCTCATCAATCCGTCCATATAAAAAGGCACCTTTCACATCCATCTGGTGTATTTCATAGTCATTCTGGGCTGCAACTGATAGAAGAACTCTTAAGGTTTGTAACTTCAATACAGGTGAGTAAATATCTTCCAATTTATCCTTCTGTTGGTAACCTTTTACCACCAATCTTGCTTTACATATTTCTTGGTTTCCTATATCCTTCTTTGTAAAAACCCATCTACTATCCAGTAATTTCTCATTCTTTGGAGCAGTCACAAATTTCCATGTTTCATTTTCTTTTAAAACCTTTAACTCTTCATTTATAGCTTTATTCCATTCTTTTTCATCTTTTCTTCCTTTAATGTCATCAAAATTCATTGGAACGTCCTGGAAACTTGACAGTAATGCGTATAACGCCGTATCACTCTGGTCTAAGTCAATTTCATAATCTTTTTGCCATACCGGTCTTTTTATTTGTCTTTTTCCTCTCCCTCTTTCTAAACTTTCTGTCTTCTCTGTCACTTGTTCTACCTTTTGTGTCTCATCAGCTTCCTCATCTTCCTCATTCTCATTATTCTTTATCTGATCTTCTTTGTCGCTTTCTTTTTCATTCTCTTCTGTTCTGTCTAGTTTATATCTTGTAGAGTTGTCACTTTCCAGTTTTGTCTCGTCAAATATCACGTTTCGTGCAGATATTACTTTCTTTGTTTCAATATCATACAA
The DNA here is from genome assembly GCA_928269145.1 of Agriphila tristella. NCBI lineage: Eukaryota > Metazoa > Arthropoda > Insecta > Lepidoptera > Crambidae > Agriphila > Agriphila tristella. The sequence continues at coordinate 11,816,806 of OV743444.1, forward strand.
TTTATATCCAGAGAGGAAATATCCTAGAAAAATCATTTTCTTTCCTGAACTATCTAGTTTTTGCCTTAACTCTTTTGGAACATGGTTATATGCAGTGCACCCAAACACTCGCATATTTGAAACATTAGGTTTTCTACCTTCCCATAACTCAGATGGTGTTTGACTTTTTCCTTCAGTCGGACTCCTATTAGTCACATATGCTGAAAATAAAACTGCATGTCCCCAAAATTCTTTACCAAGCTGAGAATCTAGTAGTACTGTTTTAGCCTTTTCTATCAAGGTGCGGTTCATGCGTTCCGCTACTCCGTTCATTTCTGGGTTATATGGAACCGTATAGTGCATTTGTATTCCCTTATTATAGCAAAAATCCTGAAATTCCCTCGAAACATACTCCCCGCCATTATCTGATCTTAATTTCAATATATTTGTATTAAAATGGTTTGTTACATAATAATAGTACTCTTTGAATTTGCTAAAAACTTCACTTTTATTAGACAGGAGATACACCCAAACAAAATGAGTATAGTCGTCGATAAATGTCACAAAATATCTGTGTCCCTCTTGCGTCACTGGGGTTATAGGTCCGCAGACGTCGGTGTGAATTAATTCTAGTGGTTTAGTCGCTCTACGTCCATGTCTGTTAAATGGTTGTCTTGTCATTTTTCCTAATAGGCACGGCTCACATAAGGAGTTAGTATTTTTACATTTAGTTAAATCATCAATACCATCAACCATATTATTTTGAGAAAGTAATGTCAAATTTTTTAAACCGAGGTGACCGAATCTTCTGTGCCACAGCTGTCTCACATTATTATCATGACTATCACTTAAGTTACATTCATTGTTAATTATTAGCATATGAATTGTATACAAAGACCCTTCACTATTTCCTATAGATGTTAAGTAATCATATTTATAAATTCTGACTTTTCCTTTCAAAAATTCAACTCTATAGCCCAATTGCTCAATTTTTGATACTGACAACAAGTTTTTTCTTAATTCTGGCACATAATACACATTTTTAATAACAATATCTATTGGTCTCTTACCCACATAACATCTGGCGCTGATATTTCCTACACCTACAGCCATCAAGCTCACACCATTTTTTGCAGCTGAAATAATTTTTGGTTGCTGAAGTTCAATATACTCTGCAAATACACTTTTGTCATTTGTTAAGTGATCGGACGATCCAGAGTCTACACACCATATCATGTCATAACACTTATTATGTTTCACTTGTTCACTAATTGTTCCAGCAAAAAATGCTTGATCATTTTTCGACGATGCAGCATAAGACTGTGCAGAATAGTTCCGTCCCGGTCCATACTGACCTCTCCAAGTGCTCCGTCCTTGACTTCTATTCGAGTATCCTCGACCTCTTGAAAAACCTCTCTGTGCTGTTAGATTACCTCGTCCAGATCCTTGTCTATGTCCTCTCGGGGCTGCTGGGTTACCAAAACGCCCTGAACCTGATTCACCAACCAGATTACCTCGTCCATATCCTCTTGCTGGTCCTTGATTTCTTTCAATTTGTCTCTCTCTGCATTCATATTGCTTATGTCCTTCTTTTCCACACGAGTAACATAAGAAACTGGTTCTGTGATATTCCGTTGAACTTGTACTATTTTTCATTCTTTTTTCTTCTTCTCCTAGCAGTCTATCTTTCACTATATCTAGAGTCACATTAGGGAGGCACTCGATTGTTGTTACTATGACTTCATAACTTTCTGGCATTGACAGTAATATTATATTAATTTTTTCTTCGTCTGACAGCGCACTGCCTGCGTCCTTTAATTGACCAAACATCTTCGAAAGTGTTACAAAATGCTCCGCCAGTGGTGTTCCCTCCTTGTACTTGACGGTGTTTAGCTGCCGTCTCAGGAATAATTTACTACGAGTTCCTTTTATCATAAATTGTTGTCCCAGTTTATGCATCATGTTGTAAGCAGTGTTTTCTTCCTGTATATAGTCAATATGGCTGTCCGCGACGCCACTTATACCCCGCGTTCCGAATCACGCTCACAGCGCTGTTAGCGCGAATCCGACCAAATCAAATAGTCACAAAGTATTACACAGATAGGGTATTTGTATACCTACTTCATTTAGTGGATTATACGCTAACAGTGCTGTTGGCGTGATTTGGAACGCGGGGATAATAATGCTTTGCGCTCGGGCTTCCAATTTTTTATTTTCAGGGCAGCTCGCAAAAGCCGCATTTTCAATTGCTTTCAAACATTCATTTTCCCGCAGGATGCTACTAATTCTGAATTTCCATATGGCGAAGTCCTCACCCGCAAACTGTTTGATTTTTATATGAAAATTTGCTTCCGCCATATTTGTCAGGAATGCCGGCCGGCGCACGCGGTCGCGATCACAAACTTGAAGACGTCAATAACTACGATCACTGCTACCACTTTTGAGGTTTTTCTTGAAGATTAAAAACACTTTATTTATAACGACTTGTTTAATTCCAGAAATATTTATTATATTTTACATTTTTAATTACGAGCGACCGAGCAAACACTTTTCAGAGAACCCAAGAGCAGAAAGGTAACCTCAGACTAAAAAACATAAGGGTTGCTATACACAGCATAATAAGGCACATTCAGATGTGCGGGCATTGTTTCTCAACATCTTTGACATCTTTATGGGCTTTAACCTTGTTTTTATTAATGCTTCTTTGTAATTTTTTACTTCTTGAGGCATATATTAGTAAATTGATTTGACGTTGTTTTTAGGAGTCTACAAGGTACAAATTTACTGTCCATAGGTACAATAGTCTGTTGAACCTGTGGACAAATATGGTATTTTTAAAATTTCGTAAGTATAGGTGATATTGGGACTAGATTGTTAGTTTAATAAAGGCTGATTATCCCCTAAAACATATGATATGTCAAAAAATATAAAATCTTTACTAATTCAGACATAAAAAATGTTTTATACCAAATTCTGGATAGTGTCCACATGTAAAGCACATACCCCTATATTATTTAGTATTGTATAAAAATAGCATGGTGAATGCAAACATTTCAAAATCCAAAATCTTACTGGTGAGTTTTTTTCTGTACGTTCTTAAGTATAGGTACTTACGAAATTGAAATTTTGGTTTTTATACACTAGAATCAATACATTACTAGACTTACCATAAGAATCTTAAACCTTTTCAATTATGTAAGTACTTACGTATTTATAGGTACATGTTATTTCATAATTAGAAATTAAAAATAAATTATAATGGTTTAAACGTAAAGGCACTAAAACGCATTAAAATTGTATTGTGTTTATTAAAACGTTCCGACAACTGATTATGGATTGCCGGTGGTTATCCCGCCATTTTGATATCAAAAATTTGATATCAAAAACCAGCAATGCTGAATATCTTTGAACCTATTAATGGCGGAAGTTTTTGAACATAGGTACCAAATGGCACTATAACCTAGCCATGAAATATTTCAAAAACCAGGCGGTATCCCGCCATCTTTGCGTTCACGAATAACGGATCCCACCAAAAACATTTTTATGTATAACTATAAGTAATGTTGCCATGACTTCCATATGGCTCGCACAGTCAAAAAGTTATCTGACCTCATGTAGAGCCAAGCTTCTAACTCTTCGCACCATGAAAAGTAATTTGTATAGAATGTTCACTATTTTTGCTTTCCATGCTTAAAATGTAGGTACCCTATGCAGTGGCGTGGCGTAGCGTGTGTTTGTGCCGCCCAAGGCGGACCCGAATTTTTCCGCCCCCCCATTTTCATTATAAGTCTAGAAAATCTGTATTTTCTTTAAAAAAATAATCATTACCTACCTTATTTATTTAATTAATTCTTCGGGTTTTTTTCGGTGCAATCTTTTATGTAGCCGCGCGCTTCGGGCTGTACGGTGATGATGGTTTGGTCAAAATCGTTACAATCAATGATAGTGTAGTAAGTACTCATATTTTTTATTATTTTTCGTAAATTTTTGCCGCCCCCCAAAAGTGGGGCGGTCCGCCCCTACGGTCGCGGGCTACACAGAGAAAGCAATAACTACGTAAGAAGAGACGGGACTTCATAGAGCAAAAAAATCTATGAAATGTCAAATCAAACATACCTCATCGTTGCCAACCTAACGACTGTGAAACAATATTTTGCCAACCTACAGGAAAAAAGATAGAGATGGGCGACCTAGTATCAAAATTTTTATCGATATCGATGAATGCACTGAACTGCGCTTACTTAAAGAATAATTTAAAAATCTCCACTAACATGGCACAATGCTCCGTTTTTTAACTAGTACTGAGTCACATAAGTATGTTAGAATTGATTATGAAGCATTTAACTGTTGGGCAGTACTTTAAAAAACAGAACATGTGTTCAGTTTAATATTTGAAATAAAGAAATTAAAAATTAAAAGTATTTATTTCTTAAAAATCTTCATTGTACTTCTTCAATTATTTCGACGGCTGATGGTAATGACCTGAAATAAAAAATTATATGTAATCATTTTCATACATAAATTCAAAGATATTAAGGTTTTAAAATGAATTTTGACAGTTTTGTATAACCTCATGTGCTGCTGACTGTACAATGCAACGGGAAAATTATAAAGTGTATATTATATGGTACATTTTTCTTACATTTCTTACATTACAACTAAAATTAAAAACATCGATATCGATATTTATGTAAGTAGGTACTCTATTTCCCATCAGCTTATTATTGGACTAAAATTATTATTTACATTCAAATACCTACCAAAAAGTGTAAACGGATGTTAAGTTGATTAATGATTACTCACCGAAGCTCATCAAAAGAAAATTTGGCCATAAAAAACATTTTGTGTCTTCCTTTAGCGCCGATTTCAAACCACAAATTTCACAAATGCTTCATTATGATTTGATAAGGTAGGCACTTAAAATTCGCAACGACTTGACCATTAACCACTGACTTATTATATTACTAGCGTACTATTAACACAAATTGATAATTTTATTTGTTATAATTTTATTAATACTAAAAACTTCGCAAAGAGCTTTTAAATGTACCGCCTTGTACCGCCTATAGTTGCTCTGACTGACAAATGAATGACGTATCATCAAAGAACGAGAAAGAATGAGGAAGAGTGAGACAAATATAGTCGCCATCAAAATTCGTGTTTGTTTCATAGAATTATTTTTTGTATGGAAGTTGCGACAGACTGGCGGGCTACGTACTATTGTCTCCTTTGAGCAACGCTGGCTGTCTCAGTACATACAAAGTTTTGTTCTTGTACTATTACGTGGTATTCTTTGGTTTCGTTAAAATCTATAGCGGTATGGTATTTACGTGATGTGCGTTCAAAACAAATGATGCCAATTTCGAAATGACGTAAGATCCATTTTTATAGTTAAGTATAGATAATAAAATTATACTATCATCAGACATGTACTTAGGGGTTTTTCTAAAATGATGTTAATTAACTTTTTTCATTAATGTATTAATTCATTTTTTAATTAATTAAAAACCCAAACCGGATTCTTATCTTTGCGTTGATTAGACTGATATTAATTACGATGATTATTGATCAATACGCATCACATCACGTTCCATTTTTTAATTTTCTTTAAAAATGATCAAAACATGCGAGCCGTAATGAGGGCGAACTTTGAAAATTCCTGTTAAATTAAAAGGTATAGGTACACGCAATACATTAGTCATTAGACAAATACCTCATTATTCCTAAAAAATAAAAAATGACTTTAGAATCTTTAAATCCTACCAGTAAAAAAACATGTCAAAGTGTACCGGTTTCAGCATTTTTTAATATTTTATTTCTCTGTGCACTCCTTGACAAATTACAGACAATGAGTGAAAAAATAAATATGAGTCGTATTCTTATTTGTTACAGCTGAAACGTTTGTAAAAAACCGGCCAAGTGCGTGTCGGGCCACGCGCCGTAGGGTTCCGTAGTTACCTTATACCATACCATATTTAATACCACTATCATTTTTCGTCTACAAAAATAACTTTGTTTTTCACAGTGTTGGTATGAATGACAAAGTAAATTTTGCGGTTTTGGAAAATATGATATATCTCAAAAACTAATTACTTCATCTCGTTCAAACCAATTTTCGTTAAAAGTTTTTATTAAGATCTATAGCATATATTTTTTATAGATTTTTCACTCTCTTATTTCAAAAGTTAAGAGGGGGGGGGACACACATTTTACCACTTTGGCGGTGTTTATCTTTCAAACTGTTGACTTTGAAAAAAAAACTGTCTTAGGAACCTCAATGTCATTTTTAAAGACCTATCTCTAGATACCCCACACGTATTGGTTTGAACAAAAGATTTTTTTTCAGTTTCAGTTCCATGTATGGGGAGCCCCCCCTTAATCTTTTATTTTTGTGTTAAATTCGTTAAGCGGTTAACAGAATACATCTACCTACCAAGTTTCAACTGTGTAATCCTAATACTTTCGGAATAAAGTGGCTGTGACATACGGACGGACAGACAGACAGACATGACGAATCTATAAGGGTTCCGTTTTTTGCCATTTTGGCTATGGAACCCTAAAAATATGTGTTAGAAACAGCTTCAATGAGCGAGCAATAAATGTAATATGTATAATGAAATGAGGGCGCCACTGTGAGGGCACTAATTGCCTTAACTTGACTCATTTAAATCCACAAATTCAATTAAAAGATTAGCAGATGAAACTTACCGATCGGGGGGGGAATTGTAGGTACAGTCAAGAGCTCCCAGTGAATTTATTCAAGTTTTGAGATGCGGGATTTATCAGAAAAGCAAGGGTTACTTTGCATTTGACTACATTTTTTTAACCTCTACGTGTGGGGGGTGCAGCTGCTGCGACTCCCTGCCCACCCCTGGCAACGCCCTTGAAACTGATAAAAAATCGTAATTTTACTTTACACAAACAAGGTTACAAGATCCCTAATCTTCAATAATATGAATATCTATCATTATACTCAGCTTTTGACTGTACCAAATATTCTGGGTTATTCCCAATGCCACAGAATAACTAATAGTACAAGTCCAAAGCTCCACAGCTCATCCATTCATTGTTTTCAAAAAATGTAAGTTCATACTTTGGTTCCCAACGGGTCCACGACATTAAAAATTAAAAAGCATTTCTTTCCCAGCGGGTCCATGAGAATATTTGGTACAGTCAACAGTAAAAGCTGAGTATAATGATAGAAATGAATACTTATTATTTATTATGAGATAAAAGAAAGTGACTAGATGAACAAGGAGTCTTTATTGTATCAGACTGTCTTTTGATTAGTCAGTTTTAGAATAATTAGAGTAAATCATCTCATCTTACACTAAAATAGACCTAAGCATTAAAAAAATCACTAATAATCACAATCAGTAATATCTAGGAATTTTAAATAATTATTTACATTATTCCACGCCATTTTGCACCCCCTGTAATCCTCTGATAATCTCATCATACCGTAGGTTGTCTGGAAGAAATTAAAAAGCTGTTAGCGATAAGACCGCCATGTTTTAACACTAGGCTAAGTTTTATTGTTATTTCTTTGTTATGTTATTGTGGTGTTGAAATAAAGAATTATCAAGATAAGATAATTCTTTATTTCAACACCACAATAACAAATCTTAAATCACATTATGGTTTAATTAATAAATCTTTCGTAATAAAAATTTCTTTAAAGGTTTATTTTCTTTTTTTTTCTTTTTTTATTTGCTTTCTCTTGTATATATGTTTTTCTTTCCTTTGTAATAAAAACGTCTCCAAGGTACCAGGATCACATAAATATAAAGAAGGTTAACTTTTGTAATTTTCAAAACTCATGAAACTTATTATCTTTTTATCTCTTATATAAAAGTGAAGGGGTGACTGACAGACTATTGCCCAGGCCAAACCACTGAACCTAGAGACCTGTAATTATAACTATTCATAGAAATTTTGTACAGTGAAAACACCCTCTAAGAAGGGATTTTTGGAAGTTCCACCTCTAAAGGGTTGAAACGGGGGTACAAAGTTTGTATGGAAAAAAAAATAGTAATTTCAACTTGAAACTTCGTAGGAGTACTTCTAAAAACAAATAATCAACACGTGTTTCGTGGTTTTCCGAAACTCAACCCTTTAGGGGGTAAATGGGGTAAAAAAAGCCCAACATCGATATGGGTGTCGCTATCGAGGTTTTATGGGATGTTGATTGCGAAAATGGCATTTATTTTTAAGTGGTACACATTATTCAACCCCTAAAGGGGTCATGTGGGTTCAAACTTTGTATGGAAAAAATATAAAATAGACATTACGACTTGAATTTCGTAGGAGTACTTCTATAAACAAATGATCAAACAAACGTTCCAAAGCGATTTTCCGAATGTCCACGCGGACATAGTCGCGGGCAATAAATTTGAAAATTATGAAAGTTAACCTTCTCCATATTAATGTGACCCTGGTACTTTGAAGACGCTTCTATTACGAGAAAGAAAAAAGAAATATACAACGTGTTAATTAATAAACGTTGTTCATATTCATGAGCACAATCACCACCTAAGAGGTTTTGCGTTTATTTATTAACACGTTATATAAAATATTTAAAAGCGGTTTGAAGTAAGTACTCAATTATCGTCGCATCTTCGCGTATTATTTAAGTTGATTAGCTTACATTAAACCGTCCCTTTCTACAACTATAATGAAACGATTCACCAAAAATAGCACAAACTCTCTTGTATCCTTTTTGCTGATTGTACTTCGGATAAATCTCGTGGACCCATTGGGAATTCATGTATGAACATTTTAAAAAATATTTTAAAATTTCATGGACCCGGTGGGAAATTAAGAACAATAGAGTCATGGAGCTGTATTTAAGTAGGTAGGTATTATAATAGTTATTTATGCAACTGTACTATAATGAGGGGTATTAAAACACGAATGTGATAATAGTATCACATGAGAGTTTTAATACCTAATTATGTACAGTTGCATACAAGACTTTATCTACACCCATTTTTTTTTGGAATCAACAATATTTTGGTACATATGGATTAAAAACACCCATGATATTTATCTACACCCATGATATGTATCCTCTATTAAGGTTTTGACTTTGACTTTGCCTTTCCTCCCCCTCCTCGTCATTATGTTATGTCTTCCGCAAGAGTGTTATAATGTTGTACTGAATCCCATAATACAACGCTTCGCGCGTGGGCGCGCGAAGCGTGGCTAGGACAGCTAGTACCTCCCGCTTGGATACTGTAATGGTGGCAGTAAGCTAACCGTTGCAGAACCTTTTACAGAGAATTTAAAGCATGCGTGTAGATAAAAGGTAATAATTAAACGTACCTACTGCATAAATAAATTGCAGCGGCTGCAAGAGATTCCACGCACGTCCATCTTGTCAAAGAGCCAATGCAGAATGATCGGTACACCAATGTGTTAGACGGCGACATTTGGAATTCATTATGTTGGCCCAACATGCTGGGCCAATGCCTTGGCCCAATGTGTACTTCCGGCTTCATGCGTAACGTCAAAATAATAATCGATCGATAGTCATCGGAAGATAAACGGACGGTATAAATAAATCTGTTCGACTGATTAACTTTAATTAAAATCCAACTCGGGCTCAGCACAATGGCAATCAAATCTGGAATTGTTTTCGCTACACTCATTCTGGGATGTCTAGGTAAGTTTTTTTTAATGTACAGTCAGCAGCACATCAGTATACAAAACTGACAAAAATCTGCAATTTATTTTGAACTATAAAATTATTTTATTTAATTAATTATAAATTATTTATTTAAAAAAATACCATTGTAACTAAATAGAAGTAAATTAGCCTCTGGCATTTTAAAATACTTTTCTGAGCTTACTTTACAGCAAAAGGACTAATTAAGGAATCATTTAAGAAGGACAAAGGGAAAGACTCTACTAATAATTTTATTAATGCTTATACAGGGTGTCCCAAAACTTTGCCACATGGAGGGAAAATACCTTAAATATTGAAGATAGGAAATTTTACTGAAAGAAGACTTCATTTTATTTTAAAAATTAATGCGAACTGCATTCAAAGTTTTTTTTTAAATATCGCATTATTTCCTATACAAATTGACACAATACGTAATCATTAAAATTTAAATGTAAAATTTCATGGTCTTTCTTTTGTTTAAGATGCTGTGTTACTTACCAAAAAATAATCCCAATGTATCGTAAAAATAAAAGATTGTTTTTTTTTCTAATTTGGTAGATTCGATTCCTGGTTAAGGCATGCGATTTTTCGAAAATCTTTGAATACAGTTACAATTATTTTTAAAATCAAAATGAAGTCTTCTTTCAGAAAAAAATCCTATCTTCAATATTTAAGGTACTTTCCCTCCATGTGGCAAAGTTTTGGGACATCCGGTATAAGTACAGCAACATTAAACTAGCATTTTCCTTAACCCTAAAACAGTTTATAACTTTTTAAGTGTTATTATACATCCGAAAGTTTTATTAGATATATTTGCAAAGCTTTTTTAAAGTATTGTGCCGTAAGAAATTCGTTTAAAAAGCTGAAGCCTTAAAAAACATAATTACTTCTTTATTACAAATTACAACACATCGCTTAATAATACTTACATTGATCCAGAGCTAAAATATAACTTTAAGAATTATTAAGCGTGTCAATTTCTATTAAACAGAATATACTTTGTGGAAGCCGTTAAATATCTTTTATTAGTCTTGGAGACATACTTATACTGGTTTTTGAATCTACCATTATTCAGATTTTGTGTCACTTGGGTTAGGGGGTCGAAAAAAACTTATTTTTTGGCTCCGACGCGACGCACTGTTTCTGAGATATTTATTTTTGTTTTTTTTTATTTAGTTTTGCGAGTCCCACATGCCCCCCTCCCACTCACCTGCGGGAGGGGAAGCGCGTAAATGCGTTTTTCCCCGGCATAAAAAAAAAAAAAAAAAAGGTATTACTATAATATAAAGTTTGGTCGACGAAAGATGAGACTCGGTTGAAAATGGAACTAATTGTGCGCCTTATTTTAAGGTTCAATTTCCAATAATTTATCCTCTAAACGTTAATTTAACAGGGAAAGTAGCGCCGCCATTGCAGTCTCAACTTTCGTTGACCAGACTCTGGTAGGCTGTCCTTGAATTTTTTGAGTAAAGCACATACAAGCCTTGGTCCACAAGAACTGCACTTATGGCCATGTTATAATAATATTAGTTCATTTATGTCAGTTAACAAGATCCATAATAGTAATACAGTCATTCATACAATAATAAAATAATTCCTGGGGCCGTATTATGACCTCTTATTTCCAGGCAGTTTTCTGACTGGCTATCAATCTATCTGTCTTATTTGCTATACGGCGAGAAAGAGATGTCACTACAGCAATTTATAAACCTGGCAGGATTTAAGAGCTTGTAATACGGCCTCTGGTGCATGCATACATTGGTCTCTATTCTCTATTAGCGGCCTTCCAGCTTGGTCATCATTGTAGCCCTTGCTGTCCGCGCTATAAAGGCCTCGACCTCCGGTCTCGGCCTTTATTCCAGCTTGTCCATCAAGCACTGCAATGCTGACCGCGCTGTTACGGCCTGGACAGGCGCTAAGCTCAGCTCTTGGCCATCATCATCGCTGCCAACAACGCAGGCATTATATACCGCAGCAGGAATGTACTATTATTTAATAAATCAGCACGCGCTGCCATTAATCCTCATCCTCAACATATCGTTAAGTACTTATAAATAGGGCTATATAATACCTGTTCACAGCTCTCCCAAAGCCCGAGCAGGACTACTCGCAGTTCTTCGAGCACATGGAAGCCTCCGAGGGTCGCATCGTGGGCGGCACGGTGGCCCCCGTGGGGTCCCACCCGCACATGGTCGCGCTGACTAACGGTGTGCTCGTCAGGAGCTTCTTTTGTGGAGGTTCCATCCTCACTCAGAGGACTGTCCTCACTGCCGCTCACTGCATCGGTGTTGTATTCAACTTTGGGTTTCTAAGCCGGTTAGTTGAAAGCTATATATGTGTAGTTAAATATACCTAGGTTCCCACCCGCACATGGCCGCGCTGACTAACTGCGCTTGACAGGATCTTGTATGGATGTTCCATCCTCACCCTGTGGACTGTCCCCACTGCCGCTCACTGCATCGCTGCTGTGTCCGGGGGTCTCTAAGCAAGTTAGTTGAAAGCGATATGATTTAATATAAGCATAGAAAGGGTTACTAGATATATTATTCAGGAAAGACATACTCACTGTATGTCGCTCACTGTATAGGCCCTCCATAGCAAGTCAGTTGAAAGTATCACAGTTTTTCGCTATGTATAATGAAGCCCAGTAGATTTTCCATAGTCTCAAGGCCTTTGTAAAGGCTCAAGGATGGACTGTACCGGTAGGGAATATTAAATAACCATAATAATGTCAAATACAGATGTCAATTAATGTACAGTTGCATACAAGACTTTATCTACACCCATTTTATTATTATTTTAATATAATATTTTAAACATATGGATTTAAAACATCCATGATATTTATCTACACCCATGATATATATCCTCTATAAAGGGTCTTGACTTTGACTTTCCTCCCCCTCCTCGTCATTATGTCTTCCGAAAGTGTGTTATAATATTGTACTGAATTTCATAATGCTACACTTCGCGCGGGGGCACGCGCGCGGTGCAGCAAGACGTGGGAAGACGCTCTCGTTCGGGACATTGTAATGATGGCAGTAAGCTAAATGTTTCAGAACCCTTTTATTACGGAGGATTTAATTAAAGCATGGGTGTAGATAAAATTCATACTGTACTTCTTTGCCGTCTGTAAGAAGCTCTGAGCAACTCACATAGCACATTAGCTATAGCTACTGTAAAAAGGCGTTAAGTTTTAATTTAAAATAATACGTTAGTTCAATTGAATAGCAAAAGACAATCGTACACGAGTATAGTGTTGTTAGTACCTACTATCCCCGCCAAGTGGTAATGCGCCTTGCGGCCATTTTTTGACCTCAAAAACGAAAAACAATTGTATTTTTTTTTATATGTAACCTACCTAGATCCTATTGAAAATAATAATTCAACAATGAGGATCAGTAACGATTTTTTTAACGGCTTATCATAAAGCTTATGTTACCACATGATTAACTGTAAAGACATTTTTGCGATATCTCTTAAACCTGCTATTTTATTTTATTGTGTTGGCATTTCGTAATAGGTAACAACAATTTCTAAACGGATTTCAAAAAATCTTTTACTAAGTTTCATAGCTATTATGATTTAATATTATATCAATAAAACTATAGGATTCAAACCTGTTACTGATCCTCATTAATATATTATACTAGCTGATGCCCGCGACTTCGTACGCGTGGACTTTATGATTTCGGCGTACCTACGCATAGAAATGAACTAATGTAGTTGCATAAGAAAATACTTGTATTATATTATAGCTATTAGAATTTTCTTGTTTTATGTAATTTTTTGTTGCGGATGACGTTGACGTGTGTGTTAATGTGACAAAGTTCCTGCGCATTAGCAATTGCCGAGGATAATACATTTTCTATACAAATAATATAAGATCTTACAAATTATTATTGTCTCTTACAGTAGTCTCCGCGTGACCGTAGGCACCAACCGCTGGAATCAAGGCGGAGTTACACTCGCCGTGTCTTCCAACGCAACCCACCCGAACTACGACTTTATAACCATAACGAACGACGTGGGCGTCTTCTACACTGCTAGCAACATCGTATTCACCAATTTGATCCGTCCCATATCACTTGGATTCGAATTTGTCGACGCTAACGTGCAGGCGAGAGTCGCTGGTTGGGGCAGGATTGCTGTGAGTATCTAAAGCTTTGTCCAGACTTGTATCACTAGCGATGTATGTTAAAGATACGGTGATCTGATATGGCAAAATGGACTAGTCTGGACAAAGCTTAACACTGCAAAATTAACTTTTATATTAGCCTACAGCTCGCGGCTCAGTCAGTCGAGCCAGCCCAATTTTTATCTGCGCGAGTTGTACAATGTACTATTTTTCGCCTAACGACGTTTGAAAGAAAACTCGACAATAATGAAATCTCATAGGTACAACTTTGTTACGTCACCATCGGAGGACCGTGGCAACCTCGACTTTGTTCAAAAAAGGTTGTCAAAATAATGACTATTTTACAAGCATTTTTGAGTAATAGTTATTTACGCAACTGTATTTAAGTACTTATATTAAGGGGTCTTTATCATTAGGTATTTTTAGCCGAGTGTGATAATAGTATCACTTCACTTGCGTGTTTTAATACCTAATTATGTCAGTTGCATATTGCATACAAGACTTTATCCACACCCATGATACTTATGTATCCCCTATAAAGGGTTTTGAAACGGTGGCTTATTAGTATCATTGAAACAGCTAGTGTCATGGTAATGTTATTCGTAATGTCTGATCGAGGGCTTCTCTAGTCCTCCTCCTGTAATTATATCATCCGAACGAGTGTTATAATGTTGTAAGTACTGAATTTCATAATGTAACTTGTCGGGCGAGAGCGCGGATAGCGCGACATGCTTTCGCTCGGATATTGTGGTTACTATGACACTGGATGTTATAATGTTGGCAGTAAGCTAACTGTTTAGAACGTTTTATAGAGGACTAGCAGCCCAGCCGCCCGCGACTTTGTCTGTGTGGCAAGTTTTTTTACTATCTCTCAGGAACAATACTTTTTCGAGATGAAAGGTACCCTATGTCCTTTTCTGTACTTACCCCTGACAACGTGTATGTAAAATTTCATGATGTTCGATTCAGTCCTTAAGACAACGAACTAAGATCTTAAGACGTGAATGCGTAACAACCAAACAAACAAACAGACTTTCGCATTTAAGGATAAGGATAGTAAGGATTTAAAATATGGGTGTAGATAAAAAAAACTGTATTGGACTCATATCGCTTCCCCATTAGACCGAAAAATATTGTTTAAACATTTTATGTTTCCAGCACCAAGGCGCTATCTCAGCCGAACTCCTCCACCTGGACGTGTTCACAATCTCCGGCCAGCAGTGCGAGGCCGACATCGCCCACCTCGGCGCCACCGACGACATTTGGGTGCGCACTATTGATCCGCACGTCGACCTGTGCACCGTGCACCCCCGCGGCGCCGGACACGGCATGTGCAACGTAAGTGTACACCATCTCCAATATCAGGGCGCCCGCTGTCGAGCCGCGCATCGAACTGTGCACCATGCACCCCCGCGGCGCCGGACACGACACGTGCAACGTAAGTGTACACCATCTCCAACATCAGGGCGCCCGCCATCGAGCCGCACATCGAACTGTGCACCATGCACCCCCGCGGTGCCGGACACGGCACGTGCAACGTAAGTGTACCTACAGCATCGCCAACTTTAGGGCCCCGCTGTCGAGCCGCATATTGAACTGTGCACCATGCACCCCCGCGGCGCCAGACACGGCACGTGCAACGTAAGTGTACACCATCGCCAACATTAGGGCACCCGCTGTCGAGCCGCACATCGAACTGTGCCCCATGCACACCCGCGGTGTCGGACACGGCACGTGCAACGTAATGTAAACCATCTCCAACAACAAGTCAAAACATCTAAGCGCCCGCTGTAGAACCGCACACTATGTATCATGCATTACGTGACGCAACGTAAGGCCACGTACGCACCGACAGGTGGCTTGTCTACTGCCTAGATATGTATTTAGTAGGCGACTAGACTAGCGAAGCGCCAAACGCGCAGTGCGGTCGGTTGCGAACATTCGTGAACGTTACTTTTACTTCGATACAAATTATCCAGGCGCTAAGCAAGCCACCTTCACACAGCGCAGGACAGAGTAGATTTCGTGAATATCATCCGTAGTTTAATAGATAGCTATTATAAAAATCAATAATATTTATGTACATATTGTTTCCGTCTTTCAGGGTGACTCCGGAAGCGCTTTGGTACGCCTAGACCGCGGTACACAGATTGGTATCGTCTCGTGGGGCGTCCCCTGCGCGCGTGGCGCTCCGGACATGTTCGTCAGGGTCAGCGGGTACCAGAGCTGGTTCGCACAACACATCAGAAACTAATAAATAACTATACAAATCTCTGTTTTCAAACAGAAGAATAAAGTATTATTTAATTTAAAATTAAACGCTTTTTATTACTTTTGCTAGGTACTTTTACAAAAAAAAAACAGAAGTAGGATCGAATAAAAGTTAATTATAGTTCAACAGTATTATGTAACTGTGAATTCAACTATTATCGCTAATTTGATTTGAATGTCGATTAAAATAAAATGTGTGTCGACATCCTATGTTACTTACATTACATTACACAGTATAAGGTAGGTACATAGACCTGTATAATAGTAGATTGTTATACAAGACGCTAAAATGACCCATTGCATACGAGGTAGTTTTATTCCCGAGCTTTAGCGAGGGAATAAATAGAAACCGAGTTACAATGGGTTTTAGCGTTGTGTGTTACACTCTACTTTTCACTACGATTGCGAGAAAATAAAATACAATATTAAATACCTAGTTTGCGGGCAAACTAAAGGTTCCTAGTGTTAACAACTACTATGGAGATAGGACCTTAAAAAAAGAGTACCATACTTACTGAATAGTTTGCCCCACGAAATACGACGGGAACCAAATAAACAAAAATTTAAAAAAATGTTACAGCAGCACTTCTTTGATACATTAGAGGCTACGTAGACTAATGAGTTGTAATAATTTAGAAGTACCTTCCTATTTCACAACCTACGATTGTGCGGTAAAATCTGTTTTAAATTAAAATAAGTAGAATTTATATGAAATTACTCTTTAAGAACTTAATGTTTAAGCTCGAGACACACCGATCCTGCAGTCAAACTGTGTAAACAGTTTTGTGGGACTATGTATTACACATAAGTTTATTTGAGTTTTCAAATAATAAATAAATAAAAAAAAAATACTTCCGTAAACGAATCCACTCGTTTTTCTATCCTCCACTTCATACACTTTTCATACAGTATTTAAATAAATGATTTGTGCTTGACGGCAAAAGATTAAAATTATTTCGTTCCTAAGTATTACTTACTTACAGTCACACAATTCAATCAGTTTGGAAAGAGAAAAATTCTAAAGATTTCGCGCCTTTTTTATTTAATTAATTTCTACTGTAGCAGCTAAGAAACACAATGCACGCATATTTAAACTTAAAGTCACAGAGTATAAATAAGTCTATGATTCCACCGAAGAGATCGCTGCTTCTAGTTCCATTTTCAAAAATAAAAATGAGAAACAGTATTAAGTGGAGCGAGTCTTTATTCGTGATTATCAGTGATTATGAATAAAGACTTTTCACTCCTCTTGCTCAAAAAGTCCGTCATTGTAACGTACAAAAGCACGCACAATGCACGCATTCTTCTTTTTAATCTTAGAGTTCGTTTACACGAGCGATTTTTTCAACGCGCGATATTTTTACCGCCGACACGGGAAAGATACCTTATGGCCAGGTCATAAGGTAAAGTAACTATTCCCGTGGAACGTCGTCAACGTCCGTGCGAACACCCACCTGAGAAGTCTTCTGGTACCTTTTCCCGTCGGGCGGTAAAAAAAACGCGCGTTGAAAAAATCGCACGTGTGATCGATCCCTTACAGTAAAATAAGTCTATGATTCTCATAGATGTAGCAAATACCTTCGGTATAAACCAGATTGAGCTCTTCGCCCCAAAACGAGCCGACAGAGAGGTCAAGTTGATAATTGTGTCTCTTTCTTCATTAGGGTGACCAAACTGTATGGTTGGTCTGAGACATACTTATTACATTAAACTGTTTAATATAAACTTAAGTACTTAGGTAGTTCTATATTTACAATTAATACTTTTGCCACGTTTTTATAAGGTTGCTTGCTCGTTTGTTTGTTTGAGCACAAATTTTGCAAACGATTTTATACTAACTTCCCGATGAACTAGAGACTTGAAACTTTGAAAACAGGTCAGAACTAGAAGGTAATGTAATATTATGGTATGATTGAGCTGATCTGACGATGGAACCGGAAGGACGCCACAGGAACACTATGATGAAACCATACAACTCTATCGTGTTTGGGCTCGTTAGAATCGTCTTGGCAAGTACTCTGTTGGGAAATAATATCCAAGGGCTGATGAAGGAGCCGGAAGAAGGCCATTGGAACTTTGTAATAATATGCAACCCCATCGAGTTTGAAATTGATCGATTCGTCTTGACGAGTGCTCCGATAGGAGGTGGTATACTTTTAGTTTTAACTCGTTAACTGAAAAGCAGAAAATAATAATTTACTAAAAATAAATCTTCAGGTTTTTTTATCACGTTTTATTAGGTTGCTTTCTTGTTTTTATTTATAAATATGGTTAATCAACCAATATCTACAAAAATTCAAGTGTAAATAATGACATAACTATAAAGTTTATTCCAATTTTGATAAAAATACCATGTGCGTGTATTTCGGAAATCAAATGAATGTTGGAAAAACAAGTGGAGGTAGGAAAACATTGTCTAGTGATCTGTAGTTAAAAAAACAGGTGCAAACGATTTTCGACTTTATCGACGTTTAAAATTCGGTTGCTTTCTACTATAATTATTCTCTTTCATTAAAAACCGTTATTTTGGTAAATATATCAATAAGGTCTTAAATACTTGCATCAATTGTTTACAAGTAATATTAAAAAAAATGAGTGCAAGCGATTTTCAACGACACAATGTTAAAAATAAAAAACACGATGGCGGCCAACCTTTTTTTGTTTTTGGCTTGATTTCGATGAAAATCGGTTTTTTGTAATATTTTGACAAAAAAATAACAATAAAATGTTGAAAATGTTGAACAAAAAATTGGCAGCCATCTTGAATTTTTTAATATTTTAAAAATTGCGTTGTTATTTTCTTCTCAAAATAGTACAAAAAACCGAGTTTCATCGAAATCGGCCTACAAACAAAAAAGTTGGCCGCCATCTTGGATTTTTTATACTTTAAAAATTGCGTTTTTATTGTCTTGGCAAAACAGTAGAAAAAACAGAGTTTCATCGAAATCGGCCTAGAAACAAAAAAGTTGGCAGCCATCTTGAATTTTTTAATATTTTAAAAATTGCGTTGTTATTGTCGTGTCAGAATAGTACAAAAAACCGAATTTCATCGAAATCGGCCTAAAAACAAAAAAGTTGGCAGCCATCTTGAATTTTTTAATATTTTAAAAATTGCGTTGTTATTTTCTTCTCAAAATAGTACCAAAAACCGAATTTCATCGTAATCGGCCCACAAAGAAAAAAGTTGGCCGCCATCTTGGATTTTTTATACTTTAAATATTGCATTGTTATTGTCGTGTCAGAATAGTACAAAAAACCGAGTTTCATCGAAATCGGCCTACAAACAAAAAAGTTGGCCGCCATCTTGGATTTTTTATACTTTAAAAATTGCGTTGTTATTGTCTTGTCAAAACAGTAGAAAAAACAGAGTTTCATCGAAATCGGCCTAAAAACAAAAAAGTTGGCCGCCATCTTGGATTTTTAATATTTTTAACATTGCATTGTTATTGTCTTGTCAAAATAGTACCAAAAACAGATTTTCATCGAAATCGGCGTAAAAACAAAAAAGTTGGCCGCCATCTTGGATTTTTAATATTTTTAACATTGCATTGTTATTGTCTTGTCAAAATAGTACCAAAAACCGAGTTTCATCTAAATCGGTCTACAAACTTAAAAGTTGGCCGCCATCTTGGATTTTTTAATATTTTTAACACTGCGGTGTTATTTTCTTGTCGAAATAGTAGCTTAAACTGAGTTTCATCGAAATCGGCGCATAAACATGAATTTGATTATTAATATTAACTTTACCCCTCGCCTGCGACTTTCAGTTATTTCAATAGAACAATTTCGTTTTTTGTAAATCTGAAATGGTGTAGTATTTATGGTCACCCTAGTTTTGTAAAGGAATATTTCCTAAATATCGAAATTCTAAAATTGAAATTCGGCGCCAAAGTCAAAATCGGAGTTGCCAGGATTGACACTTGAATTTAACACCACCTCACCGATGATAGCTGATTAGCATTATTGTGAAAATCATATTAAATCAAAAGAGTAAGTTCAGTTTTATTTCACAATAAGTATGTGTTATTCTAAATTAATATTTAAGTAGTATATTTTCAATATTCTACTCCAAATCCTTAACTTTGATACACTACGTACATTTTTTTCCCTACCATCGTGGTATTATTGTTTAGTAATGGCAATTGTGCGAACGAGACATCCTCATCTACTTGGTGATGTTTCATTCACACAGTAGAGTCTTCAGTCAATGTCGTCGATAGAATTTCAACTCTATGACACAGAGAATAAAGTTGAATTTCTTTTAAACGCATAGTGAGAATTTTTGTAGAGTACTCACTCCTTATATGAACCTCCTTGATGATTCTACTGAGGAGATCGCTGCTTTAAGTTCCATTTTCAAAAATAAAAATGTGTGATTATTCTATCTATGAATAAAAACTTTTTCGTTTTAGTAGGCTCATTGGTAATAGACAAACATTAAAAAAGAAAAAACTTTATCCCCTAGGGGTAATTATGCTATTTTATCCTGGCTCTTGTACCTTACAATGACGGACTTTTTGAGCAAGAGGAGTGAAAAATCATTTTTTCACACCACATGCTCGACAATGCCGAATTATATGTCATGTAAACCTTACCGAAAGCAAGACATTATATCTCTTGGCTTTAGCCGGGTTATAATGTTCTATTATAACCCGCTGGTCAATAATGTGATTTTCACTTTCATAATTCTTATTGCTATGTCCATAAAGTCTAATTTCACTAAACAGAATGTGTCCTCAGCGGGCGCGGCCAACTCGATTTTCGAAGACCGAGGCCGTGGCCCACTAGATTCGCACTGAGACGAACTTCATTTGTTTGTCAAATCGAGTAGGCCACGCCAGCTGAAAGAAGTTGCTATATCCGTAGCTAGTAGTACTACAAGCTAAGCCTGGTTTTTTATTGTCTCGCATAAAGTGAGAAAAGCAGAGTATACACCACCGGGATAAAACTGTTTTTTTCTTGGGCGCTTGAATCCCTCACTGCACTCAGGACTCAATCCTAATTCCCTCGCTTTGCTCGGGAATTAACTTATGACACCCTCGCTGCGCTCGGGAGTTAAATTTGGACTCCTTCGTTACATTCAGGATTCAATGTAGCGCCCGTAACATAAAACAGTGCTTTATCCCCTTGGTGTATAATCTACTATTTCCAGGTCAATGGGTAGGTATAACAAATTATAGTATGTACCTACCTACTCCTAAGGGCGGTACTCACCGGGAGCATTCGCTTTGGAAAGGCTTAACCAACGCGTCAGCAACTTAACTAACTACTTGTACTATTATGTACTAGCTGATGCCCGCGACTTCGTACGCGTGGCTCTATGACTCCGGCGTATGCAAATAAATAAACTAATGTTGTTACATAAGAAAATACTTGTAGCAGTGTTATGGTTCTGCATCAGGTGTTCCAGATCTTCGATTTTTATACCTCAACAAAAAATGCTCATCAGGCTGAACAACTTTTGCTAAAATGTATTTTTTATATTTTGTATAGTTTAGCTGGCTCTACGTCAGGTGTTCCAGATCTTCCATTTTTGTACCTAAACAAAAAATGCTCATCAGGCTAGACAAGCTTTTGTTAAAGCGTCATTTTTATGTTCCTTATAGTTTAGTTGGACTATAATGGTTCTGCATCAGGTGTTTCATTTTCCAAAATCAATACCCTAAACTATACCCAGGCTTGACAGCTTTATAACAAAAAAAGTTTCATTGGAATCCATTCAGTATTTCCGGAGATTAGCGTGTTCAAACAGACAAACAGACACACTTTTTTATATTCTTACTCTATCACTATGTCTCCATCGCCCCAGATATTTTTTTTAATATATTTAATTTACAGATACTTTTCCTACTGTTTTATTATATGTAAGGATTTTGTGGCACTACTCGCAAGTACTAAAATCAGAAGCTTCTGCGTGATTCGGAAGGCACATTAATATCCGTTGGTTTATTTTGCATTTGCAGTCGTTAATACCCACAAATCCGCATTAGGCCCGCGTGTTGGGTTTCGAACCATCCTCCTTAAGGAATAAGGAATTAGGAAGGCCATAAAAATGGCTCCAGTAATGGGGACATAAAAATAGCTGATGATGACGAGGCGAAATAATTCAAAAGAAAAATCTGAGTCCTAAAGAGCTTTCGAAGTAAACAAATAAGACAAAATTACCTTTACCGACGATATGGCACCACCCCCTCCGGTTCAAGGTCGTAGTACCAAAACACACCTTGTTTATGGGGGTCGGTCGGGTGATATGCGAAGGCATTTTCTCCAGGAGAAAAAAAGGTACCGTTAACTTGAGTGATTAGAAACTTGCGTGATGATAACAACAGCGACATTTACTTGATGGGGTTGAATTGTTTTATTACGGAGTTCCAGTTTTTTCTTCCGGCTCCATCATCAGACCCTGGACACTATTTCCCAACAAAGTACTCTTCAAGACGATTCAAACGAGCCAAAACTCGATGGGGTAGCGAGCGTGGTTTTATTAAAGAGTTCCTGTAACCTTCTTCCGGCTCCATCATCAGACCTTGGAAGCTATTTCCAAACAAAGTACTCATCAAGACGATTCAAACGAGCCCAAACTCGATGGGGTTGCACAGTTTCAATATTGATTTCCTATGGCATGGCCTTCCGGCTCCTTCATCAGACTCTGGACTTAATCTCCCATTAGAGTACTCGTCAAGACGATTCTAACAAGCCCAAACACGATGGGGTTATATGGATTTATCATAGAGTTCCTGTGGCTTTCTTCCTGCTTCATCATCAGATCAGCTCAATGACACCATAATATTGCATTGCCTTCCAGTTCTGACCTATGTTCTAAGTTTCAAGTCTCTAGCTCACCGGGAAGCTAGTATAAAATCGTTCGCAAACTTTGTGGAGAAACACACAAACAAACGAGAAAGCAACCTAATAAAACGTGTGATACTTCCCAGCAACGCCACCATGGCGTAGAGATTTCTTAATACCCTCAAATGAAAGACCATAAAATGTACCTAATTGTACCTTAACTCAAAAAATTGTACCTCTGATAGTTTCAGAGAAAAACGCACTTGATTGTGGCGTTGCCAGGAAGTATGCTTCCTGGCAACGCCACGCTGTACCAGATTGAAATTGATCTCGTAGTAATGGCCAGAAATTGTACTTAATTTGTACTCCATTATTGAATTGAAACATGCTGAGTTTCGATAAAAAAAAAACATTTTTAAATTTACCTTGCTTGATCTGCAATACATGCAACGCACGTTGTTATTCATGTAAACTGATGTTTGGCTAAGGAGTTACTATGCATTATGCAGTAGTAGGACCACAGAGGCAACCGCCTCTGTGGTCTAGTGGTTAGCCCACCCATGTGAGACGCAGGGGTCCGGGTTCAATTCCCTGGGGGGGGGGTGCAATTTGTACTCGGTTTAGTTAGTTGTAGGGCTTATTTCAAGTCCGCCTGGCTAGCTACCACCATCTTACCTATAATTACACACATTTTAATTGGTACCATATTAGAACAATTTATATAAAATATAAGTACCATATAGTATAATTAGTTAGGTACTTTTTAGTACAATTTATTTGAAACCATAAAGTACAATTTATTTGGAACCATATAATACAATTTCTTTGGTACTAATTAGAGCCATTTATTAGGTACTATTATTAATTTAGTACTTTTTAGTGCAATTTATTTGGTACTATTAAGTACAATTAATTTATTACCATATAGTACCATTTATTAGGTACCTACCATTAAGTACAATTTACTTGGATTTATACATATACTACTATTTATTAGGTACTATTTAGTACCATTTATTTGGTACCAAATAGTACAATTAATTTAGTACTTTTTAGTGCAATTTATTTGGTACTATTAAGTACACTTAATTTGGTACCATATAGTACCATTTATTAGGTACCTACCATCAAGTACAATTTACTTGGATTTATAGTACTATTTATTAGGTACTATTTAGTACCATTTATTTGGTACCAAATAGTACAAATTAGTTGGTACTATTTAGTACATATGTTTGGTACCATATGATACAATTTATATGGTGCCATATATATTACGATTTATTCGGAACTATTTAGTGCCGTTTATTTGGTACTATTAAGTACAATTAATTTATTACCATATAGTACCATTTATTAGGTACCTACCATTAAGTACAATTTACTTGGATTTATATACTACTATTTATTAGGTACTATTTAGTACCATTTGATAAAATGGTATTTATGGGTGGAGGGTGGACCCTTCAGTCTGTCCTACAGACGTCTCCGCTTCATTTACATCTTGTCGAGTTAAATCTAAGTATGATTCTTCTCGATCTTTAATACTTTTATCTTCTTCATTTTGACATTTATTATTTTTGTTAGTGTTCTCAAGGAACACCACATCTCTACTAATAACAACATTTTTGGTTTTCGGATCTATAAACCGGTAACCTTTTACACAGTCACTGTATCCAACAAAAATCAACTCACGTGACTTAGCATCTAGCTTTCGGCGGCGTTCTTTCGGTATGTGCACCATTGCTCGGCACCCAAATATCTTGATGTAGCTTATATCCGGTTTTCTGCCCGTCCATACCTCTTCTGGAGTAATATAAGAGAGGGCTTTTGTAGGAGAGCGGTTAATGATATGAGCAGCTGTGACAACTGCTTCGCCCCAGTAACAATTCTGTAATTGGGCATTTAAAAGCATACATTTAGATCGTTCAATAATGGTTCTATTCATACGTTCACTCAAACCATTTTGTTCTGGTGTATATGGGTTAGTAGTTTGGTGCAATATGCCGAACTTTTTTAAATAGTTGTCAAAATTGTTATTAATGTACTCCTTGCCATTATCAGTTCTTAACTTTTTTATTTTTCTATTTAAGTCATTTTCAACTCTGTTTTTAAATTCAATAAATTTATCAAGAACTTCTCCTTTTGTTTTAATTGGATATACAAATAACTTACGTGAAAAATCGTCTATAAATGTGACAAAATACTTGGCTCCTCCAATTGTTGCAGTTTGCATTGGACCACAAAGATCTGAATGTATGACTTCAAGTAATTCAGTCGCTCGGGAGCCTTCACTAGGAAAAGATAGTCTTGTCTGTTTTCCTTCTATACAACTTAAGCATTTTATGTTGCCATCTCTTGACGGAGACAATTTTACACCTGTAGTACAGTTTGTAATTTTATATATATCATTAAAGTTCAAGTGGCCCATTCGCTGATGCCATAGGTAGGTCTCATTTTCAGTGCTTGCAGACATGGCATGAACTTCTTCATTTAAGATGTTTAGCTTGTACATATCATTAATCAAGTCTGCTTTTGCCACCAATTGGTCATGTTGATTTGAAATTTCACAGCCTTTTGCATTAAATTTCACTTTACAGCCACTTTTTATTATTTTACTTACTGAGAGTAAATTCGTCTTTAATTCCGGTACATAAATGACATTTCTTATCTCAATCTTGTTGGTACATCCTTGAGCATCTAAAACTTTCACAGAAATATTTCCACAACATTCAACTTTTAAAACTTTATTGTCAGCAATCCTTATGTTAGACACAGGCGGTGCTTTTACGTCACTTAGCCACTCACGGTGCATACACATATGCATTGAGGCTCCAGAGTCAACGAACCAATCAGTTGGGTTGTTTACCATATTCACTGAGAATGCTGCTACATATCCAGTTTTGTTACTATTCGGAGGATTCTTATCTTTTTTGTACCAACAGTTCTTGCCGAGATGTCCATGTTTATTACAATTATAACATCTTGGGCCCTTCTTCACTTTTTGCTGGTTATTTGTATGATTATTTTTAGCATTTGTATAAAGTGCGGTAGTGTCAGACACTTGAACTTCCTGAATCAATTTATTTTTGATTAAGTCTGCACTAATCTTCATACCTGAGCTTTCTAATCCCATAATCATCGGTTTGTACACCTCGGGTAACCCTGCCAGCATTAAGGTGCCCAACCACTCGTCATCAACGTTGAACTTAATGTTTCGTAATTTGTGTGCCGCGGACATTATTTTGTTTACGTAGTCTTCAACTGAAGCACTATTTTCAAGGTTTGTGTTAATCAATTCTTTTAATAACCCCACTTTTCTAGTAAGACCAGAGTCTTCAAATGCTTTTGCTAAATTATCCCACACATTTTTAGCAAACTGAGCATCTTGAATATGCACATATAGTATCGGGTCTACCAGTAAAATCAGTTTCGATTTAGCTTTTACATCCAGTTTCTGCGCGGCCTCGTTAGTGGGTGTCGACAATATGCAGTCATATAATTCCTCATGTTGAAGATAAGCCGTGACTGCAAAGCTCCAGCTGGCCCAATTCTCTCTTCCAGTGAGCTTTTCAATCGACATCATTGGTTTTGAAGCCATTATTTTCGACTTCTGAAGAAAATTTTTTCACCTAAAATGGCTGAAAAAACAAAAGACGCTCGCGAAACGGAAAAAAAATTTTACTTTTGCTAAATTTTGACTTCGTTTTACTTTCAAGAATTATTATTCGCGACACGCATGGGGCGGCCCATAACCTGATAAAAATAAAAGAGGAAATTAACACAAATATGTTATATTAAATACCAAAATAATGTAGGCACGAGTAGATATAGTACGGACAATTTTTCAACGAAGAGTGGCCACAGACTAGCAGTGTTGCCAGAGACAGCGCACAGATTAACTTTGCGTTCTATTTTCAACAATTTGGTACCAAATAGTACAATTAATTTAGTACTTTTTAGTGCAATTTATTTGGTACTATTAAGTACAATTAATTTGGTACCATATAGTACCATTTATTAGGTACCTACCATTAAGTACAATTTACTTGGATTTATATAGTACTATTTATTAGGTACTATTTGGTACCATTTATTTGGTACCAAATAGTACAAATTAGTTGGTACTATTTAGTACATATGTTTGGTACCATATGATACAATTTATATGGTGCCATATATATTACGATTTATTCGGAACTATTTAGTGCCGTTTATTTGGTACTATTAAGTACAATTAATTTGGTACCAAATAGTACCATTTATTACGTACCTACCATTAAGTATAATTAATTTGGATTAGTACTATTTATTAGGTACTATTTAGTACCATTTATTTGAAACCATTTAATACAATTTATTTAGTAATATTTAGAGCCATTTATTTGGTACTATTAAGTACAATTAATTTGGCACTGTACTATAGTACCATTTATTAGGTACTTTTTAGTACAATTTATATGAAACAATACAGTATTGTATGGTACCAAATAAATGATTATTTGGTACCATAAATACGATTTATTTAGTACTATTTAGATCCGTTTATTTGGTACTATTAAGTACAATTGATTTGGTACTATTTAGTACTATTTATTAGGTAATTTTTAGTGCAATTAATTTGGTACCATATAGTACAATTTATTTGGTACTATTTAGTACAATTAGTTGGGTACCATATAGTACAATTTATTAGGTACTATTTAGTACAATTTATTTGGTACTTTTTAGTGCCAATAATTAGGTACTTTTTAGTACCATTTCTTTGGTACTATTTAGTACAATTTATTTGGTATTTTTTAGTGCCATTAATTTGTTACTATTAAGTACAATTTATTTGGTACCATATAGTAAAATTTATTTGGTATTTATTTGTTTGGAGAGTGCGATAAAGATAGATGTGGCGATATACTGTGCGAGCGAGCGAGATGTGAACATTAAGGCCGGCCACACATAGACGGAATCCCATTACGTAATTCCGTACATACGTGATTCCGAACGCAGCAACTGCATACAAAATCTATGGGCCTGCCACACACATGCGGGATTTTTCCGTACGGAATTTTCATACCTACATTGTCAAAATTCCGTTCGGAATTCCGAATCGGGATTACGTCTGTATGTGGCCGGCCATATACGACGCCATTTTCGCAACATAAGGCCGGTCACACACAGACGGAATCACGTAACGGAATCTCGAAACGGAATCCCGATTCGGAATTCCGAACGCAGCAATTGCATACAAAATCTATCGGCCTGCCACACACATGCGGTAGCGTTCCGTACGTAATTTTATCTGTTACGGAATTCTACATGAGGGCCCGTGCATTCGGAATCTTGCACGGGAAAAAACCATTCCGAGAGCAAGACTTCCATAGATTTTGTATTGGTCGCCGCACACAACCGTTTTTATTCCGTACGGAATGCTACATTTTTTATTACAGCTCTGGATCCCAGACTTTTGGCTATACTTTTTTATTATTTTGCTAAGTTATTAGGTCTATTTTTATTAGGACTATTGATAACTTAGCAAAATAATAAAAAAGTATAGGCAAAAGTCTGGTATGCGACAACCTTTTGTTGCGAAAATGGCGTCGTATATGGCCGGCCACATACAGACGTAATTCCGAACGGAATTTTGACAATGTAGGTATGAAGATTCTGTACGGAAAAATCCCGCATGTGTGTGGCAGGCCCATAGATTTTGTATGCAGTTGCTGCGTTCGGAATCACGTATGTACGGAATTACGTAACGGGATTCCGTCTATGTGTGGCCGGCCTTAATGTTCACATCTCCCTCGCTCGCACCGTATATCGCCACATCTATCTTTATCGCACTCTCCAAACATAAATACCAAATAAATTTATTATAAATTTTTTAGTAATATTTATAAATTTTACTAAAACATTGCTTTAAGAAAAGAACGAATTAGCCTCTTGGATTCATTGGAAATTTATAGTAGTAAATTAACTGAAAGCAGGCAAATGTATGACCG
The DNA here is from genome assembly GCA_928269145.1 of Agriphila tristella. Taxonomy (NCBI): domain Eukaryota; kingdom Metazoa; phylum Arthropoda; class Insecta; order Lepidoptera; family Crambidae; genus Agriphila; species Agriphila tristella. Next base: position 11,845,646 of record OV743444.1, read on the forward strand.
GGACACTAACAAATTGCAATTGAAAATCATTCAGTTGCATGAGTCACTTGAACTTGTGCAAAAGAAGTACTCCCTTGCGCAGAAACAAATTGATGAGCACATCAAATCTGCCACAGAGTTAGTGGAACTCTGCAATTATAATGCGGACCGGTATGATTCTTTAGTAAGTAGTCAACTTATTATTGAATCTTCAGTTCTTCAGAATAATGATTCTGATGTAAATGAAATTAGTTAATCTACACAGAGCCCCTGTCATTCATCATCCTGCATAGAAACATTACAAAGTAGCTATAGTAAATGCACTTTTAAACCAGCATTATCTTGTAACTCAAAGGAGGCAAAAACAATTATGTTTTCAGACAAATTAGGTCAGGGATTAGGTTTAGCTCTAAGAGATAAGCTCTCTAAAAAACTTATTAATATTTGTACTCCTGGTGTATCTTTTAACAAAATTGTTCAAAATATTAATAAGTCGCATATTGATGACGCCACAACAGTAGTAATAATATGTGGGGACAGTTCCAATATTACAAAAAGGGACATTCTTAAAAATATGAATATTCTATTAACATTGCAGTCTGAAACAGGATGTAAAATAATAATAAGCGCTTTCCCTTATGCAAGTAACTTAAACTGGGATCAAAATAAGCGCATTTTTGATTTAAATTTGTATATATATAATTTGATTTGTCGTCACAGTGACGTTATTTTATACTTTGACGTTAATAAATTTATTAACACTTTTACATTGACACCAGATAGTATGTATCTGCCGAAAAAATTTAGGATGCAAATAGCTAATTTGTTAGCTTACAATTTACAGGACTCTGTTGCAGCTGTAACTAAGTCCATAAAACCGAGTATTAGTACTTCATCTACTACTCGGCATATTGTTTCAAAGAAAACAGTGACAAACTCAGATTTAAACTGAGACACAAGACAACAGGCAGGCCTAATTGTATCAATTTAATTAGTCAAAATATTCAGGGTCTGTCTGGCAAAGATTTAGAATTAGAATTATTTGTTGAATGTAATAATATTCAAATAATTTGCATTACAGAACACTGGCTGAAGCCTGGTGATATGTCATTTAATCTAAATAATTTTCAACTAGCAAGTGCGATGGTTAGGCAAACAACTATTCGTGGCGGTTCTGTAATTTTTGTGAATAATAATATAAAGTATAAAGAAAGAAAGGATATTGTGAAACTCACATCAGAGCGCCATGTGGAGTTGTCTTGTATAGAATTAGATAGCATGATAATTGTGTCTGTATACCGCCCCCCTAAGGGTATCTATGAAATCTTTGAATCTGTCATGGAAGATGTTCTAAAAAAGTTAAGGTTAAAAAATAAATCAGTAGTAATTTGTGGCGATTTTAATATTGATATTCTTGAGAACAATTCTTTGACTACTCGTTTTCTGGCATTATTTAAATGTTTTAATCTACACAATCAATTTTTAGAACCCACACGTGTAACTGAACACTCCGCCACTTGCATAGATAATGTTTTTTCAGAATGTGATCCGGCAAACAAATTTGTTTTTAGTAATATTTCATCTGATCATTACGGTTTGAAAGTTTTATACGCTGTGAACGTCATAGATACACCTAAGACTGTAGAATGTAGACCTATCACAAAAAAGGGATTGTACAATTTTAATAACAAATTTGATGAACAAATCTCTTTAATGCCATGGATTTCGGATAATCCTGATGTTTTGTACGGGAACCTCTTTCATTTAGTTACTAATGAGTTTGATAAAACATTTAAAACCAAGACTATTAAATGTACTCAGAAGTTACGGTTCTGCGATTGGGCTACGACAGGTATTTATAAAAGTAGAAACAGACTTTATGAACTTTACAAGCTTAGAGAAACTAACCAAAGCCCAGGTTTCTTAGAACATGTTAAAAAATATTCGAAGACTTTTAAAATACTATGTGCAGTTGCAAAGTCTAACTGCATTAAAAAACAAATTAAAAACTCGAGTAACAAAACTAAAACAACTTGGGATATCATTAATCGTGAAACTGGTAAAACTAAAGCACGGGAAAATAACCTTACGCTTAATATTAATAATGAATTAATAAAATCAGATAATGAAATTGCTAATATTTTTGATAAGTTCTTTGTAAACATACCAGTAGAAACTACATCAAATTTGGATTCCTCACCAGCGGCTGCCGTATCTATGCTAAAGGGACATGTGGCTGAAAGTGATTCATTGTTTAATTTTAAATGTATTACTGCTTTAGATATAATTAAAGCTTTCAATTCTCTAAAAATGAAAAGCTCCACTGATTTATGGGGCATATCAGTTAAGGTTATTAAAAAAATTGTGCATACTATTGCCCCTTATCTTGCTGACATTTTTAATCAGTGTATTGATCAAGGAATATTTCCTGATCTTATGAAGTTTAGCAAGGTAATACCATTGTTTAAATCAGGAGATAAAGAAGACCCTAGCAATTACAGACCAATATCGATATTACCTGTCCTAAGCAAGATTTTTGAAAAAATAATGCTTGAGCAGTTATTGGGTCATTTTAATGTAAATAAACTTCTGCACAGTAAACAATTTGGCTTTACGAAAGGTCGTTCTACTACTGATGCTGGGGTTGCGCTTTTGAAGCATGTCTTTGAGGCTTGGGAGGGGTCTCAAAATGCCCTTGGCATTTTCTGCGACCTGTCCAAAGCTTTTGACTGCGTGGACCATTGGACACTGCTGTTGAAGCTTAATCATTATGGTGTAAAAAATAATGCCCAAAAATTTATACTGTCGTATCTCAGTTCCAGGACTCAAACAGTTAATATCAATGGAGTAAGTTCGTCAGGTTCTCATGTAAAAATGGGCGTTCCGCAAGGCTCCATTTTGGGCCCTTTCTTATTTTTAATATATATAAATGATCTTCCCTTTTTTGTAGAAAGGTTCTGTGATATTGTTTTGTTCGCAGATGATACTTCTTTAATATTCAAAGTTGACAGGAAAAAAACAGATTTTGACGATGTGAACAAAGCACTCTCGCAGGTTCTTACTTGGTTTAATGTAAATAATCTCCAGCTTAATGCTAAGAAAACTAAATGTGTTAAATTAGCTTTACCTAATGTACAGGCGAATCCCACTGAAATTGTAATCAATAATGAGAAATTAGATTTGCTCGATTCAACAGTTTTCTTGGGTGTTACTCTTGACAGTAAACTTCAATGGAATATGCATATAGCAACTCTGGCGGGCAAGCTCAGCTCTGCTGCCTATGCCATTAGAAAAGTTAGACAGTTAACAGATGTAGAAACTGCCAGATTAGTGTATTTCAGTTATTTTCATAGCATTATGTCATACTGTATTCTTTTGTGGGGGATAGCAGCCGATATAAATACTATTTTTGTTTTACAAAAACGAGCAATAAGAGCTATTTATCAACTAAGTTCTAGAACATCTCTTAGGGATAGATTCAAAGAGATTGGTATATTGACAGCAGCAGTGGCGGTACCCCCATACAAGCCGAAAAGCCCGGCTTGCCCTAACAATAACTTACTTACACTACTAATGAATCGTAATTAATAACAACAAAACAATATTATTAACGAATGTTAATTTTCAATAATCAATAACCACAAATTCATTTTTTACAACAACTGATCGAGAGACAAGTCGCTAAACTGCGTTACTTTCCTCAATAAACCCTACAAATGCATTTCATCTCCCTCGCACTCGTTGGCTTGCAACCGGGCTTTGCGATCTGTATATATCCGCTCTCTTCTTACTTTAACAAAACTGCTACCGCATCATATGCATACTGCTGTAGGTACTATAGATTCTATGAGAAATACAGAAGCCGACTAAAAGCCTGGCTTTTTGCTTCAATCTGTGACGACAGGTGTTTTGAAAAAACAAACTGTTTTGCCTTTATTAGTGTTTTTATGTTAAAAATGAATTAAAACTTCAGTTTAATGATTGATAATGGTCCCTTGTGATGGATTGAAATGTTTATTAACTGTTGTGTGATCTATGAAAGTGTACCTACGAGTCGAGTCGATTCCAAGAGAAATAAGTAATAAACGTACGTAATAAACCTTTTCATTTGAGTATTATGCAAAGAAATATAATATTCTTCAATGTATCGTAATATTGTAGTGGACTCTTTACATTGTTGGTTGTTCTTATAAAAATAAATAAGTACGGTTAGTTTTGCGCTTTCATTTGAACGAAAATTTAAATGTTTGTTTGTAAATGTTTGTTTGGACTGCAGGGGATAGGATTTGAATTGCCTAGCAGGGACGCTATGATTTTGTGAAATGATTTAGATATTTATTATGAGTGACACATTTTAAACGAGAAATTTAGTTTTGATTACACAATAATTAAATTTGATAAAGCCACGCCATCTAGCATTTTGCGGTGAACTAATTTATGAATAATTAAAGTACGCTTTAGGGTTGTGCTTTTGGTGCTTTTTGGAGAGCTATCTATGAATTCGTTTAGATGGCGCTGGGCGGTGTCGCATCGATATTTTGGTAAAGATCATCGTATGAAAAAAATCTTTAATTAGTAACGAGAAATTGTGGGATGCATTGGCTTTTTGCTTGTATTGAGCTGATAAAAAAATTGCTTGATTTGAGGGTTCGGGCTTGCGCTACTATGTAGGCCTGGGCACGCCACAGGACAGCAGCATCTCAATTTATATTAAACTGCATACTTTTCGTGCGTCGCAATATTAACTTATATACAAAACATAGTGATTGGCACAATCGGAACACCAGAAACAAAGACAAACTTGTAATGCCTCAGTATAGATTAGAAAAAGTTCGTGGTTCTTTCATAGGTCTTGGTATAAAGTTTTATAATAAAATTCCAAGTAATATTTTGGATTTACCATTTGATAACTTTAAGACTCATGTAAAAAATTGTCTTCTCAAAAAAGGATACTATACCGTTAAAGATTATTTAATTGATAAAACAGCCTGGTCGTAGATTTTTCTATTCTTTGTGGAAATTGAGAGAATTGTCCTACCTACTTATAATTTATTGTATGCTTTTGACTCGACGCCTTAATGCGAGTAGCTTTAGTATGTCATGCGCACTTTAAACATTTCTGCGGTGGTGTCGTATGAGGCGGGTCGTTACGTTCCCTCAAATGTGGTTGAGCGAAGCGATGGCTGGTTCATGCGTCATGCTCGTGAACGGGTGCTGCCAGTGGGAATGGGTCTGCTTCTGTCTGCTTGTACTAAGGGCGTCGTATATTTATATATTATATTATTTTTCTGATTAATATTATCAATATGTATGGCACTTCTTACTCAAAATTTAAATTAATAACTAAACCTTGTTTTGATTTCTAATTTTTTTTAATTGCAATCATTTTGCTTTCTATATTCAGTAGTTTTGTAAGTAAAGGCCTATGAAAAGCTTTAGGATAATAGTTTTCAATTCGGTGCCTTAGGATGGGTAGCCTAAGTATGTCATGCTCTCTTTAATCATTTCTGCGGTGGTGTCGTGTGGGGCGGGTCGTTACGTTCCCTCAAATATGGTTGAGCGAAGCGATGGCTGGTCCATGCGTCATGCTCGTGAACGGGTGCTGCCAGTGGAAAGGGTCTGCTTCTGAGTACCTATCTTAACGCATATTGAATTGTAAGAATTGCATTTTTTTTAATTATTTTTTATGTCTTGTACCATGTGGTTTTTTTTTTTTGGTAAATTTTGCCTACTTAGGTGCACTTTCGAGTAGCAGACACAATGATTTCTCAACTAGTCGAAAGTTATTTACTCTCATTACTTAGTAGTATTTAGTTAGTAGTATTTAATTTCAACCTACCTACCCATTGTGTGCAAACTTTTGTTAATTATTGTGATGGAAAATGACCTCACTTTAAATGTGGAGCTCATTTTTCAATGTTGACGACTCTGTATGAAATATACAGGGAGAAAAAAGCAGCCCTTGACGAGTTTCTTGCCGGTTCTTCTCGTTACAAGGTCTCCCGCTTAGGGTTTGCGAACCGATGGCGTAGCTTCTATGACATTCACAAGTGCTTGTAACAGCCTAGACTGAATAAATAATTTTTGAATTTGAATTTGAAATTTTGAATTTTGAATTTGAATTTGAATTTATACACCGTCATTTTGTAGCCGTTTAAATTAATTTAAGGGAGTGCTCTACTAATGAAAATAATCATTTATGCCAAAGAAAAATGGGTTGAAAAACGACAAAAAATTTTGACTTTCCCATACAAATACAATGTTTTAGCTGTCTAGTTAGTATGGGAGTACCAATTTTTTTTTGTCGTTTTTTGACCCATGTTTCTTGGGCAAAAATGTTTATTTTCATTGTTACAACACACCCTTAAGTTAATTAAAACGACTACAAAATGACGGTGTATGGTACCAAATAAATTGTACTTAATAGTAACAAATTAATGGCACTAAAAAGTACCAAATAAATTGTACTAAATAGTACCTAATAAATTGTACTATAATGGTGCCAAACTAATTGTACTAAATAGTACCAAATAAATTGTACTATATGGTACCAAATTAATTGCACTAAAAATTACCTAATAAATAGTACTATATAGTACCAAATTAATTGTACTTAATAGTACCAAATAAATGGATCTAAATAGTACTAAATAAATCGTATTTATGGTGCTATATTAAATGTACTAAAGAGTACCTAATAAAATGTACTATACGTTACTAAATTAATTGTACTTAATAGTACCAAATGAATGGCACTAAAAAGTACCTAATTAATTGTAATATTTGGTACCAAATAAATGGTACTAAATAGTACCTAATAAATAGTACTATATAAATCCAAATAAATTATACTTAATGGTAGGTACGTAATAAATGGTACTATATGGTACCAAATTAATTGTACTTAATAGTACCAAATAAATGGCACTAAATAGTTCCAAATAAATCGTAATATACAAGGTGTTTGGTAAAAGCCTTATAAAGCTGAATATGGTAGATAGGGACCATCAAACTGAACAACTTTGTCTATGGGACCAACTCTGAAATCGCGAAAAAAAACAGCTGTTTCATACATTTTGATATTTTCGTTATTAATTTTTGTATGAAACAGCTGATTTTTTTTTCGCGATTTCAGAGTTGGTCCCATAGACAAAGTTGTTCAGTTTGATGGTCCCTATCTACCATATTCGGCTTTATAAGGCTTTTACCAAACACCTTATATATGGCACCATATAAATTGTATCATATTATGGTACCAAATATATGTACTAAATAGTACCAACTAATTTGTACTATTTGGTACCAAATAAATGGTACTAAATAGTACCTAATAAATAGTACTATATAAATCCAAGTAAATTGTACTTAATGGTAGGTACCTAATAAATGGTACTATATGGTACCAAATTAATTGTACTTAATAGTACCAAATAAATTGCACTAAAAATACTAAATTAATTGTACTATTTGGTACCAAATAAATGGTTCTAAATAGTACCTAATAAATAGTACTATACAAGGTGTTACAAAAATACCCCTAATCCCGAAAGGTGGTTGAAGTACATCATGTAAAGAGTCCCTTTGTAAAGTTCTTAAATTCCTAATTTTAAGTTTTAATTTCGTCTAAATTTACAAATTTCAATCGTTAATAAAAATATCGACAATGATTTACCACATCACTATTTCAAGACTATAACCTCGTTCGAACTGTCTCCGATCGGTCCGCGGACAACGACGGCTCTAGAACCGATCACCGAAAGCCACTTCGTCGAAAGTCATTTCTCGCCACCACATTATCGAAGATTCACTTCATCGATGGGCCATTCCACCGACGGGTCACCCCACCGAAAAACCACCCGACGGAAAGCCTAAATCACCGACAACACACTTCCTCGAACGCCACTCCATCGAAAGAGAATTAAAATCTAAAAAATCAATGTTTACTACTGAATACATTTTTTTAATGATGCAAGTAGTGGTTTATTTTTTTGAAAAGTAATTAAGCGTCACTATTAAATTTTTTGTATTATTAAATAAAACATTTTAATCGAGACTATTTTATTTGCTCTTCGACAACACGGTGCTCAAAGAAACACACTAGTTATTAGTGATGTAAGTCCACTGCCAAACGGCCCCTCGGCGAAATGACCCACCGGCAAAATAGCCCATCGATATCGACGAAACAACTTTCGACGATAAGTCCCAGACCCCCGACGACGCACAAAGGACAAGCCGACCCGCATCATAGTAAAAGTATAAAAGTACGCACGCTTCATTCATTTAGTGCCGATTTCACCGTTAACCGAGTTAAATTGAACTTGGTTTTACTTAAGCGAGTTCAGAAATTCGTTTTGATCGCGGTCTACGTTGCACCGGTTTCACCGTCTTCATTTTGATAACCGTAGTTCAGCTTTGACAAAGAATGAAGTTGCGTTCAAAGTATTGCAATTAAAGAAATTTTCCCTACATAAATGGGAAAAAAAATACAGATCATGATATTCTTCGTGGCGCAAACCACATTCACTCGTGGTGTGAACCCTGTGAAACATACCTACTCAGTGAATTTAAAGAAATAGGCTACGCACTTATTCATTCATTACCTACGCAAAAAATAAATTTCAGGGTCAGTTGTCAAGAACTTCAAAAACAAAAGTAAGTAATGAAAAATTTGATGTCAAGTTTACGGCGGTCTTTTTAAATTTAGAACAATAAACAGCTTGTAAAGAGTTGACAAAAAAAGGTCGCCACTTTATTTTTCAATAAGGGGGCGTCCACAAATTACGTGAGGTGTTTTTAAATTTTCTGTCCCTCCCTCCCCCCCTGGTGAGATGTCGTGAGATTTTATTCAACCCCCTCCCCCAACCCCCAATCTCACGTGAGATTTTTCAAAATGTGGGTTCCTTACGTAAATGCGTTGGATTGTTATTGTAAAGTAGTCGATGTATAATGTCGAAGTATGAATGAAATTATTTTCTTTCGAACGAATTAGTGAATGATCTTAATCGTATTACGATATACGCTTAAGATTATCTTAAGCATGTAAGTACAATCTGGATTAAATGGACCAAAATATATAGTATGATTTTTTTTTGTTTCAATCAGAAAAAAAATTGCATGATATTTGCCTAGACCCCCCCTCTCTCCAACGTAAGATTAGATGAGATTTGACTCGACCCCCTCCCCCCCTTAAACATCTCACGTAATTTATGGACGCCCCCTAACTTACAATTTTTATTATTTTACAATAATTTATAACAACTTTCTTTTGCATAGGTCAACACTTCAAAATCACATTGACTATCTTTTGTACTAAAAAATATTAGTTCCATTAAAATTCTTTCTGGCCCAAGTATAATTTTTAATTTTGAAATGATCGAAATTATTTAGGGTAAAACTAAAACTTGGTAGTGGAAACACTGACTTATAATCTCTTTGATTTTTGTCAAATTTCTCTATGGAATTTGTTTTTGTCAGTTTGTCAATTTTAAAACAATGTTTATCTGATATTTTTGAGTTTTATGCAGTATTTTTATTTTCCGCAGTGATATTTTGCTCAATTGTTTATTTCGAACGGATTGTGGATATAATAATTTAAGTACCTAGGTACTGAATACATGTTATTTAAGTAAGTGTCGTGAAACTTGTGAATTGTGAATTTTTTACATACATGGTACTATATACATGGTATTATATACATGGTAGGTAATAAATCAGTGAAATAAATTGTTGTCCGTTTTTTCTTTATTATTATTAGTTGTATGTAGAAGAACTAGGTACGTAGTTAACGGGATATCTACTAGCATAATAGTAAAAGTTAGGTAGGTCATAGGTAAGTAAGTGTACTTTACAATATTCTATTATGTTTTGATTTACGGTGCCTATAAAACATTATTAGGCATTGGATTCATAATGTTTTGAACGCTTATTATTATAATGGGTGTTTAATTACTGTTTTTAAAGGCGCCGCTCGTAATTCAAAACATAATAAACTCGAGAGCAGAAAAATCGCACCACACAGGCCTATTTTCATACAAACGAGGTAAATTTGAAGATCTGGTTCTCCGCCCAGGATTAAACGGGCTCTGATCTGATGATGGCAAATTAAGAAAGGTGGTTGAGGAAAAAAGGTGAATAGAAAAAAGCTGAATAGAGCATTGGCACTAGCTAAGGCTCTATTCATCTTTTTTTTTATTCAAATACGAAAAGAATATTTCTTTCCACTACTTATTTCTTTCTATGCAATAATCAATTCTCCCATGTTCAACGTACATACCTACTCCACAATCATGGCAATGAAACAATATTATCTACCACTGAACTATTCAACATTTGACACTGGCAAAAATTACTTCCAAGAGGAAAGTAGATTGCCAAAACAAAAAAGAAGAAGAAGAAGACATCATGGCAGACAGATGACAGACAGTTCTTGAACGTGTTCAAACCATAGATAAGTTCAAATACGCTAACCGTCGTAAATCGGCCGTTCAGAAACTGAAACCAAATTCAAAAGTTTAAGCGCGTGAGCTGAGGTTAACTCGAATTGAGCGCGTTCAATTTAAGCGGTGAAATCGGCTCTTAGTAGGTAGGTAACGATTTGATTAAAGTTGTTGTAAATCTATTTACCTATACTTACATGTTTTTAAAATATTCCAAAGAGTAATTTTTCATGACCTTTTTTGAAAATCATTTTTTTCCAACACTGTTCAGCTAGTCTTTTCGTTAATAACAACAGTAGAGATTTCATACATTTCTTTTCACAACGTCCGATTATATCTTTTTATCCTATTGGTAGCCCAGGTACTGCTCGTTGAGTAGATGAAGTTGTGAAGGGCTCGCTCGATGGCTGGCTCGCTGCGATGACACGTTGCGTGAATGATGAGGTGATGGAATTAATGGTGTTTATCCTTTAAATAAAACTTGGGAGTTTCTATAGCATCTGCTTTACTTCTTATAACAATTGTTTGGTACAATACAATATGGCAATAAGCTTAGATTCTAAATTTTGTTGGGTGATGGGAGCGTGTACACGCTCCGTCGTTTGTATGTCAGTCGTGGCCGAGAGAAATAATGAAAGTGAATTGTCTTCTGACGTTGACGTCTCGATGACATTTGATGCAGACAGGCGCTCCTAATTGGCTGCTTCTAGGTGTCGTCTATCGATATCACGGCATTGGCCTCATGCCTTTTTCGCCGTTGGCAAGCTTGACAAACAGTTATGCTTGCAGGCGTTAACAGGTTGCCGCCTCGGGAACAGGAACTGTCACTCGTGGGACGGCCGCTGGAACTGGATCCTCAGGTCGGTCTAGAACAGGCAGTGGGCATAAGCGGTTGTAAGCTCTTCTTATAGTCCCTGATGTTGTCCTGACGTCGGCTACTCGTGCCACACCGTCGGAGCCTGGATACACGGTTTCCACTCGACCCAGCAGCCACCTACCTGTTCGCTGGGAGTCGGTCATCCTTGATGAGGACCATCTCGCCGATTGCTAGTTGTTTTCCAGCCTGTTTCCATTTGTGGCGTTTTTGAAGCTCTGAAATGTACTCTTTGTAAAACCGTTGCCAAAAGTGTGCTCTCAGTTCCTGCGTCCTCTTGTAACGTGAAAGAGTACTTAACTTCTCTAAGTCTCGAGGTTCTGAAGATGGCAAGACTGTTGATGCTCTTCCGATGAGGAAATGGGACGGAGTTAAGGCAGCGAGATCGGATGGATCAGATGATAGAGGCGTCAAAGGCCTTGAATTTAAAATTGCTTCTATTTGTGAAAGGACTGTGTTCATTTCCTCATAAGTGAGGTTTGCATATGCTAAGATTCTTTTTAAATGATGTTTCACTGACTTTACGGCACCCTCAGCTAAACCGTTAAAATGTGGACTATAGGCTGGCGAAAAATTAAACTTAATGGATAAATCTAAGGCGTGCAATGCTATGTTATCTTTGTTTAACTTAAGAAATTTTGCAAGTTCATTACAAGCCCCTACAAAACATGTTCCGTTATCTGAATAGATATTCGTGGGTCTTCCCCTACGAGCAATAAATCTGTAAAGAGCGGAGAGAAACGTTTCAGAACTCAGATCGCTTACAAGTTCTATATGTACTGCTCTGACCGCCAAACACACAAAAATGCATAAATATGCTTTAATTAATGTAGCACCTCTACCCTTTCGGTTCAATATCATGACAGGTCCGCAATAATCTACGGCACAGTTAGTGAATGCATACTCTGTATGCAATCGCTGTTCAGGGAGATTTCCCATAATTGGTTGTTTCGTTCTGCCTGAAAAACGACAGCACACATTACATTTATGTACTGTTTGTCTTGCCAGATTTCTGCCGTTGATTGCCCAGAATTTATGACGAATGTTAGCAAGCAACAATTGTGGACCAGCGTGTAAAAGTAAGATATGATAATGTTTAAAAATAATGTTTGTTAAATGGTGAGATGCGTGTAATAATATAGGGTGCTTTGTGTCATAATCATAATGAGAGTTGGATAACCTGCCACCAACGCGTATGACATCGTTCGAGTCTAAAAAAGGAGAAAGATTAAGCAATTTATTTTTAGCTGGCAACTGTTTACCATTTTTTAATAGTTTATATTCATATTCAAATGTTTGTAGTTGTGTTAGTTTACATAAAGTGAGTGTTGACATTTTTAATTCATCTAAAGTTAAATAGCCTGTATGCCTAGTGAGAGAGTGTCTACAGTTATGAATAAAGCGTCTTATGTAGGCTGTGATTCGTTGGAGCTTACTGAATTCTGAATATTTAGTAATAAAATCCAATGGAGGTGATTCTGAAACATTTAAATGAGTTAAAACTTTGAGCTCCGGCAAATCAACATTGTTTACTTGTGTTACTTGACTTGGCCAATCGGCTTCTGAATTGATCAAAAATTCAGGACCCGACCACCACAATGTGTTGTTTTCGATTTTTCTCGCGTCCATGCCGCGTGACCCTACATCGGCCGGGTTCATACGCGTAGGCACATAACGCCATGAATCTGGTTCTGAAATAGTAGTAATTTCATGAATTCTATTGTGTACAAATTGTTTTAATAAATTGGTCTTAGACGACTTAATCCAACCTAGGACAATAGTGGAATCGCACCAATAAACTGTTTTCTGAATATTTAATCTTAATGAGGATTTAACTTTATCCGCCAGACGGGCAGCAATTAGCGCACCACACAATTCCAAACGTGCTATTGTCATTTGCTTGATTGGTGCAACTCGACTCTTTGCAGTAACTAGGTGAACTGAAACATGATTGTTGTTAACAGATCTAATGTAAACGCAAGCACTATATGCTTGAGTTGATGCGTCACTGAATACATGTATTTCTAATAATGTAGGACATTCACAAATAATGTGTCGTGGTATTTTAATGTTTTTAATGTAAAGTAATGATTGTAGAAAGTTACCCCATGCCACACGTAAATCTGTGGGGATATCTTCATCCCAAGATATCTGTAACGACCACAGCTTTTGCAAAATTATTTTTGCTTGTAATATGCAAGGATTAATAAGTCCTAAAGGATCAAATAATTGTGACATGTTAGATAAAATTGTCCGTTTTGTAATGCGTTCATGATGTGTGATGTTAACTGAGAATAATAAAATATCTTCCTTACAACCCCACAGTAAACCTAAAGTTTTTGAATAATCATGATTACTTAAATTAAGGAATTCGTTATCACTGGCTTCACCTACAAGTTGTGTAATGACCTGCGGATTATTTGAATGCCATTTTCTTAAATTAAATTGACCACTCTTTAATTGTTTAATTACTCCCTTACAAGTACAAATCAACTGATCTAGATTGTCATTACCACTGATATAGTCATCGATATAATAATCATTAAGGATGCAAGTTGAAACTGACTCATCGGTACATTCCCGGCCCAGCTGACACAAACATCTGGTGGCGAGATAAGGAGCCGAAGCAGTTCCGTAACTCAGCCTATTTAATTTGTATTGTTTGAGTTGCTCACCGGGTTCAAAGCGCCAGAGGATTTGTTGTAAAGAACGTTGTTCTTCTGTTACTTTTACCATACGGTACATTTTTTCAACGTCTGCCGTGACCACATACTTGTGTTGACGAAACCGAATTAATATACTAATGAGGTCATTCTGAACCGTAGGGCCCACTCTTTGAATGTTGTTGAATGATACACCGGATGTGGTCACAGCGGAGGCATCAAACACGACCCTTAGTTTAGTAGTTAAACTTTCCTCACGCATTACCCCATGATGTGGCATAAAATATGTGAACTCGTCTTGTTCGGGTGTTGTATTTTCTGTCATATGACCTAAAGTGATGTACTCTTTAATGAATTGAGTGTATTGTACTTTAAAGTCTGGGTCACGCTTGAATCTACGTTCTAGGGAAATGAACCTAGATAGCGCTTGTTCATAAGAGTCACCCAGCTGTTGTGGCGATTCCTTCAATGGAATCGTTACAACAAAATGACCGTCGTCTTCACGAACTGTAGTATTTGTAAAGTTATACTCACATTCTTCTTCATCCTTCGACATTGGTTTACGAGTTGCAACTGTTTCAAGTTCAAAAAATTGTGTTAATTGCTCGTGAAGACGATCATCGGTTTGTGTTAATGAATGATTGCAATGGACTGTATGATTTTTATGTGATGTGTGTATGGGACCAGATATGACCCATCCAAGCTTTGTCTCACTTAATGTCGGTTTGTTTTTACCTAGTGAGATATTGTTTGAACACAACAAGCTCCAAAATAGATCTGCCCCTAGTAGCATATCGACTTTGGATGGTGTATGGAATGTAGGATCTGCTAATGTAATGTTTTGTGGAATATCTAATGTTGTATAATGAATGTGTGTGCTTGGAAGCAACTGTGTAATGTTTGGAACGACAAGACAATTAATGGTTCTTGTGTATGATGTAGCATGTGATGATATAATGACATCACAGCGCTTGAATATGGATGATGATTGACCATTCAACCCTTCAACTGTTGTTGAAGTTGAAGTGGTAGGCAAATTGAGTTTTGTATGTAAACTGTCTGTAATGAAGCTCGAAGTACTCCCACTGTCCAATAATGCCCGGACAGTATGCTCATGACCATCGTGGTCCTTGACTTTAACGAGAGCCGTTGACAGTAAAACGTTTTGAAAATTCTGAATGGAAGATAATGATATATCCTTTGTTTGTGTGAGAGGAGTACCTTGAGTTTGTGGTGATTGTACACTGTAAAGAACAACACCATTCGCACTTGTAGCGGGTAATGTGGATGTGTCTGTACTCGACTCATGTGAGTTGGATGGTTCGTTTAAATGTAATAATGTATTATGTGGCTTGTGGCACAGTCGGCATGAACCTAATCTGCATGTGTTAACGTTGTGACCTTGACGTAGACAATTAAGACATAATTTAAGTGCCTTTGCTTTCTGAATCCGACTTTCAACAGGTAAAGATTTGAATTTTGTGCAGTGATAAATAGCATGTCTATGTTTGCAAAGAGGACAACAAAATGTTTGCGGTGATGGAAGTGAATGTGACTTGACAGTGAACGCCTTTTGTCGTGTATGTGTAATGTCACTATGTCTACGGCGCATATTACTATGGTTTGCTTCCTCCATAGTTTCTAGCAAATCAGCTCGACTAGTTAAAAATTTATTGAAATCAGCAAGGGTAGGCAATTCCGTTAATGAATTTCTGAATGTCTCCCATTCACGCGTTGTTGTCGAGTCCAATTTACTAGAAATAATGTGAATAATAAGTAAATCCCAACCATCAACTGGCAAATCTAATGTTTTTAAAGCTCTTAAGTTGCGGTTGACAGTATCTATTATGTTCCGTAATGATTTTGCGGACTCTTTAGGAATTGAATCTATGTTGAAAATAGCTTGAATGTGATTGTTGACAAGAAGTCGCTTATTGTTGTAGCGGTCACATAAAAGTTGCCATGCTATATCATAGTTCTCGGTTGAAAGATCCAAAGAACGTATAATTAAAGAAGCACTGTCTCTTAACGATGACCGCAAGTAATGAAATTTGCTAATTTTAGGAATTGAGCTATCTAAGTGTATGAGTGATGTGTATGTGTCACGAAATTCTAACCAGTCATGATAATTTCCCGAAAAGGTAGGTAAGTGTATAGTTGGAAGTTTAAGGTTTGGCCCACCTCGATGTCCAGAAACAGTACCAGCAGAACCTGCAGCCGATCCGAAGTCCCCCGAGAGCTCCTGCTTGGTAGCAGTCAGCTCCCGTGCCTCAGCAACCGCAGCGAAGTACTGGGTTTCGAAGCTCTCACGCTCTTTGTATTGCTCGTCTGGAATTTCACACAAATTCTCTATGTCAGTTTGGATGCAATCAAAATCAGAATAAAGTTCTTCTATTTTGGACAATCTAATATTTAATTCTGTTACTTGCAATGTACTTAAGGTACTTAAGCCTCGAACGCCTTGTACATGTGTTTTAAAAAGAGTTAATTTAGCTTTAAAACTACCTCGTTTCTTAATGAGATCCTTGAAATCCATTTTTAACTGATTAAAATTGAAACTATACTAATCTTACCAGCCAATAATTCACTGAAATGAATACGTTACGTTTATGCACTTTGATAAAAATGAAAGTAATGTGAAATAAATTGGTACTTAAATTTAATGAACGATGCGATGAGTGAGGGTGCACGTAAGCTTGAATGTGCAGCAAGCAGTGAAACAGCATACACGCGCAGCGAAGCTAGGCCCGCGACAGGCAAAGCACAGTTCTGCGCAAGGCCAAACACGCGGTCGCTGCCCCACAACGTGGCGTCTCTAGGAACGAAAAAACACCGTCACTTATTTAGCAATGAACACAATACACAGGTCAATCACCCCTTTATATGTATAGGTATAACCTATTTAGCAAGTTGCAAAGTAAAGTGGTTTTGTTATAAACAATAGGCACCTCTAGGGAAAAACTTATTGTTTAAAATTGGTTATTCACTGCACTGTGAAATGAAATTAGCAAATTAATGTGAACAAACTTGAAAAAATGTGTTGATTTTTATGAAAAATGACTTTGATTTGAAAAATGACTCGACCACTAAATGTCACTAGGGTTGGATGTTGGAAATGTTGGAATGGAAAAAAGAACGAACTTGCATCACATGCCCTTATTCGCATAAAATATGTAGATGGATATTACTTTTTCTGATGCTTAGAGATTTCTTTAACACACGTGTGGATACCAAAATGGCCACCTGTATTTCTTCACAAACTTCACTATTGGCGAACGTAGTACTTCCTAGGTGTTGGCGGCGGCGCGTAACTCAGCTCGACGTGCGGCTCGAGGACCAAAACTTGGTAGCCCAGGTACTGCTCGTTGAGTAGATGAAGTTGTGAAGGGCTCGCTCGATGGCTGGCTCGCTGCGATGACACGTTGCGTGAATGATGAGGTGATGGAATTAATGGTGTTTATCCTTTAAATAAAACTTGGGAGTTTCTATAGCATCTGCTTTACTTCTTATAACAATTGTTTGGTACAATACAATATGGCAATAAGCTTAGATTCTAAATTTTGTTGGGTGATGGGAGCGTGTACACGCTCCGTCGTTTGTATGTCAGTCGTGGCCGAGAGAAATAATGAAAGTGAATTGTCTTCTGACGTTGACGTCTCGATGACATTTGATGCAGACAGGCGCTCCTAATTGGCTGCTTCTAGGTGTCGTCTATCGATATCACGGCATTGGCCTCATGCCTTTTTCGCCGTTGGCAAGCTTGACAAACAGTTATGCTTGCAGGCGTTAACACCTATCATTACATCATTAAAATAAAATAAAAAAATCTATCGATACTAAACATGCGATTAAATTGACAATAGACTGTGATCCGCGGCAACTTCACTCGAGAATGTAGCTATGGTGCGGTGCGCACAGATTTCAACAAATTAAAATACATCCTTATGTACCGCAAGCGCTCTGAAGGTGTTCACTTCTGTTGTATAAAGCTAAATTAATCGCATTGCACCTACAGATATTTTAATACCATAAAAATTATTAACGAATTTTACACTAAACGGAACAACTAAGACTACTGACATTTTTTTACTGTACATTAGCGCGCGTCGCGGCGGCTTCGTTTGATGCTTTGTGTGATGCCGATATTTGTCCGCGGTCATGACCGCGGACGTGTCCGCGGACACGACCGCGGTCAAACACGATTTCAAAGATTAAACAACAACAGATAGGACTTCTGGAACCTGCTTGAAATTATCTATCAAAGCAAGAACTCTTTAGGTAAAATTAGTAATTTACTTAACTTATCCATGGTATTTAAATACAGATGATGACGCTTACGTGTCTTTTCGAAATGGTGTGCAGAGATTAATTTTACATTTTTGAAATAAATATTAATTCAGTAACTATATAATTTAGAAATTACGTCACTGTTATGTCTCAGGTATTTATGTTATTTTAAATACGCTTATGTCATAACTAGCTTAGTAAGAACACTGTAATATAAACGTAGGTACTAATATCTACAGATGTGACCAGTCTGAAAAAAGAATAGTCTTTGATTTAGAAGCCAATGACCGGAACTGACCGGAACAGCTGATTGGGAATCTTTCAAATGCTTGTCGATATTTTTGCAAAACTTCGACATCGTTTTTCTCCGTAAATATTATAGCTAAATAATAAAGAACAGCCATCATTTCTATTTCATTAATACTCATTGGCATTTCAGGGATTAGGGGTACTTTTGTAACAGGTTGTATAAATCCAAGTAAATAGTACTTAATGGTAGGTACCTAATAAATGGTACTATATGGTACCAAATTAATTGTACTTAATAGTACCAAATAAATTGCACTAAAAAGTACTGAATTAATGGTACTATTTGGTACCAAATAAATGGTACTAAATAGTACCTAATAAATGGCACTAATTAGTACCAAAGAAATTGTATTATATGGTACCAAATAAATTGTACCGTATGGTTTCAAATAAATTGTATTAAAAAGTACGTAACTAATTATACTATATGGTACTTATATTATATATAAATTGTACTAATATGGTACCAATTAAAATGTGTGTAATTATAGGTAAGATGGTGGTAGCTAGCCAGGCGGACTTGAAATAAGCCCTACAACTAACTAAACCGAGTACAAATTGCACCCTCCCAGGGAATCGAACCCGGACCCCTGCGTCTCACATGGGTGGGCTAACCACTAGACCACAGAGGCGGTTGCCTCTGTGGTCCTACTAATGCATAATGCATAGTAACTCCTTAGCCAAACATCAGTTTACATGAATAACAACGTGCGTTGCATGTATTGCAGATCAAGCAAGGTAAATTTAAAAATGTTTTTTTTATCGAAACTCAGCATGTTTCAATTTAATAATGGAGTACAAATTAAGTACAACTTCTGGCCATTACTACGAGATCAATTTCAATCTGGTACAGCGTGGCGTTGCCAGGAAGCATACTTCCTGGCAACGCCACAATCAAGTGCGTTTTTCTCTGAAACTATCAGAGGTACAATTTTTCGAGTTAAGGTACAATTAGGTACATTTTATGGTCTTTCATTTGAGGGTATTAAGAAATCTCTACGCCATGGTGGCGTTGCTGGGAAGTATCACACAATAAAACGTGTTAATAGTTATTTATGCAACTGTACTATAATGAGGGGTATTAAAACACGAAAGTATCACATGAGAGTTTTAATACCTAATTATGTACAGTTGCATACAAGACTTTATCAACACCCATTTTTATATTTTTATTTGGGAAACAAACAATATTTTAATAGGTACATATGGATTAAAAACACCCATGATATTTATCTACACCCATGATATGTATCCTCTATAAACGTTTTGACTTTGACTTTGTCCTTGACTTTGACTTTCCTCCCCTTCCTAGTCATTATGTCTTCCGCGAGAGTGTTATAATGTTGTACTGAATTTCATAATGCAAAGCTTCGCGCGTGGGCACGCGGCGCAGCAGGGCCTCCTCCCGCTCGGATACTCTAATGGTGGCAGTAAGCTAACCGTTGCAGAACCTTTTACAGAGGATTTAAAGCATGGGTGTAAATAAAAAACATTAAATTGAACCGCTTGTGCCTGTTCATAGAGAACCTCTTTCTATAAAACTAATAAGGTCATTTTGTTTTTTTTTTCTATCGTAAATGTCGCTGTTGTTATTCATCACGCAAGTTGCTAATCACCCCAGTTTACCGGCAGGTAGGTATCCATAATGTTTATTATAATATCTTCAGTCTTCCGATTTCATGGTCATCTTCTAAAAATAATTACCACAAAAAATACTACACCAAACTTTTGTCAACTCTTTGCACTTATTTAACTTTGATAGAATTACTGAGATAAAATACCAACATTTCAATTCATTTACGGAAAAAAATATTTGAAAAATATGCTCTTTCTGTCTAAAATAATTTTAATAAGTACATATATGAATGTTTTTGGTCTGAGCCAGAGCTTCAGCTTTACAATGAATTCAACAAAAAAATTACAGATAAGTAGTTACCTACTTATCAAATATTTAAAACAAAAATAGATAGGTATTAAATATAATTCAAATTGACACTATTGATAAAGTATTGATAGTAAGATACGGTCATAAAGTGGTCATAACATAGTTTCTAATCAATTTAATAAATTAAACATGAAGAAAGTCAATGTTCCTATTACAGTGGTACCTATCTACCTGCATCGCGATGGTAGGGTGGATATGCCTAACTCCAGCCCCCCCCCTAATACCAGCCCCCAAAAGTTTTTGCTTTGCTTTCATTAAAAAACAGTGAAAATCGGAAACTGTTTGATGGAGCCACACCGCTAGTTAATCCTCTAAGTTGGAAAATCACTATTAGCCGGTCACGTCACCTACAACTCACACAACGAGCAATAATGTTTACCGAGACCGAGTAGAGGTGACTATGTTTGAAAAACAGCATAAAAGCTCGATCGATGCGAACTTTGGGAAGTGTGTTTACGAAGGCAAGATGCAATTTTTTTAGGTTTTAAGCTTTGATACTAGTAATAGATTAGATATATAACGTTTTGACATTACTAGTTTGTAATTAAATTTACTAATTTCGAAAAAAATAGGGGGGCTGGAGTTTGACTGGATGATTTTCAATAACTTTCTATTACCAGCCGGGGCTGGTATTGGGTATTTAACTTTCGTTTAAGAAATCAAGTTCATCTTAATTTGCTCGTCTCAAGGTAGGAATTTGTAGTGCTATTCACTAGAATTACTAACCCTGCACCCTATGACCTAATTACAGCCGGGTGAAAAATGTTTAATTCCTAAGTTATTTGTTCTGCAAATTAGGGGCTGGTATTAGGATATGTATGAGAACCTAACTCCAGCCGGTCATCTAACTTTACGGCAATATACAGGGTGTTCTCAAATATGATTTTAATTATTTTGTTTTATTTTTTAATGTTAGATGTAAAAAGTAACAATAATTAAAATCATACTTTTCTTCACTCATAGAAACAGAAAATAAATTCAATATAAAAAAAAAATATTGAATTCCACTTCTTGGAAAACGCTTAAAAAAGTTTCAAATAATTAAAACGATTTCATACTCGTTGATTATATGTTTATTAAACCAAAGTTAACTTTTTGATACGCCATTTTTAATATATGTGTATTCTTAATTGATTAATATCTACAGGAGAGGTATAAGTTTCAATGACTTGCTATGGGAATCATAATTTATAGCCTTTAGTGTTTTATTATCACTATTGAGAGTTACCAAATTATATTTTTTTTATTTTATACTAACATGGTTGTATTATTTTAGAACACCCTGTACCCGGCTGGAATTAGGGAGCAAAGCGGCTGATATTAGGGCAAAGGCGGCTGGAGTTAGGGTTTTTCGCCCTTCGGACATTTAAACGCTTCTCTATTTTTTTCCCACAAAACTACGTAAAACTAAGTTCTATTTTCGTAATAAAGATGAATCAACCTACCTAAAACTGTATCAACAATATTTTTAAGATAGCAATTGTGGCAACAACAGAGATTCAAAGTTGAAAAATCCTTGGGGGGGCTGGTAATTGGCATATTCACCCTACCTGTAATATTTAATCCTTAATTCCTCGTGATGAGACTATGAGTAAATAAAATGAACCTAGTCACACATCGGTGTGGCAAGTTGGTGTGACGATCCGTTGCGAAATATCAGTGGGTCAACATAGGGCTTTTAACAACTACATTTTTACTGAGTGACATCTTATCTCCTACGTAATAAAATGCAATTTCCAACCACCAACGACAATTCGGACAGCAAATTAAAACTGAAAATACATGTTCTTTTATCAAATTTTTACAAAAGAAAATTTATGTTATTACTGAAAACAATGCTAATTGTTATTTTACAAATATTTTGATGAAGTTTTTACGAAAAGTATTTTTCAAATTGTGATAAAATGTTTTCATTGGAGGGTAGTCGTGATATTGTGCTCGATCGTTATTTCGATTGCATCTTCGTAAAACTCGTTTAATTCTGTCAAATCATTTCTTTCGAGCCACCACCGCTGCACGTGGTAAGTTCTTTTATTTACAATTAACGATGGTATTTTATGAAATATTTTCTTTTTATTTACCGTCATTTGCCATAACTTGAAGGTGGTCGCTATAAACATGTCGTTTCTTTGTTTACGTAGGACTTTATTCGGAAAATGGAAAACACAATCGTTACATCGGACTGTGATATTTTATACCCAGCGCTAATCATACCAAAGCGCTGCACAACCCTGGAAACCAGCTGTGAACTGGCCGATAATGTGTTTATAGACTTGAACATCACTTCAGTTGACACGGAAGGTAACGAAATGTGCATTTACAACGGATTCTGTAATGTTAAACTTATCGATAGGTACGATGTGAACATTCAGCAACTAGAAAATAATGCTGATGTGAGTGAGTCTGTGAATTTTATTGAAAATGAGGCTTTCCTCCCTGAAATTGGCAGCCAGGTAACGTGTCCTAGTTACAACCAGTCGCATGTTTGGATAGATCCTGTGAGAAGCCCCCATGTATACAATTCGTACGACGCAACTGACAACCAGGGTCAGTCCGTTTGTCAAACGCCAGCAGCGCATATAACAGTTGAGCATCACAACACTTACATTACCCAAAATGTTTACAACTACAAGGATTCCATACAATACTCGCTGCCTGAAGATTTTGAACACAAGAAGTTCAGGAAGCTACCGGCTTCCGAAACCACGACAGCAGCCTTGCAAACTTCAGGAGACCAAGCTAATTCAAATTTTTATGAGGAGGATGAGTTCGAGTGCGGCGTTTTTCTGTCGCATCTGCCTGAAGAGATTTTAAATGAGAAAGAAAGTAAAGATAGAGAGGACAGGAAATATATCGGTTTACAGAGTGACAATGAGGCGCTGAAACAGTTGATGTCTAACGACATTCAGTCGGTGTCGAAGCAAAGAAAGACTATTTTGTTCCTCGGTCACGACTCGCATCGAGGTCAAACCATCCAGAAAATATCAGTGAATGACCCAACTTTGGTGTGTTCTGGCGGGGGCGAGGTTGACCATGAAGTTGTCATTGGTGAGTCACTTTGTTTTAGTTGCGTTGCTTGCTATTTTTTAATACATTGATAGATTTACACATACTCGAATTCTGTATCTAGATAATGTCCTACCGACTCCTACTACGTACGTTAGGGTGTCCCCATTTTAATCATTTTTATTAGAATTTTGTTTGCATCACGAGACTCCTCAAAAGTTGCGTAATGCGACGTTTATAGGAAAAATTATTAAAAAAATACTCTTTTCAGTTTGAAACGGGTTAGGTATTTATTGAACTTTTAGATTTTAGGCATTCACAATGCTATTTTTTATAAGGTACCTGGGTCAAATATGGCCAGCCGATTAATATGGCCACTACCTATTATCTACCAAACGTAATGCGTATGCGAGAAGGTCTATGTTTGTGTAAAGTACGAAACACGCGCTACCCGCCGCACACCCCTCGCCTGTCCGACAGCGCTGCTTCACAGGAACGGACACGTTGTGCAAAAAATTTGCGTTCTTGCACTTGTTTGCGGTTTTGGTTTATTCCGTTATTTATCAATGTTTTCTGTTATTACTTACTGTGAATTATTCTTTGGGGTCTCCAGTTGATATTTTCGTGCAGATTTAATAGATTTTTTTGTAGTTTTTTGAGGTTAGATACAATTGAAAAACATCGACACATACTGCAAATATGGCCATCGAGTGGCCATATTTTCGATATGAAAACATGTGCAACTAAATACATTGATTTTTGTTTTAGAGTTTGACGCCGCGTTATGTATCAAAGGGTTTGCAATTTTAATATGAAATTAGCTATAATATCAGCTGTACGGAGTTGATTATAAGTTGGTACCTACCAAAATATACCTAAATGATCAAAATGTACGATTAAGTTTGCTTAAATTAATAAGAAAGACGTTTTTGTTTAATTCTAAATTTGTTTAAAGTTGATTATGAGTTGGTCAATTGGTACCCTACCAAAAAAAATAACCATTGATCTCATTGTTCTCCCATTACGTTCGTTTTAATTTATAAGAAAGAGGTTTCCTATTATAATTTTCCATTTACTTTCTTTTTTTATTGATTTCTTTTAAAACTTTATCAAACAATAATAAATCTTATAACTAGCTTAGTTTTTTTTATTCCACTTATAATAAGTCCAAAAAACAGAAAATAATCATTTGTTTTATTTCATACAGTTAATATGGCCAAACTATGGGCATATTTCCCTACACTATCGGAAATATGGCCAATTTCCTATTTTGTTTAAAAATGACGAAATCTCAAAATCTATTTCAAATTGATCCTATTTTACATATAAATATGTAAGTTAAATAGATTATATACAAACGACATAAGGGTTAGCAGAACTAAGTCGTAGGCAAGTATGAGAAAATAATCGTCAAAGCTAAAGGTGGCCATATTTGACCCAGGTACCTTATTAAGTTTTAATATATCTAGTCATTTTGAACTTACCATCCAAATTTTAAGGATATGTCGAGTCCAAACAACTTTCTCTAAAAAACATGTGTCAAATTTCGCCACTAAATGTTGGTCATCCCATGCTAAATTGATCACATAATCTCTTCGATTTGTATGGAAAGTCGAATTTTATTTTACATATTTGACCATGTGTTCCTTAGAGAAAGTTGTTCAGTTTCTTGGACAGAACATATCCTTAAAATTTGGATGGCAAGTTCAAAATGACTCAATATAATAGAAAAAAATACTAAAAAATCGACGCACCCGTAGCGGCTTAGACGGGACAGGCCAGGTTGGTATTTTTTCAAAATCAATTTGTTCAGATAAAAGTTTTCCTTGAAGAAATTGCTTTTTAGCAATAACACCGCCAATAATCGTACTTACCATTTTTTTGTATTTAGGCATTATTCCTTCATTCATTCAGACTTCATCGCATTTAACTACTTAGCTACTAAATAGAACAGAATTAGAGCGTATCTGCAAAGTTAACTGACAAAATTGTTCTTTCAGATGACTCAGAACAATCCAATCCGCACCAAAAGAAATACCAGTGTGATAAATGCAAACAAATATTTGATCAAATATCGGCCTTCAAAAAGCACATGGTTGGCAGTCACAGGTCTCCGAGTTCCTCCAGCTGCGATACAAGCTGCTCTTCCACCAACGATGTGAAGTTCATGTGCACGGAATGTGGGAAAAGCCTGAAAAATCAAGAGAAATTCGAACTGCACTGCATGGGCCACGGTGACCCAGAACTAGAATGCAACATGTGCCACAAAGTCTTCGCTTCAAAATTCACCTTACGCACTCATCGTAAGATTCACAACAGGTCATACGTTTGTACCTACTGTTACAAATCCTACTCCAGCTTCGAACTGTTACGAGGACATTCAGCGAAAAAACATTTCGCGTTTTTGTGTGAAAATTGCGACTTTGTTACGGAAAACTACGATGAATTGAATTTACATGAAGATATTCACAAAATTCAGCCGTTTACTAAAGATGTAGTTCTGAATGACGCATTGACGGAAGCCATTATGGAAGAAGTGATGAGTGACACAGATATCATCACGCCTTCGCCCGAAGGTCACGGCATGAAGATTGAGAATGAGCCTTCGTGTTCTTCCCAACAAGAGGAAATACGAAAAGCTGATTCAGTCATAGCTAAAGTGATGTCCAACAAGCTTTTTCTCTTGCACTCGAAAAAGGCTCGAAAACACAGAAGATATAATAAGGTAAAGAAAATTACTTTCTATGAAATTACATTAATATTATTTTTTACCGAATTTTCTCCTATATCACAGAACAAGTCCTATATTTCGAAAAAATATCAGGTGCAAACGATTTTACTTATTAATATGTATAAAAATAGGTGACTATTTTGCTAGGCATGACTGTACAATAAAAATATGTAAAGTAGGTACTCATATTAAGGCACTATTTAATTAGGTAGGTACTCAAAATATTAATTACAAATTAATTGTTCCCTTGATTAAGATTGTTGTTTTTTTAGGGTTCCGTACCCAAAGGGTAAAAACGGGACCCTATTACTAAGCCTCCGCTGTTCGTCTGTCTGTCTGTCTGTCTGTCACCAGGCTGTATCTCATGAACCGTGATAGCTAGACAGTTGAAATTTTCACAGATGATGTATTTCTGGTGCCGCTATAACAACAAATACTAAAATAGTACATTACGATATTAGTGCGTTAAGATGGTTATAACATGCGAGGCGTAATTGAGCCGAGCATGTTATAACCAATACGCACGTATATCGTACGACGTTTTTTAACACCCTTGCGAGGAAAAAGAAAAAAATACGCCAAAAGTACATTTTCGGAAAATGACTTGGCATTTTTCATGTTTTTCCACTTCAAGAAATTTTCATACGTGGTTATGTATCTATTCTGCCTTGGATATTGACGGCAGCAAGCTATCGCATGCGGTTCGCGCTTGTGTTAGTATATCCGGTGGAGTTGAAGTAATATATTGCTCATCTTCATTATTGAAAGTTGTCATGTTTAGATATTCACAATACAAGTACAAAGAAAAGAAAATTTGAGAAAAATGGCGCGAGGATTATTTTCTGCCGTGGCTGCGTGAAAATGTTGGCAAAGACGCTAGAGCATGCATCCAAGTTTTTAAATTACCGAATAAACTATTTTATTTTTATTTTAAATAAACTCAATCTGTGAATGCACACTGTCTACTGAATGGCGCGGCGCGGCGATTATAGTTCGAAATTTGAATAGCAACAGCGCGCTGCTCACTAGCTCCAGCTAGTCGTGCGGCGGCGATCGTTCCATATTTGAAATGGCAAATAATACTGTTATGGAATTTGTATGGACTATAACTTAACTATTTGCTTTGATAACACACGCGTTTTTTATGACCCGCTTTACATATTTAAAACCGGTGGAATTACATCAGCTTTACGAGCAAGGGTGTTAAAAACTAAATAAAATAATTATTTAGGGGGGCTCCCATACAACAAACGTGATTTTTTTGCCGTTTTTTGGTACGGAACCCTTCGTGCGCGAATCCAACTCGCACTTGTTTTGTTTTCAGGGCTGCAACGTCTGTTATAAAGTGTTCGATCGAGTCGGGGACCTGAAGCGGCACCTCATCGAGCACGTCATACGCAGCACCCTAGCCAAGACCCCGGTCAGCAAGGAAGGCGCCCTCAACATCCACTGCGAGATCTGCCAAGCCGAAACCTTCACTAAAGTCGATAAGTATAAGGCCCATCTTCGCGAACACGCCAAACTTACGATATACCAGTGCACTTTCTGTGATAAATCCTTCAGTGACTCCTCCAACTTTTCCAAACACAAAAAAATACACGGTACCACTTACTTACAATGCGATCTCTGCCAAAGGAAATTCAACTCTAAGAAGATGATCACACAGCACATGGAGTATCACAACAAAAACTCCCCACTTAAATGCCTTTATTGCACAAGAGTATTTCATTTTCAATCGATGCTCAATAAACATATAAAATGCGCGCATATCAAAGAGCTTTCTAACCGATTCAGGTGTAGATTTTGTCACGTTTATTTTAAAACTCTAAAAGAAAAGTGGGATCACGAATGGACGATTCATAATGTTAGAAAAATGATTGTGGACTGTTTAATATGTGGCGCAAAATTCAGAAAGTATTCTGAATTGAAAAAACATTGTTTTGACGAACATGACATGGAAATTCCACTTGCAAAAAAGCTTTTGAAAAAGAAAAGATTCAAGTGATGGCAGGTCCAAGCTTAACTTATTTTTTTTGTGAAGTAAAATATTATTTTTTTCTTATCTAATCTGTAAGTTACAAAACTTTAAGTGTGTTAATTTTTTCGTTAATTATGTACAATTTTGTAAGTGGCAGTTATAAAGTTTTGTTATTTTGTCGCTCGTAATTCGTTTGTTTTCGTTTTTTCATAGACTTAAGTTTATTGTTTTTATTAGTTGTTAGTATTTATTTTGGGTAAGTGTTAACTCCTGATTTACAAATTATTAGGTGGTAGATAATTATGATGATTCTGTTTCCTTGATTAATCAAGTGACAATATATCCCATTCGTTACAGATTTTTATTTAACTGCATTGATTGCGATTGAATAAAATGAACTACTGCAGAAAGTATTTTGTTTAGCACAGAGTGAACAAAAATGTGAAGTTTCGTTGACTATAGTTTTTTTATGAAATGGCACATTTTACTTCATTTAGTTTTCAAAACAAAAAAGACATAATTATTTATTTTCTACGTGGTTTTGTATTGGGGCAAAAGTGTAACATTAATAATTGAGTAAGCTATTTATTTTTAACTACAACACTAATTACACGTTAAGTTTGTAAATTTTATATTTTTTTGTTTCCTAAGTTAATCATAAATCATGTATGTATTAACATTCTTTGTTTTGTACGTTTTTGTTTATATAAGTAGATATTTAAGATAATTTTTGTTGTATTTTTTTTTAAATAATAACAACTACTTATTTAAGTCATTCGTGTTTTATTGTTTTCTTTTCTTTTCTTACCAAAATCTAAAAAATGATTTTAAGAAAATCTTTAGTACTTAGGTAGGTACCTACTTAATGTAAATAATGACCCTTGGTCTTGACCTGTCTTTGTTTCTAGTAAGCTATTATTTGTTTTTTTTTAAGAAACTTAGATCGACTGTGAAAAACTTTTGAGTATATTTTTGTTAATGTAGTTTCTTGCAAGTAAGAAAAACTTTATAAACTTAAACAGCCTTACCACAAAAGATTTTAAAACACTGTTAAACTTTAGACACTGTTTAAATGTGATACTGTCTCTAAAGAGAATGTGACAAAAACTAGCGTTTTAATTGTCTCTTTCAAACAATATTGTCAAAAAAAAGTTGTTGAACAGCGTTTGGTGGTAAAGGTCGACAATGTCAGAATATGATTACCTATGTAGCTATATTTTGTACTATTATTTATTCTGTGACATTACTTAGATACTAAAATACATTTGGCAACAATCATCACTGTTCTGTTTTGATCTAATGATAACTTAACAAGTAAGCACTTGTTATGGAAAATTGAAAACATTGACGACGATTTGTAGTCATAGGGCTTCCACATAACAAATACGGTAAGACCAACGGCTTATGCTATTAGGTGATGGGTTACATTTTTTTTCTGGTCACCCATCTCATGATCAGCCGTTGCAAAAGTTTTAGCGGTAGTAGGTGAGCTATGCGCGTTCGTTTCTCTCGTCCGCTCAACGGAACAACTGTACACCCACATTGCGCGTTTTCTCATGAGCATTCGTGAAAACATGAGCGTTTTCCATGGGTGGGCGGGCATAGTTTGCGATGGCGTTATGTACACAAGACACAAGCCTGTATTCTCGCGCATGACCTTAGTCCACGCGCATGCGCCGCGCGTCACCTGCCGGCTCGACTCGCACATTGGATTTCCACTAGTTTTCACAGTTCGTGATTGAGCGCCGTGCCGGCTGCGTCTCGAGCCGCGAGCACGTGAAAAAAAACGCGGCCGCGCGAGCCACACGCATAATAACATTACATATCAATAAAAACCGCATCCGTGACACCAAACAGACAAGTAACAGCTCTGCACGTGATCCATCGCCTCGAGGATAGATTTGGAGTTCTAAAAGGTTAGTACTTAATATCGGCAATAATCTTATGCTGTCACGTTTCAACAATTCAATGTGTTGCTAATAGGTTGATTCCATAGAGGGATTAGTTTGTCTGTTTGTTCGCCTATGAGGCATCGTTAGCTTTATTGCCGGCGAGTTCTGAACGATTTTATGAGCGGCAGACGGAGCAGGCCAGGCCCACACTTAAAATTCCATTACATCAGATGGATTTCTTTGTCTAAACACTGAGTTCTATTTAGAAACGTTAGTGCCTGTAAGTAGTTATAGCGGTAGGTTTATGTCTTTCTAAAAGCACTGAAGTATTTTAATTGGTATCAAAAACAGTCCTATATACCAACTTGACAGCTGCATTATCTACTACGGTAAGGACATGCTCAAGAATCTTATATTCATAGGTATTCTATGACACCTTGAAATCTGTTCTTTTTTTTTCGAAAAATATTAAAATACCGATTCGATAAAATAAACCTATATAGGTAAGAAACTCTGCTCACAAAATTTCACTTCAATCGGTTGAGAAATGCGAGTGGAGCACAAACAAATGGACAGACATACGCAAGCATTTTTGCCAGATAAAAGCTGAAACGGAGACGCCTCGCGCTCGCTCGGTCAATAAGTTGTGTAATGATTAGTTTTTCAAAGACATTTAACACAAATTTATAAATTTTACAAAAACAGTTTGATAATAAGCACAAGAGAATAATAAATGTTGTAGGTACAAAGCTGGTTAACTCTATGCATAGGAATCCCTTAAAACTTTGCATTCACAATACTATTTTATACAAGAACCTTATAGAATATGAATATAAGATCCTTGTATTTTATACAATGCGATTTTGTTTATAACTTAATACTTATTTAATTTCATCAACAACAGGTAATTATGGCCTGCGACCTAGACCAGCTTTTTACATTTCCAAATAAAGTCGACTTAAAAAAATATTAAAGCTGTAATGAAATTGATTATTCTTACAAGTTATCATGTTTTAAGAAATAATTATCTAATAATCCAAAGAAACTTAATACATTTTGCATTATTTCCAATACGAAACAGAGTTTTGGAATTCCATAAAAATTTTTCAATTAGAAAAACTGCAGAAAATTGTTGATATTTATATTTATTTACCAGAACACGTAGGTACTAATTGCTACGCTACGAGCACGAGCTACTGAGTCACTAGATAGTTGATTAATCAAAAAATTTAACCACTTAGTTTTAGTAAAAAGTACCTATTAGAATTTCGATAAATCAACTAGATAGTGACTCAGTAGCTCAATTGGAAAAGCTTTGGACATGAAATCCAAAAGTTATGGGTTCGAGTTCCATCTGAAGGAGCTGGTGACGAGTTGGTTTTATTAAACTTCTATA
Organism: Agriphila tristella; assembly: GCA_928269145.1. Classification (NCBI taxonomy): domain Eukaryota; kingdom Metazoa; phylum Arthropoda; class Insecta; order Lepidoptera; family Crambidae; genus Agriphila; species Agriphila tristella. The sequence continues at coordinate 11,877,142 of OV743444.1, forward strand.
ACAATCTCGAAAAAAAATACTGTAAATAAATAATCCCCGTGTTCGTAAGGTACGTGTTCTGCTAAATAAATATCAAAACGTCAACAATTTTCTGCAGTAAAACTGTTGATGGAATTCCAAACTCTTTTCGTATTGCAAATAATGCAAAATGTATTAATTTTCTGGATTATTAGATAATTATTTCTTAAAACATGATAACATGGTAGGTACATTTATGAGTTTTTAGTCGACTTTATTTGAAAATTGTAAAAACTGATCAAGGCAGGCCATAATTATTTTTGATGAAATCAAATATTAGAATGAAGGAAATATCAAAAGTAGTTGTCGAATTAGGTTTATTAAACAAAGTTTTAACTTAACAATATATCTGGTCATTCTGAACTTACCATCCAAACAAGGATGTGTCCAGTCCATGAAACTAAACAACTATCTCTAAGAAACATGTGACGAATTTTGCCACAAAATGTTGGTCATCCCATGCTAAATTGATCACGTGATTTCTTTGATTTGTATGGATAGTCGTTTTTTTACATATTTGGCCATGTGTTCCTTAGAGAAAGTTGTTCAGTTTCATGGACTGAACATATCCTCAAAATTTGGATGTTGAATACAAAATAACCCTGTATTATTCATGGTACTATTCAATATTTATATTTAGAGAAGAGTACAAATACGTGCTCAATCTACTAACTTCGTTTTACCATTGAAAATGGTTATCAGATGCAAATCGCCTGAGACGTATTTTTGGCCATATTTCCGAAGATTTTGGGAGGATCGAGATGAAAATAGTACTAAAAGTTGAGGAATTTATCGAGACACGTGTAAACGTTTGAATTTTGAAAATCTACTGGTAACTTTTTTTGGAATTTTGCAAAATTCCAAAAATTCCGGGTTTTTAGGGGGGTGTTTGTTTACTAAATTGTAAATATTTCGAAACAAAAACCGACTTAAGAAAAAATGAAAAAAAGAGTCCTAGGGTATTAATTTAGCTACCAAATGGCGAAATAATTTTGAAAATCGGTTAATAATTGTGAACTGTAGGTGGTCCCTTTAGATTTGGAATTGTTGAAAAATTTGTGTTTCCGTACTTAAAAGTGAAGTAGCTTTTATGATTATTGGCCGATCGTCATGGTAATAGTGTTAAAAGATGCAGAAGCAGACGAGAAGAATGCAGATGCATTCGTTGGAATTTTGAAAATAGTTTAATAATAATTCGGCTGCGTCGAGGCAGTTAGCGGGCGCTTTTGTGACACGAGGCGGAGCCGAGTGTCACAATCGTAAAAATAATAAATAGGTACTACCTAGGTAACTTTAAAAATATAATAGGACTTTGCATTTGTTTTGATTTTGGTTTTTCGTAAATTTTGGTGCTCATTTTCAATGCTCCGATTCTTGCGGGGCCTGTAAAATCTGTGAATTTTTTTTTATATCCTTCTATGAATTGTAGGTTGTTTTGTTCCTTTCTTGCCCATAATTTAGTAAATTTTTACTAAAGATCAACAGCAAGGTTTATTTAACAACATCTTAAAATTGACTGTATACGACCTTAATTTCCCAAGTATGCTTTAATAACGTCTTTATTGTGTTTAATATGATGAAGAACTAAGGCAATTTGGATAAACACACGTGTGTATCTAGGGTATTTGGTAATAGCCTTATAAAGCCGAATATGGTGGCTGATATTTATTTTTCGCGATTTCAGAGTTGGTCCCATAGTAAAAGTTGTTCAGTTTGATGATCCCTATCTACCATATTAATAGCTTTTAAGGCTATTACCAAACACCTTGTATTATAGGAATAACAAACGGATTCGATCAACAATAAAAATTTATTAAAACGATTTTCTGATTTTAATAAATTACGATTGATAAGGATACATAGGTTTTTACTTTCAACTGGAATAAAGAAATATTTACATGCAAATTGCAATCCATTTTTTTGTTTCTCAAAACTATTCTCTTATTTTAGACATTTGCAGTCATTGCGCTATCCATTATTCGTATTTAAATCGTTCTTTTACTTACCTACTTATATTATTTAACATAGGTATCCAATTTACGTATTTCTCTTATTATTCCGGTAGAAAAGGTGAACATGTTTAACTCGAGAAACTGCCTTGCAATGGCACTTAAATAGATTTGTATATCTGGTTAATACATAAAATGGAAAGGAACCCACCTATGTCCGGATTCCGAACATGACCTCGTGTGCTCCGATAAGACTTCATGATATAACTTATCTTTCCCCTACAGTATGTAAATAAAGTTATATCGATAATCGCGCTGATACTAATAAAATAAAGACTGAGGAAAACACAAATTACCTACTTATGTATTTGATACAAAGTATAGTAAGATATTAGCAGCTGTGATATCAATAAGGACTACCTACCTAATTTGAAATTCTTATAATTCAAAATAAAAATAAAAATTGCGCAAAAACATTATCTCATTTCATAGTTTTGTGGAAAGCTGATGAAGAAATATAATTGAAATTATTTACTTTATGTATAAAAAAAATTTATTGGCGACTCCATTTGTAAAAAATTTACTTTGTTCCGACACCGACTACGTCTAGGTCAAGAACCGTTGCTTTTTGTTTTTAATTTTAAAATTTTAAACGTTTCAGTCACGTTTTAAACTTTGTTTTCATTGTCTTATTCAGAGTCAGAGTGCGTTCGTTAAACTAGGGCCAAAGTTAACATGGCGTTAGACTGCGGACTAACGCAAATCGTATTCAGAGTGACAGTTTAACGTTTAGTCCCACCGTTTAAGGATTAAAAAAGGTGCATTGTGATTAGTTAGAACAGTCTTGCACCCCAATTTTGTGAAACATCTCTGAATAAGACAGTCAGTATTTGTTAACTTAATCTAGCATTAAATTGTGATAAAAATTGATGTCCCTAGCAAAATGTTTTACAATAAAATCATTTGATTTTATAGAAAATGGGCCAAGATTCTCGATCGTGGCATGTTTTTATAATGTTTCTTTATTTTTTTCAAGATGAAAGCATTTCTGACAAAATTATATGGGCTCTCTAATTGGCTTTATGTTGAGGACCATTTTATTATGTTAGTATTTATAATAATAACCCTTGTGACCTTATACCAGGATACTCTATGATCCGCACCAGCGGCATTATTAAATCTGTGCCAATAACGACGGGCGATTGTAGGTAAATAAACTAAATCGTCACTGACCCAAGAAATAAAACTAATCTGGCGTGACGAGGGATTCGTATTTATAGCACAAACTATAGTTAACTAGATCTGTAGGGATCAGGAGCCCTGTTAAAATGAGTATTGTTCTATTACCGTGACGGAGACGCTTCGCGCTCATTGGGTCAATAATATTATAAATAGTCCATCAGCCATTTTTTTTAATGTCCCCACTGCTGGAGCACAGGCCTTCCTTATGGGTGGTAAGGAGGACGGGCCATTAACCCACCACGCGGGCCCAATGCGGATCGGTGAGTGTTAACGACTGCAAATGCAGCCGGGACCAACGGCTTAACGTGCCTTCCGAAGCACGGAGGAGTTCGAGATAATAAATTTTTGGTCACCCATCCCATGACCGACCCTTGCGAACGTTGCTTAACAATAATTATAATTATAATATTTTAGGCCAAAACATAATTATATTTTTTTTACGTTTCCAATGAAAATAATTTTTCTTTCACAAAACTTGGAGCCCAGAACTCTACAAAGAGCTTCGGGCAATAACTCTCAAGTTCTCAAGTTGAGAGAAGTGCTTAATGCTGCAGGAAATAACTTCGAATGCAGTAAAACGCAGTCTCAGTGGTCTGTAAGTCGTCTGAACTTTGTAATGTGAAAATCAAAAGGAATGATATCTTTGTCAAAAAGTCTCTAAATAGCCGTTTGATACCTAGGTAGTAGTTACTGAGTTTATTTTACTTTGTGTCCCACAAATATTATTATGAAAACATTTTTCTAGTTTTTAATCAAGCTTTTCGTGTTAACTTATATGTGAAATACATAGCGTCTTTTAATTCCACATAATTTGAGGTGCATAAAAATTTACCATTTCAGAAGAAAATTGGACGCATAGTTAGCGTGTTAAAAAGTGTTAGAATATATAAATCTATGAACTATAAGCTAAGTTTTATTACTAGAAGAAAGCAATACGTCTTTACTTAGTTAGGTACCTAACTCATGGGAACTATTTGTATGTACAATAATGACACGAATTTAGAACGTCCATTTATGTTAAATGTTTCACATGTTTATAACAACATCAATTTGTTAAATTAGGTGGCAAGCTTTGTCGTTATAATAACTTGCTGTCTGTACTGAGCCCGCACCGACGAAGTTGCGAACAAATTTTCCAGTTTCCACCTCTGAAAGGCTCAGAGTTAATTCCCTACTTTTATTATAAAACCTACTCCATAATTATTATTTTATAGCAATCGGGAGTTGTAAAGTATCTTTGATCTGAAAATTATATCATAAGTGAGGGAATGTGTTGGGAAAAATCACAAATGTACCTACTTACCGACCCATATAGCGCTGATAACACGAAAATCTAAAGTTATTCTAATCGAGTCATTTTGTATAGATGTTGGCCAGCATCTACCTCCTATAATTTAATAAATTTTTGTGCTAAAAGAAACACATGCACGCTACAGTAACAGAAAACGAGCCTGAAAAATAGGCGAATTGGCCCACAACGAAAAAATAATTTTCATCGTTCGATTTAATTTAATGTTGACCTTATGCTCCTTTTGATGTCACGCAGTAACTAAGAGTGTTTTCGCATTTTGAAGCTCAGCTAGGCTTTCTCACTCACGCCTTTGAATTTTTTTAAAGATAATAATACACTTGATTTATTTTTGGTGAGTCGAAAACAAGTCGATTTTTTCTAGTATAATTACCAGTGATACGAGTAGGTACGGTCTAGTTGCAAGAGCATTGGACCGGACTTTCAAAGGTCGCTGGTTCGATTCCCACCTGAAAAAATTGTCTGGTGACGATGACGAGTCGATTTTTTTCTAGTGCTTATAATATTTAGTATAATTTATTATTCCAATCATTTCGTCCAATCATCTACTGGCCCACAGGTTCAATAAACGCCACCTTTTTCTAGTTAGCCATTTGTGTTTTGTTATAAAATCGTATTAATCAAAATATGCAAATATACTTTGAATACAACAAAGCTTGATCCCCAAACAGAGTGAATATCGCACAGGAATGTTCCATGGTTACTTGATGGCAGTGACGTTCAATATTTACCGTTCAACGGATTAATTCCATCTGAATAATCCACAAAGTGAGTTCATATACGGCTCGGCAAATATCCCTGCTCGTACAATGATTTGGTCATGTAAACGTTCGTACGTGTGTAAAATAATGAATAATTTCATAAAACCATGTTTAATGAAAGGACATTATTCCCCTATTCAAGTAGCCAACTTTCTATGCGTTTGAACGCTCACGCTAACTTAAAAATAAACAATTAACGATTTAGTAAAATGTCACAAGTTATGGAATCTCGGTCAATTTTAAAATTAGTAATCTATTAATTGCTGTTTTTTTTAAAGTAATTTTGCGTTAGCGTTAACTCTAAACGAATAGAAATTATTATCATCACACTTTTGTAGGTGTGTGTCATTTTAAAACATACATGGGCGTACCCAGGTTCTGGGCCAGTAGGGGGGGGGGGGGGGGCAATCTATTGTATCGCCCCCCCGGGGGGGGGGATACAAAGGGGATAGATTGCCCCCCCCCCCTTATTTTAAATCAAATATATTGTATGGCAAATAAGAACTTTTATTGATAACAATTGATAGTTTTAGGTAAACAAAATCCAGGGGGTGCAGATGCCACTCCCTGCCCCCCTCCCCCCCTCGGTACGCCCATGAAAACATAGTTACTGAATGTGAATCAGTGTTAACTAAGTATATTTACGTTCCCAATAGTTGTTAATGCACCTAGCTAGAAAGAATATATATTATTTTATTCTAATTCTACATTTGCATTAAGCAAATGACTCAAAATATTGAAGCTTAGTTAAGACCCTTAGTAAATATAGAAGGAACGTGTTATTGAACGAGAACTTTGTCGAATTATTGAGATAAAGTACTCTAAGATTGGGCTTTTATTTGACTTGTATTAGGTAAGTACTTCTCGTATGTTGTTGGTCTTCGTAATGCTGTTTGCTAAAGCACTGAAACGTAAAATCGCTTCTAACTTTTCTTTCATAATTCTACATTTTATCAAATATTTGTTGAAAGAAATTTTCATTTCCATGTTTTTTTCTTTCTCAAGTTCAATAAAAAAATATGTAAAAGTTTTTCAGTGTTAAGAAAAATTTAATAGTGTTTTAGTTCCAACCAAAAACAAAAAGCTTTTATAAACGATACTTAGGTATACCTTTATATATACCTAGTATAAGAATTAGTTTATAGTTCGATACTTTCAAAAAAATAGCATTAACTAAAATCGCTTTCATATTGCGTTAGGAAGAAATTACGTAATAAGAAAACGCTGTATTGAAAAGTTTGCAGAAACTAAAATAACTTTTATGTGAATGGGTACTTTCAGAACTAACTAACTTAATTTAATAAGCGAGCTTTCAACAAGTTTTTGCAGTAGAAATGCACACTAAACTTTGCGTTTTCAAATCGCAACATTTCTCAAATTATTTTGCATAACTCTGTACCAGTTACAACTTCCTTTAATTATATGAAATATGATTTGTGAAATACCTACGTGACAGTTTGATGTTATCTAGGTATTTCTAGGCTAACCCACCTCTTCTTAAGTCAATCTCCTCCCTAAAAACCTTATTCCAAAGGAACAAGCGAGAGCGATTTTATTAATAAAATTATTACGCAACTTTTTATTCATTAAAATGCTCATAACTCTAGTATTTTAATTAAGTAATAGATTCGGGATAGCACCTGTCAACGAATTTAACTTAAAATTGAATCAACTATGAATTTATCTGTCAAGTTATTATCTGAAAATCTGAAACTAATCCAAAGCCTGTGAATTGGCCCTTAAAAAGAAAGATTTTCGATCTTCAAAAATGCAATGCGATTATGTAATTTAAAAATGTACTACAGAAGTGACCAACTTCAGGGCGCTTGCGGTACAAAAAGACGTATTGTAATCTGTAACTCTGCCATAAATTCTTGAGTGAAGTTGGAGCGGACGACTGTCTATTGTCAATTTAATCGCAGTGTAACAATATGTACGCTGTCTATGCAATGCTGATATGACAAACAGTTGAACTTCCCGCTACTTCCCTCACTTGGCGCAAAACAAAAGAGCGGCAGTTTTTCACGAAGCAGTTTCCCGCCGCGCCGCCATGACACTTCCATCCGCTGAAACCAACGCTGGCTGTTTTGCCATTGTTCTCTTTCAGCGACCACAGAGCAATAATAATATGACAAGCTGCCAACCAACAGGCAGTGTTATAAAATGAGTAGGTAGCTGGCTTGAAAAGAGCTTGGAGCGGTGGAATATAATAACTTGCGTTCTTTTGTCCGTCTTTACTCAATGCTCAAACTGAAATCATATTAATGTTCAAAGAAAATGCTGAACATTTATATTGGTATAATTTGTATTATTATGGCGAGTCAGACCGTTGTTTTGTCGCATCCAACAAAACTGCCCAGCACTCACTGTTCTGCAATTACTGAAAATTTATACTGAGCTCGATAATACATTATAGATTTTCCCAGTGATTTATATTAACCAACCACTTACCAGTATATTGAATAAGCAGGCTATAATTAACTGCCGCCTTCAGATAACTCTTTCAACCTATAAAAAACTTTGAATAGTTAAAATGAGATTTATATATTTCACCTTGTATTGGTAAGAGAATACAAGGGGCTTTCCAAAAGTGTTTAGATACTCTTCACTCAATAATTTAATACTGGCAAGTTATACACCATCGTAAAAATAGTTATTTAGTGACAAATTTGGAAACGAAGTAACTTGGAACAACTTATGAATTCAAATGCTTTTATTTGTACAAATCTGGGGCTCTATTTTTAATAACATGTTTGAATTATTTTGAGAAATCCCACTCCAAAATTATTGACCAAAGAGACTAACTGACCCGCTGCCCTGCAAGCGATTCAAAAACACTGATTTTGCTATGTCGAACGAAAGCGCTCGAAGTCAGCCGAACGCTTAAAAAATAGGTCCCCAGATTTTAATACAAATAAAAGCATTTTTAAGAAAAAAGTTATTAAAATTCAAGTTATTAAATCACAATACCCTGTGTTTACGATGGTGTATTGGTATAACTTGCCAGTATCAAATAATTGAGTAAAAAGTTCTATCAATTTCTCTCTTCTTTTAGAATTAGCCGACTTTCCTTACACACTTAAGTGTCTTGTGACGCTGTAAAGAGTTATTACCTACAAAACTCTTGGCTTCCCGCAAACTCCACAACTAAAGGCCAGAACTATTTCAATTTATTTCACAAGCCGGCAGTACACAGCTTGACCCACATTCACAAAATAAAATTGAAGTTTATTTCCTTGGCCCTTTGTCATGTCCATTTGGTTCCTTTGTGGGCTCCCAATATTCGATGCGGTTGAGAATTTGGTGTTCCATTTCACAAGATTCACTTGACAAGGGGCCATGGTTCTCGAGCGGTAGATATTTCAAATGTCGAAATTGTAGTAAATTCTTTGAACAATCAGTTATGTGATTATGTCAAATCAAATTATTGCCGAGTTTCCTACCGACTTGCAGATACATACCTATAACTTAATATTGTTTTTATTTTATTAAGCCTCATATACCTCATATACTTTTAAACTTTCGAGTTGCATTGTATACTTAATTAAAATAAAAGCAATTAAACGTGGTCGGGTGTGAAAATACCTATCCTTAGTAACATACGCGTTACTTTAAGTTATTTAGTCTCTTCTGACATTTTACGGCTACGTCAACGTAACGTTAGAGCGTAAATAATGTAACAGAACACGCACGAGAATCCTTCAAACAGGATCCTGTATGCAATGTTAACGTTAACGTATTGAAACACGTAGTAGGTTAGGTACCTCCGTGGTCGAGTGGTTTGCACGCCGGTTTTCAAGGCGTCACCATCTCTTGAGGTCCCGGGTTCGATTCCCGGATGGGTCAATGTAGAAAATGAACTTTTCAATATTGTCTCAGGTCTGGGTGTTTGTCATACCACCGTTGTTTCTGATTTCCATAACACAAGTGCTATAGCTACTTACTTTGGAATTGGAGCAATGTATGTGATGTTGTCAAATATATTTATATTTACCTACAATATTAAACGGGATCCTGAAAAAAAAACCGTTTTGTATTCACTTCTCAAACTTACGCGCACTTTTTAACGGATACTAGCGCGGTTCTATTGAAAGTACTTTGGTAATGTGGAATGTCCGAAAAAAAACAAATTGGCTGAATATTTTTTTATAGGTAGGAATAAGCTCCCTTATTAAGAGAAAAAGTTTCAGAATTTTCGGTTGCGTAAAAATATTTTAAATAATTAAAGTTTCTTTAACCTCACAAATAAGTACCTACCTATACGAAAGTAACAGCAGAATGGAGTTTATACCTTTGCCGCCACCTGCCACAACCACGACAAGTATTAAAAAAAAGTTTTGTAATTTTTTGTTGAAACTTTTTTTAATACCATGATGTGGTTGTGGCAGGTGGTGGCGATGTGTGGTCTCTTCACGGAATGACTGGTTTATCCGAGGTTTGACGAACGCCTTTAGACAAACCTCTCTGACTGAAATATTTTTAAACAAACCTAAACACCTAATCCGTAGGTCAACAAATGTCAAAATCAAATTTCGGAATTTACCTAGTCAATCCTTAGAACGACAAAGGCAAATTCGGCGCATTTCGATTTGTACTGCATTTGTTTCCCAGCTTTGATAGAACCAAAAGAGATGCTCTGAATGTTTTGGACATAATTACATAATTAGAGATCAAACAGGTTTATGGTTTATATGGAATAGGAACGAAACACGGAATATTAAACAAATTATTTTCTCAGGATCAAATACAAGAATGTAAAGAGAAAATTCTGATAGATTCTGAAAACGTCACTTAAATGAGATGGAAATTCGATTTTACAAGCGACTGTCGATAAAAAGTGCTTTATCGACATTAAAATCGACCAGAAAATTGTCCGAAAAGTCGATCCATATAAATACCCCATAATAGATAAGGGAGATCAGTGCAAAAGATTCTAAGTTCGGTGGCCAGGTTTCATAAAATGCCACTGTATTAAAAAATGCTCTCCAAATTTATTTTGTAAATGCAAAAGATCCGCAGCTCAAAATTTCACACCATAACACCCTTTTCAAAACAAATACTATTTTTTTATTTGTTAAATTGTCGTGAATTTGTCAAAGAAGAAATATTATTTTGAATTATTATTATAATATTGAAACAATACATATTGTTTTTAACTGAAAGTACTTTAAAATAAAAGACTTTGTAACGGATACTAGCGCGGTTTTTACACGACTGCCCAAAGCAAAAAGAGTGTTATGTGTTCAGGGTTCATGTATGTTTGTGGGTATGTGAGTTTCTTTATTCCACCATAACTTCTAAATGCCTGAACTGTTTTAGATAAATGGGGTATCGTTAGAATCCTTACAGCATTCCGAGTGACACTGGCTATAGTTTTTTTAGAAAAAATCAATATGGCGACTGTACGACGCCATTTTCAAATGTGAAAAAAAATTTTTTTTCTTCTATTGTTACAATATGGGCATCAAATGAAAGGCCTTGATGAGCACATTCCAAAAGTATATAATATGTCACTAAAATGTGTGAAATAAAATTAATTAAATTTAAAAAATATTAAAAACACGACTGCCCTGCCAAAAACGAAATAAAAAGTTAAACAACAAGTGTCATTGCAGTCGGGGGACCTCTTTGATCAAAAATTGTTCCATAATAAGGTCCCCCGACTGCAATGACACTTGTTGTTTAACTTTTTAGTTCGTTTTTGGCAGGGCAGTCGTGTTATTAATATTTTTTAAATTTATTTAATTTTTATTGAAAGTACTTTGGTAATTAGTTGGTATTTGGTTTGATTTTTTATCTTCCCGACGTTTCGGCACCTTTGCAGCTGCCCCCGTGACCACTAATTACCAAAGTACTTTCAATAAAACCGCGCTTTGTAGTATCCGTTAAAAAGTCTTTTATTTCATGTCTAGCGAGCGCGTAAGCTTGAGAAGTGAATATGAGAGTACCTTATTTAAGTTTGACTGTGGGGGTATTACAACCTCTTAAAACTTGCCAGGTTTATGAATTGCTATAGTTACATTACATCTCTTTCTCGCTGTATAGCAAATAAAAGAGATAGATTGATAACCAGTCAGAAAACTGCCAGGAAATAAGAGGTCGTAATACGGCCCCTGGTCATACCCCGTTTTGACTTTTTGGAGTTTGGGCGTTTGACCGTCCAATTTGGACACTCCTAGCTAGGACTAGACATAAATTCGTTAGTCGAAAGTGGTCAAAGTCCGAAAGAAGCTATTGGTTTGGACTTTAACGAGGAGTTCTTGTCAATCGTTTGACTAGCCAAACCTAGGAGCGCCGGTACTACGAAGTTTGACTGTAAAATATTACATACTTTAAAACACATTCATCTGACAACTCGCCTATGTGAGTTGTGTGGTTGGAGAGTTTTTACACGACTGCCCAAAGCAAAAAGAGTGTTATGTGTTCAGGGTTCATGTATGTTTGTGGGTATGTGAGTTTCTTTATTCCACCATAACTTCTAAATGCCTGAACTGTTTTAGATAAATGGGGTATCGTTAGAATCCTTACAGCATTCCGAGTGACACTGGCTATAGTTTTTTTAGAAAAAATCAATATGGCGACTGTACGACGCCATTTTCAAATGTGAAAAAAAAAATTTTTTCTTCTATTGTTACAATATGGGCATCAAATGAAAGGCCTTGATGAGCACATTCCTAAACTATATACTATGTCACTAAAATGTGTAAAATAAAAATAAATAAATTAAAAAAATATTAAAAATACGACTGCCCTGCCAAAACGAACTAAAAAGTTAAACAACAAGTGTCATTGCAGTCGGGGCACAGAATACATAGGTCGGGGGACCTTTTTGATCAAAAATTGTTCCATGATAAGGTCCCCCGACCGCAATGACACTTGTTGTTTAACTTTTTAGTTCGTTTTGGCAGGGCAGTCGTGTTTTTAATATTTTTTTAATTTATTTATTTTTTTACCATTGAAAATGGTTATCAAATGCAAATCGCCTGAGACGTATTTTTGGTCATAGTTCCGAGGATTTTAGGAGGATGGAGATGTGAATAGTACCAAAAGTTGAGGAATTTATTGAGACACGTGTGAACGTTTGAATTTTGAAAAGCGGCTGGTAACTTTTTTGAAATTTCGAAAAATTCGGGTTTTTTGGGGGGTGTTTGTTTACTAAATTGTAAATATTTCGAGAAAAAAACCGACTTAAGAAAAAATGAAAAAAAGGGTCCTAGGGTATTAGTTTAGCTACAAAATAGCGAATTTTTTTTTGAAAATAGGTTTATAATTGTGACCTGTAGGTGGTCCCTTTAGATTTGGAATTGTAGAAAAACGGGTATTTCGGTATATAAAAAGTGATGTAGTTTCTATGATTATTGACCGATCGTCATGGTAATGGTATTGAAAGATGCGGAAGCAGACGAGAAGTGCATTAGTTGATTTTACCACGTTTTTATTAGGTTGCTTTCGCGTTTGTTTGTGTGTTTCTCCACAAAGTTTGTGAACGATTTTATACTAGCTTCCCGATGAGCTAAAAACTTGAAACTTTGAACATAGGTCAGAACTGGAAGGGGGCTCGAAGGGGGGCTCGGGGGGGCTCGAAGGAGGGCTCGGGGGGTCTCGAGGGGGGCTCGGGGGGCTCGAGGGGAGGCTTGAGGGGGGCTCGAGGTGGCTCGGGGGGGGCTTGAGTGGGGCTCGGGGGGCATGAGGGGGGCTCGAAGGGGGCTCGAGGTGGCTCGGGGGTGCTTGAGGGGGGCTCGGGGGACTAAAAAGTAGAAAATAAAAATTATTGAAAAAAAAATGCATGCCTGCGCCCCACGTTTTTCGTTTTAAAACTTCTGTATAGGGTTATAATCCTACATCAGTTTATAAATAAGTAAATATACTTACTGCTGAAAAGAACGTTCGTGTTTTAGATAATTGTAAAACGAATCGTCCTTGGACAAATCTCTGTGAACTTCGTAAAAAGAACGTTCGTGTAGTAAAAAGAATATTTTTTTAAACTTTTTTTTATACTTTTTTATTTATATTTTTTTTTATTAATTTTTTATATTTTTTATAATCTGTTTTAAAAACGTGGTTTTTAAAAAAAAAAATTTTTTCAATAATTTTTTTGTGAATCGGTTAATAATATTTCAGCCGCGTCGAAGCAGTCAGGGGCACTTTTCAGGGGCACAATCGATCGTAAATTAAAAAGGTACCGCTAGTATACCTTAGAAAAATTATAGGATTTTGCTTTTGATTTGATTTAGTTTTATCGTAAATTTTTGTATTCATTTTCAATGCTCCGATTCTTGCGGGAACTGCGAAATCTGTGATAATTTTTTTCTAGTGTACTTATAGGCCTAATTTAACATAGTAGGTAATCAATTTATTTTAATTATAATTCAGCGGTAGACATAATAATGCATAGTACCGAACTATCCACCTAAGACCTTGAATCCCGCCAACTGCTTCCTTGGCCGAAACACTGAAGAAAGTTTACAAGATATCGAGGTCGAATATTCATAATAATAAAATTATTCAGAGCTCATTACGGACGGGCGTAGATCGTAGTTTTCAGAGTTGGAGTTTACGCATTCCTCTTGTCTATTAGTTTATCTATGAGGAGAGAAATATAACTGAGTTTGCAGACATTTCATTTTGACTAACTTTCGTACCTACTCTAGTCTAAAATAGTCAACATCACGTTGCTTGACCAATACGACCGACGCATGATTGGAATATTTAAAAAAAGCTGAAACTTTTACGTAGACAATATATTTCATGGTTGCAAAACAGTCAGATTGATTTTTTGTAAAGAAATTTTATATCATTTTATAGCAGAGTTTGGGAATCGACATAATACCTATTCATCCCTGATTAAGTTTTTCAAATTAGTCGTGAATCGTGATAGATTTTCAAAGTAAGCGTTTTGTTCAATTTACGATCCATACATCGAACCATACTCTGTAATTGACGTGGAGTAGCAAATTTGATGTATCGAATTCATTTAGTTGAGTGAATGTCGCGTGGCTAATGGCAGAATAGAGCCATTCTATGAAATATCACCGAATCACGTGTGCCAGGGACATGACTGATTTAAAAGGTAACTTTACGTGATGTGTTTTGCATTTTATTCGCGGAAAATATAAAGGCATTTTTGAGGCTGACTATGACTAGCCTTAAAAACTAATTAAAGATTTGTACAATAATACCCCTATTTAAACATAATTTAAGTAGAAGCATAAGAATTATTCTTATGGCGGCGTAGCGACGTGAAGGGGGAAGTAGTTATATAAATGGCGGCATTTGGGACTCGGACAAAGAAGAGTCCGTTCTAGACTATAGTATTATGTAATCTGTAACATAACATAACATAACATACACTCACGCCTGTTTCCCATGGGGGTAGGCAGAGACTATGGATCGCCACCTGCTACGATCCTTGCACACTTCTTTCGCTTCATTCATATCCATCAATCTTTTCATACATGCCCTGCGGTTTTTGTCACTGCGTACACCAGCCTTTTTTATAATAACCTCTATTTGGTCCGCGTAGGTTTTTCTGGGACGCCCTCGTGCAATCGTTCCTTCCACATTCGCACAGTATATCTCTTTCGTGATTCGCCTTTCATTCATCCTCTCTAAGTGACCAAACCACTGGAGCATCCCTTTCTCAATTCTTGTCACTATATCATCTTTCAGACCACACCTTTTGCGAATCACCTCATTGCTCACTCTATCACTCAGTTTTACTCCACATATTTTCCTCAACGATCGCATCTCTACCGCATTTATTCTGCTTTCATTCTTCTTCTGCCATACCCAAGATTCACTTCCATACATCAGTGTCGGTACCAGCACTCCGTTATGAATAGCCATTCGCGCCTTTGCAGAAACGGTTTGGCTACTCATAACCGAGTGTATAGCACCACTCACCGAATTTCCTTTCTTCACTCGTCTTTCTATGTCTTCCTCACTCTTTCCGTCCCTTGTGAACAAACTCCCCAAGTATACAAACTCACGGACTTGTTCCACTTTTTCGCCACCTAACATTACCGTACAGTCAGTCATTTCTTCATCTCTCTCAAACACCATCACTTTAGTCTTAGTTACATTCACTTTCATCCCTTTTCTCACAAAATCTTCATTCATAACCGACATCATTTCCTGCAACTCTTGCGCAGAAGACGCAAGTATAACTTGGTCGTCAGCGTAGAGAAGGCACTTTATTTGAGTCCCATTCATCACAACCCCACAGTCACGTTCTTTCAGACCTTTCATACAACTGTCCAAAAACAGATTAAAGCAACATGGTGACGCAACACATCCCTGTCTGACACCCCTAGAGATGCCAAACCAGTCAGTGTATACGCCGTCAATCCTGACGCATGCACGGGAATCCTCATAGAGAGATTTCAGTGCATGAATCAGTCTGCTCTCCAATCCGTATTCGGACAACACCTTCCATAGCTCATTCCTGTCAACTCGATCGTAGGCCTTCTCCAGGTCCACAAAGGCACAGTAAACCTTTTTGTGCTTAGCCAGGTGTTTTTCGGTTAAGCACCTCAAGGAGAAGACCTGATCCGTGCATCCCATTCCCTTTCTGAATCCCGCTTGCACATCCCAAATACTCTGATCAGTTTTTTGCATCACTCTTTCAATCAGTACCTTTGCATACAATTTACTGACAATGCTGAGAAGACTGATCCCGCGGTAGTTTTTAGCATCCTGCCGTGACCCTTTCCCTTTGTACAGCGGCACGACCACGGCTTTACGCCAATCTTCCGGCACTTTGCCACTGTTCCAACATTTATTAAAGATCAGGCACAGCCAGGACGCAACCAGCTCTTTCCCACCTCTCAGCATTTCAACAGTAATTCTGTCATATCCTGCTGCTTTCCCTTTTTTCATGCTCTTCATTGCACTAATAATCTCATCCATATATATATCTCTTTCATCCACTTCTGTCTCTTCCTCGTCTTCCACCCTTTTATCCGAGGCTTCTAGCATAGAGCCGCCTCAAACAAACTCTCAAAATATTTCATCCACTCCTGTAGTACACCTTTTTCATCTGTCACTAGCTCACCTTTTTCATCTCTTATCACATTCATTTTAGACTTATGTGATCCACTTCGAGACGTTTTCACTTGTTTCCAAAACAATTTTATATTGTCTCGAAAGTTATCACAGAGTTTGAAGTCACACTTTTCTTTCATCTTTCTCTTTTTTTCGTCTACTTTTTCTTTCACTACTTTCTTAATCCTTTTAAACTCCCTTGCAACTGTATCAACATCATCTTCTGTAACACTTGCATTCACTCTTTTACTGGCTTTGATGGCCAGCAGATCCTGCCATACTTTTTTCTTTTCATTAACTATCTGTCTTACCTCACTATCCCACCAGTTTATTGAGGGAGCATTCTTCCTTTTACTCACTCCACATATTTCCTCAGCTGTTTCAGTCACACCTTTTTTAAACTTTTCCCAAACTTCCTCAAGCTTGCCATCTTTCACTTCAGCCACATTTCCCAATCGTTCTTTCAATTTGCACAAATATGTCTTTTGCACTTCCACTTCATCCAGGTTCTCAACTTTTACTCTAGTCAGCTCCGTTGTTGACACTGTGGGACGATGACGCCAACTTTTGAACAGACCACTAACCCGAGACACTACAAGAAAGTGGTCTGTTCCAATGTTACTACCCCTAAAGACCCTGGTGTCTACAACTCTGCCCTTCAGTCTTTCATCAACAATCACAAAATCGATCATACTCTTCTTTTCCCCTCTCTGCCAAGTGTACATATGAATTTCCTTGTGGTCAAACATGGTGTTCGTTACCACAAGATTCTTTTCTAAACATACCTCAATCAAACTCCTGCCATTATCATTTACTCTTTTGTCTCCATATATTCCTAAAACTCCCTCACATCCCTCTCTTCTCACACCTACCCATCCGTTAAAATCTCCAAGCATAACTATCCTTTCATTATCTTTGCATTCATTCAAGATGTCTTCCACGCTTTTCCAGAAATCCTCCTTTTCCGTTGCTGACTTGGATATATCGGGAGCATACACGCCAATGACGCGTATCCGAAGTAATCCTACTTTGAGTCTAACCCAGAGAAGTCTGGGACTAACACACTCATACTCAGTCATGCATTCTATCATCCTTTCCGACAGCAGGAGTCCCACGCCCATACTCGCGTGCTCATTTTCGGCAACGCCCGACCACAGAACTTTAAACGGGCCATGTTCTGAGACTCCTTTGCCCTTTCTTTTCGTCTCGTTCACGCATAAAACATCCAACTTCTTTTCTTCCATAATCAAACACACCTCATCCATTTTCTCCTCCATCGCTCCACATACATTCAGCGTAGCAAAACGGGTCTCCGATGCCCGCTTTTCGCCCCGAGAGAAACAAGTTACGCGTGATGAGTGGCGAGCTCTATCGCCGCAGCCAGGTTTAATAAAAAAATTTGAAACCATTTTGTTCCCACGATTAGCTAGGGAAAGACAACTGTCCACCACACAGAGCCCCGCGTGTGTGGTAAGGCTATTTACGCCTGGAGGGCACCAATTTCCAGGGTGGCACGCTTATGACTAGGCACGCCCCTAGCCATGCAGCCATCGGCACGGCAGACCTTAGCTTAGCGGAGGGGAAGGAATAGGATTAGGATAGGGATGTGAGGTGGGTATAGGAGTGTGTAAAATGGGGCGGGTCAGGGTACAAAAAGGACACCGTTGCTGCGGGGGGGTTGAGAGGTTGCAGCAGCGGAGGCTGAGGGTCCGGGGGCGCTTACCCGTACTTGTCATAGGGAAACCGGACAAGTCCTCTGAACAATCTAACTCTGAACAATGTAATCTGTGGTTCTAGTAAGTTTTATTTATTCCTATGGTAGAAGAAACCTTGAGTGATTTTTATGTAGGTGCATTTAAACCCGTGTCATGGCGGAACTTAACAGACTGATCGTACTCGATTACGTTTGTTAAGCAACGCTCGGTCCGGTCAGGTGTAGGATGGGTGACCGTTAAAGTGGCATTACAACTGAGCGCCTCCGTGCTTCGGAGGACACGTTAAACCGTTCGGTCCCGGGTGTTGTCATCTGATAACAGTCGTTAAGCCAAGTTAGCCTTACAGGCGGCTTGATAAACTCTAACACCAGAGGTGGCCACTAATCCTCATTCGATAAGAAAGAAAAACCTACCTACGTTAACGGAGGATCCAAATTTTCCGCACAAATTATCACAACAAAATTTGTTTTTAAAGTGTAACACAATTTAGCTGTTACAGATTATCCTATCTTTTGGATAACATACAGCTTACTCCAATATGTTAGAACAAGGTTATGTCAATTTGGGTTAAATTAACATTCGCATAGGACCTCATTTTGTACCTTCACCTAAAAAAATATTATGCAGTTCTCATAATATACCTACTCAACGCCCTACTCGTTGTTTTGTCACAAACTGATGAAAGATGGGCCGATCCCACAATGGGAAATGTCCGAAAAAAATCAAATAGGCTGAATTTTTTTTTTATAGGTAGGAATAAGCTCCCTTAGTAATAGAAAAAGTCTCAGAATTTTCGGTTGCGTAAAAAATAAGATAAAGTCTCTTCGACTTCACAAATGTATGAAAGTAACAGCAGAATGGAGATTATACCTTTGCCGCTAACTGCCACAACCGCAACATGGTATTAAAAAAAGTTTCAAGACAAAATGTCAAAACTTTTTTTTTATTCTTGTTGTGGTTGGTGACAGGTGGTGGCAAAGGTATAATTTTCATTCTGCTGTTTCTTTCCTATATTTGTGAACTCGAAGAAACTTTAATTTTTTTTTTATGTTTCACGCAACCGAAAATTCTGAAACTTTTTTCTATTACTGAGGGACCTATAAAAAATATTCAGCCAATTTGTTTTTTTTTCGGACATTCGCCATTCCCATTGCCCATTGCAATGGTAATACCTACTTAGACTTCCATTGATGAATACTATAATTTATGTAATCTGTGATTTAATAATTGGCCAATGACGTCCATCAAACGTAATGGTAATCGTGGGAAAGTTAATGCCACTGCCACTATTACTATTAATGGTGATTCTCAATGGAAATAGTGGGGCCGACCCCATATTCATTGTGAGACGACTCCGTGGTCGAGTGGTTTGTGTACCGGTTTTCAAGGTGTCGCCATCTCTGAGGTCCCGGGTTCGATCACCGGCTGAGTCAATCTTGAAAACCAACTTTGCTATATTGTCTCAGGTCTTGGTGTTTGTACTGCCACCGCTTGTGTCAGATTTCGTGCTTTAGCCTACTTACTTTGGAATGTTTGTGATGTTGTTTAATATTGTTTAATTTTTCTTTATCCCAATATCAGTGGGTGATCGATATTTTATTTCAATTTTCTAGCAAGATTTTTTATTTCAGCTTACGATAGAATCGTTTCCATAATCAAAATCTGATCAAAATACACTTCATCTATAATATCACGTAAAGAAATTGTAGCTATTAAAAGTATGTCATTTATGTGTTATGTCAAGTTGTCAAGTAGTTAAGGCTCATAAATACGTCAAAGTGGCGGACTCATCTTAATTAAACAGATCGAAGCTACAGTTCTATAGCTTATTTACAAACAATAACCTCAGTAACATATAGTTCGTTGTTGTAGTAATTATTAGCAAAAGTGCCAAAAGTGTTAACTAGCGAGAAATAAACTTAATTAAGATGAGGGCGCCACTTGAGAGATATAATCGCTTTAAGGTTACCAAGCAACGCAATAGTTGTTTTTGTTTTTATCAAGATTACAAACTAAAGTAGGATTTTTAAGCCCGGCCACACAGACGACGGAATCCTAATTCGGAATTCCGAACGGAATATCGAAAAATCCCGCATGTGTGTGGTATTGTATGACTTAGCTGCGTTCGGAATCACGTATGTACGGAATTCCGAAACGAAATTCCGTCCGCGTGTGTGGTCACTCTAATTCGAGTCAGTGAATTGTCAGATATTATATGCATTGGTCATACATAACATAACTGACTGACAGTAAATCCTGTTCTAAACACCTCAAGCCGGCCACATTCAGATGGAATCCCGAATCGGAATTCCGAAACGGAATATCGATAATGTATGAAAATTCCGTACGGAAAAATCACGCATATGTGTGGTAGGTCTATAGATTTGAAATAGAAATAGAAATAAACTTTATTCGCAGTAATTGTGGTACAGCAGGGATATTAATAAAATGTTTGGACCTCACAATTAGCCGTTTCCAGCATGCAAAAACTTAGTTATAATTATAAGTGGTATTAACTAAAATTAAAACACGTCTGCCTTCCTAAAAACGAACCAAAGTTAAATAACAATCGTCATTTCAGTTAGCAGTAACTTTTAGAATTAAAATAATTTTGTGTGGGCTAGCTGCGTTCGTAATTACGTATGTACGGAATTCCGAATCAAAATTCCGTCTGTACGAGGCCACTCTTAAACCGGGCTCATACAGACAGACGGAATCCGGCTCGGAATCCCGATTTCCGAACGGAATATCGATGATATATGAAAATTCCCGCATAGGTGGTGTGTGGTAGGTAGGTCCATAGATTTGTATGCCTTAGCTGCGTTCGGAATTACATACATAACTATGTACGGAATTCCGAAACAGAATTCCGTCTGTATGCGGCCAGCCTTAGTGTCTAATTACTGACACGAATTAATATCCTATAGCAGGTAGGTACTTCGATAAATCTGAATCAGCACAATCTGAAAGATTTGATAAAAAAAAAAATTACACACGTCATTTTTACGATCATAATTTTATTACTTACATCGATCGATGTACCTACGACCTCTCTTATAAAAAGATAAAAATTGCTTCCATAATTGGCTATGCAAAGTCAAAAGGTCACACTGACAGTTATTTTATGTTCAGTTACGAGCAATGAAATGTGTAGGTAGAGTACAACTAGAACCATGTCACATTCAATCAATCTCTAAGATTAGCTGCCTACCTAGAAGTTCGAGACAACCACAGAAAACATAATACCTAGTGCCTAATACGATTATCATTGATGTGAAAGTTTGAATGTTTGTTACTCAATCACGCAAAAACGACAGAACTGATTTCGATGAAAATATTTGGCGTACAGAATCAGATAGTTTATATAACCTGCAATAATAGTCCGGTCGTGGGACATTAAATTTCATAAAGAAGTTTTGATAATACTAAAAGTTTTAGTTTTTGCTGAGTGTATAGATTATGTGCATTGTGAGCTATTGTTGAAAAGTTAGAAGTTTTATGCCGGTGCTTTAGGTATAGTTTAGGTATTACGTAATATTTCGTTTAACGTAATATATATAGAATTAAAGTTTGAAATGTTGATTGTTTCATAATAAGAACTATGTTATCTTCATGTTGTAAAATATTTAGAAAGTTATTATGTGTGGAAGTGCGTAAATCAGAAAATCACTCTTTTGTGTTCGAATAAAATTTTAAAATTTCTGAAATCTTATTTTAAGACTTTCAGTGGTTAGATATACCAGTTCAACAAAGTTTAGAAAGTTAAGTGGTGTGCTTCTTTGATATTTTCATTTTTCCTTTATAACATACGGAATAATGAATTAAAAATTGATAAGATCGCTCTTACAATACCTTTTCAATGCACTTATATACTACACAAAAAATTAGAAAAATACATACAGTGGCTTTTGTTTAATTACGAATAAAATATGTAGTATTGTCGCTACAGGCCGCCCGCGCCGGTCCGGTGCCGCTGGCGGCGCGCGGCGGCCGGCCGCCAGTCCAGACCCCCTAGCCAAAGTAGCATTTGCAAATTTTCGCTATCGCTTCGCTTCGAAAAATGTATGGATTTGACGTTTTAAAATTCGATAGTTAACGAAACCTTATGTCCCATACATGTCTCGAAAGCGAAGCGATAACGAAGATTTGCCAATGTTACTTTGGCTAGGCCCTCAGGAGCCCTATTTTTGAATCGCTCGACTGGTATCGAGCGCTCGTTTCTACTGATTTTCGTTCGACATCCCATACATTTGAGTCAAATGTCGAACGAAAATCAATAGAAAAAAGCGCTCGGCGCCAGTCGAGTGATTCAAAAAAAAATAGGGCCCCAGGCCCACTCGCGCCATAAATAAGAATAAATGATTATTAAGGTAGCGACTAATCTGTAACATTCCGTCCTAACGTAACGTTACGTTATGATGAAATGTTACAGGTCAGTCGCCACCTTTATGCTCGCGCGCGAAGTGTATGAAGGTACCTACACTACCTACAGCTACCTACTTAGGCTGGCCCCAGACCTACCGGTTTCATTTCTTTGCTTTGCTGTTCTACCACTTCTACCATGGACCGCCGGCCAAGAGGCTCATTTTCAATCTATCGCATATTTTGACCAGACCACATTGGCAAGATAGCCATTAGTTTGGTGTTATCAAATGTCGTCGTCTGGGTTGCAAATGTTGCAATGCGAAGTTTTAGTTTAAAAAAAACTGCTGTTTCATACAAAAATTAATAACGAAATTATCAAAATGTATGAAACAGCACATTTTTTTCCGCAATTTCAGATTTGGTCCCATAGTAAAAGTTGTTCAGTTTTATGGTTCCTATTTACCATATTCAGCTTTATAAGGCTTTACCAAACATCTTGTATAAATAAGGAAATCGATTTATTTTTAACGATCGGAGTCCATGTTCAGGGTCGCATATCTCCTAAAAGCTTCCTACTTCGCAATCCAGGCGATGATATTTGATAACACCAAGCTAATGGCTATCTTGCCAATTTGGTCTAGTCCCAAAATGCGATAGATTGAAAATTACCCTGATTGGCCAGCGGTCTTTCAAGCAAGGTAGAACAGTAAGCAAAGAAATGAAACCGGTAGGTCTGGGGCCAGCCTTACTTACAAGTTGTACGCTCGGCTACTTAGGCAGCCATTACACGGTAGGTTTTGCTGTCAGTTTAACCACAGTCACGGGCTGTGACTGACGATTAACCTACCGTGTAATGTAGTGACTGATGGTTGCATGATGTGATTTGTTCTTTCCATCTGACTGATCAGTCAAACGTAATTCATGACTGATGGAATTTGACTGACGCTTGCATGACCATGTAATGGCTGCCTTACAAGACGTGTCGACTCCTATCTGACCTATCTCTTATCCCGAAATGATATTATTATGATTCCACTAGTGGCCGCCCGCGACTTCGTCTGCGTGGCGTTTTTTTGCTATCCCTCGGGAACCATACTTTTTTCGGGATAAAACCCTATCTCCTTTTCTATACCCCTAGCAACGTGTATGTAAAATTTCATGATGATCGGTTCAGTATTCATGACGCGAAGGCGTAACAAACAAACAAACAGACTTTGGCATTTATAATATTAGTATGGATAGTGCGACTCTAATCTACCTTACTCTCTAACCTACCTACCTAATTTATACAATTGCCACAAAATAGAAGGCCCTAAAAGACGACAGTAATTTTATGAAATTAGCCACAGATGTAGGCAGCTACATAGATAAATAAGACAAGTTAGTTGGTTTAAACACTTTGATCAATACCGTAAACTGCTGCATCTTTGCACAAAATTTAAGGTTTTTTTTAAATATCTCTTCAAGTATTTATTATCTGTGTCCATTTTTACATTAAGGCGCGAATTGGAGATGTATGCCATATATCTTAAGGTTCATAACGCCGAAACGGCTGTTAGATTGATCTCCAGAAACCGTCAAAGTCGTAGGCAAAGTTGTGATAAAATATCCCAACTTTGCCTAGAAGATTATAAGCAAAAATACGAGCCGCATTTAAAAACTGGTCTTAATTATAGAGCCATACAAATTGCGTTACCATCGAGATGTGCATGGATTACCACATATAAGCATCAATATTTTTTTCTGGCAAGCAGGCGAAGTTGGGCACAAGCAGGCAAACTTTGAGCAGTATCAGTAAATATTTACATAGTAAATTTGTAGTATACTACGGGTTGCCAACTTGCCACAAATAGAAAAACACAAAATTTAAAAGACTTACTATAATTTCAATAAAAATGGGTAAATCCGGACGTAAACCAACTAAATTCACAGGACTAAACTAATTTCATTTGATTTGTTTTAATTTCTTTATTTTGAATTTATTATTTTCTTTTGAATTTATTTTTATATAACTATTAAACCTTTAAACATTTATAATTACTTTTGTAAGATTGTTTTCTATTTTTATAGCTGTATATCTTTTTATTTAATAACTAAACAAAGTAAACATAGACTGCCCTCCAAACCGCTTTACTGTCGTTGAGTAAGTAGTGACAACCCTAGGGCTAAGCAAACTTGAGTCACTAATGCCCGAGAAGCCTTTTACAACATTGCCTACCGTGGATCTAGCCGTAAATGATTGACATTAACAAGAAAAACCCTTATAAATAGGAGAAACAGCATATTTGCTTACCCCGTAAATACTAAGAGAGCTGAAATTCTCGATTTTTCCAAGGAAAAACTAAAAGTTTAACACTCACCTAAAAAACGTGCACTCCGTCACAGAATACATAATAGTACAAGTACAGAAGCCGCATTCTGCAACATCATTTAATTAAATAGCGACTCTTGCTACGACTCAATAAGGCGCAATTCAGATCGCACACCGCTACAGCGCCTACAGTTATATTCACCTAGAAGTTTTCTCTCTTTCTATCGCGTAGCGCTCATCTCTTCTGACGCCGTTAGGGTTGTCTCCTTTTTATCTGTTTGTCTGTTTATCTGTATGTTTGTGCGCTAATAACTTAAAAAGTGCTAACTCAATCGTAATGATGTTTACATAGAAATATACTATGTATTTTGCGAAGTAATTTAGTTTTTATCTCATTGCAATCGGTTCACTCAATCAAAAGATATACGACTTTTAAGTTTTTAAGAAGAGTTTACGATCTTTTAACAATATCTTTTGGGAACTATACTGTTAGAACGACGACTACCTGGACCTGGTGTTCCCACATCTGGCACGGTAAAATGGTCAATGGCTTAAAAGTAAACAATAAAGTGTCGAGTTTTGGGGTCTGTCTTTTGTAATTTCTCAGAAAAAAAAATGTACTTGAATGCACTTGAAAAAAATCTAAGCCCGCTTTCTACGTATTATATTATTTTATACTACTAGCTTCCGCCTGCGACTTCGTTCGCGTGGACATTCGAGAAAATCCTTAGGGAACCTTTAACCTGGATAAAAAGTTTAATATCCTGCCTTGCTAGGTAGCCCGCTTGGTGTGAACGTGCCTTGCGCGCAGCAGGCCTCTGGCTGGTAAGCGCGTACTATAGCGACCGAGTGCGATGTCGGGCCGCATCCTCACGCGCAAGTGGCAAACGCCCTGCTTGCAAGCGAGGTACGTCCACACCAAGCGTACTGCCTCGCGAGGCAGGACGTTAGGACATAGAATACTTCGTATCCTGGTTAAAGGTACCCTTAGGATTTTTTCGAATGTCCACGCGGACGAAGTCGCGGGCAGAAGCTAGTATTATCTAATTATTTTCTTTTCTCTGGAGTTACTATATTCTCTAGTGTTACCCTGGTGTCCCCTAATTTTTGATTACTTTTATCTTTGATCAAGAATACCCTAGATGTCCGGTCAGAGTCTCAAAAATGGCACCTCAAATAACGTCCCACTACAAACTGGGTGCTTATTATGCACAAAGTAAGTGATAAAAAATGTATTTTTGTAAAAAATAAGCATATTTTGTGCAAAATAAGTGATATAAAATGTGAGTTTGTACAAAATAAGAGGTGATCATGTACAAAATAAGCGCCAAGTTTGTAAGTGGGACGCTATTGAGGTGCCATGTTTGCATACTGTTTTAGTTCGTAAGCGTTATCTAGGATATACTTGATCGAAGGTTTTTATGTATAAATAATTTATACAATTCAATTATACTTGTAAACAATACAGTGAACGTAATATGTATAAAGAAAAGAAAGGTACTGCCTGACATCCCAAGTAGCATTCGGGGTTCTATATAAGATGTCTAGTCGTTCACATGTACTGAAGCTGTATAGCTTGTTATAATGCTCTTATAGAACCAGTTTGGGCACAAATTAGACAGCCTTAAGTTCACTATGCCTCTACATTAGCAGTATAATAGCATTATAATAGCAGTTTAAGTAGTAACATCGGACTTAAGGCTGACTTACGGCACTATATGGGACGCAGTGTGAACTAATACAACATACATGAGTGTAATAAAGAGTAACAAGTGGCTATAGACAGCCTTCACAGTTATAAAATCCGACAAAAGTACTCCAGTGCTACCTAAAATTCACGTGTGTCCTAAATTATTTCTATTTATTCCACAAATTTAATATGGTTTTATTGTGTCGTAATAATTAATGGCGGAACAACTCTTATTTGGATAAAAATTAATATAACACGGAAGTACCTGTTTTGAATACTTAATATGTGTTAATGCCATGGGAATGCAACTTTATCGTGAAATGTATACATATTTACAGCTAAAATATTCACGCGCCTCTGTAAAAACGCGATATTCATTTTAAAATATATAAAACTGGCTGAGAGGAAATCTACTATTTTCAGTTTTCGATATTCTATTGGCATTATAATTATACTACGGTAATTAATTATCACATGAAACCAAAACTCAATCGCTCTATCTGCTTATTTTGCGATAATCTGCATGATAATTTTGGAGATTTTTGGTAAATATTTTAGGTTATGTAGAACAAAATGGTGGAAATGAAATACGGCTATGTGAACTGTTATAACTCCAATTTAATGCGGGTGAGCGTATATAGGTTCACATGTGTTCTGTTAGAATGCTGTTATCTATATGAAGTCCCACATTTGTACCACTACAGAGCCAATGTCTATAAATTTATTCTGATGTGAACTTATGTACAGTTTTAAGATGTAATTCAGGTCAATTGTGTATCATCGTTTAATCTTTCAATATTACTGAAATTTTAGAGATCCGCAATAATAAATTTGTCCGTTAATTGGCCTAGCCCAGGTACTAAGTCAAGTATGAATACCTAAAGTACAAATTGTGTAACAAACTAACAAAAAAACACTTTTTGTTTTCGTGTGAGACACACAATTTGGTGTCAAAAAAAAGTGTAATAGAATATTCACATTCATGTTCAGCTTACAGCAAATAAGAGTAGTATTTGTGGACAAATAAACTGCTATTGATGTTAATGGACAACACATATAGTCCTTTTAACAGCCTACAGTGCACATGCGAACCATTTAAACACTCACTTCACTTCTTCTTCATCACAAACAAGTCCTACTACAGCTACTAGCTGTATAACAGTCTAAAATAAGTAAACATAACAGCCTTTAACTTTATAAATGACCACGTGTGTTCTTTTAAAATGCTAGCTCTATAACATCGTACAAGTAGGCCGTTAAACAGCGGTTGCCGATTTCTACCCTCTTATAATGCTCTTAGTCAGACGGCTGACTAAATGATAGTTGTTAGAGTATTATAACACCAACAATCGTATAAAAGTATAACTCTACACTCCTATAAGTCCCTTAGACAGGTATAGGTGTAATAATTGGAATAATGCAGCTTATACATCACGAGTGAACTGTAATAATGCTTCAAGTACACCTGGGAACTAAATGTGTACTCTTAAATGGAGTAAAATGTCTAATGTTACGTCTATCCCAAGTACCTAGGTACTTGGGATAGACGTAAGTTTCAAGTGGCTGTTTAATATCAAATTATTTTAAAGTTTAACATACATTTATGTCAAAGTAACGCAGTGGAGTTAAAATCATGTAAATCTTAGAAACTATTACTATAAACATAGATACATTATTTTGATAGGATACTTTCTTGTTGTATTAAATACTAAATGTAAGTACCGTAAACTGCTGCAAGATTACCCCTAAGCTTCAATTTTGCCTAATCTAGTAAAACTAACATTACTTCATAACCGCCATCTATTTTTTACTTTTGATAATGAGAGAAATACCTTCGTTTTATTGGCAACCCATTTCATTATTATTCAAAGTGGCAACACCGTTACTTTTTTGTCTGTCAGCTGTCAACGGTCGCAAACTTTTAGTTTTTCCTTGGAAAAATCGATAATTTCAGCTCTCTTAGTATTTACGGGGTAAGCAAATATGCTGTTTCTCCTATTTATAAGGATTTTTCTTGTTAATGTCAATCATTTACGGCTAGAACCACGGTAGGCAATGTTGTAAAAGGCTTCTCGGGCATTAGTGACTCAAGTTTGCCTAGCCCTAGGGTTGTCACTACTTACTCAACGACAGTAAAGCGGTTTGGAGGGCAGTCTACGTTTACTTTGTTTAGTTATTAAATAAAAAGATATACAGCTATAAAAATAGAAAACAATCTTACAAAAGTAATTATAAATGTTTAAAGGTTTAATAGTTATATAAAAATAAATTCAAAAGAAAATAATAAATTCAAAATAAAGAAATTAAAACAAATCAAATGAAATTAGTTTAGTCCTGTGAATTTAGTTGGTTTACGTCCGGATTTACCCATTTTTATTGAAATTATAGTAAGTCTTTTAAATTTTGTGTTTTTCTATTTGTGGCAAGTTGGCAACCCGTAGTATACTACAAATTTACTATGGAAATATTTACTGATACTGCTCAAAGTTTGCCTGCTTGTGCCCAACTTCGCCTGCTTGCCAGAAAAAATATTGATGCTTATATGTGGTAAATGGTAATCCATGCACATCTCGATGGTAACGCAATTTGTATGGCTCTATAATTAAGACCAGTTTTTAAATGCGGCTCGTATTTTTGCTTATAATCTTCTAGGCAAAGTTGGGATATTTTATCTCAACTTTGCCTACGACTTTGACGGTTTCTGGAGATCAATCTAACAGCCGTTTCGGCGTTATGAACCTTAAGATATATGACATACATCTCCAATTCGCGCGCTAATGTAAAAATGGACACAGATAATAAATACTTGAAGAGATATTAAAAAAAAACTTAAATTTCGTGCAAAGTTGCAGCAGTTTACGGTATCTGATTTTCTTAGAAGTATCATTTTCATTCACAAAAAAAACACAAAATAGGTAACAGAGGGGAAATTTTTAAGACGATCTTTTGTTATTCTCAAAAATCTCAAAAACTAAACGTCAAACAAAAATCGTGGCCATTCGTGGCCACCTTTAAAATCTAAAAATTAGATAAATGATATAAATTCTTGTAAATTCAATTAAATTTATTTTTGTTTTTATTTTATGTTTCAAAATGCTCTAAAAGGAGTGCCTTAAAAGTTGATTCGCCAAACTACCTTAGAAAAACAATTATGATCAGCTTATTTAGTAGGTAGGTAGCTTTATTTTATTTTATAAGTATTCTGTGTAATTTCATCGATTACGCGACAAAAAGAGTGGCGCTTCGTAGGTGCTTGTAATATCAGGCACGCAGCGCTGTGAAATTTGAAATTGTACTTTATTGCCATGCAACGAGAGTAGCTTATTGTTTGTGGCTCCGCGCCCGCCCGCGCGCCACGTGGCAGTCAGCGGCCCCTGCATGCACCCGCTCGCGCGTCCCGTATAATTCGTATTTTAGCGCAATAATTTATCCGTAATTTAAACAAAACCCACATTATGTATGTTTCTAATTTTTTTGTGTAGTATATAAGTGCATTGAAAAGGTATTGTAAGAGCGATCTTATCAATTTTTAATTCATTATTCCGTATGTTATAAAAGAAAAATGAAAATATCAAAGAAGCACACCACTTAACTTTCTAAACTTTGTTGAACTGGTATATCTAACCACTGAAAGTCTTAAAATAAGATTTCAGAAATTTTAAAATTTTATTCGAACACAAAAGAGTGATTTTCTGATTTACGCACTTCCACACATAATAACTTTCTAAATATTTTACAACATGAAGATAACATAGTTCTTATTATGAAACAATCAACATTTCAAACTTTAATTCTATATATATTACGTTAAACGAAATATTACGAAATACCTAAACTATACCATACCATATATATAGCACCGACATAAAACTTCTAACTTTTCAACAATAGCTCACAATGCACATAATCTATACACTCAGCAAAAACGAAAACTTTTAGTATTATCGAAGGTAATTTTTCTCTGGCTACGCGACTATAAAACATAGGCTACTTTTTATTCTGTTTATAGGTTCCCTAGGGATTTTCCGAATGTCCACACAGACGAAGTTTTGGACGGAAGCTTGTAATTAATACTTCTATGGTAGGTGTGCAAAATCGTGAATCGTGACTGTGCACATCCGTATAAACATATCTCATCATAGGTACGTATTTACATTAAGTAGGTAGTGTTATGTAAATAAATCCTTCAAAAAATAATGAATAAATAACCATGATTCATTCCAAATTATAAAGTCAAACAACAAGCCTAATAAAGCGGTTTCTTTGGAGATATCACAAATATTACAACAAGTTACCGAAGATTCTGTATCGCGTTTCCTTATGAATAAAGAGTAAGCAAATAATTGGTAGCGCCGGCCACCTTGAACCAGCTTTGTATATTTAAGCGTGTTTAGGTTAGCTGGCCGGCGATGTAAACACTGATTCATACACACGGCTTTATTGCGTTGCAGTCACTATGCGCGCTGAAAATGAGGAAAATACTAATATTTGCTAAAATACTTCCTTTATAATATGATTTTTATATTTATCCTACTTAATATTATAAATGTGAAAGTTTGTGGGTTTGGATGTTTGGATGTTTGTTCCTCAATCACGCAAAAACTACTGAACGGATTTGATTGAAATTTGCTACACAGATAGAAGATAGCCTGGATTAAAACATAGGATACTTTTTATCCCGATATTCCCACGGGAACGGAAACCACGCGGGTGAAACCGCGGGCGGCCACTAGTTTGTCATAAGCACTAAGCAGATTTACAGCAAATACAATATGATAATGGATTAAATAAGATTATTTTAAGAAAGTAATTCTCACATATTGTGCGAACAACATGATTAATTCAGTCATCAATTAAGTTAAATTAAATTTCATAAAATAAATTAAGTTAAAAATTTAAACTAATTGAATTAAATAGGAATAAATTAAATTAAAAAATTTAACAAGTTAAAACAAAATTAAATAAATTAGATCGAATTAAAACATAAAGATTTTGAGTACAATTAAAATAATTTAATTAAAATAAAAGGATTACATTCAAAGGATACTAAAGGATTTAAATGAAAATTGCGTTTTTCTTTGTCGTGCGTGTTTTCCTAACTTCATATAAGTTCATAACACAATTTTTCGAATGTCCACACAGACGAAGTTTTGGACGGAAGCTTGTAATTAATACTTCTATGGTAGGTGTGCAAAATCGTGAATCGTGACTGTGCACATCCGTATAAACATATCTCATCATAGGTACGTATTTACATTAAGTAGGTAGTGTTATGTAAATAAATCCTTCAAAAAATAATGAATAAATAACCATGATTCATTCCAAATTATAAAGTCAAACAACAAGCCTAATAAAGCGGTTTCTTTGGAGATATCACAAATATTACAACAAGTTACCGAAGATTCTGTATCGCGTTTCCTTATGAATAAAGAGTAAGCAAATAATTGGTAGCGCCGGCCACCTTGAACCAGCTTTGTATATTTAAGCGTGTTTAGGTTAGCTGGCCGGCGATGTAAACACTGATTCATACACACGGCTTTATTGCGTTGCAGTCACTATGCGCGCTGAAAATGAGGAAAATACTAATATTTGCTAAAATACTTCCTTTATAATATGATTTTTATATTTATCCTACTTAATATTATAAATGTGAAAGTTTGTGGGTTTGGATGTTTGGATGTTTGTTCCTCAATCACGCAAAAACTACTGAACGGATTTGATTGAAATTTGCTACACAGATAGAAGATAGCCTGGATTAAAACATAGGATACTTTTTATCCCGATATTCCCACGGGAACGGAAACCACGCGGGTGAAACCGCGGGCGGCCACTAGTTTGTCATAAGCACTAAGCAGATTTACAGCAAATACAATATGATAATGGATTAAATAAGATTATTTTAAGAAAGTAATTCTCACATATTGTGCGAACAACATGATTAATTCAGTCATCAATTAAGTTAAATTAAATTTCATAAAATAAATTAAGTTAAAAATTTAAACTAATTGAATTAAATAGGAATAAATTAAATTAAAAAATTTAACAAGTTAAAACAAAATTAAATAAATTAGATCGAATTAAAACATAAAGATTTTGAGTACAATTAAAATAATTTAATTAAAATAAAAGGATTACATTCAAAGGATACTAAAGGATTTAAATGAAAATTGCGTTTTTCTTTGTCGTGCGTGTTTTCCTAACTTCATATAAGTTCATAACACAACTATCTACGACAGCTATAATTATGCTACGGCAAAGAATAAAATTGTATAACAATTACAGTCAGTGGCACGAATCATGAAAATTTTTCGACGGAGTGGGGATGAGTTCGCGCATGTCCTCTTGTGAGCGACCAATAGCGCGCGCCCCTCTCCCGCCGCCCGCGCCCCTCACCGCAACGCATACCCAAAATACGCGTTCCGCGCAATCCCCACCCGATTTCATGATTCGTGCCACTGACTGTAAAATAACCATTATAAATGACTTGCAAACTGCAGTTGCAGTTTTGCTAGCCTAGGTTAGGCAACTGGGTTTAGCAATTTTTTTAAATTTAAATATTGAATCTCATCGCGGATTTAGAGTATATCTCATGAAAACGTATAACGGATACGTATACATCAGAGGGGAATTGGGAAGACTAAATAAAAATGATTGACACGGGTGGAAACATACCAAGTTTTAGTCAGATAAAAAAACACTGGAGTTAGTGGAAATGATTTGGTTCCCAAAAAATTCAAGTTTGGTTTATTGATTTAAGATTTTTATATCTTGGTAAGACTTTTTCACGTCATCGCTTGAGTTTAAGGCTGGCCCCAGACCTACCGGTTCCGTTTCTTTGCTTTGCTGTGCTACCTTGCTTGAAAGACCGCCGGCCAACTAGGGTAATTTTCAATCTATCGCATTTTGGGACTAGACCAAATTGGCAAGATAGCCATTAGCTTGGTTTTATCAAATATCATCGCCTGGATTGCGAAGTAGGAAGCTTTTAGGAGATATGCCACCCTGAACATGGACTCCGATCGTTAAAAATAACTCGATCGCTTATTTATACAAGATGTTTGGTAAAGCCTTATAAAACTGAATATGGTAGATAGGGACCATAATAAAACTGAACAACTTTTACTATGGGACCAAATCTGAAATCGCGAAAAAAATGAACTGTTTCATACATTTTGATAATTTCGTTATTAATTTTTGTATAAAACAGCAGTTTTTTTTTTAAAACGAACACTAAAACTTCTCATCGCACCCCAGACGACGATATTTGATAACACCAAACTAATGGCTATCTTGCCAATGTGGTCAGGTCAAAATATGCGATAGATTGAAAATGAGCCTCTTGGCCGGCGGTCCATGGTAGAACAGCAAAGCAAAGAAACGAAACCGGTAGGTCTGGGGCCAGCCTAAACCGTGCTAAAAAAAACAAATTGTTCTTACATTCGGTAATTCCGTCAAAAGTCCGATTGTTGTTTGACGGCAACATAATTATGCGAGAATACTCGAACTCGACAGTCTCGACACCCAGTGACAACCTTGTCAGTCCACTCGGGTTTATATCTCGTATCGGTTCGGTTAACGTTCAGCACTGCATAGTGTTGTCTTATAAATAAATCAAAATTTTATTCAATCGTTCATCTGATGGAGTTGAAACTTTTTGCAGTGGACCGTAGGGTGTGCAATTTTTTAACGAAAGTGTAACGTTGGCGAGTGATAGTTTAGTAAACTTGAAAGGCGACGCGACTAGAAATTCATATAACTTACGGATAAGTGAGTTTTTTTACGGTGAATATCTTACAATATTTCAAAGTGTTACAATTTAACGTATCAGTGAGTGTTTAAGTAATAAGTGTACTAGTGTTATTATGATAGTGTGATAAAAAGATTTAGCACCGAATTACCGTGGGTAAGTAAGTATTTAGGTTGAGGAAATCGTATGTACAGTTCACTTACCTTTGTTTTGTTTACGTTTAGCATGTTATATAAATAGCTACTTCGTAACACAACTGAAATTATTACGGCCATTCGTAACCCTAGCCAACTGAAATAGCAAAGAAATGTTTTTAGATTCATTGAGAGGCTAACCAAGACATTTTTTATTTACTATAACTTAGAAGGAACCAACTTAACATAATGGGTTTTTAGTAGTTCAAGCATGTACTTTACATACCTATTTAGTGCTATCTCCAGTACCTTACTAATTACAGCTGCTTACTTTTCTTACAAAGCGGGAGCACTTCTGTGCTTTATAATTATGATTTTTGTCGTATAAGTAGTAAGTACTATATCTATTCTGTGATATAAGTACTTCTCTTATAAGAAAATTCTTTTCATTTGTGACTGAAGATCATGACACAAGTACTTTTTCTCCAATTTTATTATTCGTTAGCACAAAAGCACTTCACGGAACAAGCCAATTTATTTCAAGTCTTCACAACACTTCTTCGTTATAACATAAAAGAATATAACAATAGCATAATCAAACCAACAATAGACAAAATGCGATGTGTAAAATTAAATAAATAACATTATTTCTTAATTGATTTCATAAAAGTTAATTATTCTGACACTCTCTATGTATTTTATACACTTTATAAAATTAACACTCGTAATTAATGATTAGTTAATCATAAAAAATATATAATGATAAAAAGAGATATCGATTAATTTTTAATAAGAAACTTCAGTTAGAAGGTAGGTAGTAAATTAGTATGCCAAGTTTCAGGGTAGACACGAAGTTGTAGACTTGGTCAACAAGAACAGAGAGCTGAGGAAGAAGCATCATGAAACTACTTGCATGAAATATTGATACATGTACTAGAAAAAATATTTCTTCTTACTATTCAGATTCATTCGTCCCTATTTATAAATGTGGTGGATTGAATCCCAATATTAATATTATCAAAGTTTAAGTTATAATATAATCATTTCATAGTAAATGCAAAAAATTTAAGAAACAAATTCAAATAAGGTTATCAAAAGTGACAGTGACAGTTGAGTTAATCCCGCTCCGTTACCCTGCCTACTTGGACGTTTTATTCTGGACTCGCTTATCGTCTCAAATCTGGTCGAACATTAGTATTGAGACTTCACTCATCTCCTTACAGAGTGCTAGCTCAATTAAAAAGTTGAGTGCTCCAACATCAACTTGACAATTTCGTTGACGATATTTTTTTATCTTAAATCATGAAGTCTTTTGGAGATATAGGCCGTTAGGAATAGACAAAAAAGAGGCTTAATTCGCAAAACGTGATGTAGTTCTGCACTTTTGGTATGTAGTATGGGTCTTTTAGGGTAGTGTTAATTCAAATTTGCAACTACGAAAAACCTGTGGAAACGGAGAAAATCGAGAAAAAACTTGGACTTTTTTCACTATATGCTCTCCAAGGCCAAAACTATGCATTTTTGCAAACAATGTTTTCTGCATTTATTAACTGTATTAAATTACCTACAATTTGAGCCTAATTTCAACTCTATTGACTCCATAGAAGCCAAGCTATGGCACTTCTAAGATGACCAAAAATTCTCAAAAATTGTAATTTTCAGGTTTTACGCGAAATACACGTATTGGCAAAACTGCTTGCCCTATGAAGAAAAAAATATTGAAAATATTTGCCTAGTTTGGCTCGTATGGAGCCAATAGAGCTGCAATTAAGCTTAAATTGGTTGTAATTTAATACAGTTTATAAGTGTAGAAAACATCGTTCGCAAGGAATGCAAAGTTATGGCCCTGAAGAGCAAATAGTGAAAAAAGTCCGAGTTTGTCTCGATTTTCTCAGTTTCCACAGGTTTTTGAAGTTGCAAATTTGAATTCACACTACCCTAACGGACCCATACAACATACCAAAAATTTAGAACTTCAGCACACTTTGCGAATTTAATGTCCTATTCCCAACGGCCTAATTGTTCATAGTGACAAAACATTACATTTGACGCAGATTTAAATTCATTCAAATATTTTATAAATGGCATTACAAAAGAAACATCCTTAAACTATAAAAAACTTGGAGACTACCTATAAATCCCTAGCTTTCGAAACTAAATGTTCGCGGTCTTCACTTTAATTAAAACTCGTCTATTTTAGTTGTGAAACTAACACTTGATTAGTTTCACAACTAAAACACTAGACACACACTAGTACACTCCCCAACTCAGTCAGTTTATTCCTATATCATGTAAGTTGGAACTGTAAATTACGTATTATTCCCTTCTTGAACTCCAAATTTTTTCACCGACTTCAAAAAAGGAGGAGATTCTCAATTCCATTGATGATTTATAATGTCTTTTAAAATCTAATTTTTAAAACCGGTCGCTCGCGAGAGGTTTTAAGGTCAATCGCCAAGGATAACAGATTTGACACTTTGCACCCATTGTAGTTTTACTTATGCATTTTTTTTTTCTTGATAAATATTTGGTGGGTTAAACGGTCAAAATGTCGATCTCTTTGTCATACATTTTTGCTAGGTCGATCTCCTTAAGAAAAAGTATGGACACCCCTGCTATAGTACCACTGCTATTAGTTTAGGCCTCCGGGGGGTTATTCACGATTCGGAAACCAACTTTCCGAATCGAATCGGAAAGTCTGTAAATGCATTGCGCTTTCCCATCGGAAAGTGAATCGAATGCCAGTCGAATGTATTTGTAAATAACAGTTTTCGAATCTATCGGAGGATACGGATTTGAATCGAATGCTTTCAAGTAAATTCCCGACAATCGTGAATAACCCTACTGCCCCCCTACTCAAATGGCCACTTTTCTATTCGTTCGCTAACTTAAAGCTTAAAAATAAGCAATTAGACGATCAAGTTACACGTCGCAAGTTTATGTGTAGCGGCATCTACCGTACCCGCCGCACATACCACACATGGTTGCAACAGATTCATCACCATGTGACTAGATGGCGCTAGTGTCGTATAAACACAAGAGATCAGTATGGATATCAACTTGTAGTATGGAAAATATATGGAGCAACCTACATCTCGCTGACGAAGTTTTCTCAGCGAAGCAGCATAATATATACAACTGCCAACCATCATCGGTTGGACCGCGGTCCCCGGGCTAATAGCACCCAGCCCGGAGGAAGATCTTCCACTTTGGCCTTCCTATCAGTGGCTAACCCTTCCATACCATACCATACTTCATTTCCTACATATGTAAATTACAGACATTGTTGTTATTGTATGGAAATAACAAGCCTACGACACGTAATTTTAGATTTTATGGCTTATTTTTAATTTTTAAGTTAGCGAACGAATAGAAAAGTGGCTATTTGAGTAGCCCCCCTGAGCCTATAGCCAATGTTACATTTACAAATTTTCGCTATCGCTTCGATCAGAAAATGTATGGATTTGACGTTTTAAAATTCGATTGTTAACGAAACTTTATGTCAATCCCATACATGTTTCGAAAGCGAAGCGATAACGAAGATTTGAAAATGTTACTTTGGCTAGGGGGGCTGGTCTCGGGCTTATTGCATCCTAATTTCAGCGGACAAAGCTCGGTAAAACAACAGTAATAATTCTTATCAGTATAATTGTAGTGGATCTTATCAGTATTACAGTGGATTTTGCTTTCCTCATAGGTACCTCGAGTTTGACCTAGAATAAACCCAGATTTATCAGCACGTGCGCAGCGATCAGCGATTAAGGGCAAACTTTGTAATCAAATAATACTTAGTTTAAATAGGTACCACGTGCTTCAGATTTGCAGTGGACTTGCCAATATTTACTGAAAATCCTTTGTTTTTAATTTAAAATACCTATTCTTACATAATTTGTGGCTCTATCACATCAATAGGTACCTATGCCATGCTTTTGTTTCTATCAAGAATACCCTAGGGTCATCTAGATGTCCGGTCAGAGTCTCAAAACCAGCACACCGAAAACTACGAGCTTATTTTCTACAAAGTATTCTCTTCTTCATTCCTTACTATTGTACGTTAATTTAGGAAAGAATAGTAATATTTTGTACCGTACTCTGACAGTATATAATATAAGTTTTTTGTACTATTCTAAGTTTGTACGTATGTACATATACCCAGATAAAAATATTCATTCGGGGATTCGAATTTCATCATCACCAAGTTTCGAATCGCTTTTTAGGGTTCCGTAGCCTAAATGGCAAAAAACGGAACCCATATAGATTCGTCATGTCTGTCTGTCTGTCCGTATGTCACAGCCACTTTATTCCGAAAGTATTAGGATTACACAGTTGAAACTTGGTAGGTAGATGTATTCTGTTAACAGCTTAACGAATTTAACACAAAAATAAAAAAAATAAAAGATTAAGGGGGGGGGGGCTCCCCATACATGGAACTGAAACTGAAAAAAAATTTTTGTTCAAACCAATACGTGCGGGGTATCATTGAGGTTTCTAAGACGAACTTAATTCAAAGTCAACCGTTTGAAAGATAAACACTGCCAAAGTGGTAAAATGTGTCCCCCTCCCCCCTCTAACTTTTGAAATAAGAGACTGAAAAATCTAAAAAAAAAATATGCTGTAGATCTTAATAAACACTTTCACAACGAAAATTGGTTTGAACGAGATATAATAATTAGTTTTTGAGATATAGCACATTTTCCAAAACCGCATATATAACTTTGTCATTCATACCAACACTGTGAAAAACAAAGTAATTTTTGCAGACGAAAAACAATAGTAGTATTAAATATCGTATGGTATAAGGCAGAGGTGCCCAAACGGTCGATCGCGAGAGGTTTTAAGGTCGATCGCCAAGGATAACAGACTTGACACTTTGCACCCAATGTAGTTATACTTATGCAATTTTTTTTCTTAATAAATATTTGGTGGGTTAAACAGTCAAAATGTCGATCTCTTTGTTATAAATTTTTGCTAGGTCGATCTCCTTTTGCGTGCTGTTTCACGTTATCTAGGAGTATTCTTGATCAAAGCTACATTTCGACTACCAACGAGTCTGCCTGTTCGTATAGTTATAAGTACAACCTTACTGACGTGAAATGGTTTTCAGTTACTTTAATTACCGACTTTACTTGGAAAGTACGAGCATGCAAGTGTGCCTGATGCCTATGCGATATTACGATATTGCATTAAAGAAATTGCATTCAATTCCATTTACTATACCTCAAAATAAGCGGATAATGCTAATAAATATGGTAAAGAGGTGTGAATTAAGTAAATTGTTGATAGCAAACATTTATTGACGTATCGCTAAAAACTCCGTACATATAAATAATTTGCCATTCCTTTATCACTAGGGCGTAATTAACGTTAATTAACCTTTTTATCTCAATTAATTGCTTTTCGCGCAATTCTCAGCATTTGTGAGAACAATTCTATTGTCGACAAAGTAGGTACCTAATTGCCCCACTTGTGAAGAAAAACAATGGTTTTCTTCATTATTTTCATAAAACGTGAGGAGAATGGGGCTTGTAAAGAATTTCAGCGACGGAAAACAAGAAGCCAACAAATTAATTAAAATTACCTACATATTACTCACATAATAAACGAGGTTATTATGTCACATCATTAGGTCTTTTTGGATTTTTTATTAAATAAGTCTTTACTCACTCGACCGTTTTGGGTATTCTTATGTATCAAAATTACTAACACATTTTGTAGTTCTATATCTATTAAAAATATATGACATTCCAACCCTCATTTCAGCAGTTGAATCGAAATACCATTAGAGCTTTGCTTGATTTTTTTGATAAATAAAATCTTTCTATTCTTACCTATATCAGAAAAATTAAAGCGTGCAGTCAGCCCGTGACCACGGCCGATGCAACTCGGTCGAAACGCCGGGAAAAGGTAGGTGTCCAACACCTATGTTTAGTTAAAAACGCGTTTAAAACCTGTGTTCCTAATCCAATAAAATTAAAGTGAAAAATCAATACGTTACAAAAGCAAGTGAATACGCATTTAAAAGATGCGTGGAAACTCAACGCTTAGATAAATTCAATTATAGATCGGCCTTCAGGCGCGTTCTACGGCCTCAGGCCTCTAATCGCATTATCGCCTGGCCCGGGGCTTCTAATGCCATTGCAGAAATTAGATTCCACTTTTTCATTCCCGAAACAACGTAACGTTTGAAATAAATTTATTTGTTCGTGGAGTTACAGTTGAGCTGTCTATCATCGCTATATCTACTTACTAAACACCAATGACTAAAACTTCCATAGATTTTAACCATAGACTTAGAAAATTTTTCGCTATGCTCAAGTAGACGGACAAAGGTGCGAGTGAGAAACCGATTCTTACGGCTTATGCGATGTGCGAGAAAGAGTAAAAAAAAACTGTCAGCTGAACCTGGTTTGACTTCATTTATCATCGATGATGATGATTTATGATTTTAACATAAACTTAATATTCACTGAAATAGACGAACAGAGTTCGCTTGGCTGCGAAACCAAAAGTGAGATGAGCCAGTGTTTGTAAATATGTAAACGTGTGCGTGAATTTAGAGATGCACTGAAGTCCATTTTAGGTTGTCGATAACCATAATGTATTATTGCTCTAATAAATAAAACACAAACAAGATTTTGAAAAATTTTATTTAAATAATTTCTTAAGGTCTCCTTTGAGGCTCCCTGCTTATTCATTTATGACATTTATCCAGTTTAATTTAATCACTGGATTTACATAAAACCTGGAAATAATTGTTAAATTAGTACTTAAGTTGGTTTAATTTACCATTTGAAAACTGTCGGTTACAAGCAGCTTTAAATAAAACTGTCAGTGTTCACAAAGACAAACAAAGTTATATTGGAAATCATCGACATGAGTATCGATATCGATAATTTTTGATCAATATCTACGCTTTATTTTCTCAAGTTCACGGACATAATATCTTTTTATCTAACACATAATGTTTAGAAATCAGCCTTTATTTAGGAAATAGGCGTTTAATAGCATCATATTAGTATATAACTTAGTGTGTTTGGGAATATATTCAACTAAAATATGAATTATGAAAATGGTAATAGTACAATCATATTTACCTGTGAAATGAGTGTTTATTTGAGTTATTGTCGTAAGTAACATTTCAATCCAGTACAGAACACGACACCATTATTGATTAATATAGCTTTGAGAGCCAAACCGACCCGATCGCGATCAAAATTACAAAATAATCTTGTTGACGCTTATCACCAAGGTGATAAACGATGATAAATGAAGTCAAACCAGGTATAGCTGTCAGTTTTTTTTACTCTTTCTCGCACATCGCATAAGCCGTAAGAATCGGTTTCTCACTCGCACCTTTGTTCGTCTACTTGAGCATAGCGAAAAATTTTCTAAGTCTATGGATTTTAACTAGCTATCATTGTCATTCGCTATATTTGCTACTTGCAAAAAGTCTGCAATCGGCCCACTAATGGGGAGGCGAAGGCAAAGTGAATTACAGATGGCGCTTAGTCTTTGGAACAATTGTCAGTTTGAGCTTATATTGTCTTGACTGTGTATTACGTGATTTTACTTTCTTAGATTGTATTTTTTTCGGTTTTGCGGACAAACAATGTATTCTATGCTAACTTTAGCTCATATAAAAGAAGAATTACGGAAAAGAAAAGCCAAAACAACAGGCAAGAAAGTTTATAGCAACTTACAAAAAATTGCTAACAAGCATTACATTTCTTTAAATTTCGTGTAAGATTTACAAGTAATCTTTTTATTTCAGATTAGAAGCATATGATTTAAATTTTAACAAAGCAACTGAGTGTGAATTTCCATGTTTATAGTTGCCTGATGATGCCTTCTGTGCAATAGTAATTTCAGGTTTCTGTACTGGAATTTCTGTACCATCCAAAATTACACGAACCGTTTTATCATATTTATTTTATTATTTTAAGTTTCTTGAATGACTCTGGCATATAAAATTCTATTAATTCTCTGTTTGGCCCCAATATTGGGCTTATTCCATATTTGAAATACCTATCAAATTCATCCAAGTTATAAATATGTTAGAAACTGCTGAGGTTGAAATATTAAAGAACAAAGCTGTTATAATTCAAATGTTGTTTTATTTTGGCGAAGCTTCATCAAATTCATGAAACATTCCTTTTGATTTATAATGTTTCTCAGGCTCAGCAAAGGAGAAAATCGAGGAAAAAGCATTTTTTTTTTTATATTTTTTTGCCCACTATTTTTTTTGTTACTGGGAAATCGATGAACTCCAATATTTTACAAGTTACATGCATAACAATGCGGCATTTTCTCAGTATAAAATTAAAAAGTGCAATACTCCAAGAGATTCCCATATGTTTTGACAGTTTCTTTGAGGCGGCTCGGTACCAACGACAAGACGCCACCTATCGGGATAAAATTGCGCTTTTCCTCCCCATTATCTATCGCAATCGCTTTCATTTGACAGAACATTAATATTATTCTTCTTTTTGGCACAAATAAAAACTTACCAAAGAAATGCAGCAATGTGTCACATCCACCTGTCAAATGAAAGCGATTGCGATAGATTTTAAAATTATTTTAGCCAATTAGTTTCCTGTAACCTCTTTTCTCCGGAGGAGCTCGGTAGCGCAGTGGTTTAGTGCCTGGCCCAGCGATTGCAAAGGTTAAACAACTTTCGCAAGGGTCGGTTATGGGATCGGTGACCAAAAATGTATTATCTCGAGCTCCTCCGTGCTTCGGAAGACACGTTAAGCCGTTGCATGGTCCCGGCTGCATTTGCAGTCGTTAACATCCACCATTCCGTATTGGACCCGCGTTGTGGATTATGGCCCGTCCTCCTTATCCACCCATAAGGAAGGCCTGTGCCCCACCAGTGGGGACTTTAAAAATGGCTGATGGACAACCTACTTTTGCCCCATAGCACATATAGGTACATGTAGAGGTTTTGGGCAAACAATTCTTATTCTGTCACATTCTATTTACACAACTGCATGTTTCTCTCAATCGTGATAAATAAACTCAAAAGTTAATTTCCTTGAACATTTCGTTTCGTAATGATAATGCCTAAGACAAAATTTCAAGTAGCAACAACTGTCCGTCATTAGTAAAGATTAATGGATAGGTACTAAGGAGCGGACACGAACAAGTAATTAAACAACTTCGTGATATTACAAACACAGTAATAACATCTGACTCGTCGAGTTAATAGTGAGAAACTGGAAATGTCCCAAAGGGAAATGAATACTTAACCTTGAGCTACAAATTAGGATCTAGAATGGTTGTTATTTAATTACCTGTACTATCAGCGAACTAAAATCTATGGAAGTGTAATTGCAAACAAAAAGTGGTACTACGGGGCCGAAAAAGTACAACCCGCTCAGCTTTTAGTCGGGCCAGCAAAGCACATGGTGACTGACGTTAGTGTTCTTTTCAATAAATTGCAGTTTGTTTTGTAGAGAAAAGATAGAAAGAGAGTTTATTTGAAATGACGTCCTTTATATAGTCAAATGGTGTTTAAAAGATGCAAAGAAGGCAGTAAAAAGATGCAGAAAAAAAGCTTTTTTAAAAAAAGCACAACCTTCTTCAAAAATCTTAAAAAACAGCTCTATAAAAAGCAAGAAATAATGTTCAAATCGATTAATTAAAACACGTCTATTGAAGTCGGGTGGAGCTGGAAGTAATTTAAGATTTTTGAAGGAGGTTGTGCTTTTTT
This sequence comes from Agriphila tristella, assembly GCA_928269145.1. NCBI lineage: Eukaryota > Metazoa > Arthropoda > Insecta > Lepidoptera > Crambidae > Agriphila > Agriphila tristella. The sequence continues at coordinate 11,921,138 of OV743444.1, forward strand.
TTAAAAGCTTTTTTATTTGAAACTTTTTTGTGGTAGGTATTTAAGTGATGATTTTATAAAATAAAACGTTATAATGTTTCACATTTTTCAATGGTATACCCCGAGTAACTCAATTTCCACAAGAGTTCCGTTGGGCCTTCGCAGTTCAACCCTAGTCCAGCACGTCCATGACAATAAATAGGTACTTAACTTGTTTTTGATTGTCATAAACCTACCAATATTTCAATCACTGTACAGTTCCTATTTAATTTTGAGGAGTTCCCTTGTGTATCTTCAAAATCCAAAGTCCAATACCAATGAAATTAATATGGTATCATCCTTAAGGTGTCTTCTTTCAAACAAAAAAAGAATCATCTAAATCGGTTCATAAACAAAAAAGTAATGGTTGAAAATCCGCCTGAATTCATAGAAAATGGTAACGAAAACGACAGTTTTTTCAAGATTACTTGAAAACTACTGAACCGATTTCAAAATTTTGAAACCAACTTGAAAACAAATGTCATATTATAACGTTTGAATCATTTCAATCGGTTCAGCCGTCTTCGAGTAATCGGTGTACATACATATGAAAAAAAAAATATACGCGACGAATAGATAACCTCCTCCTTTTCAAATTTTTGAAGTCGGTTAAAAACGTATCTTATTTTTTCGTTTAAGTACAGTCAGTGGCACGAATCATGAAAATTTTTCGACGGAGTGGGGATAAGTTCGCGCATCTGCTCTAGTGAGCGACCAATAGCGCGCGCCCCTCTCCCGCCGCCCGCACCCCTCACCGCTACGCATACCCAAAATACGCGTTCCGCGCAATCCCCACCCGATTTCATGTTTCGTGCCACTGACTGTATAGATAGATGAGCAACCAGTGTTCGTTCAGACGCTTTGTGCTGCATAATTAAATGCCAGCATTTTTGGCTCTATTTGTACTTTTCGTGTGGTGTCATTTTTTGAGCAGAATGCTTATTCCATAGATTTTAGTTTTCTGTGAACTATAATTAAATTGGAAAACATTTTTTCTTAATCAATAAAAATAAATTTATATGTTATGCTAAATAGCATTGCATATTTCTAATTTACATCTCGATTCCACCTAAAAAATTAAAGCTTCACATTTTTTTAAAACACCAGCAATCAGTACTTTTCCAAAAGAATTCAGAGAACGTATGTGTTTGTATTGAGCTAGGCGTTTGAATGATTTTTAATAAAAATGAAAAGATACCGATGAAAACTCGAGAAAAACCTTATCTTGAGAAAAGTGCTAAGTTCGGTATTAGACACAGCCTGACCTCATTCAAAGTTGTCCCGTTCGCAAGCAATCGGCAAAGTTTTGCGCTGACACAGAGCATCAGTGGTCGGCAACATGTGCCGGAAAACGCTAAAACTTTTCTGACGACGCGTCACATTCCACTGAGAAAAAAGAAAATGCAATGCTTTCTTAATAATCATTGTCACATGACTCGGGTAAATAATTTGCTATTACTGAATGAATAAATTGTTTATTTCTCTTCGAATATGAAGTTTAAAGTATGGTCCCACAAAACTAGGTACTTTGTCTGTGGGTACAGTCTTACAGTTAAACAACAGCTGAACTAATAATAATTATCGCAAAGGGCCTCTTTCACAATGTCCGATTTAGTTCCATTTTTAAATTAAAATATAAGATATTTTTTTGCCCACTATTTTTTTTGTTACTGGGAAATCGATGAACTCCAATATTTTACAAGTTACATGCATAACAATGCGGCATTTTCTCAGTATAAAATTAAAAAGTGCAATACTCCAAGAGATTCCCATATGTTTTGACAGTTTCTTTGAGGCGGCTCGGTACCAACGACAAGACGCCACCTATCGGGATAAAATTGCGCTTTTCCTCCCCATTATCTATCGCAATCGCTTTCATTTGACAGAACATTAATATTATTCTTCTTTTTGGCACAAATAAAAACTTACCAAAGAAATGCAGCAATGTGTCACATCCACCTGTCAAATGAAAGCGATTGCGATAGATTTTAAAATTATTTTAGCCAATTAGTTTCCTGTAACCTCTTTTCTCCGGAGGAGCTCGGTAGCGCAGTGGTTTAGTGCCTGGCCCAGCGATTGCAAAGGTTAAACAACTTTCGCAAGGGTCGGTTATGGGATCGGTGACCAAAAATGTATTATCTCGAGCTCCTCCGTGCTTCGGAAGACACGTTAAGCCGTTGCATGGTCCCGGCTGCATTTGCAGTCGTTAACATCCACCATTCCGTATTGGACCCGCGTTGTGGATTATGGCCCGTCCTCCTTATCCACCCATAAGGAAGGCCTCTGCCCCACCAGTGGGGACTTTAAAAATGGCTGATGGACAACCTACTTTTGCCCCATAGCACATATAGGTACATGTAGAGGTTTTGGGCAAACAATGGACAACCTTTCAAAAATATAATATGTCGTTTTCACTTTGTATAATGAAAGTAGATACAAAATTAGGGGACACGTATTTTTTATTTAAACTTTTAACTGTTTTTTTGTATATTAAATCACTGTTTGAAATCTTACTCATTCTAAAAGAGCGTAAGTACATTGTCAGGAAGTTGAAATGTGTAGCTTTTGCCTAAAAAAATCAATTCTGATCTTATCTGTGACAATATGACACCATGATTTCGATAGTGATGTGGCATGGGATTTCTGTAAGTGATGTCGATATATTATGTTGTCTATACAACATTTTGATTTTGAGAAAGTCGACGTTTAAATGTCGTCAGCTTATATAAATATTTTCAGCTTTTTTTATATTTGCAGCTAGATAGCACTTCTAATTTTGAATTTTTTTCCAAATGCGGGATAAATTAATTTTTTAAGGCCAGTTTTTTTTAAATATATCAAATATTTCGAAAAACTGGTCCGATTAAAAATTCTATATAATTTTCGAGAATCGGTTGAGAAATGCGACCTGTAGAGGAGAACAAACAGCGCCGGAAATTCCACATTTTTTCACATTTGCGCTTCCTTTGCTAGTCATTTTACAAACAATATTTTAATTAAACACGAGCTGCTAGATGTGCGCTTTATATTCAGTAAAAAATCAGAGAGAATAACATGAAAATAATATTTCTCAAGTAACAATTCATCAACAAACAAAACGTGACAGTGACAAACACCCACTGTTTTTTTTATTATTTAACTATATGGAGGTCGTAAGTATTATTTCGTTGATTACACATCTTTTTACTTTTTAGAACTATCCAATATAAAATGTAAAAAATCGACAAAACTAATTTAAACTAAGTATTTATTTGTTTCTTAATTAATCACGAAAAAAAGGCTGAACTCATTTTGGATAAAAAGCACACACATAGTTTATAACCTAGCGGAAACTAGTCAAGGAAATAAAAAGAATACGTTAAAAATATCTGTGTTTATTATTTTAAGGCGTTCACTTTTTTTACTCTTTCTAGTTGTCGCTGCAAACTATAAATAGGTAATTGCTTCATGTCGATAGCTCGCAGACTCTCCTGACGTGTTACGTTTTGTGTTTTGTTGGATAACGGTGGCGCCTAAAACAAAGAAATTGAGCTTGTAGTAATACCTACATACAAAACATTCTGTTACAACTGAATTGAGTTTTCAAATGTAAATAACGTGATTATTATTTATTTACATAAAAAAAAGATGTTCCAAGCCATGTGATGGTTTCCTACTTTTTGTTCCCATCAAATATAAAGTAAGAAAGTACAATAAAACAAATATCGATATAGAAATGCACATCACTAGGCGAAATAATATAACCTCTACGACATGTAATAAAAAATCTGATATTTGCAAAATCAGCAAAGAACTGGACACAAACGGCTATTTGCACAAATTATTAGTATATTATAATAGTTTCAAGCTATTTACACTACATAAAAACATCTAAAACAATATAAACTTACCGATGAAATCATAATGTTTATTGATTATTTTCATTTCTTCCTGTGCGAGATTTATAGCCTTTAATCAAACAAGACATAATTTCACAGGTAACGCATAAAGTATCCCAAACAATGCTATGACTTTCTTTTAAGTTTTTTAAAAGAATATTTTATAAATTTCTACATTTTACTAGTCTGATCAGAAATACGCTTGAATGACATTCTGTCACTATGATTTATTATGACAATGGATTTTATTTTTTAATCAATGCACAGATAATATAAATACAAGACAAATAGACTCAACTCAAACTTCCTGACTTTCCCAATTTGGACTAGATTTTAGTTTTTTTTAAATAACGTAAAAAATACTGAACTAAAAATTCTGAAAAGAAACATATGAGCTTAGAACACTAAAATCTCGAAATGGTTTTCTAATTTTAGTACTTTCTCAAAATGAAATGTTGTCCATTCTTATTCTGTCACATTCTATTTACACAACTGCATGTTTCTCTCAATCGTGATAAATAAACTCAAAAGTTAATTTCCTTGAACATTTCGTTTCGTAATGATAATGCCTAAGACAAAATTTCAAGTAGCAACAACTGTCCGTCATTAGTAAAGATTAATGGATAGGTACTAAGGAGCGGACACGAACAAGTAATTAAACAACTTCGTGATATTACAAACACAGTAATAACATCTGACTCGTCGAGTTAATAGTGAGAAACTGGAAATGTCCCAAAGGGAAATGAATACTTAACCTTGAGCTACAAATTAGGATCTAGAATGGTTGTTATTTAATTACCTGTACTATCAGCGAACTAAAATCTATGGAAGTGTAATTGCAAACAAAAAGTGGTACTACGGGGCCGAAAAAGTACAACCCGCTCAGCTTTTAGTCGGGCCAGCAAAGCACATGGTGACTGACGTTAGTGTTCTTTTCAATAAATTGCAGTTTGTTTTGTAGAGAAAAGATAGAAAGAGAGTTTATTTGAAATGACGTCCTTTATATAGTCAAATGGTGTTTAAAAGATGCAAAGAAGGCAGTAAAAAGATGCAGAAAAAAAGCTTTTTTAAAAAAAGCACAACCTTCTTCAAAAATCTTAAAAAACAGCTCTATAAAAAGCAAGAAATAATGTTCAAATCGATTAATTAAAACACGTCTATTGAAGTCGGGTGGAGCTGGAAGTAATTTAAGATTTTTGAAGGAGGTTGTGCTTTTTTTTAAAAGCTTTTTTATTTGAAACTTTTTTGTGGTAGGTATTTAAGTGATGATTTTATAAAATAAAACGTTATAATGTTTCACATTTTTCAATGGTATACCCCGAGTAACTCAATTTCCACAAGAGTTCCGTTGGGCCTTCGCAGTTCAACCCTAGTCCAGCACGTCCATGACAATAAATAGGTACTTAACTTGTTTTTGATTGTCATAAACCTACCAATATTTCAATCACTGTACAGTTCCTATTTAATTTTGAGGAGTTCCCTTGTGTATCTTCAAAATCCAAAGTCCAATACCAATGAAATTAATATGGTATCATCCTTAAGGTGTCTTCTTTCAAACAAAAAAAGAATCATCTAAATCGGTTCATAAACAAAAAAGTAATGGTTGAAAATCCGCCTGAATTCATAGAAAATGGTAACGAAAACGACAGTTTTTTCAAGATTACTTGAAAACTACTGAACCGATTTCAAAATTTTGAAACCAACTTGAAAACAAATGTCATATTATAACGTTTGAATCATTTCAATCGGTTCAGCCGTCTTCGAGTAATCGGTGTACATACATATGAAAAAAAAAATATACGCGACGAATAGATAACCTCCTCCTTTTCAAATTTTTGAAGTCGGTTAAAAACGTATCTTATTTTTTCGTTTAAGTACAGTCAGTGGCACGAATCATGAAAATTTTTCGACGGAGTGGGGATAAGTTCGCGCATCTGCTCTAGTGAGCGACCAATAGCGCGCGCCCCTCTCCCGCCGCCCGCACCCCTCACCGCTACGCATACCCAAAATACGCGTTCCGCGCAATCCCCACCCGATTTCATGTTTCGTGCCACTGACTGTATAGATAGATGAGCAACCAGTGTTCGTTCAGACGCTTTGTGCTGCATAATTAAATGCCAGCATTTTTGGCTCTATTTGTACTTTTCGTGTGGTGTCATTTTTTGAGCAGAATGCTTATTCCATAGATTTTAGTTTTCTGTGAACTATAATTAAATTGGAAAACATTTTTTCTTAATCAATAAAAATAAATTTATATGTTATGCTAAATAGCATTGCATATTTCTAATTTACATCTCGATTCCACCTAAAAAATTAAAGCTTCACATTTTTTTAAAACACCAGCAATCAGTACTTTTCCAAAAGAATTCAGAGAACGTATGTGTTTGTATTGAGCTAGGCGTTTGAATGATTTTTAATAAAAATGAAAAAGATACCGATGAAAACTCGAGAAAAACCTTATCTTGAGAAAAAGTGCTAAGTTCGGTATTAGACACAGCCTGACCTCATTCAAAGTTGTCCCGTTCGCAAGCAATCGGCAAAGTTTTGCGCTGACACAGAGCATCAGTGGTCGGCAACATGTGCCGGAAAACGCTAAAACTTTTCTGACGACGCGTCACATTCCACTGAGAAAAAAGAAAATGCAATGCTTTCTTAATAATCATTGTCACATGACTCGGGTAAATAATTTGCTATTACTGAATGAATAAATTGTTTATTTCTCTTCGAATATGAAGTTTAAAGTATGGTCCCACAAAACTAGGTACTTTGTCTGTGGGTACAGTCTTACAGTTAAACAACAGCTGAACTAATAATAATTATCGCAAAGGGCCTCTTTCACAATGTCCGATTTAGTTCCATTTTTAAATTAAAACAGGAGTTTACTGAGATTTACTAATGTTACTAAGATTTACAAATTTATCGTTAAGCATAAATTATGCTAGAGTGAGCCAAACTAACTCTTTCTTGAATTGGCAGTTAGGCACATAAAGTTTAGTCAAATCAAAACTCTTTGTTTTTATAAGTTACTTAAAAAATATATAATAATAACCATTAAATAGTTATTTGTTATACAAGTGACCAAAATCAAATTGTGCTGCGAGTGGCGACTTTAAATCACGAACTAGCGAAGTAGTCTAGAATTGAATCACGAGCGTAGCGAGTGATTCTAATATAGACTACTGAGCACAGTGAGTGATTTAAAGGCACGAGGCAGAACAACATTTTGGTCTCGTGTAAAACATACAACTTTTCACCTCGACCAGCGAGAAAATTTTCACGTGACTTTCCTGGTAAAAAAGCTTAATTCAGCATTACAAACTTGTTCACTTAACTCTTTTGGAGTTAGGAAACTATCTTCATCGTTGGACGCATTCATTTTTGTAATTTATCACAAAAATAATTCAATCAAACCTATGCTGAAAAATTTTATTCATAGAATCAAGTTAAGTAGATTCCCGTCGTTTTAATTACATAACGTTGTGTTTTTCTCTTATTCATCAATATACCATCTTATTTATTTATTAATAATCATAAAACATATAATTTGTTAATAATCTTCATTAATTTTGCTTATTTTATATTTATTTCATACATGCGATCTCATTTCGTCCATACTCTTTATTTCGAATTATCAACTTTCTTTTTTAACAATCCTTATTTAAAACTCCTTGGTATATCCGTGCATTTTATTTTTTTACTTTTTAATCCGTGTATGACACCATAAAGCACTCTATCTATCCTTTTCTCACATCTCAATTTTACAAGTGTCATCCTTGTCACTTTATTTGTTTTTTCTTTATTCATTTAAAAGTTGGTGTTAGAAATTAAAAAAGCACTTTGTCTCACGCTCGCAGCAAAAATCGATTTTGCTGCGAGTTTTTACGCGCCAAAAGCATCCTTTTCGTGCTGGAGAGGTGAAAACCATTAAACTGCAGTTTTTATTTACAGTATTTAATGCATAATGTATTTGCATAACAACGAAGCTAACGAACGAACCTTCTTGTGCATAATAACTTAATTCAGAAAAGTTCTCGTAGTTATGTTTTCTTTTCCTGTCTTTAAAGCAGACAAATAAAGGATCGCATTGTTCGGCCATGTGACTGGTTGGCTTCACGTGTTCACGTGACCCTCTCTCCGACAGGCTTCGCGTGCGTAGGTATTTAACAGTTAACTAACCCTTTGAACTACTATGTACCTATCTGTAGCGAACAATGTTTTGTTTATAATCCCTGTCAAATGGTAATGCGCTGGAACCTTGTCATATTAACATCCACGTTGACGTGATCCGCAACTTAAAATGTTATTGAAACAAGAAAATTCTAATAGAAAATCGAATATATTAATTACTGAATTATTAATTTCAATGAGATAGGGTCTCGGTATATAAAAAAATTACAATTGTTTTTCGTTTTTGAGGTTAAAATCATGGCCGCTGTAAGGGAAAGGGACTGTAAACTAGGTAATAGCAAAACAAGGCGACTGTTCGGCAGAGATACGAGTATATTTCGAAAGCACACAATTTTCTCTTTTGACAAGAAGTAGTAACAAAGGAAAACAGAAAATAGACAAGATAGAGATAGAAATATAAAAGCTATAGAAACTACTTGAACCTACAATTCACCACAGCCGCCAGGGGATAGTATGACATGTTTTGTGGAGACGTTCCATTTAAAGACATATGACATTTTTTGTCGAAATTTCGATTTTGACGGATTTTAGCGATACAACCTAGAGAAACCTTTGGGTCCACTAAATACATTTCTATGTAATTAGTTAGTAAATAAATAAATAAAAAATAAAATAAATGTAAAGTATAGGTAGTATAAGTAATATGATAATTCACTAGAAAGTAAATACACATAATTAAACACATAATTCACATACTTATTGCACATTTGTGCAATAAGCAACTTAAGAAAACTTGTCTCATAATGTATAGATTCAGTTTCCGAGCAACATTACAACTGCCTCATTTTTTTGCAATGTTTGAGCAACTTCATGGGCAATAGTATCCATCTTGGGAATTCAATTTATTTATTGAACTGATGAAGTGTGTTTTCTCCATCATCTCGATAGCGAATTTACCCGCATTTCCTGAATTGACTCCTTTTATTTCCCTTTTATGGCGGCGCAAGCAATCACGCTTTAAGCCTTTAATTATGGTAACTGGTATGTTAATAAAATCAAACAATTATTAATTAAAAGCTCATTAAATATAGATATCAACATTTACACAAAAAAAGTTAGCTAGCAATAGCAGGTGGCCAAGTCTAAACTTACTTTCGAAGAGGTGCGATTTTTCTGACGTCGAGTGTATTTGTGGTATTACGTAACACAAACACAACAGTTGTGTTAGCAAAACAAAAAGTTATCCATACATGACATTCATGAACTTGAACTTTGGCATCCTATTGAATACTTATTTTTCTTCTTCAACAGTTACGACAAAAGTTAGAAGAAAAGACATAGATCTGAATAGAAATCGATTCATCACACATGTTGGACTACCGACCAAGTACTCAGAACTTAGGCCATTAGTTCAGCCACAAACGGAGAAGCTTCCAGAAACTTGTCACTCACAAGTTGTTGACCGGGAATTTATTCGCTTTAAGTCAAATGATTCGCCCTTTTATGGCAAAGGATCCTTGTTAAAGTTGGTATCAAAAAATCTCAAATCGCTCTCACTCACACTTGAAGAGACTTTATTTTACATACAGGATGAGGTCATGCTAATTTGACGACACTTCATAATATGCACTTACTTAAAGTTACAAAATGAGGATTAATCTTGCATACTATCACAGAATATATATAATAGTACTAAATACTATTTACCTTCTGGTGTGAGGATATAATGCTATACCTTCGTATACTTAATTAAGTATATGATCTCTAAATGAACTATACACCGTTTGTTTTTAAAGTATATCTAAAAATGAAAAAGGGTGTTCAGACCACGTTAATGAACAACTTTTACTATGGGGCCAACCACGAAATCGCGATATCAGCTGTTCCATAGAAAAGTACAACATCGACTCGACTATATTGTATGAAACAGCTGATTTTTTTTTTTCGCGAAATCGTGATTGGCGCCATATTAATTACACCATATTATTAGGGTTCCGTACCTAAAGGGTAAAAATGGGACCCTATTACTAAGACTTCGCTGTCCGTCTGTCTGCCTGTCTGTCTGTCTGCCTGTCTGTCTGTCACCAGGCTGTATCTCATGAACCGTGATAGCTAGACAGTAGAAATTTTCACAGAAGATGTATTTCTGTTGCCGCTGTAACAACAAATACTTAAAACAGAATACAATAAATATTTAAGGGGGGCTTCCATACAACAAACGTGATTTTTGTGCCGTTTTTTGCTCAATATTAATAACGATTGCAGGTAGACAGTTGAAATTTTTACAGATGATGTATTTTTATTGTTGCTATAATAACAAATACTAAAAACAGAATAAAATACATATTTAAGGGGGGCTCCCATACAACAAATGTGAATTTTTGCTGTTTTTTGGTACGGAAACCTTCGTGCGCGACTTCGTGTCCGACTCGCACTTGGCCGGTTTTTTAAAATAACGGTGTATAGGTACGATATTCAATTCAATAATTTAACGCGTTTGGACTAGCTAGACTAACTCCAAATAATTGAAAAAGTTAGGTATGATCTTAGTTCTTCTGGCCCCCTTTATCGCTTTTCGGTGGTCATACTAGTCGGCCAGGGGCTGTACCGGCTAACGAATCGATTATCGAAAAGTCTGCTGGGTTTCAACTTAAAACAGAAAAATCAAAGTAAGGAATTTCGTCTTGTACTTTCTGTTGACGTAATTTGGAAGATAACGATGTTCGTGTGACATCATGAATTGGGGTTCGCCATTTTGGCCCAATTGGGGCTCGATTTATCTGTTTTAATTTGAAACCCAGCAGACTTTTCGATAATCGATTCGTTAGCCGGTACGGCCCCAGGCCCCTAGCTTGACTAGCCACCACCGAAACTAGATACAATATAGCGATTTATAACGTCTAACTGTCAAAAGACCATAGATTTTGACAGTTGAGTGGTGGTTGAGTGTCGAGAAAACGCTATTTATCATACGATATACCTACATCGTGTTTCGGTGTGGTTTTGCTAGGGGGGCTGAGCTTATTAGCATTGATTCTATGCTTTAATAAGCCTTAATAATTTTAATAAATATGAATATCTATGATAGATATTAAAAAGTTTGTTTAAAAAGTTTAATTACTTATTGCAAAAAGTTTATTTAAGTAAGTACTTACATTCTACTTTGTGAATGAAATGTTATACATTTAATTCCAGAAATGGTAGTGTTGACGATAAAAACAGATATTTTTAGTTTACGTAGATGGTAAGTATACCTAATTTTTTCTAATATTTTTCCATTATATTAATCATCTTAATATAAAAATAGCATTGTGAATGCAAAAATCGAAAAGTTTAAAAGTATACCTATTTATTCGTTTAATTAAAGTAATTATATCCGTAAACAACGTTGAAACTTTATCTGAAATGTACTTACTAAAACTAACTACCTATATTAAGTAAATATTGTTAACTAACTGTGTATTAATATTTGGAAGCTGTAATATCCGCAATAATGTTGTGATAAGAGACTCTGATAAACTTTAATCTTTGCAAAAAATATGATTTTAGCCAAATTAGGTACTAAGTATTTATTATATTTTCATTTTTAATGTCACGCTAACATTTACATCTAACATTTACATCTAACATTTATATTTACTTAGTACCTAATTGTAATTGCAATCTTAATCTTGACCTAAAGACAAGTAGTCAAGTCAAGGATTTTTTTTATGTTCAACAATAAAATTAAAATGACTCTATTATGGTAATTTATTGCTCAATATAAACTTCAACATAGGTTCAACTTCAGGTTACTAATTAAGTAACAAATATTAAATTTTCAATTGAAAAAGTACCTACATAGTACATACATACTCATTTATTTATTATTTTCATGTATGAATAAAATTTACCTTAATTTTTGTCAATAGATCTATTATTACATTATTATTTTGTAGGTACCTAACTTTTTGTTGTTAAGTAGTAATATTTAAATCAACGTGGAATTCCGATAGGTACCTACGCTAGGAAAAATAGAAACCTAATAGAATCACTTCGAACTGTCTGACTGTCTGTCCATCAAGAAGACCCTTTTCTTAGGAACACGTAAATAGTAATAAACAAGTTTTAAAAAATATTTACCAAGGTAATAACGCAACCCTTTTTTTTAATAAGATGCAAAGCTATGTGATCGGATAAACACTATCGGCTTACTTATTTTTACATATTGTAAGCAAATATGGAATGCCTTTTGCATTGTAATGTTGCTTTATTGTACCGAATTAAAATCTTGAAGTCAGACACGTCTAAAAATACAATGAAAATATTCTAAACGTTTTGATGATTGATGTAGGTCGATCGATTCGGCGTGCGTTGCAACACCGCACAGACTAGCAACTGTTCAATATCACGAAAATTAATCCAATAACTGCATTAAGAATAAAAATATTGCGTAACGGGACGTATATAAGTATTGTTTGTTGATCATTAAGTAGTCAAACTGGCTAAATTATAGTTTACTACGGTCTACGTTAGAAACATAGTCTCAAAAAGCAATGTACTTTTTTCACAAAGCATTGACTAACTAAATTAAACGGCCTCAAATCTTTTGACACCTTCGCTGAACCGCAAAACCTGTCTTCAGCCCCTAGCATGACCACTGGAACGCGATAATTTTTACACTTTTAACTTTCACTTTTAACTGTCAAAAGACAATGGATTTCCACAGTCGAGTGTCTATAAAAGGCTTTCACGCGATAAGTATTTTGTACTCGTAGTGTATTGTGTTTCGGTAGTCATGCTACAGGGGCTGAATTGTTTAAGTGACTATTAGAAAAAGAAAAAAAAACCTTTATTATTCTTTTCGACAGGACATTGTATGATTGTAATAAGCTTTTCTCCGTGCGGCGTGCGTGCTTTTCATATGCGGTTTGCTCAAGTCAACGTCATGTAACCATTGCTCGTTAAAGGCCCTTACTTTATTCAATCACAATTTTATTCTGATGCTATGTTTTATTTCTTAATAGCGTCGACATTGTACCTGATATGATAGGCAAGAGTCATGTTACAGACAAATGACTCCTCGGCTCACATGTCCGCCGTCTGCGACGGATATTTCCAGCTAAAACGAAGATGATCCATTCACAATACGACCTTTTTTCTTGGCTAATTGGCCCTTGCTGTTAGTAACTGCCACTAGGGAAAATATCGTATTTCTTTCTGTTGATTTATATGCGAAAAATTTCTTCGGATAGATACGCAATATGTAGGTATACTGGATTTTTATACGAGTATCAGTGATTCAAAATAAAGGTGACCATTGATTTCATAAAAAAAGTTAGTTATTATAAGTATTTACGTAACTGAAAGGTTTGATGCCCGGATGCCGAATGGGGCATGGGAGCAAAAAACTACTTTGTTCTGTCAGGCATTACTTAGACAATGTAACAGAGTATTTTTTTCTTTCATTTCTTTAGTTTCTGTTATTTTCATCAAACAAGCAATAAAGCTTCTTGTTCTTCTATAAAATACAAGCGAGATCAGAAGCCTACCCTTGAGGGTATTACTAATATTAATATTAGCGAGATTCTGGATTTAGCGACAATTCCCAGAATTGGGAAGAATTTCCTGGTGAAAACAAAGTAATAGAAAACTACTTAGCTTCTCAAAAAAATGAACAGCCCTTTTTCAGGGTATTTACCTGTCTGAAGTTTGAAAATATCCTTTTCGACACCGCTACCAAAGGCTTTAGAAAAGTTACATACCGACTTAAATAATCCTTGTTGTTTGTCCACAGTAACTCCAAGAATGGCTGGCTTCTAAAGCTGGAAGGACGTGCCGGTGCGGACCTGAAGTAGACCTTGCGCCATGACGAAAAGGTTCGAATTCAACTGGCAAATTTCAATACCGGAGCCTCTACTACAGGTAAAATTGGTACTTTGGTTGTAAAAACAACCAAGAATTTTTTAAGACTTTTAAAAGTTAGCAGCACAGAAACATTCCTAGAATCATGTTAACTTTTTCTTTATCAAAATGTTCTCTGTCAAATATTTTTCAAATCTGATGCAAATCGTCGTAAACTTAGTATTATCCCGCGACACCCTTCATTTTTTTCATATTAGTCTTCATGTTTTCTAGTAGGTATTTTTTATGGGATAATCATTGAGATAATTACTATCAAGGCGTTTTAAATTAACAATTAGTATGATAAATTCGTTGTCAAAATTTTCACAGTTTTAAATGTAAGTATCAATATCATGGTTTAAATGATAAAAAAATAATTCACTTTTGACAGATTTAACTGTAGCAATATACCAGGTTTATACTGCAACAAAAATCCCAGTAGATTTAAGAGCACATTTTGTACACAAATAAATACACCCAGGTGTACGTAATGTGCGTTTAAATATTCATAGCATCCCAAACGTTGGTGCTGAAACTTTCACAGGCTTACAGAATTTACGTTTATTGAAAAAGTACAGTCGAAAGCAAAATGGTCTTTGTAAACGACTGTAACGTCTTTGTAGCTTTAAAAATTAACAGGATATCACCGACTCGGTAGCGTAATTGGTCAGTACATTGAGCCGGAATCCCAAGGGTTCGAGTCCCGTCTGAGGTGCTACGGGTGAGTCAATTTTACTAGTACTTTTTCTAGTATATTTTATCTTAACAAGATAATATGTTAATGCAATGCTTGCTTATACATCATCAAGTAAAAAAAAGTAAGTTAAACGAAATCTTGTGGAAATACGTCAATATTTGACACGTTGAATGCTTTCTGAGAAGAAAACGCCTACGAGATATCTCGTAGCTAGCTGGCATCTGACGGGTTAAACTACGTACACAGATACGAGTAAATTACCATCGTATGACTAAGAAAATCCCAAAGAATGTCAATAAATCGGATACTTTGCATTGTTCGTAAATATTACAAACAATGTGGCATTGATTATACCGCAATTTAGCAATTAGAGCCTTACCAGACTTGCCGTCACGTTAGACGATACTTTCCTCGTGTGAACCAACCTTAAGGGATTACGTAACTCTGTTGCTAACAATTCTCAATTGAAATCGATTGAAACGCAATTACATTGCTGCTCTAGGTAAAGTAGTTGTCACATTGGTTCTTACTAAAGCAGCAATGTAACTGCGATTTCTGTCAGAGTTACATAATCAGGGGGCGGGGAAACATCGTGTCTGATGGAGTTGCGGGAACTGTCGTGGAAACACGTCGTAGATCAAAGCGGATCATTGCTGTTTACTGGCGCCCATTCACTCACTACCGTCGGTGGTGTGCGGTGCTAGTGACAGCGATTTAAAAATTAAAAAAATATGTATTTTTGTAATATTTCAGAAGCTAATAAATTGTTGATGAAGGGTTTCGGTTTGAATAAAAGAACGTGGACTGTATGAAACTGATTGTATTGTAATAAAAAAATATGAGATGAGTTGTTATGTCGCCTGCTCTCGCGCTCTGTGTGGATGACCAAGTGCTGGGCTGCTCAATATCCGGTTTCAGCTAGGGTTGCCAATTCCAGGTTTGGTTGGGTCCTATTCCTATAATGGTGTGTTTTTACCGAATCGCTTTCCCTTTCTTCTTGCGCTTTGATCAGAGGCAATGACTCAGGGCGGATTCAAGGGGAGGCCCAAGGGGCCATGACCCCCCACAAGGCTGATTACCTTTGCGGATTATATTAAACTATAGCGGCCGCCCGTGGTTTCACCCGCGTGGTTCCCGTTCCCGTGGGAATATCAGAATAAAAAGTATTCTATGTTATAATCCAGGCTATCTACTATCTGTGTGCCAAATTTCAACCAAATCCGTTCAGTAGTTTTTGCGTGATTGAGGAACAAACATCCAAACCCACAAACTTTCACATTTATAATACTAGTGGCTCCGTGAGCTGTAGACCTCGCGAAAAAATAAAATAAAATGTCGCCATGAAGTTTTCAAAGCACACAGTAGGTATGTGAGTATTGCAGCTAGATGGTGCTTCTAATTTTGATCATTTTTCAAAATGGGTGAGTATTTTTTTTATAAATTTGGAAAAATCGGCTTGACTGATCAGTTATATATAATTATCGAACCTACTCACAAAATTTCACCAGAATCTGTTGAGAAATGCGACTTGTAGAGGAGATCAAACAGCCGGAAAGCTGGAATGAAATATGGTTTTTTACATTCTTCGTCATTTTCACAAATTTCAAAAAACTGTCTCGACAATTTTTTTTTATATATTTATCGAACCTGCTCACAAAATTTCACCGAGATCGGTTGAGAAATGCGACCTGTAGAGGAGAACAGCCAGCGCTGGAAATACGGACTGAAATTTGATTTTTTTTACATTATCTCCGCCATTTAGAAAAAAATGAAAAACTGGCTTGACATATGAAAGCTATACAATTTTCAAACCTGCTTACAAAATTTTACGAGAATCGGTTGAGAAATGCTACCTGTAGAGGAAAACAGACAGCCCTGGAAAGCCGGACTGAAATACGTATTTTTAACATTTCTCCGTCATTTTGAAAAATTTCCAAAAACTGGCATGACAAAAAAAAACTATATTAGTTTCGAACTAGCTCACAAAATTTCACGAGAATCGGTTGAGAAATGCGACCTGTAGAGGAGAACATCCAGCGTCAGAAAGCCGGACTGAAATACTTTTTTCTTACATATCTCCGCCGTTACGAAAAATTTAGAAAAACTGTCTCAACTTGAAAAAATCTATATGATTTTCGAACCTGCCCACAAAATTTCACGAAATTCGGTTAAGAGATGCGACATGTAGAGGAGAAACAGAGCCGGAAAGCTGAACTGCAATAGGTTTTTTTTACATATCTCCGCCATTTCGAAAAAAAACGAAAAAGTGGCATGACAGAAAAGTTCTATATCATTTTGAAACCTGCTCACAAAATTTCACGAGAATCGCTTGAGAAATGCGACCTGTAGAGGAGAACAGACAGCGCTGGAAAGCCGAAAAACCTGTTTTTTTAAGATATCTCCGCCATTTTGAAAAATAAAAAAAATTCCATATAATTTTCAAACCTGCTCACAAATTTTCACGAGAATCGGTTGAGAAATGCGACCTGTAGAAGAGAACATACAGACATACGAAAGAATTTTTGCTCAAGCTGAAGCAGAGACGCTTCGCTCGCACTTCGTGCTCGCTCGGTCAATTAGTAGGATTTGCGTTGAAAATGTCAATTTTAAAAAGTCAGTGTCTTCATTGTTTTAATTTTTTATGTACCTACATAGTGCCTATAACTTTTTTTTAATCTTATAACGTGGCCCAAAGCCCGAAGGCTCCCTCAAATTAAATCCTGGATCCACCCCTGGACTCCAGCGCCACAGGTAAGGCATGCCCTATACTTCTCAAAAACGTAAAAATTTGTATAACATGCGTTTGACGCAAAACGAATAGAAAGTTGAAGAAGAAAAGGAAAAGGAAAGAGACTGGGTGAAGACACATCCATAGTATAGCACCAACCGCTATTACAAAAAAACCGTGTTACTTACAAAAAAACCCTAATGCTGAATATGGTAGATAGAGACTATCAAACTGCGGGGCTACTCAAACGGCCACTTTTCTATTCGTTCGCTAACTTAAAAATTAAAAATAAGCAATATACACCAAAATTACGTGTCGTAGGCTTGTCAATTCTGTACAATACAACAATGTCTGTGATTTACATAAACTTGCGACGTCTGACTTGATCATTAATTGCTTATTTTTAAGATTTAAGTTAGCGAACGAATAGAAAAGTGGCCATTTGAGTAGCCCCCCTGGACAACTTTCAATATGTGACCAACTCTAAAATCGCGAAAAAAAAAAACAGATGTTTCATACAAAAACTAATAACGAAAATATCAAAATGTATTAAACAGCTGATTTATTTTTCGTGATTTCAGAGTTGGTCCAATAGTAAAAGTTGTTCAGTTTGATGGTCCCTATCTAACATATTTAAGCCCTAAGCACAGAATAGATATAAGTCTACCGTCCCTAAGCTTGTTTTTAACACGTTGTAAGTATATGAATACCGAGGAACCCCGCTCGTGCTTGAAAACACTAAAGTTATACCAGTACTTAGAATAACTACACCTAGAAGCCGTGTCCGCGTATGCAAAGTGAGGCAACTTATACTGAGCCAAAATGGCTCAGTTTTCAGATTTATATCCTTCATACGTTACCTAATCGTAACTAAAGTCCAATAATATATTAATTAATCTCTTTAAGGTAGGAAAATTGAAACTGTTCTGTACTTATTAGGTATGATTATGTAATAATGGACAATAAAAATCAGAAATCGGCGCCATTTTGGCTCTTTTAGTTGCCTCACTTTTGACATCGCGCTTTGTAGGGAATTATTGTTCTAGGTGTAATTATTCTAAGTACCAGTAATAAATCGGTGAGAAAAATGTCTGTCTGCATCATTTAATTGTCTCGTAAGGAATAACAAGACAAAGAAGTCTAATGTAACGACGTCGTAAGGAACTTTACGACTTTAGCACTTGCAACGTGAACCAATTGAAACTGTTTCCTATTTTACCCTTGACATGAAAGACAGGTAAGGGAATACAGTTGTGATTTTAAAAATCCATTAAAATCATCGTGATTTATATTGCAAATATTTTTTCTTTGTTCTGTGATTTATATTTTACGGATTTAAATTGACAGTCAATTTTCTTATTTACCTAAGTTTTGCAATTTATGTCACTCGCATAATATTAAAACACGTCTCAGGTTGGCTGGAAGAGATCTTTTAGCAATAAGTCCTCTTTTGTGTACATTTCTCAAATATTTTTATTGAGTGCAATAAAATGTCATAGTTATAATAATAATAATACTT
Source organism: Agriphila tristella (assembly GCA_928269145.1). Classification (NCBI taxonomy): domain Eukaryota; kingdom Metazoa; phylum Arthropoda; class Insecta; order Lepidoptera; family Crambidae; genus Agriphila; species Agriphila tristella. The sequence continues at coordinate 11,939,989 of OV743444.1, forward strand.
ATACCTTAAAAGTTATGGAAAGGAAATACGTTTACATGATTAACGATAAGTACAAAATAAATGGAAACGTTGTTGTTTACTATAGCAAAACAAGACAAAGAGAAAATAATCCAAAGTGTTATGCGATCAAGCAAAATTTAAGAAAGAAATTGTTGGTGGTTAGAATGATATTATGGAATTTATAATGGAGCGTTTTTCAGAACTCATTTCGGTAGCCATTTATCAAGAGCATCTTACTTAGAGGGTGTGGTTAAGATTACTTTTAGGTCTTTTTGCGAGATATCGAAAGTATCGACACTTACAACAAATAGGTAGTAAGTATATCAATAACAAACAGCTAACTGAATAGAAATGACAAGTTGCTTTATCTGAAAAAAAAAGCATGAAATTTTACAATCACATATTAGTTATTAATTGTTTTTATTGCGCCAACTAGCTGTTGTGTGTTTGTGTTTGTTTTTAATTTAATAACTGTTAAATTAGGCCAATATTAAAAAAACAGGGAAGTTCCTTTAAATGCTTCTAATACTTAATTGAAAAATTTTATTCTTTCCATTGGTTTTAAAACTGAGTTAAACTTAACTTTTTCGCAAATCGCTTTAACTAGCACCACTCCAATGCACCCACTACCTGCTCATTCCACACTGAAATAACTGCAAACTACAAACATTGCTTTGGTGATTTGCGATCTACGAATATGATCGAACAACCAACGCGTGTAGCAAATTGAACGAACGTTTGGCTAACTTTCAAGTAGAGTGTCAGTTATTTATTATTACTGATATTGCGTTTTTTTAAGAAGCGTTTAAGCTTCTTGTTCTTTTTAAAAAAACAATCGATATCAAAAAGCCCAGCCTCAAAATATTTCTGCCCCCTACTCGCGACGGGAATCAACGAGATCGAGTTCACATGAATCGAATAAACGGCAAAAATCTGTTATTTTTGTACACTGAAGACGGTTGCCATGGTTTCCATTGTACTGTTTTGACGTTTACTCGATACCATTTTGATCTGAGATTCTCGTTTGTGTTTTAGTCGCGTAGCCAGAGAAAAATTACCTTCGATAATACTAAAAGTTTTCGTTTTTGCTGAGTGTATAGATTATGTGCATTGTGAGCTATTGTTGAAAAGTTAGAAGTTTTATGTCGGTGCTATATATATGGTATGGTATAGTTTAGGTATTTCGTAATATTTCGTTTAACGTAATATATATAGAATTAAAGTTTGAAATGTTGATTGTTTCATAATAAGAACTATGTTATCTTCATGTTGTAAAATATTTAGAAAGTTATTATGTGTGGAAGTGCGTAAATCAGAAAATCACTCTTTTGTGTTCGAATAAAATTTTAAAATTTCTGAAATCTTATTTTAAGACTTTCAGTGGTTAGATATACCAGTTCAACAAAGTTTAGAAAGTTAAGTGGTGTGCTTCTTTGATATTTTCATTTTTCTTTTATAACATACGGAATAATGAATTAAAAATTGATAAGATCGCTCTTACAATACCTTTTCAATGCACTTATATACTACACAAAAAAATTAGAAACATACATAATGTGGGTTTTGTTTAAATTACGGATAAATTATTGCGCTAAAATACGAATTATACGGGACGCGCGAGCGGGTGCATGCAGGGGCCGCTGACTGCCACGTGGCGCGCGGGCGGGCGCGGAGCCACAAACAATAAGCTACTCTCGTTGCATGGCAATAAAGTACAATTTCAAATTTCACAGCGCTGCGTGCCTGATATTACAAGCACCTACGAAGCGCCACTCTTTTTGTCGCGTAATCGATGAAATTACACAGAATACTTATAAAATAAAATAAAGCTACCTACCTACTAAATAAGCTGATCATAATTGTTTTTCTAAGGTAGTTTGGCGAATCAACTTTTAAGGCACTCCTTTTAGAGCATTTTGAAACATAAAATAAAAACAAAAATAAATTTAATTGAATTTACAAGAATTTATATCATTTATCTAATTTTTAGATTTTAAAGGTGGCCACGAATGGCCACGATTTTTGTTTGACGTTTAGTTTTTGAGATTTTTGAGAATAACAAAAGATCGTCTTAAAAATTTCCCCTCTGTTACCTATTTTGTGTTTTTTTTGTGAATGAAAATGATACTTCTAAGAAAATCAGATACCGTAAACTGCTGCAACTTTGCACGAAATTTAAGTTTTTTTTTAATATCTCTTCAAGTATTTATTATCTGTGTCCATTTTTACATTAGCGCGCGAATTGGAGATGTATGTCATATATCTTAAGGTTCATAACGCCGAAACGGCTGTTAGATTGATCTCCAGAAACCGTCAAAGTCGTAGGCAAAGTTGAGATAAAATATCCCAACTTTGCCTAGAAGATTATAAGCAAAAATACGAGCCGCATTTAAAAACTGGTCTTAATTATAGAGCCATACAAATTGCGTTACCATCGAGATGTGCATGGATTACCATTTACCACATATAAGCATCAATATTTTTTCTGGCAAGCAGGCGAAGTTGGGCACAAGCAGGCAAACTTTGAGCAGTATCAGTAAATATTTCCATAGTAAATTTGTAGTATACTACGGGTTGCCAACTTGCCACAAATAGAAAAACACAAAATTTAAAAGACTTACTATAATTTCAATAAAAATGGGTAAATCCGGACGTAAACCAACTAAATTCACAGGACTAAACTAATTTCATTTGATTTGTTTTAATTTCTTTATTTTGAATTTATTATTTTCTTTTGAATTTATTTTTATATAACTATTAAACCTTTAAACATTTATAATTACTTTTGTAAGATTGTTTTCTATTTTTATAGCTGTATATCTTTTTATTTAATAACTAAACAAAGTAAACGTAGACTGCCCTCCAAACCGCTTTACTGTCGTTGAGTAAGTAGTGACAACCCTAGGGCTAGGCAAACTTGAGTCACTAATGCCCGAGAAGCCTTTTACAACATTGCCTACCGTGGTTCTAGCCGTAAATGATTGACATTAACAAGAAAAATCCTTATAAATAGGAGAAACAGCATATTTGCTTACCCCGTAAATACTAAGAGAGCTGAAATTATCGATTTTTCCAAGGAAAAACTAAAAGTTTGCGACCGTTGACAGCTGACAGACAAAAAAGTAACGGTGTTGCCACTTTGAATAATAATGAAATGGGTTGCCAATAAAACGAAGGTATTTCTCTCATTATCAAAAGTAAAAAATAGATGGCGGTTATGAAGTAATGTTAGTTTTACTAGATTAGGCAAAATTGAAGCTTAGGGGTAATCTTGCAGCAGTTTACGGTACTTACATTTAGTATTTAATACAACAAGAAAGTATCCTATCAAAATAATGTATCTATGTTTATAGTAATAGTTTCTAAGATTTACATGATTTTAACTCCACTGCGTTACTTTGACATAAATGTATGTTAAACTTTAAAATAATTTGATATTAAACAGCCACTTGAAACTTACGTCTATCCCAAGTACCTAGGTACTTGGGATAGACGTAACATTAGACATTTTACTCCATTTAAGAGTACACATTTAGTTCCCAGGTGTACTTGAAGCATTATTACAGTTCACTCGTGATGTATAAGCTGCATTATTCCAATTATTACACCTATACCTGTCTAAGGGACTTATAGGAGTGTAGAGTTATACTTTTATACGATTGTTGGTGTTATAATACTCTAACAACTATCATTTAGTCAGCCGTCTGACTAAGAGCATTATAAGAGGGTAGAAATCGGCAACCGCTGTTTAACGGCCTACTTGTACGATGTTATAGAGCTAGCATTTTAAAAGAACACACGTGGTCATTTATAAAGTTAAAGGCTGTTATGTTTACTTATTTTAGACTGTTATACAGCTAGTAGCTGTAGTAGGACTTGTTTGTGATGAAGAAGAAGTGAAGTGAGTGTTTAAATGGTTCGCATGTGCACTGTAGGCTGTTAAAAGGACTATATGTGTTGTCCATTAACATCAATAGCAGTTTATTTGTCCACAAATACTACTCTTATTTGCTGTAAGCTGAACATGAATGTGAATATTCTATTACACTTTTTTTTGACACCAAATTGTGTGTCTCACACGAAAACAAAAAGTGTTTTTTTGTTAGTTTGTTACACAATTTGTACTTTAGGTATTCATACTTGACTTAGTACCTGGGCTAGGCCAATTAACGGACAAATTTATTATTGCGGATCTCTAAAATTTCAGTAATATTGAAAGATTAAACGATGATACACAATTGACCTGAATTACATCTTAAAACTGTACATAAGTTCACATCAGAATAAATTTATAGACATTGGCTCTGTAGTGGTACAAATGTGGGACTTCATATAGATAACAGCATTCTAACAGAACACATGTGAACCTATATACGCTCACCCGCATTAAATTGGAGTTATAACAGTTCACATAGCCGTATTTCATTTCCACCATTTTGTTCTACATAACCTAAAATATTTACCAAAAATCTCCAAAATTATCATGCAGATTATCGCAAAATAAGCAGATAGAGCGATTGAGTTTTGGTTTCATGTGATAATTAATTACCGTAGTATAATTATAATGCCAATAGAATATCGAAAACTGAAAATAGTAGATTTCCTCTCAGCCAGTTTTATATATTTTAAAATGAATATCGCGTTTTTACAGAGGCGCGTGAATATTTTAGCTGTAAATATGTATACATTTCACGATAAAGTTGCATTCCCATGGCATTAACACATATTAAGTATTCAAAACAGGTACTTCCGTGTTATATTAATTTTTATCCAAATAAGAGTTGTTCCGCCATTAATTATTACGACACAATAAAACCATATTAAATTTGTGGAATAAATAGAAATAATTTAGGACACACGTGAATTTTAGGTAGCACTGGAGTACTTTTGTCGGATTTTATAACTGTGAAGGCTGTCTATAGCCACTTGTTACTCTTTATTACACTCATGTATGTTGTATTAGTTCACACTGCGTCCCATATAGTGCCGTAAGTCAGCCTTAAGTCCGATGTTACTACTTAAACTGCTATTATAATGCTATTATACTGCTAATGTAGAGGCATAGTGAACTTAAGGCTGTCTAATTTGTGCCCAAACTGGTTCTATAAGAGCATTATAACAAGCTATACAGCTTCAGTACATGTGAACGACTAGACATCTTATATAGAACCCCGAATGCTACTTGGGATGTCAGGCAGTACCTTTCTTTTCTTTATACATATTACGTTCACTGTATTGTTTACAAGTATAATTGAATTGTATAAATTATTTATACATAAAAACCTTCGATCAAGTATATCCTAGATAACGCTTACGAACTAAAACAGTATGCAAACATGGCACCTCAATAGCGTCCCACTTACAAACTTGGCGCTTATTTTGTACATGATCACCTCTTATTTTGTACAAACTCACATTTTATATCACTTATTTTGCACAAAATATGCTTATTTTTTACAAAAATACATTTTTTATCACTTACTTTGTGCATAATAAGCACCCAGTTTGTAGTGGGACGTTATTTGAGGTGCCATTTTTGAGACTCTGACCGGACATCTAGGGTATTCTTGATCAAAGATAAAAGTAATCAAAAATTAGGGGACACCAGGGTAACACTAGAGAATATAGTAACTCCAGAGAAAAGAAAATAATTAGATAATACTAGCTTCTGCCCGCGACTTCGTCCGCGTGGACATTCGAAAAAATCCTAAGGGTACCTTTAACCAGGATACGAAGTATTCTATGTCCTAACGTCCTGCCTCGCGAGGCAGTACGCTTGGTGTGGACGTACCTCGCTTGCAAGCAGGGCGTTTGCCACTTGCGCGTGAGGATGCGGCCCGACATCGCACTCGGTCGCTATAGTACGCGCTTACCAGCCAGAGGCCTGCTGCGCGCAAGGCACGTTCACACCAAGCGGGCTACCTAGCAAGGCAGGATATTAAACTTTTTATCCAGGTTAAAGGTTCCCTAAGGATTTTCTCGAATGTCCACGCGAACGAAGTCGCAGGCGGAAGCTAGTAGTATAAAATAATATAATACGTAGAAAGCGGGCTTAGATTTTTTTCAAGTGCATTCAAGTACATTTTTTTTTCTGAGAAATTACAAAAGACAGACCCCAAAACTCGACACTTTATTGTTTACTTTTAAGCCATTGACCATTTTACCGTGCCAGATGTGGGAACACCAGGTCCAGGTAGTCGTCGTTCTAACAGTATAGTTCCCAAAAGATATTGTTAAAAGATCGTAAACTCTTCTTAAAAACTTAAAAGTCGTATATCTTTTGATTGAGTGAACCGATTGCAATGAGATAAAAACTAAATTACTTCGCAAAATACATAGTATATTTCTATGTAAACATCATTACGATTGAGTTAGCACTTTTTAAGTTATTAGCGCACAAACATACAGATAAACAGACAAACAGATAAAAAGGAGACAACCCTAACGGCGTCAGAAGAGATGAGCGCTACGCGATAGAAAGAGAGAAAACTTCTAGGTGAATATAACTGTAGGCGCTGTAGCGGTGTGCGATCTGAATTGCGCCTTATTGAGTCGTAGCAAGAGTCGCTATTTAATTAAATGATGTTGCAGAATGCGGCTTCTGTACTTGTACTATTATGTATTCTGTGACGGAGTGCACGTTTTTTAGGTGAGTGTTAAACTTTTAGTTTTTCCTTGGAAAAATCGAGAATTTCAGCTCTCTTAGTATTTACGGGGTAAGCAAATATGCTGTTTCTCCTATTTATAAGGGTTTTTCTTGTTAATGTCAATCATTTACGGCTAGATCCACGGTAGGCAATGTTGTAAAAGGCTTCTCGGGCATTAGTGACTCAAGTTTGCTTAGCCCTAGGGTTGTCACTACTTACTCAACGACAGTAAAGCGGTTTGGAGGGCAGTCTATGTTTACTTTGTTTAGTTATTAAATAAAAAGATATACAGCTATAAAAATAGAAAACAATCTTACAAAAGTAATTATAAATGTTTAAAGGTTTAATAGTTATATAAAAATAAATTCAAAAGAAAATAATAAATTCAAAATAAAGAAATTAAAACAAATCAAATGAAATTAGTTTAGTCCTGTGAATTTAGTTGGTTTACGTCCGGATTTACCCATTTTTATTGAAATTATAGTAAGTCTTTTAAATTTTGTGTTTTTCTATTTGTGGCAAGTTGGCAACCCGTAGTATACTACAAATTTACTATGTAAATATTTACTGATACTGCTCAAAGTTTGCCTGCTTGTGCCCAACTTCGCCTGCTTGCCAGAAAAAAATATTGATGCTTATATGTGGTAATCCATGCACATCTCGATGGTAACGCAATTTGTATGGCTCTATAATTAAGACCAGTTTTTAAATGCGGCTCGTATTTTTGCTTATAATCTTCTAGGCAAAGTTGGGATATTTTATCACAACTTTGCCTACGACTTTGACGGTTTCTGGAGATCAATCTAACAGCCGTTTCGGCGTTATGAACCTTAAGATATATGGCATACATCTCCAATTCGCGCCTTAATGTAAAAATGGACACAGATAATAAATACTTGAAGAGATATTTAAAAAAAACCTTAAATTTTGTGCAAAGATGCAGCAGTTTACGGTATTGATCAAAGTGTTTAAACCAACTAACTTGTCTTATTTATCTATGTAGCTGCCTACATCTGTGGCTAATTTCATAAAATTACTGTCGTCTTTTAGGGCCTTCTATTTTGTGGCAATTGTATAAATTAGGTAGGTAGGTTAGAGAGTAAGGTAGATTAGAGTCGCACTATCCATACTAATATTATAAATGCCAAAGTCTGTTTGTTTGTTTGTTACGCCTTCGCGTCATGAATACTGAACCGATCATCATGAAATTTTACATACACGTTGCTAGGGGTATAGAAAAGGAGATAGGGTTTTATCCCGAAAAAAGTATGGTTCCCGAGGGATAGCAAAAAAACGCCACGCAGACGAAGTCGCGGGCGGCCACTAGTGGAATCATAATAATATCATTTCGGGATAAGAGATAGGTCAGATAGGAGTCGACACGTCTTGTAAGGCAGCCATTACATGGTCATGCAAGCGTCAGTCAAATTCCATCAGTCATGAATTACGTTTGACTGATCAGTCAGATGGAAAGAACAAATCACATCATGCAACCATCAGTCACTACATTACACGGTAGGTTAATCGTCAGTCACAGCCCGTGACTGTGGTTAAACTGACAGCAAAACCTACCGTGTAATGGCTGCCTAAGTAGCCGAGCGTACAACTTGTAAGTAAGGCTGGCCCCAGACCTACCGGTTTCATTTCTTTGCTTACTGTTCTACCTTGCTTGAAAGACCGCTGGCCAATCAGGGTAATTTTCAATCTATCGCATTTTGGGACTAGACCAAATTGGCAAGATAGCCATTAGCTTGGTGTTATCAAATATCATCGCCTGGATTGCGAAGTAGGAAGCTTTTAGGAGATATGCGACCCTGAACATGGACTCCGATCGTTAAAAATAAATCGATTTCCTTATTTATACAAGATGTTTGGTAAAGCCTTATAAAGCTGAATATGGTAAATAGGAACCATAAAACTGAACAACTTTTACTATGGGACCAAATCTGAAATTGCGGAAAAAAATGTGCTGTTTCATACATTTTGATAATTTCGTTATTAATTTTTGTATGAAACAGCAGTTTTTTTTAAACTAAAACTTCGCATTGCAACATTTGCAACCCAGACGACGACATTTGATAACACCAAACTAATGGCTATCTTGCCAATGTGGTCTGGTCAAAATATGCGATAGATTGAAAATGAGCCTCTTGGCCGGCGGTCCATGGTAGAAGTGGTAGAACAGCAAAGCAAAGAAATGAAACCGGTAGGTCTGGGGCCAGCCTAAGTAGGTAGCTGTAGGTAGTGTAGGTACCTTCATACACTTCGCGCGCGAGCATAAAGGTGGCGACTGACCTGTAACATTTCATCATAACGTAACGTTACGTTAGGACGGAATGTTACAGATTAGTCGCTACCTTAATAATCATTTATTCTTATTTATGGCGCGAGTGGGCCTGGGGCCCTATTTTTTTTTGAATCACTCGACTGGCGCCGAGCGCTTTTTTCTATTGATTTTCGTTCGACATTTGACTCAAATGTATGGGATGTCGAACGAAAATCAGTAGAAACGAGCGCTCGATACCAGTCGAGCGATTCAAAAATAGGGCTCCTGAGGGCCTAGCCAAAGTAACATTGGCAAATCTTCGTTATCGCTTCGCTTTCGAGACATGTATGGGACATAAGGTTTCGTTAACTATCGAATTTTAAAACGTCAAATCCATACATTTTTCGAAGCGAAGCGATAGCGAAAATTTGCAAATGCTACTTTGGCTAGGGGGTCTGGACTGGCGGCCGGCCGCCGCGCGCCGCCAGCGGCACCGGACCGGCGCGGGCGGCCTGTAGCGACAATACTACATATTTTATTCGTAATTAAACAAAAGCCACTGTATGTATTTTTCTAATTTTTTGTGTAGTATATAAGTGCATTGAAAAGGTATTGTAAGAGCGATCTTATCAATTTTTAATTCATTATTCCGTATGTTATAAAGGAAAAATGAAAATATCAAAGAAGCACACCACTTAACTTTCTAAACTTTGTTGAACTGGTATATCTAACCACTGAAAGTCTTAAAATAAGATTTCAGAAATTTTAAAATTTTATTCGAACACAAAAGAGTGATTTTCTGATTTACGCACTTCCACACATAATAACTTTCTAAATATTTTACAACATGAAGATAACATAGTTCTTATTATGAAACAATCAACATTTCAAACTTTAATTCTATATATATTACGTTAAACGAAATATTACGTAATACCTAAACTATACCTAAAGCACCGGCATAAAACTTCTAACTTTTCAACAATAGCTCACAATGCACATAATCTATACACTCAGCAAAAACTAAAACTTTTAGTATTATCAAAACTTCTTTATGAAATTTAATGTCCCACGACCGGACTATTTCGGGAGTAAAGTCTGTCTAAAAAGTCGGTTTACATGAGAAATTATTAAATTATTTATAAAAACTTATACTGGTAACCCTGTTGGTTCTGTCAAAATTCTAATTGTAATCATATTTTTTTATTTAGATGGGTATTGGTGGGGCAGTTGGGGATTTAGGTGGGTAATAAAATTATTTTTGAAATTACCCATGTAAACCGACTTTTTAGACAGACTCTAACCCTACCGCCAATTTCCAAAATAGGAAAGTGTTTTCGCGAGATGAAATAATTGTGTTCCTAAAACATTGTATTGGTTTTGCGATCTACGCTTCTTGTAGTGAATGAAAATGTTTGGCTCGCTTTCAAGCGGAGCTGTGGGACGTTCACCCCGACAATAACATTATGAATGAACATTTGTCAGTGTCACCGATCAAGACCATGGCCAAGTTATTTGTGTCTGTTAAAGAGTCTTTAAAGAAAACAAAATAGGTACCATCAATCAATGTTTATGACATTGGAAATTAAACTATCGATATGTATCGCGATATTACATAATACGAAAAAATCACGATACCGTTAATAATATCGGAAAGCTTAGAATAATAACACCAGAAGCCGTGTCCAAGTGTCCAAAGTGGGGAAATTAATACCAAGCCAAAATAAAATAAAATAAATATTTGACAACATCACATACATTGCTCCAATCCCAAAGTAAGTAGCTATAGCACTTGTGTTATGGAAATCAGAAACAACGGTGGTATGACAAACACCCAGACCTGAGACAATATTGAAAAGTTCATTTGATGAACTTTTCAATATTTGAAAAATGGCTTAGTTTTCAGATTTATATCCTTCATACGTTACCTAATCGTAACTGAAATCCAATAATATAGTAACTCATCTCCTAGATGTAGGAAAATTGAAACTGTTATGTACTTATTCGGTATGATTGGGTAATAATGGAGAATAAAAATCTGAAAACGGAGCCATTTTGGCTGTTTTAGTTGGCTCACTTTTGACAGTGCGCTTTGTAGAGAACTATCGTTCTAGGTGTAATTATTCTAAGATGATACCACGTTTGACAGTGTAATGTAAATTCTGCCTTACGCTGTTTTATGTAAGTTAAACGAAATTAATATTTTTATAAATTCTGATTCACCCGTCTGAATGCTACGAAAATACCTGATGTGGTGAGTTCAATGACCCATTTACTTTGGTTTAGGGAACCTACCGCCACAGCATAATATATAACTTCCGCCCCATTCGGCAAATTAGAGAACGTTGGGGAGCACTTTACATTTCTCATGTTACCTATATCTAGGTATATAGCCCCAAAAGATTACGATTCAGAGTTGTTATTGTTGTTTGTTATTGTTGTTGTTATTGCACTAATCCTTTGAATATGTGTACGCTACTAAAGACACTATAAGCGAAGAATGTTTATGTATTTCTAGTCCTTATTTGGTCACCCTAGTGCAAGCACCAGACAAATCATTTAGTTCTAAACTCAAGACAGTTAAAAAGTTTAATTTTTATTTTTTACACACGAATGAATCTATTCGATTTTCTCTTGAATCTTTAGTGAATCAAAACCTAGTTTTTGTACGTTGCTATAAAGTTGCTCGATAGCTCAACTGTTTTTATAGATTCATTATAAAAAGTTTGATATCAGTTAAACATTTTTTGCTCCATTGCCATATGACTTGATTAATGCTCTATTGTTCTTTTCTCACTTCAAGATCAACAGTTTGATGTGTTCATCAATCTCTTTCTTACCGTTAAAAGATATTTCAGTACCGCCTAAAACACCTTACACTGATAGGCAATCTGGCTCCGAGCCAACAAGCGTTATGTCAAGATATCGATGGAAGTCCCAGTTACAGGTTACAGATGATTCAATATAATAACATGCGGCTATAAGCCATTAGTTCAATGACCTTAGGAAGAAGTATAAATAAAATTATTTAGTCACTTCGTATGAACTGTGTTCGCTGATTTGCTGACAGCTGATACTAATATTTACTGTGTATTCTAGAGAAAAATGTATGAATCATAAATGTGGCGTCGCAGTCCTTCATAGCATTCCATTTAGTGATAAATTAGGGCAGTAAAATAGAATTCGTTTATTACGTCAATAACAACAAATTGAATAGCTATTTTTATCCCTTTTTTAAATATGTTCTGAACTTAGAATAATAATCACGGGACTCTCTTGAATTTCCCTATTGAAAAATCTGAGGGCCTAGTGCGAGTTGATATTTTCACATTTCACTTTTGAAAACTATCGGATATGCTGCTCATAGTCAACGAGTAAAAGAGAAAAAAATATAGTTTTCGATAGCGAAAAGTGAAAACTTCAACTCGCACTAGGCTCTCAGATTAAAGATCTAATTTTTTTTTCATTTATTTAATGACAACAAACAGTCATGTACATCAACATAAATATGTTTAAACTATATATTGAACATATAGACCTAGAGTGCCTATTATTACTTTATGAAAAATTATGTATAGGTATGTGACAAATCTTATCAAAAACGATAGTGATTATACAACGAAAAACTTAATTCAATTAGCAAAAAAAACAAAGCAAAAATACAGCGCTAATTAACATAATTATTATGTTTAATTTAGTTTTGTAGTAAGTGCATGTTATAACTCGTTTTACAATCAATGGAAAGGCATTAAATTATGGTTCAATATAACAAAATGGAACAGAACTTAAATCAAATTACTATTTATACTTCCTGTAAGTCATTCAAGTATTAATAATGCCGAAAACAGATCATGTTTAATTCGGAACAGAGCCGAGTATCCATTACAGCCGATCGGTAAAAGTTTTATTTGGCCAGAACGTCTTTAAGGCTCACTCCAACAGAGTAGGCAACAAACAATCTTTCCGCCCATTAATTCCGCCCTGCTTACGTTTTCCGCAATTCGTTACCGTCGAAAGTCCCATTCGATTCATTTATTTACACTTTGGCTGAGATCATTTTGGCGGTAACATTAGGAACAAAGGATCTTTTAATCTAAATATCATGGTTTTTGGTAGACGTATATGTAGAACACCTTAATATCATATTATATAGTTAAAATGAAGAATAACTTACTCATCAACACCCAGCCCAAACCTTTGAACCTAGAAATCTGAAATTTTGCACAAAAGTTTATTTTGTAAATGTCACGGCTAATACCCGAAGTACGGCTACACCTTAGCCGGCTGAAACTAGGTGTAGCCGGTAGCTGTTGGTTAAACTTAGGTGTAACCGATCTGCTTTACTCCTGTAGCTGTAGGTCCCAAATATAGGTTCTTAACAGAACAGAAATAACTTTCTTAATACCCCATAAACTCCCCCTTAGTCAAGTTATTCAGTGCCCTTAAGCTAGAGTTTCCTAGGATAGCGGTGCCGTCATATTACGGCTGTAATATAGCGGCGTTGAATGTTGTCTATGTAAACAATATGGCGACACCGTAACGTCAGAAACCGCGCCGCATTGTTTACATAGACAACGTTCTACGCCGCTAAATTACGTCCGTAATATGACGGCACCGTCATCCTAAGAAAACCCTAGTTTTAGCGAAGCACAAAGAAGGCTAGACCTAGTTTTAACCGGTTACTAGTATTAGCAATGAGCAATTCTGTTACACCTAGGTTTAACCAGCAGTTACCGGCTACACGCATTTATTTTGATGTCGGCGGTCGACGGTAGACACGATTCAACCGCCAAATGGATAAAATGGGGATGGAATAATAAAACGGGAACGGGAACTAGAACGGCTACGGGAACGGGAACGAAGAATCAAATGGCTGAACGAATTTGAATTGGCACACAGATAGATAGAGATTAAAACATAGGATACTTTTTATTCCCAACAAAAAGGTTCCCTAGGGGGTTTCTGAATGTCAACGCGGATGAAGTCGCAGTCAAAAACTAGTTATGGGTTTAATCAACGGTATAAGTAATATTTTTACGACGGCAATAACAACAGTAGTAATTAAATACAAATACTCCTCAGACAATGTTGTTTACTCTAGCCGGCAATTTCATCATACACTGCCTACTGCGACGCATTGTAGTGAAAATTGCACAGTTGTTATCATATTGCCGAATAGCAATAAATAGTTCTTTTATTAAGTATATTTTAACAAAAAAAAATTAAAACTAAATTATTAGGCTTTTTTGAAGTAATAAGAAATACTTAGTTTTGAAAAACCTTAATTTACCTAAATTTACGTATTTATTTTTCGACCTTCAGCTTGATGATTTACAGATAATAATATTATTTACAGTTGTATTTTTTGTAAATTCACTTCAGCGATTGTCATAATGTATTCATTTGGGATTTGACCGGCTGTAATAAACTTTGATGTGTACCGACATTATTAATTCAATGCGACCCAACCCAACCCAACTTTCTGCTGGATTAGGTGAATGTGTTTCGAAAAGTTTTGCAACCTTTAAAACAGGGCCTTAAAAGTCAAAGCAGGTTATAGCCGCAAAGGAGATGTCCCAGCGTTGCCCCAGTTTCATTTTATTTAATTACTTTCATAATAAAAAAATGCTAATGACATTTTATTTAGGTACTTATAGTATCAGTCAAGAATTGTTTTATATTTAGAAAAACTATTACAAACACATTAAGTTGTTTTCTGAAGTATTTAGTGTAAAAAATGTAGGTAAATAGTACTCTAATGATAAAAAATTGAGATTTAAAAGCGTTTTAACTTAAAAATCCCACTTTTTAATGCAGAAAATAATTATCAATCTGATTCTAGAGTAAAATACCTACTCTGACATACTACTTTGATTAAGACGCGATAGACTTTCATTTTTTGCGAATGGTGGGGCAAATGACATAGGCGCGATGGGACATGTCCTTTAGGGCATCTTTTTATGAATACTTACGGCAGCAAATAAACAATTTGTTGTGGGTGGTAAAACTAAAACCGCGTTTCCATTATGCACGTACCTACTTGAACGCAAGTATGAACGTCGAAATGCGTGGTCGTGGTATAAGGAATGGGGAAAATCTGAAAAAAAAACAAATTGGCTGAATATTTTTGATAGGTAGAAATAAGCTCCCTTGTAAGTCTCCCTTATAAAAAGCTTAAGAACTTTTGTTTGCATGAAAAAAAAAACACTTCGAACACGTAGAAGAAGAAAGTATATGGATTAAATGCAAAAAAATATTTTTTCTTGTTTATTAGATTTTTCTTATTGTTACAGGGTGCTGTGTTTGACAGATGGACCGAAGAAAAGGACAACACCGAGTTTGAGCAGAACTGTCTCTTCAAGGTAGACGAGTACGGGTTTTTCATCTACTGGAAGAGTGAGGGTCGGGTAAGTTGATAAACAGTGCTTTCTTTTTTTCATTACACTAACATCCATACTTATGTGCTATAGACATAAATGAAACACTTTGGCTGTGTACGAAACCGTAGGTTCGTAACCAGTTGCTAATGTGGAAAAATGATCTAATAACGACACCCATATCAAATTTGGGCTTTTTACCCCATTTACCCCCCTCAGGGGTTGAGTTTCAGAAAACCACGAAATATATTACGGCCGTAATATGACGACACTGCTATACTAGGAAACCCTACCTATAGCTTTACGCTACGAATCGTGTTACGAGACTACGGGTTACTATAGCGAATGCGAAGTGTTACTACAATTTTGTTGTCAACATATATCTTTACGGGAAATTTTGTTTAGTGTATAAAATTAATCTCACATATTTTACTTCTTGCAATTTGGTGTACACTCAGTTATTCTGACGAAGTACAGTTAAATACAACCCTTTCATATCACGTGGAGTAATGTCAATATTAATATAGCAACTATCTTATCTCTTATAGAGAATATAATAATAATCTTTTGTAATTATCTGGTAACGATATATTCAAGTTTGTAAATATCGTTACTTATGGCTGTTACAGCTGATAAGTTTCTTGCGCCCGTTCTTCTTGTCAGCTAAAAAAGTCTGGGGGCCTATTACGAAAATAACGTACGCAACTGCGTAACTCAGTCACTTGGTCACGATAGTCGTCCGCAGTTAGTCGGTTGTAGTTATCACAAATATTTTCAATGTAGCTATCGTAGTCCATAGACTATTGAACGAATAATGACCGATCCACTAGAGAGAAATTGGCAAATTTACGCAATCACTTTGCAATATCGCATACGCAAGTGCTTTGTAATGGGAATCAATCGGAACGAAGCACGGACGCAGCTGCGTGTATCGCATTAAACTTTTCGTAATAGACCCCCTGGAACGGGTGGTAGAAAAATATAGACGATTCAAAAGTACTTAATAATTAAGTTTATTTGAATAAAGTTTATTTGACTTTGACTTTGAATAGATTATGGGAAACGTGCACAAGATCGACAATTGCTTTATCTACTACAAATATTTGTATATTGGACCTCCTGGCTCCACATTTTATCTCATTTCGCTAACATTCGCTAGAACTGATGCCGAAGAACGTTTATGTGACCGAGTGGTTTTCTCGTTCTAGTGAACGATGCTTCCGAGTGTCAGAAAGAGATAATGCTAGTATTCCTGTGATGTGATGAGTATGGTTAATCTGCGATATGTACATCGCTTGTTGTTAGGAATTTAGTTGTATTAAGTATCAGTATCAGGAGCTTTACGCAAAAAATATGAACCTTGCATATACACTGAACATAAAATCTAAATAATTTAGGTAAAACAAATGAGAAAAGGAGGAAATAAAAGCAATGCATATGTCATTATTTGGTTATTTCCCAACGGCTCTCTGTGCTCATATGGTAATGCATGTTAAAACAGGTAGGTACCGCCACTCGAAATACCTGAATACAGATGTGCACGGGTAGATATGCGAATTAACCATCGGGGATTTAGGAAGATATACTTCATACGTATATTTCTTACCGTTTACGTTCTTGTTTGTTAACACTAGTTTTAGATTATGAAATGTCAGACAGACACAAACAAACAAAATACCGTATTAGTTTAAGCGGTCACGGGATTTTTGGTAACGATCAAGGAAAAGGTTAGATTCATTTTCATGGGTTGTAGAGTGGTCCCCTAATGTGAATGATGTCGATCTGCCTGCTCTGAGTGGTTGCAACTTTGAGTTATAGCGCTTACAAGAGGCATCATTGTTACGAAAAAAAACGATCAGATAAATGGTCAGTTTTAGTACCTATTCAAAGTATGGCGTCTTCGTAGCTGAAATGATGCGGTCTGCCGGCTCTCAGTGGTTGCATTTCAGAGCTATAACGCGCGCAAGTTGCTAGCTTGCAACTTGCGCGTTGCAGTTGCTTTTGCCGATGTCTTACTGTTAGTCCAAATTAAATTAACAGAAGAATAAACATAATGGTAATTATAAAAACATAATCTAAAACTAGTGTTTTAGAGTATGAAATAACTAGTGTTTTAGATTATGATTATCTAAAACTGGCGTTTTGATTATGATTATCTAAAACTAGTGTTTTAGATTATGAAAAATATTAACTATTAACTTTAGTTACTAAATCAAATTTCAATTTGTAGCTTTATATTTGGCTGGCTACTACAGTGTATGTTTGTAGGTTTTTCTTACATTTCGGAATCATTTTCAGAAAAAGGCCATGCAACAAATTACTACTGATACAGCTTACTAGCATTATTTTAAAATGTACGTTCATTTTAATGCACACTTTAGTATATACGGCTACATTATGTTGATTCTTATCAAAGTATATAATCTACTCATGAACATAGTCGGGAAGGCTCGCAAAAGTACAATAGAATTTCTTCAAGCATTTCCCTATGAAAGGGATTCAATTTGTATGGGACCCTTTTGTAACGTCCTTATCACAAAAATATACAATAAAATCCTGAGATCTAAGCATTTCGTAACAATGGCAGCGATTTCAATACTTACCTTCTTATTATTTAAAAAATGGCAATACCATTTCCAAAAATCTAATCGTTTCTTTCAATAAAAAAATAAATTCATTCGTTAACTGGGAAAATCTTTATATTTTGCTTCTGAATCTTCTGATGACCTGTCATAATTTTAGCAATACTAAACGAACCACCAGAAATGTGAAAGACTAATTTTTAACAGTACTTATTTAATATTTATTTCATAAAATAGTTATTTCCAAGTAAGATTCAACGTACGAGCAACTGACGTAAATGTTGA
The DNA here is from genome assembly GCA_928269145.1 of Agriphila tristella. Classification (NCBI taxonomy): domain Eukaryota; kingdom Metazoa; phylum Arthropoda; class Insecta; order Lepidoptera; family Crambidae; genus Agriphila; species Agriphila tristella. Next base: position 11,958,146 of record OV743444.1, read on the forward strand.
TTGTTGGGAGATAGGTATACTCAAAATCCTTACTAATATTATAAATGCGAAAGTCCGTTTGTTTGTTTATTACGCCTTCACGTCTTAACAACTGAACCGATCGTCATGAAATTTTGCATACTTGTTTTCAGGGGTACAGAGAAGGACATAGGGTACCTTCTATCCCGAAAAAGAGTGTTGTTCCCGAAGGATAGCAAAAAACTTTCCACGCAGACGAAGTCGCGGGCGGCCGCTAGTATAATTACCTATTTCCCTTTTGAAAACCATGACAATTTGCATACTTACAAAGTTTGGATTGAATTGAAAAAGGTCTTGTCAGTATTCTGAAATAAGTATTGAAAAAAGTATACACAAAAAATAATAAGAGTAATCCAAATAAGTAAAATCTTATTGAAGCCTTTATGAGTCGTACAAAAGTTATTTTTTTCGAAAACCTATTACATATAAAGAAAACCCAGGTTTTCAGTTGCATTTTAGAAGTCGATGGGTTTCAGAGCCATAATTCTCCCTTGGATTTAATATTCAACTTTTTATGAGTTCGTAACCATGCAGATAAAATGTTACATTATACTTTGCACCAATCCGGGAAGTTGGGAACATAAAAAGAATGATTACCAGCATTATTCCTTTTTATCCTTGGTCATTAAGTAAGAACGTAATTGAGTAGGTATTTAAAGTTTTACGTTCATTTATGGGAATTGATGAGTGTAAATGGAAGCTCGATTCAGACAAAAAGAATGCTGAAATCATACTTTAAGAAATTATATTTTAAAGTGTAGGTAGGATTTTTTTAAATGTATTTTCATAATTTTTTACGTATAGTATACATAAAACGATTAATTATCTGTGAGAAATGAGTGAAAACATATTTCATTGGTTTTCAAATAGAGAGATTAGTTTTATAATTATTGATTCAGACCCTTTCACTAAAGGACCCATACATGTAATTTAATAATTAATTATGTAATGGTTGTAGAATCGAACATTCAAACCTTGCATTTAAATGCTACCAATTGTTAATAAGGGCGAATATTTTGTCCGAGGTAATGTGCCTAAATTTAATATCCCCCACAGCTTAAAAGTTTTAACGTTAAAGGCAACTTCGCAAATAAATTGGACTTCAGCGCTGAAATATTTTATGAAAGACGTGAATTACGATAGCAGGAGAGCATAATATTTTCTTTAATTCTCCTTTCTGCAACCTGTATTTTCAGCGTTGACGAGGCATATATTTTGACACATTTTCGTAAGGCTTAACCAAAATATCTAACAGAATAGTACGTTAGTAAACTGCACAGTGGGATCCGGGATATGTTAAGTATTAGTACATTATGAGACAAGTTAGCTTAGGTTGTTCATTGCACACAAGGCTGTGGGTTGCGTAACTCAGCAAAGTGTGCAATAAACAAGAGCTCACGAGTTTCATACGACGTTTTTTAACACACTTGCGAGGAAAAAACAAAGTAATTTACCACACAGCAATAAATACGACAAAAACAAAATATGATAATTATGATGGGAAAAGGCGCGTAGGCTTTTTTTTGTTTTTTTCACACGCCCAATGCAAGAATATTTTGCGAACAACAGGGTTAGTGAGCATACAGCCTAACTCAGAATATAATTTTAAGTGATAAAATGCAAATATTTTAATATTTTATAACAAAATATTATGAATTTTGATTAATTTGATAATAATAAATATTTGTTTGACTTAATTAAGGACTTACACGTTTATTATTTTAAAAAATTATATTATGAATTTTCAGCGGCATAAAACCTCTTTGTTGTTACTAAAAAATAACTGTATTACCAACCCGGTTAAATTGGGAATACTCTGTTTACTCGCATATAACTTGCAGTATAAGGTACCTATTTAACTTTGTAGGGATAATTCTATAACCAACTAGTGTTTCATATATTATTGCACGCGTTTGTTATAGTTCGGTTTATGGCCCTAAAAGCGATGTATTAGGGCTCACTTTACGAGCAAGTGTGTTGTGTGAAAACTATATAATAGTGGCGTGAACGGAAGTCGGAAGACGGTGTCGTTTGACAAACGAGGAATTTATTGCAGTTCACATTCACATACGCATCCGTCTCCTAGAATATGACTCTGTCTATTATCTTTTCATCCCTGAAGCAACTTTGTTGAATTTTTGTATGATAAAGCGGCCCTTTTGTCGCCAAAATGCCGAGGGAACTGAATTATGAATGAAACTTAGTAGCTCATCTGCCAACATGTGGGTAAGTAAAATAAACATTTGGAATTTTCGGAAAACATTATACATGCCTACAGCCTAGGCTAGTTAAAGTATAGGTATAGCTACTTGGAATAGCAACTTCAATATTGTTTATTTACCTATAACTATAACGATGAGAAAAACAGATATTATGCTAGTTCATTTAAAAAACAATAAAATTTTGGTATTAATTTTTGAAGACTTTCACTTATTTAATCTTAAGGCTAAACATTCACAGGTACCGGATATGTTCCAGTCATCAGACTTACCAGATAAATTCACGCACATTCTATTCCATTTTTAAATTAAGCCAGAAGATAAAATTGCTATCAGGATCATGTTTAACAGGCGGCAAGACCAAAATAATCAAAACCCACTTTTTATCAGGTTATGCAATAAATTTTGATTCATCGTTAAATGTAGAATTTGCCACCATATATTATACAAATAAACCATAAGTGCGCAGCGCACAGCCTAAACAAAAACAATGCTGATGCTAGTTTCTTACAATATTTCACGACGTCCTTTAAAAAGGTTTTCATTTCTATTAATAGGTTAAGCTAATATCCCGGATCCTACGTAAGTAATTATTTCTTCGTAAACGAGCATTTTCTTAGGCATACTTACTTATCCCTAATTACCTGGAGTCATGGAAAATAATCACTTTTTGGCTTTAATACGTAACTATACTTAATTATAACTAATATGTTTTATTGGTACTATCCCCGTCCATTGGTAATGCGCTGGAACCTTGTCAAATTAACATACACATCAACGTCATCCGCAACTAAAAATGACAAAAAACAGTTAAATTCTAATAGGTAATATAATATTATAATAACTGAATTCTTATTTTCAATAAGAAAGGGTCTAGGTATATGAAAAAATTACAATTGTTTTTCGTTTTTGAGGTTAAAATCATGGCCGCCAGGCGCATTACCAATTGACGCGGATAGTAAACAACGTTTGAAAAAAACTATTTCATTATACATATTTTAATACCACAGTATTTTTGTTGATTTATGAGGAATATATTTTTTTTACAATAGAACACAGAAAAAGTAGGTACCTGGCTATTAAAATAATAAACTAAATGAACGGCTGAAAAAACTCAGATTATAAAATATATTTGGAGCAAGTTACTTCAAGAAATTTTAACAAAAGAAATCAACAGAAACTATCGTAGTGTTTGATATATTTTACACATTTACAACAAACGACAATGTATTAAGCATGCAAACTAGTTACTAGTTGGTCGTAAATAAGTTATTATGTAGCATATCTTACTTCTTCTTCTTATCGAATGAGGATTAGTGGCCACCTCTGGTGTTAGAGTTTATCAAGCCGCCTGTAAGGCCTCTAACTTGGCTTAACGACTGTTATCAGAATGACAACAGCCGGGACAGACAGTTTAACGTGCCCTCCGAAGCACGGAAGCGCTCAGTTGTAATGCCACTTTAACGGTCACCCATCCGACACCTGACCGGAGTGAGCGTTGCTTAACAAACGTGATCGAGTACGATCAGTCTGTCAAGTTCCGCCATGAGCGCTTCTTACAATTACGCTTATCTTATTCTTATTATTATTATTATCTTACAATTACGCTGGAACATAATTATGTCTGTCTTTTTCTTTACATTTAAGGAGTAAGGAAAGTAACCTCACTTCTGCACTTTTCCTATGTATTTCGTTGTTTTTTCATCATTATCATTATAGCAATTTATCTTTCTGAAACAGTACGTTAAAGTGTATTTTAATGTAGAATTCAATACGTTTCCGCTATTATTTACGCCAAAAATATGAACCTACGCAAGCTCTTTTGGTGATTTTCTGATTTTTATACCTAGAGTAACTGAAACGAGCTTAGTTAACAATAATGTAACGCCGCCGACGCAATATGGCGAGGCGTATTTTGCGGATCCTCACAACCGCAACTGCAAAAACATTACTTATGTACATTTTAAAGGTGGGTTAAGGTGACCCCTAAGTGGTATTCCAAAAAGTAAAATTGGCAGCCAAAAAGCTGACGTTTGAAGTTAAGATCTCATTAATTTGGGATCAGGGTCTAAAACACGCATTTAATTACTTATTCTCCCTACAGCCATATTATAAAAAAAACAACCACCAAGTCATTATTATACTATGACCAATTGACCAAGGCTTTGGCACAGCTTTGGGTAAACGTTATAACTACAATATACCTCCTACACTCGTTTACTACGCGTTTAAATTGCCTTAACTTTTTCACTTTTTGAAACACTTTTAATTACTTAAGTCAAAGAACATAGAAGTCTTTGACCTAAGTCTTTTTTGTTTTGGTTTTCTTTAAGTAATTATTTATTCCAATAAGCTACTGAGCATTAGAGGCTGATTTATTTTATAGGTTTAATATTTTAAGGCCAGCCTCATGTCCAATCATCTGGATTATCGCAAATCGCATTTCATTGCAACAGCGTTGCCTCGAATACGGGCCAAGGATTGCGAACAATGCTTGTGATTTTAACTACTTATAAAGGACTTTTAACTTATTTAAACATATTTTTATATTATTTTGTGTAACACGTTATTTACGAAGAAAAGTGTATATAAATCAAAATTTTGTATTTTTTCGTTACCTTTATTAAATTGAAAAACAACCGACTATCGCGGTTCGTTGACGTTTCGTTTATAGTAGGTGCATTGCGATAGATCGTTGCGAACTCATACTTGCAATCCGATCCGGGAAATGACAGATCGCACCGTTTAAAGGGCTCTTAACAAACATGCTAATCTATACCTGTAGCCTTCATAAGTCCTTGGCAGATAATCTGGTGCAAGTTTACCTTTAGCGACCTTTGCCCTCGTTAAGAGTGGCCCTCTCCGACTCCCGTAGGAGTGTAAGTGGACCATTAGCTAACGAGCAAAGGGCCTACTTCGAAAACCGAACCCCGATAATCGGACTTGGTTCCAGTACGTGACTTAATTAACTTGGGAATGCGGTCCAAAATGTGTCCCACAATGTATAACAGATTGTACTCAAACCTGACTAATTTCAAGCACCAATGTTCACAGTAAGTAATCTAGATTTAGGTGTTTTAGACTGTTACTTGTTACGAGTTATTGTGAAGAAGAATTGAACAACGAACATCGTCCAATTATCGCGATACATTTTTTCGTAGAGCCTTTTTGTTTCGATGTATTTCTTACGATAAACTATTACGACATTGACAAAAGTTTGAGTAGATAAGTGCGTTAAGTACTATATCAAAATTAAATGACCATCAACTCCAGAAAACTTGAATCCAACTACAATTCCAATCCAATGCAAGTCTCAATACAAGTTCAATAGCAATGTTAGAATAATCGTACTGGTTGAGTTCGAGAGTGTTTTCACTGCCCTTTAATGGATTGAACGGTTTAAATCCCAATCTCAATTCTGTACCCAATGACCGCACCATATTCGCCAAATTTGACGCAACGCAAGAGTACGAATCGTTACGATTCCAATAAATGTAACGAGACCGATTTTAATAGTACTTAATTAAGTAAGTATGGAAAAATTAATAGAATTGTGGAATTTCACAGAATTTAGCATTTGTAATGTGCTTCTAGTCTTATACAAGGTATTTGGTAAAAGCCTTATAAAGCCGAATATGGTAGATAGGGACCATCAAACTGAACAACTTTCACTATGGGACCAACACTGAAATCGCGAAAAAAATCTGCTGTTTCATACAAAAATTAATAACAAAAATTTCAAAATGTATGAAACTGCTGATTTTTTTTCGCGATTTCAGAGTTGGTCCCATAGTAAAAGTTGTTCGGTTTGATAGTCCCTATCTACCATATTCGGCTTTATAAGGCTTTTACCAAACACCTTGTATATAGATAAGTCCTCGATAGATAAATCCGTTGTTCGCTTGTCGTTCGCGACCTTTACCCTCGAGAGGTCCACCACCTCCGACGTAGGATTGTTGGAAGACCTTCAGCTATTTCTGTGAGAAATGATTATTATCTGACAATTTTGAAAAAACTGTTTTAATGCTTGCCCTTCTTCTAAGGACAAAACATACCGCTGTAAATATTTTTGTGCCCTAGTGATTGTACTTAGTTGAATTTAGTAGATGGAAACGTCTTTAGCTATAATCAGTAATTAGTTTTTCTTTTCCTTTCCTGGTATTGTTTAAATATTACATTTATGATAATGTTGACTGAGATAAAGTCCAAGAATTTTAGATACCGCTCTAAATATTTTTTTATCCCTTCTATTCGAAAAATGATGCTTTGTTCCTATATAAGTGGGACCAAAATAGCTCTTTTCTGGTAAGAACTTTTTAGTGGGAGGAAATAGTAGATTGTATTACAAGGGAGCAAAATAATATTTTTATGGCGAGGGCGCCACAAGACAAGAACACAGACTTAATTCGCGCGCTTATGTTTTTTTTTAGTCTCCGCGCCGTCTATACAGCCAGTCAATACATACCAGCCGGCGGCGCCGGCGGCGCGTTCGAATTCTTTGAGAGATACATGTACTAAATTCAAATCTCTTTTCCTCCCACTAAAAAGTTTTTACCAGAAAAGAGCTATTTTGGTCCCACTTATATAGGAACAAATCATCATTTTTCGAATAGAAGGGATGAAAAGAGATTTTAATTTAGAACGTGTATCTTTCAAAGAATTCGAACGCCGCCGCCGCCGGCTGGTATGTATTGACTGGATGTATAGACGGCGCGGCGAAACTGAAAAAAAAACATAAGCGTAATCTTGTAATTAGTACATACTTACGTACTTAGTACAATAACTTTTGAAAATTGCGCTAGTGTATCAAACGTAACTATAAATTTGTAATTATTTTTACTTTTCACGTGTCTTTTTTAAATAAAGAACATTTTCATTAATTACATAAACACAGTCTCCTATTTATTTTCTCATAGAAAGGGGATGAAAAGTAGAGTATATGACTCGGGCGCAAAATATTTTTGGCAAGGGCGACATACTTTGAATCCCTCGCTACGTTCAGGATTCTACTGAAGAATCCCTCACTTCGCTCTGGATTCAAAAAAGCGCTCTCGCCGAAAAAATATTATTTTGCTCCCTCGTAATACAATCTACTATTGTGCCCTAGTGATTGTAATTGAATTTAGTAGCTGGAAAGGCCTAAAGCTAAAATCAAGTTTTTCTTTTCCTTTTCTGGTATTATTGAAATATTACGTTTTCTGTAGACAATATGGAGGATGATGACTGAGATAAGTGTAATAATTTTTTATACAATAACACTTATACACTTACAATAATTGACTTGGCATATAAGAGAAAATTCGATTTATAGAAGCGAAGAAAAAAATATTGACTCGTTAGAACATAAAGCTTCGATGTTCAAATTATACCTGCCAGATTTTTTCAAACTTATTTGCATTTTCCGATTAATTATACTATTTGTATTTTTTACCAACACATTTATCCAACAAAGCCAACGCATTTAAACAATTTTGTTACATTATTAAAACTAATGTTTCTAACAAGAGAGGCGACAACTTTTATTACGGTAATCTCACCTCAATGGTTCCCATTTGGAGAACTCGCTCCGTACATTAATCGCTAAATATTACAATTACTCCTCACAAAGAGTTACAGCTTTGTTTTAATGAACACTTATGATACATAACACTACGTCAGGCCCAAATGGGCTCATATTATTCTCGCCTTAAATACATAATGAACTAGGCTTCTACAGTGTGTCTCTCATTCTCACTTAAGGGTTCATGATAGGAAAACAAGGTTTGCGCGGGCCATATTTTTATATAGAAAACGTAAAGTTGTAGCCACAAAAAAAAATCATACGACAAGCTAAAGAGAGTACCTAGTAGCTACTTCACAGATGATTGTAAAAATCAGAATATCATCAAAAGCGCTTGTCGCGGGTCATATTTTTGGCGTAAATAATAGCGGAAACGTATTTAATTCAACATCAAAATAAACTTTAACGTAGGTACTCTGAAGTTGGGATCCCTTGTTTTCGCATAATGGTTTTATACCTAATTTGATTTGGCATAACGGATTTGGCATAAATTTTTTTGTCATAATAATACTTTGGCATAATTGTTTTTTGGCATACTATTTACATAGGCATAATAATAATTTAGACTAATTTGTTTTCGCATAATGTTATTAGGCATATTGTCTATTCGCCTAATATTATTTAGACATAAAAATCAAAAACAATAAGAATAAACGTTTTTACGTACTTATTTAGTTTCTTGCAAAAGGGGTATGTATTAAAAACCGAAATATCGACGTAAACACCTATTTTCAAAATACCGAAAATCCTAAATATCGATATCCGATAGACCGTAACTTAAAAGATCAATTACTAAAAGACCAATAGTTCATTTAATAATTGACCCGAAAGTCTGTTAAGGTCTATTAGGTGCGACGACGAGCGAGCGTAGCGAGCGAGGAGGAGGTTAAGTTTCATTGCAACCTACAACGCACGAGCTGAGCGAGCAAAGCGAGCGTGCCGCGGCAGCGGCCGGCGAAGTGCCAAAACCAACCTGCTGGCATGTAACCCCCAATTAACATTCAGTTTTTTAAGCTTCGGGATTTAGTATTTTGGTTTAAATGTCCTTTCGTGATTTTAAACGTACGGCCAAACAACCGTTCGACCATTTGATTTTCGGTGTTTCGTCCATGGGTCTTGTAAAATTCGGTCTTTTCAACTTCGACGTTGTAAATACATACCCCTAGCCATGCATGTGACAAACAATATTTATATTTATTTTAGTGTAAATTTTTTGCAATAGTTTTTAGATGTGCAAGTTTCGAAGTGTATTTTTTTTGGTTATAAAAATATGCGTTAATAACATTATGCGTGTTTAAATTTATGCTAAAGAATATTATGCTTAAACATGATTATGCTTAAATTAGTTATGCCTAAATAAATTATGCATAAAGCTGTTATGATTAAGTAATATTATGCGTAAACATCATTCGGCGAAATCATATTATGATATGACATATTATGCCTTAAAATTTTATGCAAATACATAGGGAACCTCTGAAGTTGCTCCAATAACTTTTTTCAAGAAAGATAATTGTGCTAAAGATAATGATGAAAAAACTAAGAAAAACATCGAAAAAGTGCAGAAGTGAGGTTATTTTCCACAGTCTTTAGACGTAAAGAAAAAGACATATATGTTTCCGCATAACCGAGCCTTAACTGCTTAAGAATAAAATTTTTTTCATGCTAAGTATGCAGATATAAGTTTATTGTCCACAGTTACAAAAAGTAATATTACCTAGGTTGTTAGAAAAAAAATCAAAGAATATACATACCGATATCGGAGTAACTTAAGTAGCCCTATCGGTACTCTTTGCCCTGGACTTCCACCTTAAACTTTTTTAGGAACATACTGTATATTAGAAGCAAGTGAATATTACTACCTAGGTAAGGTATTTACCTTATTAACGTTACCTAATGTCCTAAAAGTTCAAAACATTTTAATTTCTTCAAAAAATCAAAAACAAGATTACATTTTGTATAGCGGTTTCAAATCAAAAAGAACTTTCTATTGGATACCTATAACCATTGCCGAAGTCAGTTTAAATTCTCCCTAGGGAGTAAATACTGAAAAATGACATAAACAATCCATTGTTGTCCTTTACACCGGTGGTGGCGTGTATGGCAACTGACAGCGAACCAGATTGAAACTCAATATTAATTGTTCAAGCACAGTGCTTGCAAAAGGGAGCGCCTTATATTTTACTTTGAAAGCAGTGTCTATGGAAGTAAACATTGACATGTTTCAGCCGGTTCAATCGGCCGATACTTTAGTTTAGGACTAAACTAAACTTTCTTTAGTCGGACTCTGCAGCCGCACTTAGTGTTGTAAAAAAACGGTTTTTTTCTAACGTGAAAAAAAACATGAAAAAAAAAATTTTTTTTTCTAGAGCATGTTTTTTTCAAGAGTACAGAAATCAAAATTATTATTGGAGTTTCCGTTAAAGATTATTGCTTATGAGTTCTTATTAAAGTTTTCTGTTCATTTATGAACCTACATTACTTTTTTGGTTGAAAAGTACCAAGTTTCAACAATTTGGCAGCATTTAAAGACGCGCACGGTGAAATCTTCATTCGGTTTATGTTTTCTTTAAGTACAGCTATGAACTTAGTTAGAACGAAGAACAGTGTCTACAGATTAAGGGGTTTTTTCCACTGTGTGGAAAATTTTAATTATTAGGGAAAAAAAGAAAATCTGTTCTTCATACAAAACGTAACATTTTGGGGAAAAATTAAATGTGATCTGGGAAAAAATTAAACTCGTATCTGGAGACACTGACGAAGAATAAAAATATAATATAATTAGTGATTTGATTAAATAAAATATTTATTTTCTGAAGATTGTATTCTTGAAAAAAAAAACTTGTAGAAAAAAAACAAGGGTGCTATGTTTTTTTTCATGTTTTTTTCAACATTTTGAAAAAAAAAATCAAAGTTGTTTTTTTCCTGTTACATCACTAGCCACACTCAGAGACGATTAATAATGTATTGCTTGCACTAACTCTGTGTTCGGCTGTAATCAGCTTCAGCTTGGTTGCATCATTTGATTAAACTCTAAGCTGGTGGCCAAAACTGAAACTGTGGTAGGGTAGGTAAGTACTTTACTTAGATATTTAGTAGTATTATATTCTGTGACTTAGATTAGCCGCACAGTTCCGGTTAAGAATAGGACTGTCCCATCTCATCCCGTGGGTATCGTAGAATAGATAGAGGCGATAGAGGGAAGTTTTAGGGACCCGGTGCAGACCATCGCACAAAGGGTCACTCGAATGGCAGCGAGGAAACTGTCAACAACAGCATTCCCAAGGAGGGTTGGTGTCAGGCAGGCGGCCGACCGTAAAACTTTGCCAAAACCTGATGCAGTATGTATTACATGCTGCGCCGACCCCAATAGTGGTCGTTCTACGAGCGCAAAATTTTATTTTGTGTAGACATAGCACTACAAATAAATTGGGATAAGGACATGAGGATGATGTTGATATTCTGTGACTTAGGTATTACATTTATGTTACCTAGGATACGCCGTAGATGACCTCGACGCCATCACTGGGTCAGACAAGTTTCTGTCTGTTATAGTTTAATCAAGATGAGATGATGCAACCCAGCCTTATTATTTTAAAAGTAGTTTTAATCAGTTCACCTTCTCCTGCGTTTTTCGACGTCTAACTATAATTCAAATGTCGTGCTACAATATGTCATAAAAGCGATGGTTACTGTTGCAGCAATGTTCTTACTTCCTAGCCTCTATTCTACTTTCCTTCTAAATTATGGACTAAAACTTCGTTAGACCAATTCACTATTTAGAAACATTTACTTCAAAATGGCATAACAAACAATAAGCGTTCATCTGTCACTGAAACTGAATAAAACAGGAATAGTTTCCCCTTCCACTTGTGCAAACGGCAGATGCAACTGACAGCAGCGATCTAGATTGAAACTTCATACAACTTGTACAAGCCCCGCCTAGTTCTGAAGTAGGCCATCTGCGCTGTATAACCAGTAACCGCTAGTTATAACTTGCACGCCCTTAACTATATACTTGGTAACAAAATAATGTAGTTTGGGTTCGAATCTAATATACTCACCAACTTTGTCTAGGGATACAGGTGTTATTTTCATACAAACGAGGTAACTCTGAAGCCTTGGTTTTATGCCAGGGATGTGCCGTGCTGTGATCTGATGATGGCCATCCAGGGAGTGAATGGAGGAGATTCAGATCGCTATACACACACACACACCCACTGATGTAATCAGCATTCTATAAGATTAATGGGTCAGACTTCTCAGTTTCAAGATTTCCATATATTTTCATGCTATTTTCAAAAAACCTCGATTTGCTTTGTTTTAACACGTTTTTACGGTTGCTTTTTCATCTTTCAGAATATTACTTGCATTGCAATGCAATACTTACATACAAATAAATAAAACCGGCCAAGTGCGTGTCGGACCACGCGCCGTAGGGTTCCGTAGTTACCGTATACCATACGATATTTCATACCAATATTATTTTTCGTCTGCTAAAATAACTTTGTTTTTCACAGTGTTGGTATGAATGACGATGATGATGATATATATTTCGTTCAAACCAATTTTCGTTGAAAGTGTTTATTAAGATCTACAGCATATATTTTTTTCAGATTTTTCACTCTCTTATTTCAAAAGTTAGAGGGGGGGGACACACATTTTACCACTTTGGCAGTATTTATCTTTCAAACGGTTGACTTTGAAAAAAAATCGTCTTAGAAACCTCAATGCCATTTTTAAAGACCTATCTATAGACAGCCCACACGTATTGGTTTGAAGAAAAAAAAAATTTTCAGTTTCAGTTCCATGTATGCCCCCCCCCCCCCCCCCCTTAATCTTTTATTTATTTTTATTTTTATGTTAAATTCGTTAAGCGGTTAACAGAATACATCTACCTACCAAGTTTCAACTGTGTAATCCTGATACTTTCGGAATAAAGTGGCTGTGACATACGGACGGACAGACAGACAGACAGACATGACGAATCTATAATGGTTCCGTTTTTTGCCATTTAGGCTACGGAACCCTAAAAAACGCCGCAAAGTAAGTAGGAAACATCTAAGAAAATTGTGGTTACTGAATAATAATTAGGTCCGAGGTATTTATTTTACAATTTACAAAAGGGACCCTAGGTAAAATGTCTGGAACGGGTGGTAGGAAAATATAGACGATTCAAAAGTACTTAATAATTAAGTTTATTTGAATAAAGCTTATTTGACTTTGACTTTGGTAATCTATTTTTGTATTATATTGATGCAAAAATTATTAACGTTTATTATTACATAAATATAATTCTCATAATACACTACTTATAACATTGTGTATCGATAAGTATGCGTGTAGAAATATGGCGAATTATATTTTTCATGCTCAATAATGAAAAATGTTAGTCTTAAATTGTTTCAATGAGTACCTTTTAATTATATCAAAGGAAATAGTAACTGCTCCATTTAACCCAGAAACGGGACATAAGCCACTTAAAAAAACTAGGACGGGCCCGAATTTAATTCTCTTTTACCTAACTTGGCCTAAATAATGAAAATGTCTTTTTACTATTACCTACCTAATGAAGATAAAAAAGAGAAAATGGATATTATTTGTGCATATCCATATTTTTTTCATTATTCATTTTAATTTATTCACTAAATAAATAAATGGGTCCACTCCATCAAATCTGTGGAACAATGATTGCTACGTAATTATTAACGTACACATGTGAATGAAGTGACGTAGGTATTGAGCAAATGAACCACCTACTACAAGCACAAAATATGCAATGTGTTACAAAGTAACCCCTAATAACCCCTAATGCCGATTATGGTACAGGGACCATTCAACTAAACAACTTTTACTATGGCACCAACTCTGAAATCATTAAAAAAATCAGCTGTTTCATACAAAAATTTATAACGAAAATCAAAATGCATGAAACAACCGATTTTATTTCGCAATTTCAGAGTTGGTTCCATAGAAAAGTTGTTCAGTTCGATGACGACCTCCGAGGTCGAGTGGTTTGCACGCCGGTTTTCAAGGTGTCACCATCTCTTGAGGTCCCGGGTTCGATCCCCGGCTGGGTCAATGTAGAAAATGAACTTTTCAATATTGTCTCAGGTCTGGGTGTGTGTCATACCACCGTTGTTTCTGATTTCCATAACACAAGTGCTATAGCTACTTACTTTGGAATTGGAGCAATGTATGTGATGTTGTCAAATATTTATTTTTTATTTTTTATTTTAAGGGATGAAGTCTAAACTGGCGAATCTGAAAGGAAGGAGCTTTTGGTATACGATGCCGACATAACAAGGATGTTATGTAACGACATATCACGTACATTTCATGCTCAGATTTCCCTGTAAAATATAATTCAATTTGTAGCAGAACTGCATTTTCACGTGGCAGCGATTGCGTAAAGGTCGACAAGCCATTTCCAGTGGCAATTACATCCTGCGCTCGTGTGCCTTCTCAAGCGACCTAATTTCCTTCAGAATATTCCAGAGGAAATTATTTCTCGATTAATAATGTCGATGCACTACTACCCATAAACGTTCTAGAAACATGCTACAAACCAGCTACTTAACTAGACTTATCGAAACTATTGCTTAGAGTTCGTTCTTTTCTTTCGAGAAGAAATGGAAAAATCTAATTATAAGTACTTGTTCATACTTAGCTTTGTAGCATACTGGCAACTAAAAAGTAAGGCACCAATGACTTCTATGGTAAAAGGCACTGAAATCTTTGTCCGTAAAGATCGAATCAAACAAAAGTTATGTTCCTACCTAGCTAGCAGCTAGCTACATATTATTTTTAAAGAGTAACATAACCTAAAAATAGTTTGTTTGTAACAACAAAATATTTTCATGTAAATTTTGTATACAGGTTCAATGAAATATTTTCTTGTATTTTGCTAGATTTATATTAAAGAGAAATCGTGCTCCAAGAATGTTGCGAATCTTTAAAAAGAACTTCGGTTCCAATTTACACAAATTGAATTTATTCAAGGCTGCTATCCTTTAGTTTAGTACGTGTGAATAAGAAAACAGTCATGTGCTTGCGTTTTGTTTTGCCTTTCATGTGAATACCTTGTGTTTACAATGTTTTCTCAGTTATTTTTTTTTATTTAGGACAGCTAACAAGAACATACACCAATGACAAGGCAATGATACATTCGAAGGACTTACATGCTATGCTACAGTGTTGTCTTTTTTACAAGCTGCCACATATGTTATGTTGCAGTATAGTAGTTTATGATACAAGGTTGGTAAGGTGGTTTTTAAAACGAGTTGACGTTTTATAAGCCCGAGCCGCAGGCGAGGGTTTATAATCGTCACGAGTTTTAAAAAAACCTTAACAACCGTGTGCCATACTACGTTTTTCAATACATTTGCGAGAAAACATTATAGGTACTACTGAAATTGTAATCTATACATATAATAAAACTGTAAATTCTAAATATTTATGCGCGAATTACGCAAAAACCGCTAAACGAATTTTGATGGATTTTTCACAATTAAGTAGATTGAGGTCCAACTTAAAATCTAAGCTATGTTTCATCAAATTCAGGTGGGTGGAACCAGGGAAACAGCTTGAACTCTTCGTAGTACTAGCTTTCAAACACTAAAGTGGTCATTTTAAACTGGTTGCAATATGTTTCTACTGTCTACGTGGATGAAGTCGCGGGCGGAAGCTAGTAGAAATAAAAAAAACTTTCGTAAACAAAAATGCACGGCGCCGGCGTGCGGTAAAATCAACTTTCGGCACGCTGTACTAATCCGTAAACAAAAACGCACGGCGTGCGGTAAAATCAACTTACCGCACGCTCGACCGTCATCGTAAACTTACATTTTCGAGCAACTGTATTGAAAATATTATATTTTTTACAAAAAATAAGTACCTATTTGGACCACTTTATATTTCTATACTTGCATAATAAAAATTTGTGACTTGCATACTTGATCCGGTATTTTTATGGAAACAATATCAAAACCATGCAGTTTGCATACACCTACTCATAGTTTACAACCTCATTGTATTATTATTTCTTCTCTCTTGGAACTTTCTCTTGGAATTTCTTTTCTCTCGGCAGCTACACAGGCCGGCCACATACTACGGACGGAATCTGATTCGGAATTCCGAAGCGGAATATGATAAAATATGAAAACTCCGAATAGACTGGGCGAAAATCCTAAATATCCGCTTCCTTTACCGTTTCAACGGCATTTTGTGAACCATTTGGGCAACATGACTTATACGATGTAAAAAAGGCTGCTGAATTTGATTCTGAATGTTGCCAAGCCGAATTTTATTTTATTTTATTCAAGCGTGTTTTGCTCTTATAATGACTTGATTCAAGAAAATAACTCTGTATTTCTCTGCAGAAAATCCTCTATAGAATTAAAACTATTAAGATTTGCCTCAGGAAAAAAACACTGGTATATACTTCGGTATATAGCCCAATTACTTCACTATATAGAGTAATAAACATGTTGAACATTTTTGTCTAGTAACTGTGTTAAAAAACTAATTTGAAACATGCGGCGGAATTTTCACAGCAAATTTTCTTCAAAAATCCTCTACAGAATTAAAACTATGAAAATTTGCCCAAGAAAAAAAATACTGGTAAATAGCCCAGTTATTATTCTATATAAAGTAATAAACTTGTTAAGCATTTTTGTCTAGTAACTGTGTTAAAAAAAATATTATATGTCACACGGCGGAATTTTCTTAAATTGTTATTTTCGAAAATCCTCTACAGATTTAAAACCATGAGGATTTGCCAGAGAAAAAAATACTAGTAAATAGCCCAGTTATATTACTATATAGAATACTAAACTTCTTAAACATTTTTCGCCACGCGACACTAATTATTAAAAAAAAATAGTGTCGCGTGGCGGAATTTTCTCTCCTCGAGCCACATCTCATATTTCCGGTACCCGGATGGACTTCCGGTTATCAAAATTGAGTTCAGTGACCCCCAATACCTATGCCAGGACACCTCACACGACCAGGGGCCCAATTTTTGAATCGCTCGGCTGGTGTCGAGCGCTCGTTTCTACTGATCTTCGTTCGACATCACATACATTTGAGTTGATTTGTCGAACGAAAATCAGTAGAAACGAGCGCTCGACGCCAGCCGAGCGATTCAAAAATAGGGCCCCTGAATCGAGTTCTAATAAGATAAGGCTCCATTTTGGCCGCCATCTTGAATTTGGGGCAAAGGAGCCAAAATTGGGCCTGGCAACATTCAGAACCGAATTCAGCAGGCTTTTTTACTTCGGAAAAGTCATGTTACCAAAATGGCTCACTAAATGCCGTTGAACTTGAAAACTTTAATTTGAACTACTAGTCTAGAACGGAACGAAACGAATTTATTATACAGCTATATTAGCTTCAAAAAATCTCTAGGAACCTTAACCCAAATATACAGTAGGTACCTATTTCAAGTTTAATTAAACTATGTATGGCCTAATTTCATCCTAATCCATCCAACCGTTGTTTTTTACGTGATCGAGTAACAAATATCTAAATATATCCAAAAACTTTCTCATTTAAAATATAAAGTAGAAATAAGACTTCATATTATGTTAAATGGTTAACACCTTTTTAAACTTATTTTATTTTGTTTCAGGATGGTGATGTAATCGAGTTGTGCCAAGTGAGTGACGTCAGATCCGGAGGCGTGCCTAAGGTACGTTCCATAAAAACACAAATAACTATTTCGTTACATGCTTACGTTTTCGTTGTACCATTGCGTTACAGGTAACCATTTCGTTGCATTTTTTAGTTACAACATCTTCGTTATGGTACAAAAGTTTTGAGAAATACTCAAATAAGATTTTGCCACACATTTCTCTAAAACCAAATTTCGCTACATTTATTCATTTATCGACGAAGAAAACAGTATGGAACATAGTTTATTAATTTCCTTTGCCATAATATAGTCATATTTTATGTATGTGCAATCCTTTTTTAATATATTGCAAGTTTGCAAGTTGCTTCTAGAAATATAAACAACGCTGTCAAAGAAGAAACACATTTGGTCCAACTAAGTATATTATACCCATAGAAATAGAATGCCAAAGAACAACAACGTCAATAAACAGGTGATCCGAAAAACGAATGTATACATTTTATATAAGATACGTAAAATATGACTTACATACATAAAATATGATTATATTATGGCAAAGGAAATTAATAAACTATGTTCCATACTGTTTTCTTCGTCGATAAATGAATAAATATAGTGAAATTTGGTTTTTGAGAAATGTGTGGCAAAATATTATTTACCTTTGAAAAGTATGATTACTTGGATTGTTTCTTTTTATCACATCACAATTACTTAGAACACAAGACACCATGGCTCCACGATACCTTTATTTGAAATTCTAGTAAGGATTAACAAATATTTTAAACAAACTGTGATTTGCAAGGCGAGACGCTAGGGGCTCTTACTGTAAAAAATGTTGGCACATTGTCACTTGATTCTTTCTCTTTTTTTCATAGACCGTGTCCGTATAATGTTAACTACTCTTTTCCACTCTTTGTTGGCTTCTTGAGCGCAGCGAAAATTTTTCTATGTCTATGATTATCCTACCTAAAGTTTGAATCAATCTAACAGTGAGCGATAAAGTACAAACATACTATAATTTGAAATAAACTTTCCTGTTATAAGGAAAAACGGTTAAATAAATAATATCATTAAAATATTTCCTGATACTGAAACATCCCAAAAAAAGTCACGTAGTTGTTTTTTATATTCAACAAATTATTTTGCTATACTTCTTAAACAGATAAAGAAAGATAGTAAGTAACTTTATTTCGTGCTTTTCCATACTGTTACCTGACCGGAAGTGGCGCGCTCAGAGGTTTTTATTTACCTAATAAGGTGTTAATAGAATCCCTCGCAGTCATTCGTAGAAGTAGATAGCAAATTTGTCAAAAACGGCCACTTTTAGCAGTTTTGCTATCTACTTCTAGCAGTGACTACGAGGGAATGTAATGATACCGTCTAAATATACTAGACTATGGGCCCCAAAACTTCCACGAAAAGTTTTATTAGAATGTGTATTAGAATTACAATCCTACTATATCCTACTAATATTATAAATGTGAAAGTTTGTGGGTTTGGATGTTTGGATGTTTGTTCCTCAATCACGCAAAAACTACTGAACGGATTTGGTTGAAATTTGGCACACAGATAGTAGATAGCGTAGATTAAAACATAGAATACTTTTTATCCCGATATTCCCACGGGAACGGGAAACACGCGGGTGAAACCGCGGGCGGCCGCTAGTAATATTATAAATCTGAAAGTTTGTGGGTTTGGATGTTTGTTCCTCAATCACGCAAAAACTACTGAACGGATTTAGTTGAAATTTGGCACACAGATAGTAGATAGCCTGGATTAAAACATAGGATACTTTCCACGGGAACGGGAACCACGCTGGTGAAACCGCGGGCGGCCGCTAGTAAAATATAAAATTTACTGCGGCGTCACTTTCGGTCAGGAAAAAGTTTGTACGTTTATCTTGATAGTTATAATTTAATATATAGTTATCTTCCGCAGTCGTATCACTAATTTCTCTATTTAACTATTCCCAGTGAAACCCACGCCATACTAATAAAAGCTGACGATGTAAAAGCTAAGTCATCTACCAACAGGATTACGAGTATGTAGTGGTACCAAAATAACTTGATTACTCCGCGTATGTTTTCGTTGCGTTTTGCGCGCGGTTGTAGATATATGTAGTTACATAGTTATGGACTAAGAGCTAGCCCCGGAAATAGATGGACAATCTACAGAGCGACGAAATCCCTCTTGTTAGGATGCCATACTGGGGCCCTATTTTTGAATCGATCGACTAGCGTCGAGCGCTCGTTTCTACTGATTTTCGTTCGACAAATGTATGAGCTGTCGAATGAAAATCAGTAGAAACGAGCGCTCGTCGCCAGCCGAGCGATTCAAAAATAGGGCCCCTGGGCACATGGCAGATTTTCTGTGGTTGGGGTGGGAGTCGTTGAGCAACAAAGAGGCTGAAAAAGCGATTGGAGGTACAGTACTAGGCACGTATCTTGAAATTTTTTCGACGGAGTAGGGATAAGTTCGCGCATGTGCTCTTGTGAGCGACCAATAGCGCGCGCCCCTCTCCCGCCGCCCGCGCCCCTCACCGCCACGCATACCCAAAATACGCATTTCGCGCAATCCCCACCCGATTTCAAGATACGTGCCTCGTACTGTATACAATTTACAGGTTATTTGGTGTGGTATAATAGCAAGCCAATCATGTATCTAAACCCTACTAATCCTACTATCCTACTAATATTATAAATGTGAAAGTTTGTGGGTTTGGATGTTTAGATGTTTGTTCCTCAATCACGCAAAAACTACTGAACGGATTTGGCTAAAATTTGGCACACAAGTAGTAGATAGCCTAGATTAAAACATAGGATACTTTTTATCCCGATATTCCCACGGGAACGGGAACCACACGGGTGAAACCGCGGGCGGCCGCTAGTCATACTATCCTACTTCCTACTAATATTATAAATGTGAAAGTTTGTGGGTTTGGATGTTTGGATGTTTGTTCCTCAATCACGCAAAAACTGCTGAATGGATTTGATTGAAATTTGGCACACAGATAGTAGATAGCCTAGATTAAAACATAGAATACTTTTTATCCTGATATTTCCACGGGAACGGGAACCACGCGGGTGATACTGCGAGCGGCCTCTAGTTTATTATATCATTGCCAGGCATTTTGAATGGTGGAAAAGCAGTGCTAGGCGGCATCAAAGTTGCGCGAAAAAGTGTTAAGTTTGATGCCGCCTATTTCCGGGGCCAGCTCTTCGTGTATTATACGTCGTTATCGTATCGTATGTAGATAACAAAATACGTCAAAATGACGTCACACGCTACATGGCCGTTTACAAATATTGTGTTTGAATGTTTACCGTCGTAATGCCGGTCAGTATCGTGTTATCGGGGAAATGATGGCTTTTAATGGATTTTATGTGGAGGAAAACAGCGCATTAATACTGTTAATGCATCATAAATGCTGCTGTTTAGAACTAAATGTATTAACGAAAATACATGAATTCGATAAAAAAGAACATTTTATATTGTTAATATCTATTAAACACTGAAGAATAAACAGGTACTTACTTAATAGGTAATTTAATGAGCAAGTCAGCAAGTCGAACGAAATATTTGTTTCAGTTATTTTATACTTTTGATATTATTTAGCTTAACTCTTTACAAAATAATTGACTTTTACAGTTACAGTCTAATAACTATTATATATAAACTATTACTTGTTCGTTAACTTATGCACTTTGTAAGTAATAAAAGTCAACATCTGGCTAACACCTAAATAAGTACACGACTTCCCTTATTCGCTAAAAATAAGTAACTTCTCAAAACGATTCATTTTTATTCTCATAAAGGCAAATTAGCATTTGGTCAAATTCTCATTAAGTCTCATTAACTCTTACAAAACAAAGGTTCAATTATTTGTATCTTTTAATGTTGCAATAGTAGTTATTTTTATCATCGGCTATGCTGTGATGCTGCTGACTGATATTGCAAGCATTACATTAAAATGTATAGTGGTTACTTATTACCATACCATCATACGGGCTGTGTGCTTGTTTGCTAGTTACTAAGTGGTAGAAAATAAGAATATGCTAAACCATTATTTATAAGACCAAAGTTTTATAAAAAGCTAAAAAGCTTATAGCATTTTATCATATTTTACAAGTGATTTGTGGGCGTCCCTATTTGCTGACGACGAAAAAATACGTTCCTAAAAAACGCTTACCCAGCAAATATTTTTCCTAATATTTTCCGAAAATAGGTCACTCCCATCATTCCTGTATACGGGTCACTAGGACTTCAAAAATAGATAGGGCTATTAGTATAATGGCAGGACCCAAGTGACGACAATCGAACGACAACGACTCTTAAAAAGACGACCTACAATTTCTCAAACAATATCCTTTGTGCTTATTGTGCCACCTGAAAATGTACTTGAGGAGTTTCCCCAATCGACTCAATATAAATTTAAGTCGTACCTTACATTAAGTAAGATTTTAATAATATAAAAGTTTATCAAAGTTGTCCTAATCGAATCTAAGTTTATCTATTTATTTGTCAATTGACAAATAAATTGTTAAACGTCTTATGTACTTTGGAACTTTTAAAAGAGTAGGACAGTAGGTACCTTGAACAATGGAAATTGTACAACTTTACTACAAAAACGGAAAATGTTACGCACATAGAAAGATATGTACAATACAATAAGTAACATCCAATAAACTTTGAAAACCACAAAATAAATCAAACCTATTGAGTCAGTTTTAACTGACAAAATGGCTTGATTTATATAATATTTATTAAAAAAGTGTTAGATTTATTAAAAAAGCTTTTATAAATTGATGCTCAGGGACTGTTTCGCAGTAAATTACATGACAGATAATTTCATAGATCTTGTTCATAATTTGAATCAAACCATAAATGTATGTCTTACCGTAGATTGAGAAACAGAGGCTCTAAAACTGCGAAATATTTGCTTCTTTTAGAACCAATATTTTAGAAAATCTTTAAGAAACCTGTGAAACGGTACTTGATAGATAATTTCATGCAAATTCTATTCTATTTCTAGTAAGTAAATAACAAGTAGTAAACCAAAAAATAGGAAATTATTCCTTCCATTGTTTATTTTTCCATTAACCTCCCCTGCCTCTCCGCTCGCCAGGACTCCAAGCTGAGCTCCAACCTGGTGAACAAGCATGGAGACACCCTGGAGGACAAGTCCCTCACCATCTGCAGCGGCACCGACTATATCAACATCAATTACCAACACGTCGTGTGTCCAGACGCCGCTACTGCTAAGGTCAGTGTACATCCACCAGAATGACACAAAAACATTACTACAAAATCATATCTTTTTGTCTGCATAATTATTATATAGGTATTATTATATTATAATTAATTACATAAAGATCTCCGTGACAGGAGTGGATTGAAAAGACCTGCCCCCTACTCAAATGGCCAAATTCTATTCGTTTGAACGCTACGCTTACTATTAAAACTTTTAAATAAGCAAAAAACTATAAAATTACGTGCCGTAAGCTTGACAATTCCAGATACAATACATCGAAGTCTGTGGTTTACATAAGTTTGCAACGTGTGATTTAATCATCTATTGCTCATATTTAAGCTTTAAAAGTAGAATATTGGCCATTTGAGTAGGGGGGCTGAGTATTTTTAGACCTCAATCCAACTTTCAATGAGTCAAACGTTGAACTCTACACAGGCACCTTTCTCATCACCAGGTAATTTACTTGTATCTTATTTTTGTATGGACTCGGTACCTATATGCTGTAACGAAAACGTACCGAGCCGGTGAGAAAGGTGCCACAGTATCAAATTTCCTATGATATGACGTTTTATTCACAATTTTGACCACATAACGAAAATTGTGTGGGTCAGATACTCTTCATAAAACGCGAATTTCGTCCTTGATCATGATAATCTTATTACAACACAAGCAGTCTCGATTTGCTAATAAACAAATAAATAACCTTCAGTTTATCCTACTTTTCTGAATACATAAAACTACTGAAAAGTTAGGGTAAGTTCAAAACCAATTATGTTAGTTTACAACTTTTATATTATTTCATAGTTTTAACTATTAATTGCTTGTTACGTAGGTTTCTGAGTAGTTTTTGTGTTAACAAAAAGCGATGTTGGTACACAATGTATCGCATAACAGTCTTTTGGGAATAAAAATCCTATTCTGAAATTCAGGCTAAGTACACAGCGATACAAATGTATCGCTATTGGATATCCACAAGGGATGCAAAATCAATACCTATCTAAAATCCTGCCTCCTTATATGGGTGTTACATATTTAAACAAAATTCAGTTAGATACGTTATAGTTAGTGTAACGTCAATATTTCATTGTTTACAGTGCGAGGCACGTGCACGTATCTTGAAATCGGGTGGGGATTGCGCGAAACGCGTATTTTGGGTATGCGTAGCGGTGAGGGGCGCGGGCGGCGGGAGAGGGGCGCGCGCTATTGGTCGCTCACAAGAGCACATGCGCGAACTTATCCCCACTCTGTCGAAAAAATTTCAAGATACGTGCCTCGCACTGTACCTAAGCGTGACGTCGGAGCGGCGCCATGACACCTGTGAGCTTTTTTCGCGCGCTATTGAAAAAATATTTAAAAATGACTTTGAACTTTGTTAAACTCTAGTTTATTACCGAAATAAAGTTTTTTTCGTAAATAGTAAACGTGTACCTACATTACGGACGAGGATTTCAAAATCATTCGTCATGCCTATTGAATTTAGTTTGATATCACATTATATTATCACCTAACTAACGGATGATAGTGTATATTCGTTATTAAATTTTATTCTTCGACCGTGTTTAAATTAATTCTTTTTAACTTGAATGGATTTTTATATAGGTAAACTCTTATTAAACTCTTAGAATAAAAACTTATATTACTAACGAGTAATTTTTATAATTAACAACTTAAATACGCTTCAAACTTTATGACTTCTCTGCTGCTGCGTAGAACACAAATTCGATGTAAGTGTGTGAGAGACGTGTGGTGGGGCACAGCTACGCACATAGTGGCTAAGTTCACAGAAGTCATAAAGTTTGTATCGTATAATATAAATGTTTGATGATGTACCCAAGGTATGGTTGGAAGGACTTCGGAGGATAACCCACAACGTAAAAGCGAACAACTTCTGCCCAATGACCTGCCTGAAGAAGCAGTAAGTGGACTTCACTGTTGGCGTAACAAGCACGGCTTCAACTTATTTCTCTCGGTGTTTTCATATGGGTGTTTAACGATGTCTCGCTTCTTACGTTTTGATTTCGTTGATGTCTTTCTTTTAGTGACTTGGGTACATTTTACGGATTTCTTTATTTAAAAAAAACTTTCAAAGTGTTTCTAAATTAAAAAAATGTGCCCAAGTTATTTAGTTGATGTTACTGCATGTTTATTCGTTCGTTCATTTGCTTTTGCCAAGGAATGGAAGGAGAGCCTTCGCGTCATCACACACAACAACAAGATCAGCAATATCTGTCCAAGAACTACTCTTATGAAACAGTACGTACTGCACGCTTACGCTTGACCAAAAAAAAGAAAACCATTGCAGAAAATAACTTTTTCACCTCTCCAGCACGAAAAGGGTGCTTTTGGCGCGTAAAAACTCGCAGCAAAATCGATTTTTGCTGCGAGCGTGAGACAAAGTGTTTTTTTTTTAATTTCTAACACCAACTTTTAAAATAATAAAGAAAAAACAAATAAAGTGACAAGGATGACACTTGTAAAATTGATATGTGAGAAAAGGATAGATAGATAGCTTTATGGTGTCATATACGGATTAAAAAGTAAAAAAATAAAATGCACCGATATACCAAGGAGTTTTAAAAAAGGATTGTTAAAAAAGAAGGTTGATAATTCGAAATAAAGAGTATGGAGGCAATGAGGTCACATGTAATGAAACAAATATGAAATAAGAAAAATTAATTAAATTTATTAAGGCGCTGTAGGTAGTGAATGTGGCGCCCCCACTACATTTATTTTTATTACTCGTAAACCAAGTCAATATTTAAAAAAAGCACAAGTAATAATCTCTTAAATTGTGTCTAATAATTTTTGAATAACTCTTCAACAGTTATCATTCATTCTGTAAGTTTTAAAATCCATAATTGCCAAAAGTGGCCACTTTGAGCTAAAATGGATTTTAAAACTTACAGAAAGAATGAAAACTGTTGAAGAGTTATTCAAAAAATACTAGACACAATTTAAGAGATTTATACTTGTGCTTTTTTTAAATATTGACTTGGTTTACGAGTAATAAAAATAAATGTAGTGGGGGCGCCACATTCACTACCACCGCGCCTTAACAAATTATATGTTTTATGATTATAAATAAATAAATAAGACGGGATATTAATGAATAAGAGAAAAATACAACGTAATGTAATCAAAACGACCGGAATCTACTTTACTGGCTCTATGAATAAAAATTTTCAGCATAATAGGTTTGATCGAATTATTATTGTGATAAATTACAAAAATGAATACGTCCAACGATGAAGATAGTTTCCTAACTCCAAAAGAGTTAAGTGAACAAGTTTCTAATGCTGAATTAAGTTTTTTACCAGGAAAGTCACGTGCCAATTTTCTCGCTGGTCGAGGTGAAAAGTTGTGTGTTTTACACGAGACCAAAATTTATTCTGCCTCGTGTCTTTAAATCACTCACTGTGCTCAGTAGTCGGCACTCGCAGCACAAATTGATTTTGGTCACTTGTATAACAAATTACTATTGTTTAAAATAATGTTAATGTCTCGATTTTATTTGAAAAGGTTTTCCAAAGGAAGAGATAGAAATAGAAATAGAAATATTTTTTATTTAAATAGACTTATTACAAGTTCTTTTAAATCGTCCAGTTTTTTTCCCCCTACCACCCATTCGGGACGTCTTTTTGCTGACAAGAAGAATGGGCGCAAGAAACTTATCAGCTTCATCAAAAGTAACGATATTTACAATTTATTATACCGTTACCTACCAGACACAATAAAAATAAAATAAAAAAATACAAAAAACACACACACACAGAGATTAGAAAGACCATATCTAAGTTAACATGTAAATACAAAAGGAATTTACTCCCATGCTTTTTTGTCATCTAAAAGGAAAAGTTGAGCATACCTACTCTTTGGCTAAATATGCAACGTGTTACAAAATAACCCCTAATGCCAAATATGGTAGATAGGGACCATCAAACTGAACAACTTTTACTATGGGACCAATTCGTCTGAAAAAAGAAACAGCTGTATTACAAAAAATAATTACAAAAATATTTAAATGCATGAAACAGCTGATATTTTTTTCGCGATTTCAGAGTTGGTCCCATAGTAAAAGTTGTTCAGTTTGATGGTCCCTATCTACCATATTCGGCTTTAGGGGTTATTTTGTAACACATGTATATGTATATTATATATGTATATTATATAACTCCAAATAATCCATTAGTCAAAAAATTACAAATGGCCACCTTTTTCTTAAGAGGATACCTCGTGGATTTTCATGGTTTTCAATTTAGATTTAGTCCTATTGATCCTACTACTATTGTTCTAATTTTGGAATATGTTAAAATAGACTAATAACTAAATTTTTTGATTAAGCTCAAAACATGAATGGAAACAATTTTCTCGATAGAAAAAAAATCCAAAGTTGATGCCTCTCATATCATTTTTGCAGTACTGTAAGCAAACGGACTCATAGTTTGAACTGAAATTAGGTTAATAAGATAAGTAATAAATAGTTCCAACTTTTGATAAAACCAATTTTTTCAAAAATAATTTAGTTTTTTAATAAATCAACTATTTTCATAATGTCGCTTACGTTATTTTATTTTGGAATGCGTGCGCTATTGTTGTCCCTTTCTTTGCGCTGGGAAGCTATATTACTTTACCTCTTTGCACCGAAATTTCAGACGGCCGCGAGCCTTCCTTGAGGACAGACCTGTGCTTGAGCGCTCCAAAAATTTACCAGCCAAAACACGTAAAATGACAGTATACTGACAATGACAGTTTTAATTTCTCCCACATTTCAAAGACAAAGAGTCTCTAATACTTATCCAACCTATTTTTAGGAGATGAAAATTATCAACAGAACAAACCTTCCAAGAGTCGCCATTGCGTAACAAAACAATAAACTAATAAATATTGTAAAATAAAATTTCTTTCCCGACCCGTGGTACAACTTTTAACTTTTACAAGTTTCGATCGTGAACAAATATTATTATTTTGCAGAATCATTAGTCTCTTTACGCGACAACGGCAAAGCAAAAAGAATAGCAATAATAATAAATAATCTCAAAACGAATACTTACGTCTCGCATTATTACGTTATTTATTTAGGCACGCATCATGCGCACGCTATAATAAGTAGGTATCTAACAAAGTGACATAAGCTGTTTTATAGATGAATAAATAATGAAAAATATTAGAAAAAATCGGCTCACCCGTAGCAACTTAGACGGGACCTAGATGACCATAAAACAATATTCTAGAGCCCATACCTACGTTTTATTTTAGCTTCAAATCTACCCAGTGGTGTCGCCACCAGTTCAACTTTAATAGCTTACAACTTGAAAACGTGACGTTTTAGGCGATTATGTCGTTAACAATTCTTGTTCGTATTGGTACTATAGGCCGACCGGTTAAATGGAGTGCGTTACCCCAGCAAAAAGTTGTGCTTTAGAGAGATGAGACCTTATCAGATAATTAGTGTGTCATGAGGAGAAATTTGTTTACTAATAGCAAAATTTGTGTGAATTGTAGTTTTTAAGATATTTAAGAAAAACAGATTTTGCTGGGGTCACGTTCTAAACATTACCCTGGCAAAAAAAGCTGTTTCAGCCTGGAACCAAATACATGAATAGATAGCTTTTGTTGCATGGTAAATGTTAGCAAATAGCAAAAATTGTGTGTGTTATGGTTCTTGAGTTATTTAAGTTTTTGCTGGGGTAACGTTTTGGGATTTCCCAGATCTCGAAAACGGTTCAACGCAGAAGTTTGAAAAAAATACCACTAAGAGACCTTAATTTGTTTAAATTTGTTTAAACGTTAGTTTTTGATTTGGTTGTCGCAAACCAACGTAATTAAATAGTTTCTAAAAACAGAAAAAACGAATTTGCAAGTAAACTAGTATACTTATAATTAAATAAACAGCTATAAAAAATAGCCGTGGTAGACACTTATTACGTCAAGAATTTTAGGTTTTGTAACTTTACAGGATATAAAGATATAAACAAATGTGATAAAGGTGATGTCCAAAAATGTATGAGGTCTGGGCCACGTCTTTGTACAGTATACCAAAAAATAGATAAAGACACGATAAACAGTTTCTAATCATTCAATTTCTTTAAAATCGCTTTGTTTTCTGGAAGGAACATAAAACAAAATGCAAAAACGCATAAAAAAAGCATCATGGCGGAAGATGTTAACAACTTCTTATACGTCTGTGTTAGGAGAGTAGGTAGAACTCAATGACAATGGGCGCATTCTGCCAGTTAAATCTTTGAGTCATCGATCGCCATAGAGAGTACATTTTAACCATGCAAAGTAAAATATTGAACAATACCGGCAGCTAGACCGCCTATCTCAAAGCGAAAGCAATGCTCTATCCGTCCTTGTCATATCATAACACGATGACAAGGATGGACAGTGCACTGACGTCATAAACCAAAAAATAGACAAAGCAATCAAGCCGCAGGCCTCCTACACTCGCTCGTCGGTCGCGCGATAAGAGTGCTGCACGGTGCATGTATCTTGCGCACGTTGAGGCACGGGTTACTTGCGCGGGTGTACAATGCTATGGAGCTAGACCCGCTTTACGTGTTTCCACGCGGGGCATGTAACTTGCGCAAGTGCTCAACTTGCGCGGGCTACTTGCACCGTGTAGAAACACTCACTACCGCTATACTTTCCATGGTTAAAAATGGCAATCGATGACTCCACGATTTGACCCCAATTTAGTTAGGAATCGAACCTGCTTTACCCCTGTAGGTCCCGAGTATAGCTTAGAAGTTTAAGGAGAGCGCAAAGGAGGTTATTTTTTTAACAGACGACTTGGAGGATATAGCTGTTTGCGTTCATGGGCTTTTACTTTAGATACCTACACCTGTCTAGTCTGCGTAGAGCTAAATGAACAGCAACTGTGCAGTGGAGCTAGGTGGAAAGAAACGGGCTTTTCACACATTTCAGTGTATGATCACCGCTCTTTTCCGCCCAGTTCCACGTCAGTGGAAACGCAACTTATGCCATGCTAACTTATAAATTACTTTTAAAAATAAAAATAATTAACAGGTAGTTTTTATTTTTATTATTTTTTAAATGCGTTAGCATTGCTTAGGTTACGTTCACTGTTTCACTGATGTGAAGCTGGGCGGGATAGAGCGGTGATCATAAACTGAATTGTGTGAAGCTTAAATTGTAATTACTTATATCTCATCATTTCTAAAGCTTTCACTTGTTTAATTATTAAATAGGCTCCTAGTCCCCCTTAATAGCAGTTTTGACTAAAATTCGTGGTCAAAACCACTTTTAACCGACATAATTTGGTCAAAATCGATACTACCCATTATTTTTGCAGTTAAAAGTGGTTTTGACCAACGTCATTAGTTAAAACCAATTTTGACTGCAAAAATCAGTTAAAAGTGGTTTTGACCAACGTCCTTAGTCAAAACCTCTTTTGCCTGATTTTTGCAGTCAAAAGTGGTTTTGACCGGATATGAGTTTTGACTGTAACATATACAACTACCAACCATCAACGGTTGGACCGCGGTCCCCGAGCACAGTCACCTAGCTCGGTGGAAGTACTTCCCTTTTCACTGAATACCTGGCGAAGCGATAATGCATCTACATACAATAATACAACACACGCGCAGAAAAAGAATGGGATTGAAAATGGCGGCTCACCACGCTTACCACAACAAGTGTGAATGAGAGAGCGATAGGTGTGGCGTATAGTGTGCGAGCGGGATGTGTTTATGAACGACGTCAAGTGCGTTGTACAATGTTGTATTTTCAGCCAACTATGTTTGAAACAAAACTCGACAATAATGGATTCTCAAAGGAAATTGCTGGTGGCTAAAACTCGACAATAATGATATCCCATACAACTTTGCTGCGTCACCATCGGAGGAGCACGGCAACCTCGACTTTGTTCAAAGAAGGTTGTCAAAATAATTACCATATTACAAGCTTTTTTGAGTAAATTCAATAATCTTCATTTTAAACACAACATATTGCATAAAATCTGTTTAATTAAATTTAGCTCCTACGGGGGGGAGGGGAGGGGGGAATTATGTGTTTAAACCCAATGGTCGGGCTTAAACGCGTCTTTTGCCCATTTTTCTTTATGTGACATTTTGAATGGCCTATTTCTTTTATGTGGGTAGGCCAGATAAAAAAATGTGAGCAAAGGTGTGTGTTTCGCCGTGCCGAGCTGTGACGTCACATTCTCCATTTCTCCATAAATATTGCTTTAAAAATTCTAAAACTATTTTTCTCGCACTTCTGAAGGGCAAAACTAGAAACGATGGCGTCACATATTTTACGATTTATATCTAGTAATAATTATTGAATTGGAACTGACGAATTTAGGACCCCTCCACACGTCATCGACCCCCTTAACGTGTGACGTAATTTATGGATGGCCCCAAATGGACCTCTGTCGCAAAAGTTACAAATCTGTTTTTCGCAAATGTATTGAAAAACGCCGAATGGTACAACTTTATTAATAATAATAGTATTTTTTTACAATTAATAAACTATTGTTAGGTATTTGTATTCATTTTCATTTTTCATTCAATTTGAAGATACCTAAATTATCAAAGAAAATGTTCTAAATACAATGTATTGCGACTCCATCGTTTCTCTATTCTTCTTCTTTAAACTTTCGATGAAACCTCACAGGCATTTGGCGCGAAAATCAAACTTTACGATTGAAGGCAGAATGTCACTATGGGATACGAGGGGTGAGTGGGCGGAGCCTGTAAAAAAATTTTTTCACGAGGCGTCGTCTTAAATTAATATTTCTTTCCAATTAGCTTTTTTCTGAATGTATTGACTGCATGATTCACATTTAACGTTTTTAAAAGTTTTAATTGTGGTAGGTGTGCATGTTTATGTTGTACTAATTTTGCTACTTTATTCGTCACAAATCTCAACTTCTGTAACTTGGTCTCTGAAGGACTACCACAATGTTTAATATTTAACCAATGGGGTGTATCACGCAAAGCTAATCGCAGATGGCGGCCTCTTTCAATGGTTTTGATTGGTTAAAATACGTCAGAAATGACATTAGACATTTGAAACAACCAATTAAATTATTTTGGGACTGTCGCTTGTGGCGCCATTAGTTCCTCAGTATCACACCCCATTGGAACTTTTAAAATATCTTTCGTATGTAGAAGATACTGGTTTATCAACTTCATGTTGCACATAAAAATAATTGCTCCCCACCCAAAACACCTACTCGAATAAAAGTTGTATTGTATTTTATTCTGTAATAAAAGATCAGTCCATAAAGCAACAATACTACAGAAAGCAGGTGCAGCCAATTTATGGAACCTCTTTAATACCCAACCCGTTAAAACCGACCGAGACGTTCGGTTATAAAGATGATAAACAAAGGCAATATTCTTCCACACCTTAATACCACCTTAAGATATTGCAATTCTGGAAGTGCCAATTGTATATAGAAGAGATTTATAATACACGCCTCGCATTTATGTAACGAAACGGCTTTTATTTTGATTACACTTTCGACCGATTTACTTGATTACTTTGTGCGATGATGATATGAGATAGTATTGTGAATGGGCAATGGATTAGGTGGTTTAATCTAGATATTTGTGGAATTAAAATATGAAATTAAAATTTTACAAGATTGAATCGAAATGATGCAATATTTTTGGACTAGTGAGACAGTGACTGTGTCCTTCCTTTCCTGTTATAAAGATAGAAAAGCGACAAATAAGTTTCCATTTCGGCAATTAAGTTAGAATATTTTTGTTTTATTTTATTTTCAAGAACCTCACTTGAATTAAAACGGTCCACACCTTTATGATTTATGTAAGTGGCACCTAATTTAGGTATACTTAGAGAAACGAGATGAATGCCGGTTCGTGACAAAATCAAATTATGTCGGCACACTATCGTGTCACTTAGTAAGGCGGCTAATCACTATTGTGATACTCGCCGGCTGGCGACGGCGACACAATCATGCAGTTAACTCGCAGTCACAATAAAATAGTCACCTTTTTACACGACTGCCCAAAGCAAAAAGAGTGTTATGTGTTCAGGGTTCATGTATGTTTGTGGGTATGTGAGTTTCTTTATTCCACCATAACTTCTAAATGCATGAACTGATTTAAATAAATGGGGTATTGTTAGAATCCTTACAACATCCCGAGTGACACTGGCTATATTTTTTTTAGAAAAAATTAATATGGCGACTGTACGACGCCATTTTCAAATGAGAAAAAAAAATTTTTTTCTTCTATTATTACAATATGGGCATCAAATGAAAGGCCTTGATGAGCACATTCCAAAACTATATAATATGTCACTAAAATGTGTGAAATAAAAATAAATAAATTAAAAAAATATTAAAAACACGACTGCCCTGCCAAAACGAACTAAAAAGTTAAACAACCAGTGTCATTGCAGTCGGGGGACCTCTTTGATCAAAAATTGTTCCATGATAAGGTCCCCCGACTGCAATGACACTGGTTGTTTAACTTTTTAGTTCGTTTTGGCAGGGCAGTCGTGTTTTTAATATTTTTTTTATTTATTTATTTTTTTCGACATAAACTTACGAAAAATTTTCTAAGTCTATGTTTTTTTCGACATAAACTTAATATCCACAAAAATTTTCTAAGTCTATGTTTTTTCATTGTAGAACAAGAAAAAATCCATCAATGGAAAAATTGTTTTGCTTGCCATTGAGTGACAGATATTTGACAATGTCTATAGAGCTGTCGTTGGTATTTCTCGCCTGATAAAGCCTTCCTGGACACAATTTGTAACACAATGTAACATACCTACCAGCACGTGAAGCTATAAATTTAAGAAATGCTGTTCAGTGATTGTGAATCATGCATACTGACCGTAGCACACTAAAACTCCACCCAAACGCACCTTAGTGATTTATATGACTGCGGTTTCAGTCGGTATGGAATAACTTTGTTACATCTAGACAATTCGAGCGGAAAAATCCGCATTCCTTCTATTTAGAATGTCTGAACTGTGGAAATAGGTCGCATGTAATATGCCTATTGATTTAAGAAACATTTTTATGTCAATAATATTCAAATGTGACTGTTGTTTTGACTGTCACAAAAAGGCTCCTGTCCTAACAATACCTGAAGAAATGTTGTGCTAAAATAATAAACGGTTGACGAAGAAAACCCTATTTTTTCTGTTCCACTGGAGCGCTGCTGCCTGCCCCCTACAGTGGTTATGGGCCACCTATAGAAAATCAAGGATTTCGCGAAAATGTCAACCGTGAATTCGATGAGTTCTTGAAGAATGAAGGCATATCTCGAAGATTAACCTGTCCTCGAACTCCAGAACAGAATGGGATAGCGGAAAGGAAAAATCGTACGTTAGTGGAAATGGCGAGATGTATGCTCATTTCGTCTGGTCTTTCGCCAGGTTTCTGGGCAGATGCTGTTGTAACGGCATGCCATGTCAGAAATCGATGTCCAACGCGCAGTCTTGGAGGAGACACACCCTTTGAGAGATGGTTTGGCCGACCTGCTAAGATAAATTATTTAGAGAGGTTTGAATCAAAGGTACATTAGGTATTGGACAAAGAACAGGGGAAAGATAAGTTTGCTCCACGAAGTACAGAAGGAATCTTCGTAGGATATCCAAGAGATCGAAAAGGCTACAGAATATGGTTACCACAGCAACGAAAAATGATAGTGTCACGAGATGTGAAGTTTCACGGAATGAAGAGTGATAGAGTACTCTGGATATGTTTTTGTGTTAGCAGGCAGCTGCATATCGTGGAAATCGCAGAAACAGAAGTGTGTCGCGACGTCCACGTGTGAGGCCGAGTATGTGAAGTTTCACGGAATGAAGAGTGAAAGAAACGAAGATAATAGCTTGAAGATAGATCCATTTGAACTGAAAGCTGAAGATTTGGATACCAACGTGGATCGACCAGGTATAGTTGAAATTGAATTCCATTCGAAACAGATAGCTGACATTACTCATCAGCCAGTCGAAGAACCCGAGATAATCGCAGGACCATCGCATCTTGATCATCGGGAAAGCGATGTTGAAAGCGAGGTTTGCGATGACGGTAGGGGAGGAATGAAGAGAGGTCCAGGTCGACCGCGTATAGAGCGAGGTCATGTTGGGCGTCCAAGAAAAGTGTACCAGATGGTACCAAATATACAACCAGAACCAATTACAACTGATAGTAGTGAATCCATTGAGGAGTTTACGGACTGTCAAGACTTTGCTGGGGTCGCGGAAGTGACATTAAAACAGGCTTTGTCAAGCAGTGAATGCAATGGATGGAAAAATGCTATATTATCGGAAGTAAGAAGCCTAGTCAAGAACGACACATGGGAAATAGTAAACAAGCCCATGAATCGTGATGTCGTAGGTTGTCGATATGTTTTAACAACTAAGCTGAATGTGGACAAAACTGAGAAGAAAAAGGCGAGACTTGTAGCGAGAGGCTTTAGCCAGCGGTATGGTATTGACTACCACGATACTTTTGCTCCTGTCGTCAGGCTTGATACAGTTAGATTGTTAGCTGCACTTGCAGTTGAGCTAGACCTAGAGATTCATCAGTTGGACATTAACACGGCTTACTTGAATGGATTTTTAGAAGAAAACATCTACATGAAGGTGCCAGAACTTTTAGAGGAATGTTTACTTAAACTGATAGAGACAGAAACAGAAGGTTCCGATATTTATGAACGAGTTAAGAAAATGTTGGACGATTTAAAGGCTGGAGGCGACGTATGCCGACTGAAAAGGTCGTTATACGGACTCAAACAAGCTGGTCGTCAGTGGAACATACGACTCGATGAGCAACTAAAACGTATGGGGTTGCGACAATCGTTGAATGAACCGTGTCTTTATTTTAGGGACATAGATTCTGATATAAAACTCTTTGTTTTAGTTTATGTTGATGATATTCAAATCGCATGTCGGAAAAGAGATTATATTGAGGACTTTAAAAAGTCACTGGCCACCGAGTTTGAATTAAAAGACTATGGAGTTGTCAAGTACATGTTGGGAATAGAGTTTGACAAATGTGACGATGGCATTAGATTGTCACAGCGAAAATATATCTCAGACTTGTTGATAAAATATGGCATGGATAATTGTCGTCCAGTTTCTACGCCTATGGAAACCAAAGTAAAATTTTCCCAAGACAAATGTAGTGAGGGCGAACAGTATCCGTACAGGGAAGTTATAGGTTCCTTGATGTATCTTTCAACAGGAACAAGGCCTGATATCACAAATAGTGTTGCAAAATTGGCACAATTTCTGAATTGTCCCAATGAAGAATGCTGGAAGGCCGCGAAACGAGTTCTGCGTTATTTGAGAAGAACGATAGAATACGGACTTGTATTTAAGAAAACAGGCAAGTCATTGCAAGGGTATTCTGATTCGGATTGGGGAGGATGTTTGATAGATAGACGTTCTTACTCTGGATATGTTTTTGTGTTAGCAGGCAGCTGCATATCGTGGAAATCGCAGAAACAGAAGTGTGTCGCGACGTCCACGTGTGAGGCCGAGTATGTGAGCTTGTCATCAGCCATGAAAGAAGCTGTTTATCTCAATAGCTTATTAACTGAAATTGGGTTAGGTAAGTTTTCACAGATTACATTACATGTAGACAATCAGGGGGCGATATGTCTTGCAAATGATCCGATGTTCCATTCTCGTAGCAAGCACATTGATATAAGGCACCATTTTATAAGGAGTATTTTAAAGGACAACAAGAGCATAGAATTGTCGTACCTGTCTACTGATTCTATGCTTGCTGATATTTTAACCAAGGGTTTGCCTAATGCTAAGCACTACAAGTGCATGTCTGGTTTAGGTATTACCTGTTAATTGTTTATTTTTGCTAAAGTTGTTGTTCCTTTGTAATACTTTCTTTTTGTTTTAAGATGTATTTAATTTCTGTGAATATGCATATTAAGGGGGCGTGTGGAAATAGGTCGCATGTAATATGCCTATTGATTTAAGAAACATTTTTATGTCAATAATATTCAAATGTGACTGTTGTTTTGACTGTCACAAAAAGGCTCCTGTCCTAACAATACCTGAAGAAATGTTGTGCTAAAATAATAAACGGTTGACGAAGAAAACCCTATTTTTTCTGTTCCACTGGAGCGCTGCTGCCTGCCCCCTACATGAACTTTATGTGAAAAGTGTTTCAGTAGCTTCATGTTCATGATATATCTAATATCCACAAAGAACGTTAATCTACTTACAGATTATTATATTTATTAAAAATAAAAATCAAATGGTAGTATAATTTGAATCTCTTAATGAATATGAGACGACTAGGCTTTCGCTTCACATATTATGTATTTATGACGTCGTTGCTACAGCAATAAGTGATTATTTTATTTTATAACCTTGTTCAATAATTAATATTTTTTTTACCATAATGTTTTAAATGTATAAATTCACTTTTACTTTTTAGTTTTTAGATAATTAATTGATTATTATAACTATGTAGGTATTGCTTTTATTGTATAAATTTTTAATGTTTTTTAATGTAATTTGACTTGAGGAATGTATTTTAATATTGATTTCATTTAAAATAGATTTTAATGCTAATGTCGTGTCACTTGTAAAGGTGTATGCATCGCATCAGAACCTGTATGTAATATGTATTTTTTTTTAATTGTGTTAATGCATGCGCTGTTGGTGTCCTTTTTTTTATAAATAAATATAAATAAGTCTTTGAAGAAATTTTCGAGGAAGTGCAATTTTTCTGACGTTGAGTGTGTAACTTTTTGCTCATTGCTTTAATGGTCCGAGGCGACAATAAATTTAACCGTTTTTGTCTGAGAGCGTAAATCAAAACATACGTGTAAAGACAGATTTCACGCTTATTTTGTCATACGAACATAAACCTGAATTTTGACCCAGTTTCTTAAGTAGTTATAAATTAATTTCACATATGGCCTCCCAAACTCCCAACTGAGTTTCATGAAGGGAACTTGTTTCATACAAAGTTAACGGCTTAAAAGCCTAGTCTGCAGTTCGAGATCACAACGACGACATTACACGCTGGCAGCTTTACGTATATCAACTGAAATTGAAGTAGCAACGCGAATATAGTTGCATTTATATAAAATTTCAATTTAATTACCTCGGTAGGTAATCTTGAGGTACGTGAGGTAGTTACGTGAGGCATTTAGGGGGTCGAGCCGAATCTCACCCAATCTCACGTGGGGACTTAGTTCGTTGCGTGGGGAAGAGGGGGGGGGGGGGGGCCTCGGCTACACGTATTTTTTTTCTGCAGAGAAAACCGCGAGAAAACTGTATTAAATTAAGTTAATCCTTTTTCGTACCTACCAAAATATGACTAAATCTTAAACAGTAATGTTTATTTAAACAAATCGCAAGCAAGCATAGATTAACGTAAAACGTTATTTCATTAAATATGCGTTTTGAAAAATCTCACGTGAGACTTATGGGGGGTGAGAGGGTTGAGCTAAATCCCAGCCACGACATCTCACCAAGGGGGGTGGCTTGTCTTAAAATTGAGCCAAATTCATCATGCCATGAAGAGCGCCTTTTATTCAAACTTTTCAATAAAACTCGTCATGATTTTATTTAATGCTATAAAAAATTGTTTGTAATTAACTTTTAACTTCACTTAGTTAATGCTAGAGAAAGCAGTAAAGCAGTAAAACTGATAAGATCAGCTGCAAGCCTATTACTTACCACCACGCCCGTCCCATAATCCGAACGTTGCAGTTTTCCACCGACCCCATAACCCACTGCTAGTCAGCGAAACAACATAAATAAGTCACCACCTTTATGGGTCACAGGGTCACAGGGGACTCAGTAATGAATCAATGGGACTATGGGCTAGACAGTAAAAGAAAATTAACTACATACTTACTTATAATTATTAGGAAAACTGTTTTTATAAGTCTAGTATTACAGATTAGAAATAACTGTGATCAACGATACAATACAATTTTGCTTGTAACTTTGAAGAAAATTACTTTGAAATGCCAATACTTAGGTACATATTTCCAGCACATTCATACAAAAAAAATTGGACTAAATGACAGTCACTAGTGGTGTAAAACACGGTTACACGTCACTTGCTGTAAAAAAAAACCTACATGTAAAAAAGTGCATGTCGGTCCTCGCGCAGTATAGGGTTCCGTTAACTTAATAAAACTTCCTTAACAGAATAGAATACTTTGATTTCATTTCCTTCTAACAACTGTTAGAAAC
Organism: Agriphila tristella; assembly: GCA_928269145.1. NCBI lineage: Eukaryota > Metazoa > Arthropoda > Insecta > Lepidoptera > Crambidae > Agriphila > Agriphila tristella. Next base: position 11,997,019 of record OV743444.1, read on the forward strand.
ATGATTCCATGATTCACAGTCAATGCACTAAGGACGCTGGTTGGTTCATGTTGCTGCAAGCAACGTTGCCAACCAACAAGCCACAATGGCAAGCCATAAATACATCACATCATCCTTTGACGGGATCGCACTATATTGGATTCAACATCGCTCCACTGGTGAAATGAGGGAGAGAAAACAATTTGAAAAAACTTCTGTACTTTTCCTATTATTTTTTTATATCTTAAAAGTATTTTTGTCTTAGCGGAATTTTTCATGTTCAGCTTCCAGCAACATCGTAGAAACGTGCGCTTTGAATTTCTTTATTGAAAAGATGCTTGCATAAATTGCAACCTCCTTGCATACTTTGATGCTTTGCAAAAGCTTTGCAAGCATGCAAAGCATTCGGTCTTTAAATAATCTTTTAAACAGACGACGATAGGTAAAATGAAATAATGTTGCTGATAGGGATTTAGTGTCCGGGCACGAAAACTGCGACGGCGGAGCGGCAGCGGGGCGGCGCGACAGCGGAGCGGCGGCGATGCATTCAACAGTATGGCACAGTATGGAGACGCGCACGAAACGGGCGGTGGCGGCGCGGGGCGACGAGCGATGCACGGGCGGGAGGAGAGCGACGAAAACAAATGAACAAAATAGTTTGATTTGGTAGCCCGCGATTACAGTAGTGTTGTGTTGAAAAATATAATAGTGTCTGTTTGATTACTAGGTAGGTACACCTATTTATTCAGTATGGATGTCGGCATCTTGGACATCATTTAAAAAACACAAGATGAGCAAAGGATCTGATTTTGAAACTAGTTAACGCCTATAGACCAATTTTTTTTAACTAAATAAAATTTTTAGACATAGGATATATTTCGTCCTTTGAACATTTTTCGGTATTGACAAGAAATTGTTTCCATAGCAACATCACATTTGACACATCAATAGAAAAAAAATAAGAAGTTACTTTAGTGGTATACCGTGGTCCTACCAGTAGGTCAAATCGGTAGGTCCACGGGCCCTTAATGGTATTTAGCCCATCTGTCACAACACTACTAGCGCGGCTGACCGACCGCTATGTTTCGTGCCCACGTTCTCATCGCCCCGCCCCGCCGCCGCTCCGCTGCCGCGCCGCCCCGCCACCGCTCGGCCGCCGCCACTTTCGTGTCCGGACACTTACATCAACCGCAGATTACTGAATAAAATAAATAGACTGCTAGTGTAAGTATTAAGTATTTCTTTACAAAAACCACATAACACTTTCTTTAATTATAGAAATTCTCGTATTACAAAGTTCGTTACATTCATTGCTACGAGATTGCTACGGTGGCTACGAGCTACGAAGACATTATCTAGAATCCTAATCCTAGATAGGTAAATATTTTAAGCAACTAAGATTTGGTATTCTCAATTATAATTTTTCAAACTTTTAATTAATCCTTCGTAATTTTTAAGCATTTCCTTGTAGTCCGTCAGAACCAAGTTGCAGTTGCAATTTTTACATTTATAAGCCAATAGGGAATATGCATCATTTTTTTTTTTAAATCTTAATCAAAAGTATAATGCGTGAGAAAATTAACTGTAATATTAAAACTTTTCTCTTGCGTTTTTTTCTCGTGATATAGTTACTTGAAGTTAGCGCACAGCAGCACCCGCCGAAAACGCTCCATACAAAACGGTGACGTCACACATCACGTTTCAGGTGTGTTTCGGCGCGTTTAATATGGAGTTAGCCAATAATCTTCAATTATCTCCCTAAATTTTGCGTTTAAGTACATATGTGTCATACAAAATATTGTTTCTTATTCGATATTCTATCCGACTGTAAAATTCATTATATCCGAAAATGAAAAAAAAAAATCGTTATTTTCCCCTGATTTCATCGTGTGATAAAACTAAAACAATACATTTTTTTTATTTTTTTTTCTGTTCCATCATGTTTTTATAAGTGTCCGCAGCGATCAAGCTCAAATTCATCAAAATCGGTGACTTATGCATATTCCCTATTGTTGCCGTTTTATTCACAACAGTGAAACAGTAAGCATCTATTATTTTGTTAAATTACTAACTTAGCTATACGAAGTGGATTACTATTGTTTGAATAAGAATTTCATAGTTAGAAAATAAATTAGGCTCGTATTGACAACGCTAGTTTAATGTGTCACGAAAATTAACTCTTATAAGTAGGTACTTAATTGTTATGTTAAAAGCGGCTGTAAAAATAGTGTTTTGCTAAAATGCAGATTATTAGATTACATACAACATTAATCACCTCACTTTTCCAGTTGGATGCGGCTATGTTTCCTCACGGATCCTCGAGGCAAGGTGCCAGTGAAGGTGGTAGCCAGGACCTTCGCGTCAGGCAAGACAGAGAAAATGGTGTACCAATGCTTGTCGGAGCTGGGCCTGCCGGCTGGAAAGAACGAAGCAATGGAGAAGGAAGCCTTCACATTCGACAAGTTCTACGCATTGTACCATAAGATCTGCCCGAGGAACGACATTGAAGAACTGTTTAGATCGATGTAAGTTTGATAGAGAGGTTAAGAGCGCGTAGACTGTACTGTACACGCCATCGGAAAAAATCATAGTGCTTAAATAAAGACGAAATTGTGAATTATCTCTATGTAGTGCACTCCGAAAGAACTTTGTGGTACTTTTCATCACTTAAACAATATTTTCTAGCATATCTTTAAGTTTAATGGAGTTTTTTTGCGAAATACATTTACTGCCACTTTTAGCAAAAGATCCACAATGCTTAGGGATAATTCACAATTTCGGAATATTTTTTTTCCAATGGCGACGCCAGTGCGGAGCTTGGCTGTTTGAACTAGCGGGAGTTATTTTTCACTATTGTTTGAAGATGTGCAACTCATTTCACGAAATTTTATTAGTTTTTCTTATATTTTAGCCATAAATCTTCTATCTTGTTTCAATATGAAAAAGTACCTAGTAATTAGGATACAAATGGTACAAGTATGATCGTTTGAAAACATCAGTAATCTTTACTTATATACAAAATATCTTAATAATTATAATGTTCAAAGTAGTTAAGCACATCCTTGCGACATAACATTGTCTTAAGTAAATAACTAAAAGGCCGTGTCATATCTAACGAAGCTACCGAGACATGAGCTCTTAAATCTGTCAAATCGCAAATTAACAATTTAGTCACGCCGGCTGACCATCCCCCACACATCCACCCTTCCACCTTCCAACCTATTTAGTTTTGCATAATATAAAATCTGAATAGGTACCCCTATGTATTTTTTACAAAAGCTTATTGGGGCGGCAAGCGGCACTATTGCAAATGGAGGAATCTTGTGAAAAATCCTGCACCAAAAGCCCGAAACCCTGCTATGTATTTAAAAACTCATGTGAGCGACTTATTTTGAATTCGTAGCAGCTATCCTTCCAGTATAATGTAACTTGCTTTATAGAGTCATAATTATACTTAAAACTCAAAGGATTATTGCTCAACAAAATTGTTCAAGTTCCTCAATTATTTCAAATCAAATTTGAATCATACCCTCACAGTTCAATATGAATGCAGAAAAATAATATGACATGAGCAGCGAAATTTTTTCTAAGGACATGACACTTTTCTTTTACATTGGCAGCACCCAAGGCAAATCGGACCGCATCAACCTGGAGCAATTCGTGAACTTCCTGAATGAAAAGCAGCGCGACCCTCGGCTCAACGAGATTCTATACCCGCTGTATGACGAGAAGAGAGCCGTTGAGATAATCACCACCTATGAGCAGAATGAGGAAGCTAAGAACGACAGTAAGTCTTCTGTAGTTTTCATTTAAGACAAATTGTCTTATTCTTATCGTGTAAAAGCTCTACCTAAACACACAGTAATTAACTAAATGATTAGACGCTTCGAATACAAAATTAATGGCACAGGTATTTTCCCAATGAACATCTGTATTAATAATGATGCCATGTTATGACCAAATTGATCACCTAACGAGTTTACTGTCTTGCCTGACCACAGTTTTCTAACAGGGGAATCAAACTCTGGTTGAAAAATTGAATGCCTTAGTTAAAGCAAATGAGAATAGTCAGTCATTACGTAAATGTGGCTCAGGTAAAAGATGCACTTAATATGACTTAGACCACTGACGTCCATTATACCAAGTACGCTGGACAGGCTATTGTCATGAAACGTCAGCCGATTTGAAAATCGCCATATTGGCGCTGAGTGTATTAGTAGATTCAAGGTAACAAGTACACTCACTACTGCCATAGTATAGAATCTACTCACTGACATGAAATATTTTTTTTCTATGTAGAAGTCAATGAATCTACTGCTCTCAGCGCCAATATGGCGATTTTCAAATTGGAACAAACGATTGGTGACGTTCGCCTGTCCAGCGTATACTTGTATAATGGACGTCAGTGACTTAGACACAACAAATGAACAACTCCATATTACCGCGTGGCGTTTATATATGAATTTCTCAATGCAATCTTCATCTACTTCCAGAATGTCTAACAAAAGACGGTCTGATCCGCTACCTGATGTCTGACGAGAACGCCCCCGTGTTCCTGGACCGGCTGGACTTCTACATGGAGATGGACCAGCCACTAGCCCACTACTACATCAACTCCTCGCATAATACATACCTCTCCGGGAGACAATTCGGTGGGAAAAGCTCGGTGGAAATGTATAGGCAGGTCTTACTGGCGGGATGTAGGTTAGTTATTGGTATTTGTTTTCTACATAGTTATGATTCGTGTTTAAATTTTTCTAATACATTATATTATATTTTTATAATATTATATAATTATGTGTTTATGTGATACCCACATCAATTTTGATGGTTTTTCGGCCTGCAAATTACAACATTACGTATGTGGTAATAGCTAAATGCAATTTGTTCACTTTTCTCTGACCTTCTTCAGTATCAAAAATGATTACTTACCTACCAAATCCTCTTGAAGTAGGTATATTTGTTTGTGACATGACAGTAGTATTAATTTATTTGGAGTCGAAACTGATGATAAGAGGCAGTTCTTGTTGCAATTTCCAAATTGGTTTGAAGAGTCCATCTCTTACTTCCAGGTGCGTAGAACTTGACTGTTGGGACGGCAAAGGTGAAGACGAGGAGCCTATAATCACCCACGGCATGGCGATGTGCACAGACATCCTGTTCAAGGACGTAATCTACGCGCTCCGAGACACGGCGTTCGTGACGTCAGACTACCCTGTGATCTTGTCCTTTGAGAACCACTGCTGCAAGGCGCAGCAGTACAAACTGGCTAAATACTGCGATGAGATACTTGGGGATCTGCTGCTGAAGGAACCACTGCCCGAACACCCTGTAAGTTGTTTTTCAAATACGATATGATAGTACTCGTTCATAGATAGAAGTGATCGAGATGCTATCCCAATCAACTTTTTTTAAAATGCAAATGCATTGCTTGCATGCAATGCTTTTTTAAAAATGTAAATAGATACACATGCTTATAGGTAGGTATCAAATAAGTACAATGATAGTACCTACCTACGTAAGTACCTAATCGAAATAGGTAGGTGTTATCCCAGTCAACTTTTTTTATAATGAAAATGACTAAGTTATAGATGCTTTACTCACGGTATCTCGTTTGCCATAAACGGTTCGATTTGAATGCAACAAATAAAAACCAAGGTGGTACCTAATATTTTAGTTAGGTACCTATCGTTAGAGTTCTGTTAGTCTGTTCAAGAAAATGAGACTGAAATGGAGGCGCTACTTTCTATATTAGATTAACGTTTAGAGGTTAAGTTTTTTGAAACTGCGACCACAGAAATAAGGCACAAAATTAGTTCCTTTTAGAACCGAGTCACATCTTTCGTTGACCACTCTATTACTTATTAAAACTTAGAACATGTTTCGATGTTCAGCTGGAACCAGGGGTGCCACTACCGCCACCATGCGCTCTGAAACGCAAGATCCTCATCAAGAACAAACGGCTGAAACCCGAGGTGGAGAGGCAGGAGTTGGAGCTTTTCAGGCAGGGACAGTTCGTCATTGAAGACGAAGAGAAGGAAGATGCGTCTGCTGTCGCCATTACAGATAAAAAGGTAAGAATAAGACACAAACTAGGTGCCACGTACGGTAGAATTGCAATTTCGATTTTACTACGATTCTGGTGAAAGTAATGTCTTATTAAAAAAACTGTGAAATATAGTTGTCAATAACGAAAAATCTATTTTTTATTTTATTTTAAGTAGACCAACTTGAAAAAGTCCCCCGTGACCACGGTAGCTGCAAAGATATCGAAACGTCGCGAAAATAAAAAATCAACCAAATACTTAAGTATCAACTAATTACCAAAATTAAATTTATTTCACTTAAAATAAAACAATTTTATCGTTCACAATGCTATTTGTAAACAATACGAAATAAAATACTAGAAAAATAGAGTAAATTTAGGATATAATTACTAGAAAAATTTCGACGACGCGACGCCACTATAGTGACTTGGTAACTGAGTTGGATAAGCATTGGACGGGACTTCCAAAGGTCGCGGGCTTGCGGGAGATTCACTGAGAATATGATCTGGTGACGAGTTGAATTTTTCTAGCCTACCTATATTATTTAGTAAATAAAGTTCAAGAACAGGTCTATTGTTTTAAAAACACTGACGTGAAGTGTAATATGCCGTGTCTTTTTTTATTAAAATGACTAATGATAATGATTACTCCACCCAGCCGGAGGAGATAGTGGCGGAGGCAGCAGTGGCGGGCGACGACGCGCCGCCGCCGGTGGCGTACACGGGCTCCACCACCAACGTGCACCCGTGGCTCTCCTCCATGGTCAACTACGCGCAGCCCATCAAGTTCCAGAGCTTCGAGGAGGCGGAGAGTGAGTGCCACTACTTGCAGGGCTCTACTTGATCATTGTGGCGACGACGCGCCGCCGCCGGTGGCATACACGGGCTCCACCACCAACGTGCACCCGTGGCTCTCCTCCATGGTCAACTACGCGCAGCCCATCAAGTTCCAGAGCTTCGAGGAGGCGGAGAGTGAGTGCCACTACTTGCAGGGCTCTACTTGATCATTGTGGCGACGACGCGCCGCCGCCGGTGGCATACACGGGCTCCACCACCAACGTGCACCCGTGGCTCTCCTCCATGGTCAACTACGCGCAGCCCATCAAGTTCCAGAGCTTCGAGGAGGCGGAGAGTGAGTGCCACTACTTGCAGGGCTCTACTTGATCATTGTGGCGACGACGCGCCGCCGCCGGTGGCATACACGGGCTCCACCACCAACGTGCACCCGTGGCTCTCCTCCATGGTCAACTACGCGCAGCCCATCAAGTTCCAGAGCTTCGAGGAGGCGGAGAGTGAGTGCCACTACTTGCAGGGCTCTACTTGATCATTGTGGCGACGACGCGCCGCCGCCGGTGGCATACACGGGCTCCACCACCAACGTGCACCCGTGGCTCTCCTCCATGGTCAACTACGCGCAGCCCATCAAGTTCCAGAGCTTCGAGGAGGCGGAGAGTGAGTGCCACTACTTGCAGGGCTCTACTTGATCATTGTGGCGACGACGCGCCGCCGCCGGTGGCATACACGGGCTCCACCACCAACGTGCACCCGTGGCTCTCCTCCATGGTCAACTACGCGCAGCCCATCAAGTTCCAGAGCTTCGAGGAGGCGGAGAGTGAGTGCCACTACTTGCAGGGCTCTACTTGATCATTGTGGCGACGACGCGCCGCCGCCGGTGGCATACACGGGCTCCACCACCAACGTTCACCCGTGGCTCTCCTCCATGGTCAACTACGCGCAGCCCATCAAGTTCCAGAGCTTCGAGGAGGCGGAGAGTGAGTGCCACTACTTGCAGGGCTCTACTTGATCATTGTGGCGACGACGCGCCGCCGCCGGTGGCATACACGGGCTCCACCACCAACGTGCACCCGTGGCTCTCCTCCATGGTCAACTACGCGCAGCCCATCAAGTTCCAGAGCTTCGAGGAGGCGGAGAGTGAGTGCCACTACTTGCAGGGCTCTATTTGATCATTGTGGCGACGACGCGCCGCCGCCGGTGGCATACACGGGCTCCACCACCAACGTGCACCCGTGGCTCTCCTCCATGGTCAACTACGCGCAGCCCATCAAGTTCCAGAGCTTCGAGGAGGCGGAGAGTGAGTGCCACTACTTGCAGGGCTCTACTTGATCATTGTGGCGACGACGCGCCGCCGCCGGTGGCATACACGGGCTCCACCACCAACGTGCACCCGTGGCTCTCCTCCATGGTCAACTACGCGCAGCCCATCAAGTTCCAGAGCTTCGAGGAGGCGGAGAGTGAGTGCCACTACTTGCAGGGCTCTACTTGATCATTGTGGCGACGACGCGCCGCCGCCGGTGGCATACACGGGCTCCACCACCAACGTGCACCCGTGGCTCTCCTCCATGGTCAACTACGCGCAGCCCATCAAGTTCCAGAGCTTCGAGGAGGCGGAGAGTGAGTGCCACTACTTGCAGGGCTCTATTTGATCATTGTGGCGACGACGCGCCGCCGCCGGTGGCATACACGGGCTCCACCACCAACGTGCACCCGTGGCTCTCCTCCATGGTCAACTACGCGCAGCCCATCAAGTTCCAGAGCTTCGAGGAGGCGGAGAGTGAGTGCCACTACTTGCAGGGCTCTACTTGATCATTGTGGCGACGACGCGCCGCCGCCGGTGGCATACACGGGCTCCACCACCAACGTGCACCCGTGGCTCTCCTCCATGGTCAACTACGCGCAGCCCATCAAGTTCCAGAGCTTCGAGGAGGCGGAGAGTGAGTGCCACTACTTGCAGGGCTCTACTTGATCATTGTGGCGACGACGCGCCGCCGCCGGTGGCATACACGGGCTCCACCACCAACGTGCACCCGTGGCTCTCCTCCATGGTCAACTACGCGCAGCCCATCAAGTTCCAGAGCTTCGAGGAGGCGGAGAGTGAGTGCCACTACTTGCAGGGCTCTACTTGATCATTGTGGCGACGACGCGCCGCCGCCGGTGGCATACACGGGCTCCACCACCAACGTGCACCCGTGGCTCTCCTCCATGGTCAACTACGCGCAGCCCATCAAGTTCCAGAGCTTCGAGGAGGCGGAGAGTGAGTGCCACTACTTGCAGGGCTCTACTTGATCATTGTGGCGACGACGCGCCGCCGCCGGTGGCATACACGGGCTCCACCACCAACGTGCACCCGTGGCTCTCCTCCATGGTCAACTACGCGCAGCCCATCAAGATCCAGAGCTTCGAGGAGGCGGAGAGTGAGTGCCACTACTTGCAGGGCTCTACTTGATCATTGTGGCGACGACGCGCCGCCGCCGGTGGCATACACGGGCTCCACCACCAACGTTCACCCGTGGCTCTCCTCCATGGTCAACTACGCGCAGCCCATCAAGTTCCAGAGCTTCGAGGAGGCGGAGAGTGAGTGCCACTACTTGCAGGGCTCTACTTGATCATTGTGGCGACGACGCGCCGCCGCCGGTGGCATACACGGGCTCCACCACCAACGTGCACCCGTGGCTCTCCTCCATGGTCAACTACGCGCAGCCCATCAAGTTCCAGAGCTACGAGGAGGCGGAGAGTGAGTGCCACTACTTGCAGGGCTCTACTTGATCATTGTGGCGACGACGCGCCGCCGCCGGTGGCATACACGGGCTCCACCACCAACGTGCACCCGTGGCTCTCCTCCATGGTCAACTACGCGCAGCCCATCAAGTTCCAGAGCTTCGAGGAGGCGGAGAGTGAGTGCCACTACTTGCAGGGCTCTACTTGATCATTGTGGCGACGACGCGCCGCCGCCGGTGGCATACACGGGCTCCACCACCAACGTGCACCCGTGGCTCTCCTCCATGGTCAACTACGCGCAGCCCATCAAGTTCCAGAGCTTCGAGGAGGCGGAGAGTGAGTGCCACTACTTGCAGGGCTCTACTTGATCATTGTAGCGACGACGCGCCGCCGCCGGTGGCATACACGGGCTCCACCACCAACGTGCACCCGTGGCTCTCCTCCATGGTCAACTACGCGCAGCCCATCAAGTTCCAGAGCTTCGAGGAGGCGGAGAGTGAGTGCCACTACTTGCAGGGCTCTACTTGATCATTGTAGCGACGACGCGCCGCTGCCGGTGGCGTACACGGGCTCCACCACCAACGTGCACCCGTTGCTCTCCTCCATGGTCAACTACGCGCAGCCCAGTACATTTCGATGAGCCCATCAAGTTTCAGAGCTTCGAGGAGGCGGAGAGTGAGTGCCACTACTTACAGGGCTCTACAACAATTTGTCAATTGTCATGACAATTTGATTTACACTGCGGTGTAGCTATGTATGAGTAGTTTGTTCTATAGACCGTATTAAAAAACCCGTAATGCCGAATTTGGTAGATAGAGACCATCAAACTGAACAACTTTTGCTATGGGACTACTTGAGCAATTCTGAAATCGCGAAAAAAAATGAATGTTTCATACAAAAAATAATAACGAAAATATCAAAATGTAGGAAACAGCTGATTTTTTTCGCGATTTGAAAGTTGGTCTCATAACTGTAGAGTTAATATATAGAAAGCATAGCATCGGATACGGAAATTTTCGAACGTTTGTGAATAATGGCCCAGATCCATGAACTCACTCATGGAGTAGTATTAACTGCTCTCAAAACGATGATAACTTGACTTGAGATCATACTTGAGATGCTATTCTTATAAGAACATAAAGACGGGCTTTAGATACTGCCTCTAGCAAGTTAAATTTTTGTCTCCAGAAAATCCCAGTTGTTTCAACCAGATTACCTCAATATAGCAAATAAATATTATGGTAAGTATTATGTTTCTTTTCTTTAAATGATGTGACAGACAACAACAATATTATTGGATTCCTTCCCTTTTATGTACTATCATAAGACTTTTGATAGAATTGATGATGATAATTCATTTCATATCCTTAATTCCCAGAGCGCAACATCTACCACAACATGTCCTCATTCGCGGAGACCACCGGCATGAACTACCTGAAGCAGCAGGCCATCGACTTCGTCAACTACAACAAGCGGCAGATGTCCAGGATATACCCCAAGGGAACACGCGCCGACTCTTCCAATTACATGCCACAGGTTAGCCATCACTTAGTTACTACCTTACTTCTTCCGATCTCTTCGATTAAAAAAACACAAGAAACAAAATAAAGAAACTTCGTAAACAAGCTGAAGGGTTTGACCATCAGCCATTTTTAATGTCCCCAAACCCCACTGCTGGGGCACAGGCCTTCCTTATAGGTGGATAAGAAGAATGGGCCATAACCCACCACGCGGGACCAAAGCGGATTGGTGGGTGTTAACGACTTCAAATGCACCCGGGACCAACGGCTTAACGTGCCTTCCGAAGCACGGAGGTACTCGAGATAATACATATTTGGTTACCTATCCCATGACCGACCCTTGCGAAAGTTGCTTAACCTCCACATTCGCTGGGCCAGGCGCAAAACCAGTGCGCTATCAAGCTTCAGAAGGGTTTAAAAAGAATTAAAAAGCTGATATTCCAAAAAAAGATGCTAAATAAAAAATCACTGGTTAATTAGATACTAATGGCCGATTGCACTAAACTTAGGAATCGCCTAAGTCTTTTCTTATCTACAACTCGACCAAGTTAACTAGGCGAATGACAGCTACATGACGGCTTAGTTTATGATACCGTTTTAATTTGGTCGTGTTGTAGTTAGGAAAAGACTTAGGCGATCCTTAAGTTTAGTGCAATCGGCCATAAATGTCATATATATCAGCAGCAGTACCTATGAGTCTGAACTCAGGATTAAGAACATTCTTAAGACTTATGTAGAATACGATTATATTATACCACTGCAGGAGTATTTAGAGAGAATGTAGGTCACAAAAACAAACGATTCCTTTGTATTGGTTATATCAATAGAGTCATATGTCGTGCTAGTAAGATCTCAACACCTACTCGTGCTTCGTTCATAGGTGTTCTGGAACGCCGGCTGCCAAATGGTATCCCTAAACTTCCAAACGTCCGATTTACCGATGCAACTGAACCAAGGCAAGTTCGAGTACAACGGCAACTGCGGGTACCTGCTCAAGCCGGACTTCATGCGGCGCGCGGACAGGAGCTTCGACCCGTTTGCTGATGCTCCGGTAGATGGCGTCATCGCTGCTCAATGTTCTGTGCAGGTCAGCTATATTTATTTTATTACCTTACTCATGTTAGACAGGCATTTCGACCACATCAAGAAGTCAAAATAAAAATATCTTTATTAAAATAAAACTTAAAATTAACCGCTTTTGTTTTGGATCCGTCCGTCTCGATCCCGCTCTAAACTTTTTTAGAATAATACCATAGACTTATTATATTAATAATACACACGATGGCATCCCAGATTATACATGTTGACCTTGAGAACGCCTTTATGCCCTACGTAAAAGCTGTTTTCGCAGTTATACTGTGTACCTGACCTGACGTACTGTCATGTGTACCTACCTAAACTGTTACTCTTGAAATAGTTTTTACCCATAATGATAAAGAAGCATGGGACTTAAAACGCATCCCTGAGGGAAGCCATATGACGCTACATCTCAAAGTAATTATTATTAAAAATATATCGCAAGGGCGATACGCACACCCGCGAATTTTGTTGGTGACTGGTTAACGACTTGCTCATACCTAGTACTTACAGAGCGTTATTTTTATTAAAGGCCAATTCTCACATACAAATATGTTGACACCAGGTGATAGCCGGCCAGTTCCTGTCGGACAAGAAGGTCGGCACATACGTGGAGGTGGACATGTACGGGCTGCCCACCGACACCATCAGGAAGGAGTTCAGGACGCGCATGGTGCCCGCCAACGGCCTCAATCCTGTGTACAATGAGGAGCCGTTCCTGTTCCGTAAGGTGGGTAATATCTACCTCTCAGTCTTTAGTCGCCTTCTTTTGTTTGGTTTAGTTTTTTTCTTTAGTAGTACTTAGATACACTTCAACCAGTGCGTCCTGCCTGTCATGACATATGGACACTCACTGTAGGGCTGGTTCACAAATTATAGTCGCGCAGCGAGCTATAGAAAGGGCTATGCTCGGAGTTTCTCTGAGAGATCGGGTCCGGAACGAGGTGATCCGACAGAGAACTAAAGTCATCGACATAGCCCACCGAATTAGCAAGCTGAAGTGGCAGTGGGCCGGCCATATTAGCCGTAGAACCGATGGCCGCTGGGGCAGACGAGTTCTTGAGTGGAGACCTCGAATGGGCAAACGTAGTGTGGGACGCCCCCAGACAAGGTGGAGCGACGATCTTCGCAAGGTGGCTGGCATAAACTGGATGAGTATAGCCGCGGATCGTGCTCAGTGGCGTGCACTCGGAGAGGCCTATTTCAGCAGTGGACGATGATAGGCTGATGATGATGATGGTGATAATAGGCTATACTCGTAGATGCTTGTTTTGATTGGTTACTTTCATTTCTTTGATGACTTCACCAGATTTTTGTTTCACATGATGAATCCCTGAAGGACGCCACATACATCCTAATCAAAAACATATGTAGGTACCAGTGGCGAGGGATGAAATTATGGCAAAGGTAAGCCATTCTACAAAAATGATATGATCTGCTTAGTCGATTATGGATCGGTGGAGAGGGATTTCTAAAATGTAATAGATGGGAATCGACCCTTCGCTACTGTTATGTACATCTTTTTGGCGTGAGCTGGTTATATAGCATTGGTTTCGTAGGCGGCCGAACATTTTGGCCTCATTTGAATCCTTGAAGAACTTACTTTCCCTTCCTAGGTGGTATTGCCAGATCTGGCCGTACTCCGGTTCGGTGTTTACGACGAGAGCGGCAAACTGCTCGGCCAGCGCATCCTGCCGCTGGACGGCCTGCAGGCTGGCTATCGGCACATCTCGCTAAGGACTGAGGCCAACTTCCCCATGTCACTGCCCATGCTGTTCTGTAATATCGAGCTTAAGATCTACGTGCCTGACGGCTTTGAAGGTACGACTCTTTAAATATTTTATCACTAGCGGCCGCCCGCGGTTTTACCCGCGTGGTTCCCGTTCCCGTGGGAATATCACGATAAAAAGTATCCTATGTTTTAATCCAGGCGATCTACTATCTGTGTGCCAAATTTCAACCAAATCCGTTCGTTGTTTTTGCGTGATTGAGGAACAAACATCCAAACCCACAAACTTTCACATTTATATATTAGTAGGATAATTCAAATTTTAATGCGATTTTTTAGTCTTTTTTACAGTCGTTTTTTACTCTCTACAAAACAAATTAATATCCAATTATTTTATTACAGTTCATAACAAATATAAGATTTCGTTTACCTATACCTACTTCTAATACTTTCAATACCCACCACCACGCATTGTTTATTGATTACATCCGTCTCTCTGATCAACTGTAAGGAAATGTTGTAGGAGAAAACCTCTAAGCAGAATAATGTTAAAATTGCAATAAGTTTTTCTATCTTGCGAAGACCGTTTTGCTATGGATGTGTTAGGCGTGCACATGCATATTGTTTTAGTGTGCGTCTGCACGCTCTCGTATACGCACATTAATGTGCATGTGCACGCCTGACAAACAGCATTCATAGCAAAACGGTCTTCTTGAGATAAAACAACTATAATTATTATTATTTGTCTCCCATAGATTTTATGGCGGCGCTGTCGGACCCTCGAGCCTTCATGGGGGCGGCGAAGGAGAGGACGGACAACATGAAGCAGATGGGCATCGAGGAGAGCGGCCCCGAGAAGAAGGTCACCATCGAAGAGAAGAAGGAAGGTCAGTTGAGCGCGATTATGATTGAATACTTAGGACGCCGCCGTACCACAGAAGCATAATGGTACTAGCGTGCCGTATGCAAAAAACCGGCCAAGTGCGAGTCGGACTCGCGCACGAAGGGTTTCGTACCAAAAAACAGCAAAAAATCACGTTTGTTGTATGGGAGCCCCCTTAAATATTTATTTTATTCTGTTTATAGCATATTTATTATAGCAGCAATAGAAATACACGATCTGTGAAAATTTCAACTGTCTACCTGTAGTCGTTATCAATATGGAGCAAAAAACGGCAAAAAAATCACGTTGGTTATATGGGAGCCCCCCTTAAATATTAATTATATTCTGTTTTAAGTATTTTTTGTTATAGCGGCAACAGAAATACAAATTTCAACTGTCTAGCTATCACCGTTCATGAGATACAGCCTGGTGACAGACAGACAGACAGACGGACAGCGGAGGCTTAGTAATAGGGTTCCGTTTTTACCCTTTGGGTACGGAACCCTAAAAATCAAGCCACAAATATTACGAAACACATAACGCTCTCTTTAGTTCTTTAAAACAATGAATAAAAAAACGTATCGTCTCTTATTGTACTATATCTTGAGTTATCCACAACGGGATAGTGTTTGGCCTTCAGCACACCTGCTCCCCTAGCATGACCACCGAAACGCGATATATAGCGATTTATCACGTTTAACTGTCAAAAGTACAATGGATTTTGACAGTTCAGTGTCGATGAAATGCTATATCACGCGATATCAACGATATGTTAAAACAAGTTTAGATACGTTACCCGCGCTCCACAATGGCAAGACGAAAGTCAGGTAATTGCCCGACTTTCAATTAGTCAGGCACAGGCTCGTGACATGTAAACACACACCACTCTCGTCAGTCAGACACTAAAAAACCGTGACATCCTTATCAAAAATGCCTTCCTGCGTCTTTAAACGATGTGCAAATTATACAGCAACAGTCAGAGATCGGAAAAATGTTTCATTTCATACGTAAGTACTGTATTTAACCGTAAAATGTATTTTCGTATTTTTATTACTCTAATCGGCCATATTTTTACAAAGAGCGAGCATTGTGACTGTCACTCCCATGATCGCGCCAATAAGCATGCAGCGTATCAGACGAAACTTATGATGTCTGTTTATCTCTTTCATAACACGTATTTATTATCTGTGTTCATTTTTACATTAAGGCGCGAATTGGAGATGTATGCCATATATCTTAAGGTTCATAACGCCGAAACGGCTGTTAGATTGATCTCCAGAAACCGTCAAAGTCGTAGGCAAAGTTGTGATAAAATATCCCAACTTTGCCTAGAAGATTATAAGCAAAAATACGAGCCGCATTTAAAAACTGGTCTTAATTATAGAGCCATACAAATTGCGTTACCATCGAGATGTGCATGGATTACCACATATAAGCATCAATATTTTTTTCTGGCAAGCAGGCGAAGTTGGGCACAAGCAGGCAAACTTTGAGCAGTATCAGTAAATATTTCCATAGTAAATTGGTAGCATACTACGGGTTGCCACAAATAGAAAAACACAAAATTTAAAAGACTTACTATAATTTCATTAAAAATGGCTAAATCCGGACGTAAACCAACTAAATTCACAGGACTAAACTAATTTCATTTGATTTGTTTTAATTTCTTTATTTTGAATTTATTATTTTCTTTTGAATTTATTTTTTTATAACTACCTTTAAACATTTATAATTACTTTTGTAAGATTGTTTTCTATTTTTATAGCTGTATATCTTTTTATTTAATAACTAAACAAAGTAAACATAGACTGCCCTCCAAACCGCTTTACTGTCGTTGAGTAAGTAGTGACAACCCTAGGGCTAGGCAAACTTGAGTCACTAATGCCCGAGAAGCCCTTTACAACATTGCCTACCGTGGTTCTAGCCGTAAATGATTGACATTAACAAGAAAAACCCTTATAAACAGGAGAAAGAGCATATTTGCTTACCCTATAAATACTAAGAGAGCTGAAATTCTCGATTTTTCCAAGGAAAAACTAAAAGTTTGCGACCATTGACAGCTGACAGACAAAAAAGTAACGGTGTTGCCACTTTGAATAATAATGAAATGGGTTGCCAATAAAACGAAGGTATTTCTCTCATTCATCATATCAGCCACACGACACCCACTGCTGGGTATAGGCCTCCCCTAAGGATCTCCACGACGATCGGTCCTGCGCTGCCTGAATCCACTGGCTTTCCGCGACCTCCACCAGATCGTCGGTCCACCTTGTCGGGGGCCTACCCACGGAGCGTCGTCCGGTGCGCGGTCGCCATTTCAGAACCTGTCTGCCTCAACGGCCATCGGTTCTTCTCGCTATGTGTCCCGCCTATTGCCACTTCAGCTCCCCACAGTGAATTCCCACTTCCCGAGATGGGTCATCACCAAACTTAATAAAGAACGGGCTGAAGAGGCAGCACTTGTGGAAGCTTGGTGCTTGGAAGCCCAGCAAGCGTTGGGTAGCATTGAAGATAGGGTACAGCAAATTACTCGCTCCCTAACAGCTGTTTGCGATGCAGCAATGCCGAGATTCCATGGTCCCCCTGAAAAGTCTCAGGTTTATTGGTGGTCGGGGGAACTGGAAGCTCTTCGTTCTGCGAGTCTTCGAGCCAGACGAATGTTACAAAGGTGTAGAAGACGTCGCAGAAGAAGACCCGGTCTAGAACAGAGGCTCCTAACGGAATATAGGGAGGTGAAAAAGGCGTTCGAAACCGGAATCGCCAGAGCCAAGAAACAGGCTTGGGACGAGTTCCTCGTCAGTCTGGACAGGGACCCATGGGGGCGCCCGTTCAAGATGGTGCGTAGTAAACTGCGCCATCAGGCACCCCCGATGGACACAATGGAACCGGAGGTCCTTTCCAGAATTGTGGACGGCCTGTTTCCCAGATTCACCCTGCCGATCGAACCTCTGAGTACCCGCTGGAATGCGAGTGAGGAGGACTCAGGGTTCTTTCCGGTGACGGAGGCGGAGATGGAGGGGGTGATTGAAAGGCTCCGGTCTAAGAGAAAAGCGCCGGGCCCCGACGGGATACCTGGAAGAGTCTTGCCCACGGCGTTAAAGCACCTAGGGGAACCTCTCAGAGATTTGTTCAATGACTGCATTGAGGCGGGGGTGTTTCCTAGAGATTGGAAGCGCGGACTTTTATGCCTCCTCCAAAAGGAAGGTCGGCCACTCGATTCTCCGTCGGCCTACCGTCCCGTGGTGTTGTTGAATGAACTCGCGAAGATGCTAGAGAGAATCATCGCGGACAGGATCGTCCAACATCTTGAGACGGTGGGCCCAAATCTGGCCGAGAATCAATACGGCTTCCGGCGGCAACGATCGACGATCGACGCTGTGCAGGCTCTTAGGGAGCTCTCAGAGAGGGCAGCAGAGAGAGGGGAGGTAGTTATCGCAGTGTCCCTCGATATAAGAAACGCCTTCAACTCTCTCCCCTTCTCAGTCATTAAAGATGGGTTAAGGTACCACGGCCTCCCCTCTTACCTAATTAAAACTGTGGAGAGCTACCTGATCGGTAGAGAAGTTGTCTACTCCTCCAGCGAGGGAGGATTAGTTGCAAGGGAAATGATGCGCGGTGTTCCGCAGGGGTCAGTCCTAGGACCACTCCTGTGGAACATCGGGTATGATTGGGTCCTGCGTGGGATTCTCTTGCCCCAGATGCGGGTTCTCTGTTACGCGGATGACACCTTAGTCACTGCCCGGGGCAAGGAGTTTAGTGACGTGAAGAGTTTGGCAAGCATGGGTTCGTCTCTTGTCATCGAACGAATGAGGATTTTGGGGCTTAATGTTGCCATCGAAAAGACAGAGGCCACTTGTTTTCATGGCCCAAGAAGAGGTCCTCCCGCCGGGGCATGCCTGGTCGTTGACGGCACGTCGATTCCGCTGCGACCCACAATTAAGTATTTGGGGCTGGTGTTAGACGGGAGATGGAATTTTAAGGCTCATTTCCGTCAACTGGCCCCAAAACTTGTTAAGACGGCCAACGCACTAGGGCGAATCCTGCCAAATGTCGGAGGCCCAAGTGACACATGCAGAAAGTTATTTGCTGGCGTGCTGAGGAGCATGGCCCTGTATGGCGCGCCGGTATGGGCAGACCGGCTGAATGACCACAATGTGAGGATGCTCCACCAAGCCCAGAGAGCCATGGCTATACGGGTCATCCGTGGCTATAGAACGGTGTCGTGCGCAGCTGCATGCGCACTTGCCGGTACGCCTCCCTGGGAGCTAGATGCTCAGGTACTCAGGGAGGTGTACAGGTATCGAACAGAGGCGCTTCAGCGAGGTGAGCGTCCTGCTCTCGAAGAGGTCCTGGCGGAAAGGCGCATGGCCGAAGAGGTTAAACTTGACGTCTGGAAGGAGCAGATGGGGACTGAACGCTACGGGGTAAGGACCTTAGAAGCGGTCCGGCCGTTGGTGGAGGAGTGGTGCTCCCGCAAACACGGGACGCTGACCTTTAGGCTGACGCAGATATTTTCCGGGCATGGGTGCTTCGGAAAGTATCTGTGTCGGATTGGAAGGGAAGCGTCCGCACAGTGCCATGAGTGCGGCGATGCGGAGGACAGTGCCCAGCACACCCTTGAGGTGTGTCCGGCCTGGGCTCCGCAGCGCAGTACTCTGGTTTCTGTGATTGGTGTGGATCTCTCGCTGCCCAGCGTGGTACGGGCCATGCTGGCCACCGAGAGATCCTGGGAGGCGGTAGTCTCCTTCTGCGAGGAAGTTATCCTGCAGAAGGAGGCATCGGAGCGGGTTCGCGAAGAGGAGGCTCATGCGAACCGGCTCCGACGCAGGCGGGTAGGCGTAAGGAGGAGGCGCTTTGCGCACCTCATTCCGCTCTGACGGGGACCACGCGGGCTATGGGTGGTGACCCATCGCCTGCATTGCACGGTCCCTGACCGTCTGGGGAGATGGCCAAACTTGCCCGGCCATCTCCCAACCACGAGGAGGCCCGGGTAGCCGGGCGAGCCACTGGGTCAGTTGGGGTGATTACCACCCATGGCCCCCCGTATGACCAACCGGTGGCGAGTGGGCAAGTGCCGTAGTTTTTTTAGTGGGTATTCCCTCCTCCCGGGATTCCATCGAGCTTTGACTTGGTGGAATTACGGGAGGTAGTCGTGGAGGGAGCCACAACGTTGAATGTTGCGGTCCCCTCCTGGCGAGTCCCACATGCCCCCTTCCCGATCACCAGCGGGAAGGGAAGCGCATAAATGCGTTTTTCTACGGCATATAAAAAAAAAAAAAAAAAAAAAGCCCTAGGGTTGCCACTACTTACTCAACGACAGTAAAGCGGTTTAGAGGGCAGTCTATGTTTACTTTGTAATGGCAAAAATACTGGCTGTCTATCTACATCCTGCCTCTGTAACTGGTGCTTTTTCGTGTGTCTAGGTGGAAGCTTTCCTGAATATCCATTGCTCTGCAGGACATGGCACACATGGCACAGCCAGTATTTTTGCCATATGTAAAGGGAGTGACAAATAAGGTCTCAAATATTTTGAAAAAGTACACAATAAAAACTATCTTCACTCCTTTGAAAAAGGTATCGCAATGTCTACGGTCCCCGAAAGATAGTTTTCCTTTGGAGAAACCTGGCGTTTATAAGATCGACTGCAGTTGTGGTAGCTCATATATCGGCCAAACTAAACGCACAATAGCATGCCGTATAAAGGAGCACATAAAAGCGGTCCAAAACAACGATACGCAAAAATCGGCCATTGCTGAACATTTAATTCATTCGGACACAAATCACTGGATCGAGTTACATAACCCCCAGATTATTTCAACAGAACGCCACTACATACCAAGAATGGTCAGGGAAGCGATTGAAATAACCAAATACAAAAATTTCAATCGTGAGGATGGGTTTAAATTGTCGAGTGTCTGGAATCCAGTAGTCCGGTTGTGTAAAAACAACAAAAATAAAAAAGTGCCGTTTCGCGTACAGATACAGTGAGTGTCGTGTGTCGAGAACAAATTCGAGTGAATGGTGAGTTTGCAGACAGTGGTACCGATATCGAACGTAGTAATAAAAGAACTAGACGGAGAGTAGACCGATTCGTCTGCCAATAACATCTACCCGCACGCAACAATCGACAGTTTTTCCGTGATCATGGCGCATGCAACTGCGCCGAAATATCGGAGTCTCAAAAATAAACAGGTACATGGTGTAAATCCCGACATAGTTTATTCTAGGTTTAATAGTTATATAAAAATAAATTCAAAATAAAATAATAAATTCAAAATAAAGAAATGAAAACAAATGAAATGAAATTAGTTTAGTCCTGTGAATTTAGTTGGTTTACGTCCGGATTAAGCCATTTTTAATGAAATTATAGTAAGTCTTTTAAATTTTGTGTTTTTCTATTTGTGGCAACCCATAGTATGCTACCAATTTACTATGGAAATATTTACTGATACTGCTCAAAGTTTGCCTGCTTGTGCCCAACTTCGCCTGCTTGCCAGAAAAAAATATTGATGCTTATATGTGGTAATCCATGCACATCTCGATGGTAACGCAATTTGTATGGCTCTATAATTAAGACCAGTTTTTAAATGCGGCTCGTATTTTTGCTTATAATCTTCTAGGCAAAGTTGGGATATTTTATCACAACTTTGCCTACGACTTTGACGGTTTCTGGAGATCAATCTAACAGCCGTTTCGGCGTTATGAACCTTAAGATATATGACATACATCTCCAATTCACGCGCTAATGTAAAAATGGACACAGATAATAAATACTTGAAGAGATATTAAAAAAAACCTTAAATTTCGTGCAAAGTTGCAGCAGTTTACGGTATCTGATTTTCTTAGAAGTATCATTTTCATTCACAAAAAAAACACAAAATAGGTAACAGAGGGGAAATTTTTAAGACGATCTTTTGTTATTCTTAAAAATCTCAAAAACTAAACGTCAAACATCATGGTCATTCGTGGCCACCTTTAAAATCTAAAAATTAGATAAATGATATAAATTCGAATATAAATTCTTGTAAATTCAATTAAATTTATTTTTGTTTTCTGTTTCAAAATGCTCTGAAAGGAGTGCCTTAAAAGTTGATTCGCCAAACTACCTTAGAAAAACAATTATGATCAGCTTATTTAGTAGGTATAGTAGGGCCACTTTAATAGGTCACATTTGACAGTTCGTGAAAACTCAACAACGTAACCTTTTAATGGTGGGAACACAATATTTATTTATTCAAAGGCATAATATTAGGTAGCTTTATTTTATTTTATAAGTATTCTGTGTAATTGCATCGATTACGCGACAAAAAGAGTGGCGCTTCGTAGGTGCTTGTAATATCAGGCACGCAGCGCTGTGAAATTTGAAATTGTACTTTATTGCCATGCTACGAGAGTAGCTTATTGTTTGTGGCCCCGCGCCCGCCCGCGCGCCGCGTGGCAGTCAGCGGCCCCTGCATGCACCCGCTCGCGCGTCCCGTATAATTCGTATTTTAGCGCAATAATTTATCCGTAATTTAAACAAAACCCACATTATGTATGTTTCTAATTTTTTGTGTAGTATATAAGTGCATTGAAAAGGTATTGTAAGAGCGATCTTATCAGTTTTTAATTCATTATTCCGTATGTTATAAAAGAAAAATGAAAATATCAAAGAAGCACACCACTTAACTTTCTAAACTTTGTTGAACTGGTATATCTAACCACTGAAAGTCTTAAAATAAGATTTCAGAAATTTTAAAATTTTATTCGAACACAAAAGAGTGATTTTGTGATTTACGCACTTCCACACATAATAACTTTCTAGATATTTTACAACATAAAAATAACATAGTTCTTATTATGAAACAATCAACATTTCAAACTTTAATTCTATACGTATTACGTTAAACGAAATATTACGAAATACCTAAACTATACCTAAAGCACCGGCATAAAACTTCTAACTTTTCAACAATAGCTCACAATGCACATAATCTATACACTCAGCAAAAACGAAAACTTTTAGAATTATCAAAGGTAATTTTTCTCTGGCTACGCGACTACAACTAATGTGGTTCATAATATTTTACTCATACTTATCTTTTTCTTTTCTTTGAAAATCGCAAACCTATCTTGTTTACCAGTGATTTATTATTTGGAGTCAATTCTGTACTTCTGTTATGTACGTGCATTCCTTAATAATCAATTAAAGATTGTCTTTTTCTTCATCTTGATTACATTTTAATCAAATTAGAACATTGGTTCAATTTAATTGTAATCACCATGACGTGTGAGTCCTTGTAAATAACTAAAGACCGATTTAATTCATCTATTTATACGCAACGTCCGTGGCAAAACACTGCAGCATACTGCATCTTGACTTGACACGAACAACAGCTGCTGTATTAATAACAAAGTTATAAATACATCCTCATATACTCATACTCACTCTCAATTCATTCATTTAAACATCTAATAATTTAAAAATAACTGCCAGTTAGTCGGTCTGACGCAAAACACGCCTCATTGAATGCGTAGAGCCAGGCGTAGTATATTTGTCTGTCCCACACTTATTCCAATTCCAAAATGAAGACTAGTTTAGAATCATTCGCGACATAGATTTTACGTAGGTTGTCCACAGTTGCTCTCCGCGTTTCTAATTAAATGCGTAGCGATGGAAATTTAAAACTGTTCCTAATAAAACTTTGATTACCAACACGCGAAAGTTCTGAAGATTCTATGAAGAATGGATTGTTTAACGTCCTCGTCGAATATTTTAGTAGGTAATAACTTTCCTGAATCTTGTGTAGGATTAATGTATTTTATCTTTTGCTCGAAAGCTGCCGCGTGCAATTCGCTGAAAGAAATATAGTTGAAAAAAATATGATCAGAAGACAAAGAATTATAAGAGGAGGTGTTTAGTATTCATTATTAAATCTTATTATAAATCTGGTGAAATTTATTGGACATTTTAAAATCATCGAAATGTTTATTACATTAATTTAAATTAATTAAATTAATTTATTACATTTCGATGTTTAAAATAAGAAATTTAGTCAGTGCGATGTCAATATTTAAATTACACCGGAATGGAATTATTGGTCATCAAAATATGAGAGAATTAGTGAAAGAAATGTTTAGAATCCTCTGTTTCTGCAGTAGCTTTGGCAGTGAATATTCATCATCATCATCATCATATCAGCCGCACGACACTCACTGCTGGTTACAGGCCTCCCCCAAGGATCTCCACGACGATCGGTCCTGCTTGGTCCGCATCCAGCGGCGCACCGCAACCTTCACCCTCACGTCAGTTCACCTTGTCGGGGGCCTACCCACGGAGCGTGGTCCGGTGCGCGGGCGCCATTCCAGAACCATTCCGCCCCAACGGCCATCGGTTTTTCTCGCTATCGTTAAGTGAATATTGATCTTTAAAAATTCTTTCTTTTTCCAGAGCCACCTTTGGTGTTTGAACCAATAACAGTGGAGTCTCTGCGATTGGAGAAGGGATTCGTGAAGACCGGCCGCAAACAGCAAAAGGAGTTGGATGCGATGAGGAAGCGCCACGCCAAAGAGAAGATGACGATGCAGAAACAACAATGTGCTGCGATCGAGAAGATGATCAAAGGCAAGAAGTGAGTATACCTACTGACATTCCTAGAACTGCCTTTTATTACAAAACATGCTACCTACTGTAAAAAAATTGCCCACCAAACGGTCATAAAATCCAGTACCTAAGGGTCTTAAAGCACATAGTAACTAAGAACTTACTTAATAAAAGTAATGCGTCTCTTTTAATCAGGAATGACGACACCAAATTTAATTTCTTCGTTTTCAAAATACTTCATTGAATTTACAACATCTTTTTTGTATTGCAGCAAGGACCAACTGAGCAACGATGCTACATTCCGCAAGCTGGTAAGCGACCAGTCGACGGCGTGGAGCGAGCTGGTGGCCAAGCACCGCGTCGAGGAGTGGAGCACCGCGCGCAGCCGCCTCAACGAGCAGCGGGACTTGCTCAAGAAGATGATGGAGGCCACGCAGCTCGCGCAGATGAAACAACTCGAGGGGAAACACGAGAGGTACGTACACGTATACCTTTTAATACAGTACAGTACAGAATACCCAACCCAATAATAGTAAAATGAAGGAGTAGACCATTGCGTGCAGCCGCCTCAACGAGCAGCGGGACTTGCTCAAGAAGATGATGGAGGCCACGCAGCTCGCGCAGATGAAATAACTCGAGGGGAAACACGAGAGGTACGTACACGTATACCTTTTAATACAGTACAGTACAGAATACCCAACCCAATAATAGAAGAATGAAGGAGTAGACCACTGCGTGCAGCCGCCTCAACGAGCAGCGGGACTTGCTCAAGAAGATGATGGAGGCGGCTCAGCTCGCGCAGATGAAACAACTCGAAGGGAAACATCAGAGGTACGTGCACGTATACCTTTTAATATAGCACAGAATACCCAACCCAATAATAGTAGAATGAAGAAGTGGACCAGCACGCACAGAATCTGTTGAAAATGAAAGAGGCGACACAACTCGCGCAGATGAAACAACTCGCGGGGAAACATGAGAGCTACATACACGTATGCTTACGTAGAGCTACGTATGCGAGCAGTAGTTTCATCCGATTGCGTAATATTGCGCCAAACATAACATCATGTTTAACATTTCTTATTTTTGACTCTTCGCAAATCTTGTTTATAGGGAATTAAAAGAGATGAACGCTCGTCAAGCCAAGATCAGCATGGAGACTAGCAAGGAAGTGGCCAATGACAAGACACTTAAGACCAAACAGGAGAAAGACCGCCGACTGAGGGAGAAGAAGCAAAACAACACTAAGAAATTCATGGACGAACGGAAGGTAAAAATAATTATTTGATAAAGATCATTATGTAAAAATGGAACCTACAGAATATTACAAATCATTCAGAATAACATTGTAAATTAATTGACTTGTCCACGCAAGCTGAAGATATAAATCTTTATTCAATTAGACTCCAGGTACTTACTGAATTTATATAAGTTAATAATGGTTCCAAAGATAATAGATGCGATGCAATACATTTTTTTTTCTTTCCAGACTCAAACCATCAAGCACAATAGGGAAAAAGAGAAATTAAAAGTAACGCATGATAAGCAAATGGATGAATTATCTAAGGATATCGATAATGTGAGTATGTAAATGACCCCTGCAACCCTGCAACGCAACCTACCACCGAAACACGGTATTTATCGCGTAATATAGCGTTTTATCCACACTCCACTGTCAAAATCATTGTTTTTTGACAGTTAAAAACGATAAATCGCTACCTATATCATATCACGTTTTGGTAGTCAATAGTCATACTAGGGGGAGACGATCAAACAATTTATCTTAGTAAATTATTTTTTCATTCTCATTTCTTTGGTACTAAGGGAAATCTTGCTTATTTTTCAGCTCATCGAAATGTACAAGATGGAAGAGACAGAGTTCGACATGACCGCTAAAACCGAATTCTTTGCATGAAAGTATCCCGAATTGGTTCCGCTCCTGAAGGAATTGACTTTAAAAGTGAGTGCTTCAAGTGATCTCTCTTAATATTATATACCTACCTACCTGTCTAAGTACCTATAAGTAGTTAATATTATAGATACCTACATCTATATGGCGTCTAATGCAATTGAGTAATTTATAATTATTTCCTCTTCAAATCCGCGTTGACACGATCAAAGTATACTTGGACCTTGCACCAAGTAAACTGGACAAAGTAGCATTGAGCAAAGTATACTTTGATACCTGTTGACACGATCAAAGTACACTTAGACCAAGTATCTTGGACAAAGTAGCTTTTTGTATACGGCGACATCAATGTGCACTTGGATTGCTTGGTCATCAAAAGTACATGGTCCGAGCAGGCTTGGATGAAAGTAGAGTATGGTCCAAGTTTACTTTGATCAAAATTTAGATCCAAGCTTTGATTTCTCGGTAACATGATCCAAGTAGTCATCCAAACTACTTGGTCCAAGTCAGGGGCGTAGCGTGCCTTGGCGGGGCCCCGTATAAAAATTTGTTTGGGGGCCCTTAGGAAGGGTAAAGATTTCTCACAAAAGAAAAAAAATGAATAAAATTAAAAGAAATATTTATTAATCATAATTTTATCTATCTGTCACTTTTTCCAAAATTTTTACAAACAATCCAAATTAAATATACAACGTGTAACAGAAAGGGGGTATCAACCCGAAAGGAAGTCAATGTACTCGTGAATCTGAACACCTTCAAACAGAAAAAAAAACAAATGAAAAAAAAAGGTTTCTCCAAAGAAAATTTGAATTTGCCGCCAACATTTTGTATGGATTTTTTTTTCTGTTGGTCGCGGCGGCGAAAAAAATTTTCGTCTATTTTTTAAATGTTTACAGGCAGTAAAACTAATGTAGAGAGAGACTGGTAACTGATAAATGAAGGACATATTGAATGTATGTGGCTGTTTGTAATTAAAATACTCAAAATCAATGGTCCTTTAATCTTTTACACATTTGGACCCATTTTTATCAACACTTTGATTTTGATCGCGTGTTACATCAAAAATCGGGACAAAACTGATGGGATCGTCGGGACGCGGGACAATATGATCGAAATCGGGGACTGTCCCGGTAAAATCGGGACAGCTGGCAACCCTGCTTCCTTGCGGGTTGAAACCCCTTTTCTGTTACACGTTGTACACTCTGCTGGCCTATTTTTCGGCCAACTGATTTATGCGCACGCTTTACGCGGATGAAAAATATTGCTTTTTTTACTTTTTCCATAAAAAAAAAGTTTTTATTTATTTTTGGTTACACACGTTGGGGGCCCCCGTGGCCCGGGGGGCCCGTATAATTGATACGGCTGATACGGCGGTAGCTACGCCCCTGGTCCAAGTGTACTTTGATCATGTCAACGCAGGTTTAACGATAGTTCAAGATTTAGTAAGAGCATAGTAATATTATACACATTAGTGTACCTAAGTGATATATTTTATCTACAAAAATGTATTATTATTAAAATTATAAAACACTTCTGGGAAAGCGAATATTGAAATGAATAAGATTTATTACAAGTCAAATTAAAAATAAATTATTTATTTTTAAAGTGAATCTCATAGCTGTAAATGATTCTAAACTAGTTTGTAAACTATAACTTTGAACTGTTGTTGTAATTAAGATGCCTAGTGCAATAACTACCTAACCTTTACAACAGTTATTATAAATAGGTACCACAATAAATATTAAGTTACTTATCTACAATCTAATATCAATATTTGAAAAAATGCTATATATACCAGTGAAGGGAAATAACGTACATAAAAAATAGAAATAGAGACATATTAGTATAATGTATAATACAATAATAGGAGTCTTAAACTTTTTAGATTTTTGCATTCACAATGCTATTTTTATATTAAGATGAATAAATAATGAAAAATATTAGAAAAAATCGGCTCACCCGTAGCAACTTATCCCGTCTAAGTTGCTACGGGTGAGCCGATTTTTTCTAATATTTTTCATTATTTATTCATCTTAATAGGAGTCTTATTATGGATAGTAAAGCACCTAACATCCTGAAAAAATAGAGATGTTGAACTGTTACCGCAAAAAGATTTTGTATTTATTTAATACTTAAACCAGAGAATTTGTTATAAATAAACATAACATTATAAGACGCCATAAAGTAAAAAAAATACAAAATTACCTAGGGCTTTGTTTAGCAAAGTTATTTATAAAAATCTCTATTCGATGATAATGTATCTTCTAAAATAATATAAATTGTACACTTAGATATAATTATATCGAAATGTTTTAACGACAAAATTATAACGACACGACAATTTTGGTAAAAAGTGATTTTTTCGGCCTTTGGAAAAGATACTAATAGGAGAAGTATCTTAGGTGTATATTGTATGATACTAATATTACTTACTATTAAAAATGTAACATACGGGATGTCCCAGCCCCACCCAACATTACCTTACCACACAGTAGGAAAGCTCATTATTATTTGTAAGTATAGTTTACACAGAGGCAGTTTTGTTTACGTGTCGGACTACAGCTGGGCCACAAAAAAAAGTTGGAAATCTGACTTTTTGACTATGCCATGATGAAGTCGATAATTTGTCGGAATTTGTCGCCAAAAACCAGAATTTGTCGGGCTTGCATTTAGGAGATACGTGTGTGATTTTTGCTAGGCCAGACAAAACTCGATGGGAAGATATTTACAAAAATGACACATTTTTAATATGAATTCTTTTTTGATATAACACGTAATTATGTTCTTCTTACGGGTATTCTAAGTTATTCTTTAGGAGTACCGATTCATCTCTAGAAACTTTTATGGGTTTCTTCTCAGTATCTGTAAGGAATTATAACTGAGTAAGGAAGAAATCGTAGAATAGAACACAATTTACCCTACCTACCTATCTATCTTTGAGTTCAGAAATAGCTCATCTATTTTTCTTTTTAATCTGGTGAACTATTCACAAAGATACCTAACTTTCACCACAAATTAATTTGTGTCGACAAAAAAAAACACGACAATGACATGATAATTAACTGAGTGTGTATTTTTAGATAAAAATAAAATATTTTACTTATCAACCTGCATAAGAGATCATTCCATTTATATTTTAACGCTATTTTCATCTCGTCGGCATTAGTGGACCAATATTTCCTACCTACTTCGATCGATGTCATGTCATACCATCTAATTAGATCATTATAAAGGGCTTTTTCTACAAAAAATATACTTTCTCCGCGTTTAAGAATTTTATAATAAGTATATAGGTTACCTTACCTTAGCTAAGAAATAAATAATATGCAAAACAGTTTTATTAAAGAGATTATATAAAAATGGACCACAGGAATTGATACTTAAAATAAAATACGGTACCTACTTTAATTGAAATTCATTTTTATTTCTCAGTGTAGGAATTTGAGATTAGCTGTTTAGGGAAAATCAAAATAACTAAGTTTTAGCTAATATGTTGAACTTAAAGACGAATAAAAACAATCGAAACTTTAATGTGTCTTGTATCAATGTAGTTAAAGCCCTTTCTTAATTGACGTGTCATTTAATTCACGAATTTTATGGTAGTTTTTAAGGAAAAATAAAGTGTGAGTAAGATAAGATACCTACCAAAGAAACCCTGTTGTCTGAAATGTAACATTTAGCGAAAAAATATATTGTAACTTCACTTCAATTAATTAAAATACAAGACTCTTCATGAAGTCAATAAGTTATTATTATTTTTATCGTACCTACCTAGATTTTAAGAATTGAATGTTAAATAGGTATTATTGTTTCCTTTCTTTCATTTGATATAGTAGATAGTAGGTGCTTTAGTAAGTACCTACCACAAAGTTGAACTAAAATTCTAGTCAATTTCATCACTAAAGTTAATTTCTGACTAACGCAATAAAATAATATTGTACTACTTACCTACAGTATTGTAATAAATAATACTAATATAATATACTATAGAGCAAGTATCGGTTTGACACAATAAAAATATGTGAGTTTTCACATTTAAAAAATAATAAGCTACTTATTATAAAATAATATTCTTATAATGTATAAAAACTATAATTAAAAATATAAATTGGTTTACCTATACATATTTATTTTATAATTTATAATAACTTATATTCATCATTTATCAAAATTATTATTATTCTTAGACTTTAAAAAAGATAGTGAGAATAATTGTAAGTGTTTCTTAAATGTGTATGATTAAATGGATAATATTTTGAACTTATAAAATGATGACCATTCATGTTGACCATTCATATTGGTAATGCACTTTATTGACTTTGGATAATAAAATTTTATTCATTATTATTATCTTTGCATATATTAGATGTATAACCAAAAAAATACGTTTTTTGAAATTATAACGAAATTACAAATAATTATTGTATTAAAATTAGTTAGATTTTGGAATTGTGATAAAGAAAATCAATATTTGGCCTACCTTTGAGAATTTAAGTACCTACTTATTTGAAATTATCATTAAAAACCATACAATTAAATAAATTAAAATACACAAATGAAGGACTGGGTCCTTTTTATATGTTTGTTGGGTAGAGCAATAAGTTGTTTTTAATTTAACATGCACTTGTCACTCATTATCTCGATATGGCACATTTTAAAAGAGAATGTAACATGCACCTCATGTATTTTTAATTGCGTACAGATATTGACTGTAAATCATGGTTTTACTCTGTCAACAATTTTGGTCCAATGGTACTTTTATTTTAATATTATTTTAAAATAAAGCAGTTTAAGACTTTTTCAATTTGTCCTAATAACAGACTAATATTTTAGTATACCTAATAAGACTTGGTCATTTGCTGTGTAGAATTGTAGACAGAGTGATATTATGCTTAGTATAAGAATATTGAAAGAAGTAAAGCATATATTCTAAACTCATTGTATTGACATACATTATAGACACAATGCTCTAATAAGTCATTGGAATTTGGTGTAAAATTTTAGTGAACTGTACTTAATACCAAATTTCATGGTTTGCTAGTTACCTAACATAGTGAAAAACATGTATCCAAAGATTTGTTTATTATTGATTAAAGTACAATAATTAAATTATGACATTTTAAATACGTCTATGCGTTTTATTTCTAAACTACTAGTTTGGTTTTATTAAATTAATAATATAATAATGACTAACTGGATTTAATACTCCTGATCTTCTTCCTCTCTTTGTATAAACTCTCGTGTTGAACTGTAACAAAAGCATGATTGAGTAAGGAGCCGAATTATCTCATTAAATGCAATATTCGTAGTATTTGCCTTGTACTATTATGTATTCTGTTCTGTGGTATTTGGCGAATACTACTTTTACACACTAAAGTTGTATTCGCCAAATACTCCAAACATATTGCATTAATGAGATAATTTTGTTTTGATAACATACCTAGTCCATAGTAAACAATAGGGAATATGCATAAGTCACCGATTTTGATGAATTTGAGCTTGATCGCTGCGGACACTTATAAAAACATGATGGAACAGGAAAAATAATAAAAAAATGTATAATTCTAGTTTTATCACACGATGAAATCAGGGGAAAATAACGATATTTTTTTTTCATTTTCGGACATAATACACTTTGCAGTCAGATAGAATATCGAATAAGAAACAATATTTTGTATGACACATATGTACTTAAACGCAAAATTTAGGGAGATAATTGAAGATTATTGGCTAACTCCATATTAAACGCGCCGAAACACTCCTGAAACGTGATGTGTGACGTCACCGTTTTGTATGGAGCGTTTTCGGCGGGTGCTGCTGCGCGCTAACTTCAAGTAACTATATCACGAGAAAAAAACGCAAGAGAAAAGTTTTAATATTACAGTTAACTTTCTCACGCATTATACTTTTGATTCAGATTAAAAAAAAAATTGATGCATATTCCCTATTGCCGTTAATTGTCGGACCACCCTAAAATATATTGTGTAAAAGCTAAAATCCTGGGAAACCATGTACGTGTACGTGTATATTATGAATGCGAAAATCAGTTTGTTTGTTAGGCCTTCACGTCTTAACTACTCAACCGATCATCATGAAATTTTGCATACACGTTGTCAGGGGTACAGAAAAGGACATCTAGGGTACTTTTCATCCAGAAAAACATACAGTTCTTGATGGATAGCAAAAAACTGTCCACGCCGACAAAGTCGTGGGCGGCCGCAACTGTCAATTGAACAGAGCTAAAAAACACCCAGAAATTGGACTTAATTAATCAAGTTTAAACTAGTACCAATGAGGGCTACCGTTTTTTAGCTCACCAGTTGGCGCCACAGTCGCGAGAGGTCCTGTAAAAGTTTGTTTACTACGGCTCCTACGGCCCTATGGGTGTGAAATTAAACAAATCTTAGATAATACCAATTTATTAATAATATCCAGCGGGCGCAATGTTGTGCAGTTTCGTTTTGTTCTGAAAAACCAATTTTCTTAGCTATGCTTTTAAAGCAGTGACGCTCATTGACCCGTAATTCATATTTGCCTTTTTGAATCTCGTATTGCAAAATAATCACAACATTTTATTTATTTTAAAAATAAATGCGCGTAGCTCACACACAAAGTGTGACATTTGATGTTTTGAAGACTTCACTCAACCTCTATTAATTAGACATACGGTGTTGTTGGTTCGGCAGGCAACAACTTAGCTAATTGATAGGACGGTTTCTGAGGTAATTTATCGGAGGGGTCCACATTATCTAGTTTAAAGTAATGACACTAACTTTAAGCCAGATAATGTGGATCCCTTTGATAAAGTTAAACCTCCAATAAGTACCTCAGAAACCATGCATAAATCCATGGAGTAGGTACCTATAAGAGATATGAAACATTATGTTTCATCAATGGCTTAGTTAAATAAGAACCCTGCCCCTCCCTGGCCGCCGACATACCTCACTGCTACGCAATCCCCACTATATGTCAAGATGTTTGCCTCGTACTGTACTTAATGTTTCGATACTTACTGTATGGATCAAATCTTAGTAATTCCAGTTTATCGGCGAGTCTCTCTCTAATTGTGTTAAACTTGTGGCCACTAACAACACTCTCCATAAGTACCATAACCAATCTGCAAAGAACACAGTTATTACATTAGGTACTATGGGCAACAGCGACGCTTAACCAGTTTGCAACAAAATTCGTGTGCGCGCGTATTGCCCCTACACGAACTAAACGTATGGTTGTGACGGCGCGGCGTGCAAGCGATTTTGACCTTAGCAGTGGTTAAGCGTCGCTGTTGCCCATGGTACATTTAAGTTGTATCTCCAACCAGTACATTCATACACATAAAAGGAACTGTTAGAGTCCTCGCAAACTACAGACTAAACTGTCGGTTAATAGTTGGGTCGGGCCTTTAATCAGTATGAAGAAATATGCAAGTGCGCACACTATAACGATTTGGTATCGGCTGATTCTTTATACAAAACCAACTATCGGGCCGACTATCGGCCGATAGAAAGTCGGCACGCTTAGGGAACTAGCTGACCTGACCTGTCTTAGGGCTGATTTATATGGGGTCAGTGACCGGACCCAGCAAGCGAGCGAGAAGAAGTGTGAGCGAGAAGAAGTGTGAGCGAGAAGTCCTTACTGGACTGGGTTGAAATTAGTGTCTACACGAGCCCTAGCAAGTCAGCGCTGGACTGGGTTACTGTATTGCCATGTTACTGACCCTGTCTACACCAGGCATTAGTTATTATCGATTAATGGAGGACTTCAAACATGCGAAGTCCGTCGGCTCGGCTGGCGATTTTTTTTTATTTTTTATTCCTAAGAACCTTCTACAAAGTAATAGAAAACGTAAAATAGATTATATGGCGTGACCAAGGGAAATAGGGATTCATTTATATATGGATTGTGGATATAATATAATTAGGTTAGAACAAGCAGGCAGACACAAGAATTTATATAAACATACTTACTTGCTTTTCGTTTTTTTCAATAATACATTTGTCAGAAACATTGTAGCCAGTTGAATATTATTTATCAGTAAAATTGAGAAATCGAATGTAATGGAATCAGATCATGGGATGGGAATTTGATCAATAATTATAGTAATAAAAAATTTTGTAGTTAGTTATTGACATGACATGACATGCATGACAGACATTGACAGACTGCTGCTGACTGACACTGACATTACTGAAATACTGACATTAGACATTGACATTGGCTATATTCCGAATCACGATAAAATCGATGTCAGCGCTCACGTTATCTGTCAAACAAACCCATACAAAATCACCGACTCGGAACGCATTTTAGTGCACTGTCATCGATTTTAGTGTGATTCGGAATGCAGCCATTGATGCAGCAGTGTTGCCAAACTAGGCTAAATGCCAAAAATAAGCTACTTTAAAGGTCCGAACAAATTATCGGACGCGGCTTACTGCCGCGGCTGATCTGAGGTGTGCAAACTATCGGATGTAGTAGGTCGCGGACGTAACCATAGACTAATATGACGTCATCGGACGTCCGATAGCTATCTGGCACGCAGGATACTATGAGAGTGTGCACACCTATCAGCCGCGGCAGTAAGCCGCGTCCATAAGCCGCGTCCGATAATTTGTTTGGACCTTGAGCCTCGATTACATACGCCGATTTAAGGAACCAATTTAGAGTTGCCACTCGTATAAATAAGTAAAATTTTAACAGTGAATTTGCACAAATGACGGAAAGGTCAACATTTTTTGTGAATTTTTATTTTCAATTCTCATCTCTAATCTTAAACAATGTTTACTTTTCCGTTATAGTGTAGATTCGATTTTAAAATCGAACTTATTCTACAATATTTTATTGTGGCAACCCGAAATTGGTTCCTAGCTAGGAAGCTAAATTGGCGTATGTAATCGAGGCATTAGAAAAAAGTGCTGAAATAAAATGCCAAATTTTCCCCCTCTCTTACCGGTAATGTAGTATTCAGAAGGCATTTTGAGGTACAATTTGTATTTTTTTTGTTCGTTAAGTTTATTTTGTAACAAAATATACTTTACGAACCAAAAAAATATAAATCTTTTAAGATTGCATTGCTTCCACTATCATTTGTTTTTTTATAAACTAGGAGAATTATTATATTAAAGTTGTTCTTTCTCCCTCATTTCTACAGAGCAGTGTCGGATTTGTCAATAGGCCGAGTAGGCCGTGGCCTGTGCACTAGGCCCTCTGATAAGAAAACTAATTCGGCTTATTGCAAGAAATCATTAACTGCAATAAATCATTAAGTGTTGTTATTTACATAGTTAGATCGGCAGCGACTAATACTATATTCGACAAAAATGTTAATTGCCTATCTGCCATATTTTTGAAGTTACCCCGTAGTAAAAAGTTGATAAGCGTAATTTTAGAGATTTATATCCAACAAAATTAATCTTCGTCCATTGATAGTTTTTTGTATTATATATAACACATGCAACAAATTCATTATTCATCAATCGGCAGAACTCGATAAGTTTTATAGTGAGTTTTTGTTATTATGCCGTACGTGTAAAATCTAGACTTTCATTTTCAGATAAAATAATTAACAGCCTTTTAGTGATTTCTTGAAAAAAACATTATGAAGCAAGATTATTTAAGTGATTTAACCGACTTTTGCCAAATTTCATTATCGATTATAAGTTAATCATAGTGTCGTTAATAATTTTTGGCAAAATTGCAACATCAATGAAAGCAAAATAGTGATATTAGGTAGCACTGGCAGAGTGGTGAGCAACACGTACAAACTAGTTCGTACACAGGCGCCATAAACTGGATTTCCCCGCCCGCGCCCACTCACCTCACCCTTGTACGGATCGCGCCGCGCCTCAGGCGCTCAGTGAGCGAAGGAACTTCGATAAGAGAGCATCGTTTGAGTGGTCAACAGTTAGTGACTTTTGGCAAAATGAAACGTTTAAAATGTGGTCGTAGTTTATACATGTTGCAGTTACTTGAAAAAGGAAACCACGATACCAGCAACGTTGAAAATTATGTAAGTACCTAACTATTTAAAGTATTTTAGTGTTACTTATGATATAAATATTGAATCATTAATAACGTCATTAAATCATTAATACTAATTCGAACTTAATATGATAGTATAAATCCGAAAGTCAATCTGTCTGTCTGTATGTCTTTTACGTAATCACACCACAGAACCGATTTTGATGTAATTTAGTTCTTGATCGAAAAATTTAGTACGGAGATAGACTGCCTAGTTTTGTGTTTGTTATTTCGTGGCATAGATTTGTGTTTATGGTCATAGAGATGGTACAATAAAATGTGATTCACGTTACACCATGCCGGGCCACACAGGGCTGTGGCCACGGACCCGGGAAACAAATAGGCCATAGAAGTTTCGGCACGGCTGGACGCGGTCAAGTATGAATCACTTTATACAAAAAGCATAGGTACTGGCGATGCATGACCGTGCCCGGTTTGGGCTCAGTCTGGCCCCAACACAGTGTAGCTTGAATCATGCTTTAAGCAAGGCAGAAGAGGGTAAGATGTAAGAGATAAACCAACGGTGTCCGCCTTTTTTTACTATGTGTTCTCTTATATCAAGTTTGTTTCATTTTCAGGTAAAACCATCTCCAGAAGTAAAAAATGCAGAGGAGCAATATGAAAATCTACATCAGTCTAATTTTCCGGAAACTCTAACAGATGTTATTGAAGGTACTCCATCAGGCACACCATTTTCCATTACCATTGACGATTTACAGATTTCTACGAATGTGCCTGAAAATATAAGCCCTTCATTGAATCTATTTGAAGAAACATCATCGTCAAAACCTGACGAAATGTTGTCGTCAATTCATTCACAGCAAAACGTTGATGAAAATAACGATTTTCCGGAACTTGAGAATCTTCATCATCATGATATTCTAGAAACTCTAGCAGATATAATGGAAAATACTTCACCTAAAACTAATCATGACAGTGTTCAGACTCTAAGGGCTTCACTAAATGGATTTGAGGAGACGTCACCTAATACTGCTAGAACCTCGCCATCAATTATTACACAACATGATGAAGCTATAAAAATATTCTACGATCAACCATCAACATCAGCTACGCATAATAATCCTGTGAATCTAGAAGACGACTTGTATCTTTCGGACGATTCCGTCGCTGATCCAGAGTGGCAACATTCAAACATAAGCTTAAATAATGAAAGCACAGATTCACTTAAAGAAGACATAATTGAGAAAGAAGGTGTAAAAAGAAAGAAGAAGATCAAAACCGCTAGATGGCATAAGTCAAATCCGGAAAAATATGAAAGAAATAAGGAAAGAGTAAAACGATCTCAATGCTTACCATTTAAGAATTATAAGAGTCAAATACAACCACCGAAAGGTCCTAAGCAGGGGGGGGACACTCTTGACACTCCTATACTAAGTGACATTATTGTAAAGGAAGTGCCTTCATCTCTCATCGGCGAAGATCATTACTTCATACAATTTTTTTTTTATAAGCACTCCCTCAACGTTCAAGCAATGCTTGACAAGCACGTAAATGCTTGTCAAGCAGTTTATGGTTTGGGAATAGACAATGATTTTCTAATAGTCATTAGCGAGAGTATATTCATAAAGGTAGGTATACTCTTTTTATCAAAAATAAAATTTAATTGTCAGAATTTTCCTTTAGCAATATCACAAAAATATTTTTCTGTGTTTATTTCGTACGTTTACTTATTTCAGTTGCTCGATTCCACCGTTTCCCAACAAAAGAATAAGGGCCCGGATAGTTTTAAAGATTGGGTAGAGATTGTTGGTGAAAATGTGTTGACAAGTTAAAAGAATGGGGTCTGCAACCAGCACCTTCGCCAGCAGGATAAGGCCTGTAGGCGTAGTACCTTCCCTTCACTTACCGGCAATTCATCGTGTAAGTTTTTTATGTAGGTACTAGGTAGGTACCATAGTAGAATCAAATTACTACCTCCTTGATTTAGGGTGCGTTTCCACTGAAGCAACATCACGTAAATTTTTTTGGGGTTGGCTTTAAAAATGGGGCGCTTGGTTTTGAAATTGAAATATATATAACTTTGTAGAGTTTCGTAAGGCCTTTCAAATGATACTATAACCCCGGCGCGGAAATTTGTATTATTATTTTAGTGTTAATGAAAATATATTTTTTTATGTTATATTTTTTCAGGCAACCAGACCTCTCCCAGTTCCAGACCCATTTCAATTCCAACCCATCCCACTTCGTCTTCATATACCAGAAATATCATGTAAGTTTTGTTTACGCATATTAAGGGTAGATATTTCTCAAAATAATTGTACCGTTACGTGCAGGTAAAACGTAGTTACTTTACGCACACGTTTTGTTATGAACATCGCTCCTCTAGAATTACAAAGACGTAACTGCAAACATCATGCATAATGCCCTCATTATGCATCAATTTCATAAGCTACAATATTTTTAATAATAAAATTACAATTTTTTTTTTCAGATCACAGCCCACCCCCATCCCACTCTGTTGTCATCCTGATACATGTGCAGTACGAGCTATCGAGCAGTTTAGTTGTGGCAACCGCAAATGATGAAAATTAATATTTTTTTTATAAAAAACAAGTATCATTACTTGTTTCAATTCCGGGACTCTTTGGCTCCATAATCGTTTTATAGACTTAAAGTAAGGGTGTAAGTAAAATGATTGTATTATATCTCGTAATAATATATAGGACTTCGTATAGGTGTCAGTTAAATTATTTTGGTTCGACCGTGCACCATCTTTCCTGTTTTTCTATGCGGAAGCATTAATTGCTTATTTACGAATAATTTTACTGGAATGGTTTTAATATTCAGTTATCAATTACTGGCTGCGCAACATTTTTTTATGAAAATGTATTTTCATTAAAACTGCTAGCTATACTTATTAAAGTGTTAGTGATGTGTTCTTTAATAGGTTACATTTAACAAGATTATGTTATACTTACCTGGGAAAAATTAATGGCTGTGGCGAGGGGTGAAATTATGGCGAAGGTAAGCCGTTCAACAAAAGTGTTATGATCTGCATAGTGGATCGGTAGGGTGGGATTTCTAAAAGGTAAGCCAATGGGAATCGTCTTGTATGGACCCTTCGCCACTGGCTGTAGGTACATTAGTTTACCTAATACTACTAGGTAGGTATACTAATGTACTACACAAACACGGTCGTCAGGTACCTACTGCGCTAGTAGGCACCCTGACCGTGTTTGTGAATAAATAAATATTAAGAAATAAGAATATGAACAATTTTGAATAAAATTAGCCCTAGGCATAAACTGAGAGGAATAAATAAAAACATAATGACTCTTTCACTTAATTGTTTAATTTTGTGTCCTTTTCTTTTCTCCCTTTTGTAATTATGTTTTTAACTGTTTTGTTCTAGTTATCTCTTATAACATTTGAAACGTTTGTTCTCATGTGTTAGTTATTTTCTTCGGAAAAAATACTAATACTAGTGAACACGGCGTTAAGAATGTTATAAAAGATAATTAGAACAAAGCCGTAGGTAGGATTGCTAGATTAGGTACTAAAAAAAAACAAACTAACAAGAAAATCGCCGATCAGAGATGGCGCTTCAAAATGAGTAAGTTTTAAAATCGCCAGAGGGCTCTCTACCCCTATTTTTTTTTATCTTACTCTATGGTCCTAAGCCTATTGAATGCAAATGTAGATTGGGCTGTTCTTACAATTTTACTTTAGAAGACCGTACCACAATGGGGAGGCGAAGGCAAAGTGAATTACAGATGGCGCTCAGTCTTTGGAACAATTGTCAGTTTGAGCTTATATTGTCCTGACTGTGTATTACGGGATTTTACTTTCTTAGATTGTATTTTTTTCGGTTTTGCGGACAAACAATGTATTCTATGCTAACTTTAGCTCATATAAAAGAAGAATTACGGAAAAGAAAAGCCAAAACAACAGACAAGAAAGTTTATAGCAACTTACAAAAAATTGCTAACAAGCATTACATTTCTTTAAATTTCGTGTAAGATTTACAAGTAATCTTTTTATTTCAGATTAGAAGCATATGATTTAAATTTTAACAAAGCAACTGAGTGTGAATTTCCGAGTTTATAGTTGCCTGATGATGCCTTCTGTGCAATAGTAATTTCAGGTTTCTGTACTGGAATTTCTGTACCATCCAAAATTCCACGAACCGTTTTATCATATTTATTTTATAATTCTAAGTTTCTTGAATGACTCTGGCATATAAAATTCTATTAATTCTCTGTTTGGCCCCAATATTGGGCTTATTCCATATTTGATATACCTATCAAATTCATCCAAGTTATAAATATGTTAGAAACTGCTGAGGTTGAAATATTAAAGAACAAAGCTGTTATAATTCAAATGTTGTTTTATTTTGGCGAAGCTTCATCAAATTCATGAAACATTCCTTTTGATTTATAATGTTTCTCAGGCTCAGCAAAGGAGAAAATCGAGGGAAAAGCATATTTTTTTTATATTTTTTTGCCTACTATTTTTTTTGTTACTGGGAAATCGATGAACTCCAACATTTTACAAGTTACATGCATAACAATGCGGCATTTTCTCAGTATAAAATTAAAAAGTGCAATACTCCAAGAGATTCCCATATGTTTTGACACTTTCTTTCAGGCGGCCCGGTACCAAAGACCAGACGCCACCTATCGGGATAAAATTGCGCTTTTCCTCCCCATTTGCAAGAATTACTGGGCGTTGGCGGACTACAAACGTCAAAAAGATTTTATCCTTATGAACGTTAAGGCTAATCTACCAAAGAGAATAAAAACTGACGCATGTAAGAAACGAACAACGTCACGTTTGTATTTTTTTCAGAAAGAAGGCAGCGAAATCAGAGTGTGTGAGAAATTTTTCAAAGCAACACTTTGCATATCGAACGGCCCAATCAACAAAGCGTTTTTGAAAATTGGGAAAAGTGGCAATTTCGAAGGTCAAGATAGACGTGGAAAGCATGTTCCACATAACAAAACGGCACAGGAAGATGTTAATTTTATTAAAGAGCATATCGAAAAATT
Source organism: Agriphila tristella (assembly GCA_928269145.1). NCBI lineage: Eukaryota > Metazoa > Arthropoda > Insecta > Lepidoptera > Crambidae > Agriphila > Agriphila tristella. The sequence continues at coordinate 12,038,290 of OV743444.1, forward strand.
TCCTAAAATGGAATCACATTATTGCCGAAAAACTTCATCGAAATTGTACTTAGACCAGACACTCACAATATCCAAAATGCACCAACTTTATTTAGAAGAATGTGAAAAAACCTCAAGATTACCAGTTTCAGAAAATGTTTATAGAAAAATATTTTGCACTGAATTTAATATCGATTTCCATAAACCGAAGAAAGACCTATGTCTTTTGTGCAACAAATACAACGCCGCGAAGAAGGAAAAAACTCTTGAGTTAGCTGAGTTGCAAGTACAATATAATAGGCATATAATGTTAAAAAATCAAAGTCAGGAAGCTAAGAATTTAGATAAAATACGAGCAAATGAAAATGAAAGTTTTATGTCTATTACTTTAGATTTACAAAAAGTACTGCATTTACCAAATTCTAATGTATCACTACTTTACTATTTACGAAAGTTAAATGTGTACAATGCCACTATTTACGAGGCGCGAGAGCCAAATGATGGTTACTGTTACATATGGAATGAAACTAATGGTAAAAAAGATAAGATAAGGAAAGAAGTTTCTATATTTTCCGATACGTGTGCTGGGCAGAATAGAAATCAGTATTTACTGAGTTTGCTTTTGTATTTAGTACAAACAACTAAATTAGACGTTATTGAACATAAATACCTTGAATCCGGCCATTCTCATATGGAAGTTGACAGCATGCACAGTGCAATTGAACATCAACTTACCCAGTTCCCAGTATATTCCATGATAGACTTGTCGAATGTTATAAAGTTGGCAAGGTCAAGCAAAAAATCACAGAAAAGTGGAAAGATCAAGAAACCTTATAAGCCAGTACAACTTTATTTTTCTGACATTATCGATTTAAAAGATTTAAAAAATAATCTAGTTAAAAACAGGTCCATTGCAAACGATGGCGACGTAGTGCAATGGCTGAAGACTAAATGTTTCAGATTTGAAAAATCGAAACCGAATATTGTATACTTCAGATACGACTACGTGTCTCCATACAAAGAACTTGATGTCAGCTTATCGGACGCTGAACAAAAGAGTCTAAAGAAAGGGAAAACTGCTGTATGTACGAAAAATCTTCGGAAGCGTAAGCGGGACGATAATACTTTTATTTACGATGACTATAAACTTAAGAATGCCTATAGCCAACCACTGCCTATTACTAAATCTAAAAAGAAAGATTTAATGAAAATGTGTGATCAAAAGATTATCCCATTAGAACTTCACCATTGGTACTCAAATTTGCCTGACCAAACGGGACCTGATTACGTTCCTGAAGATTGTGGTTCATCAGCCGATGAAATTTAGCGTCAACGAAAAGAGAAAGAAGATTGATTTATCTACCTATTGTTTTCGGATCAATAAGAAGTATTAGCACTTTTATTTGAATTCAATTTGATTAAGACTGATTCATTTATATTTTATTATTAATTTGTTACAAAGGAGTTTCGAGGGTTGATTTCTTTATTTTTCCTATTCAAAGTTGATATTGCTTAGGTACTTACTTAAATTTAATTAAAATTGTTACCAATATAAGTGAATGACAAAATTGATATTTGTTGACTTCTTACGTTTGTTCTTTAGGTAAAAGTCACTAATTTCATTTTTTAATTTTTTTAAAAAGTATGTTGATTTATTCCTAAGTTTCAATAATAAATATTCATGAATAAAAACTAAATCTACACGGCAGCATTTTTATTTTAATGATACCTCTTATAATTTTTAACATATGACTACTTCTTTCTCTAAAATTCACTAAATGTTTTCTCGAAATCACTTTCCTGCTTTTTAATGACTTCTTGCAGTAAGCCGACGCTATTAACTTTAAGTAAATCATCAAAAATATGTAGCATGTTCACCTATTCCCCCACAAAACCAAAAGACAAATGTTACTACTACAGCAGCTACTATTCGTAATACTATTTTTTATTATTTTTTAATTAAACTAAAGGATGTTTTTTCTACTATAAAACTGTTGTTGTGAAATATAATATTAATGTTTTTGCCGCAAAATATCAAAATATCGGAATTTTTATCTAATCTTTTTTTATTAGGTTTGTGATGAAAAAACATGTGTGTTTATTTCTTGACTGTTTTGTTCTGGCAACACCTTTGAGTAAATGACAGAAAAAGAAAATCTGCCTTTTAGACGTTAGCTACATAACTTATTAGCGTATAGTTGGCAGACTCACCATGGAATTAGAAGGTTTTGACTAGGTCAAAAAATTGTTAATAAATAGTGATAAATAGTGAACTATAGCATATAAATAGTGATACTATGATTCAAAAGATATTTGAGTATCTTGGTGAGGCTGCAAACTTGACGTCAAGTTGGCAGACACCTTAAGAAATACAGTTCGTATCATTATGATTTATATGCCAAAAAATTGTTAGAAAATAGTGAATCGTATACGCAAAATTTCAATAACATTGCTTCAATACTAGCCGAGATATTACGGTCTCTAAGTGGGCTGCCAACTTGACGTTTCAGGCAATAGCGATTCCAGAGAAACGGGTACAAGTTTTAAACAAATAAATATATCAAAAAATTGTTAGTGAAATTGTGATTCCTGCGATATAAATAAAACAAGAATTCTTCATTGCTATTTTCTAAAAATCGAATGTTAACTTTTACATAATACTCTGAATAGGATGTCGATCAATATTGAACTTTGCTCCACAGGAATAAGGTTCCAACTTTATTGCAATCATGAGGTGAGTACTATCAAGCAAAAAAGTGAGAATTATATTTTTAGCCATATCCTCGAATTATTATTACACTTGTTTTTATTAATTAAATGTTGGTATCAAACAATAACGGTATTCATTAATAACAATAATATTTATTACAATAGCGCCATCTCTCGGAAAAGATTGTCAATTTCTCAGTTATAATTTAAAGTTAGGTGCCTATATATGTATTAGGTATTATTTTACTTATTTATTTTTGAAAATCAAAAAGGCAAATCATAGCGTGCCAACCACTTTTAGTCGTTGCGTCAACTGTCTATTTTTACGAACGGTGGCTTTTGCGCCAACAATAAAGGCGATGATCGACTGTATAAAGACTACTCTTTAGTAGGCTGTGGTCAATACCCTACTCTTAATTCAATATTATTAATTCAGGAGAAACTATTAATAATTTCTACTTATATTACTTCCTACCTACTCACATACCAACTGATACTCATTTTACTATAAATCTCACCAGATAATAATAATAATATCTTTATTCTAACTCATACATAAATAGGTACCTAACGTTAAATTATAACTGAGAAATTGACAATCTTTTCCGAGAGATGGCGCTATTGCTATGATTGTTATTAATGAATATCGTTATTGTTTGATACCAACACTTAATTAATAAAACAAGTGTAATAATACTTGGAGGACATGGCTAAAAATATAAATCTCACTTTTTTGCTTGATAGTACTCACCTCACGATTGCAATAAAGTTGGAACCTTATTCCTGTGGAGCAAAGTTCGATATTGATCGACATCCTATTCAGAGTATTATGTAAAAGTTAACATTCGATTTTTAGAAAATAGCAATGAAGAATTCTTGTTTTATTTATATCGTAGGAATCACAATTTCACTAACAATTTTTTGATATATTTATTTGTTTAAAACTTGTACCCGTTTCTCTGGAATCGCTATTGCCTGAAACGTCAAGTTGGCAGCCCACTTAGAGACCGTAATATCTCGGCTTGTATTGAAGCAATGTTATTGAAATTTTGCGTATACGATTCACTATTTTCTAACAATTTTTTGGCATATAAATCATATTGATACGAACTGTATTTCTTAAGGTGTCTGCCAACTTGACGTCAAGTTTGCAGCCTCACCAAGATACTCAAATATCTTTTGAATCATAGTATCACTATTTATATGCTATAGTTCACTATTTATTAACAATTTTTTGACCTAGTCAAAACTTTCTAATTCCATGGTGAGTCTGCCAACTATACGCTAATCATAACTTGACCCAATGGGGAATGTCCGAAAAAAAACAAATTGGCTGAATATTTTTCTATAGGTAGGAATAAGGTCCCTTAGTAATAGAATAAATTTTCATAATGTTCGGTTTCGTGAAAAAATTTCAAAAAATCAATGTCTCTTCGACTTCACAAATGCATGAAAGTAACAGCAGAATGGGGATTGTACCTTTGCCAACCCCTGCCACAACCACAACATGGTATTAAAAAAAAGTTTCAAGACAAAATGTCAAAACTTTTTTTTTAAATACGTGTTGTGTTTGTGGCAGTTAGCGGCAAAGGTATAATCTCCATTCTGCTGTTACTTTCATACATTTGTGAAGTCGAAGAGACTTTGATTTTTAAAAACTGTTTTACCCAACCGAAAATTCTGAAACTTGTTTCTATTACTAAGGGACCTTATTCCTACCAATAGAAAAATATTCAGCCAATTTGATTTTTTTCGGACATTCCCTATTTTTAGTACCACGTGACCTGCGCACTACAATTTTTGTACTGAAAATTGCTACTGCGCAAGCTTCTTTGTCTATGGTTTGGTTCAAGTTATGTTGCGCGAGCTTGTATTTAACCGTAGACAGTCTGTCTACGTATTTAATAAATGCTTAACCCCGGTCGCTCACATGCGCGCAAAGGTTCGTACATTGTACGAATGATTTCAATTTTGTATGGAAAATCATTCGCGAAGTCATTCGCGAAGGTCGTCCTAACTAAACATTGTATTCGCGAAAATATTGGCAGCACTGGATGTTTATGCAGGGCTTTATAACGTTATCAATTAACAGTAAAAGTAACGTTACGTAACGTTATTTTCAATATGATACTTTGATAACGTTATTTTTTTTAACGATACCTAATAACATAACCTTAATATAACGTTAAATTAATGTCGATAACGTTAAAAATAACGTTATTTTTAACGGTAATTTTATTAATATTGCGTATTTTTGGTAGGTACCTCTACTACCTAGTACCTACCGCAGAGACTGATCACGTCACGGCGGCATCAACGTCAATTACACATTGCTTTTAAATATTTTTATACAGTAACATAATAACGTTATCAAGGAACGAAAAAATAACGTAAATTCTGTTTTACCGTTATTAATTTTACCGTTATTAATTTCCATTTTTAACGTTATTTTTTTTAACGTTACTAATTTTTAACGGTATTTGAAGCCCTGTGTTTATGAAATGAAAATTTCAGCTCGCCAATCGCTAAGTCATCGGTCATCACAGTATACATTATAATAATATGAGAGTTTATGCCATAGACATAGAAAAATTTTCGCTGCGCTCAAGAAGACCAACAAAGCGTGGAAAAGAGAAGTTAACATCATACGGACACGGTCTATGTATAAAAGAGACAAGGGATCAAGTGACATGTGCCAACATTTTTTACAGTAAGAGCCCCTAGCGTCCCGCCTAGCAAATGAGCAATTACAGTTTGTTTAAAATATTTGTTAATTAGAACTTAAAATAAAGGTATCGTGGAGCCATGGTGTCTTGTGCTCTAAGCAATTGTGATGTGACAAAAAGAAATAATCCAAGTAATCACACTTTTCACAGGTAAATAAGATATTGTCACACATTTCTCTAAAACCACTCTTCATTTATTCGTTTATCGACGAAGAAAACAGTACGGTACATAGTTTTATTAATTTCCTTTGCCATATATAGTCATATTTTATGAAACTAATGGCCGAATATTCAAACGCTACTTTAGTTTGAGCGGCTCTCAAACAGCGTGCTGTCTTTGTCATATCTTTGACATTTGATGCGACAGGACGACGTTTGAGAGCCCCTCAAAGTTAATTAGCGTTTGAGTATTCAGCCATTAGTCATATTTTACGTATCTCATATAAAATGTATGCATTCGTTTTCGGATCACCTGTTTATTGACATTGTTGTTCTTTGACATTCTATTTCTATGGTTTATGCGCTACACTAGCGCTCCCTATGGAAAAAAATCGTAATGCTTAAATAAAGACGAAATTGTAAAATTGTGTTCTTAGTGTACTCCGAAGAAGCTTTGTGCTACTTTTTATCGTTTAAACAATATTTTATAACCTGTCATTTAGTATATTGCCACTTTTAGCAATAAAACTACATTAAATTACTGATATGTCCAAAAGAACTTAGAAACTGATCTAAATCAATTTCTTTGCTCTCAAGTGTAGTTAAGGTTGGTGTGATACTTCCTGGCAGGACCCAGTCAGATTTGATGAATTTGATTTATGGAATAATATGTTTATAATGTGTTTAAATTTGTAACATAGTAATAAAATTTGTTTATATTGTAGTTTGGTTATAATTAACAATTTTAACGGGTCCTGCCAGGAAGCATACTCTACAGCAGGACCCATTTTGTTTCACCACTTTTCAAAGATATTATGATGTCAAAATAATATATGTAAATTGTTTATCACAATAATAACTTCTAATTTTCACTTTTCACTAAGTATATGCAGATTTTTATACATAACTAATCAAAAACATACTTGCGTCTGACATTTATTTCTCAGAAATTACTATTTCAACGAACGTAGCGCAGAACTGAATGACAATGCAATATCATGGTGTTAATGACACCAAGTCATTGAGCTGATCTGATGATGGAGCCGGAAGAAGGCCACAGGAACTCTGTAATGAACCGTACAACCCCATTGAGTTTGGGCTCGTTTGATTCGTCTTGACAAGTACTCTGACTGATGGGAGACGGTGTCCAGGGTCTGATGATGGAGCCGGAAGAAGGTTACAGAAACTCTACAAATTTTAACGGTCTAAGAACTATTTTATACTTTTTAGTTCTTTTTATAAATGTATTGCATCTTACATTACAGCGCCCTCTGTCCAATTAGTCTGTTACGTCTTACAGTCTATTTGGACAGAGGGCGCTGTCAAATCTATTATAATATTAAGTACACGTCATACAATATAAAAATCACTTTTATAAAAAGAACTAAAAAGTATATAATAATTTTCTCTTAGACCGTTAAAATTTGTAAATGTATAACCTTAGTTGGTACTTGGGGCGCAAGCAAAATATACATATTATATAAAGCAGATTTCCTGTAGTCTTCTTCCGGCTCCATTATCAGACCCTGGACACCGTCTCCCATCAGTCAGAGTGTCAAGACGAATCAAACGAACCCTAACTCGATGGGGTTGTACGGTTTCATTACAGAGTTCCTGTGGCTTTCTTCCGGCTCCATCATCAGACCCTGGACACCGTCTCCCTTCAGTCAGAGTACTTGTCAAGACGAATCAAACGAGCCCAAACTCGATGGAGTTGTACGGTTTCAATATAGAGTTCCTGTGGCCTTCTTCCGGCTCCATCATCAAACCCTGGACATCGTCTCCCATCAGTCAGAGTACTTGTCAAGACGAATCAAACGAGCCTAAACTCGATGGGGTTGTACGGTTCCATTACAGAGTTCCTGTGGCTTTCTTCCGGCTCTATCATCAGATCAGCTCAATGACATGGTGTCATTGACACCGTAATATTGCATTGTCATTCAGTTCTGCGCTACGTTCATTGAAATAGTAATTGCTGAGAAATAAATGACAGACGCAATTATGTTTTTGATTTGTTATGTATAAAAATCTGCATATACTTAGTGAAAAGTGCAAATTAGATGTTATTATTGTGATAAACAATTTACGTACATTATTTTGACATCATAATATCTTTGAAAAGTGGTAAAACATAATGGGTCCTGCTGTAGAGTATGTTTCCTGGCGGGACCAAATAAAATGATTAATTATAATCAAACTACAATGTAAACAAATTTTATTACTATGTTACAAATTTAAACACATTAACATTTTAATCCATAAATCGAATTCATCAAATCTGACTGGGTCCTGCCATGAAGTATCAAAAAGCATTGTTTATAATCTGTATTATCACGAATTTGTACCTATTAACGAAGTTTGGTGTAAATGGTATATTGATCGAAGTAGATTAATATCATGATTGGTATATAGAAGTATAAATTACTTATCTGACATTTTGCCGATATCCGTAATGCAGAGTTACCTCTATCTGGCAGAAACTTGATGCTCCGAAATTTATTTGGCAGAACACACTTGGCAGAATCTTTTTTAAACGAATATTTTTAAGGCATAAAAATTGTTTAATATAATTATTATTTGGCAGAATGTTTACATGTCCGAATTTACAATGGCATACTATTCAGATGGCAGAATTTTATTAGGCATAAATACCTTTGGCAAACATTTTTATTCGCAGAATTTCGTTTGGCATAACGTTTATTTAGTCGACAATTATTTGGTATCATTTTCACATGGTATACTACGAATATGGCAGAATTTTATTAAGAATAATGTCATTAGGCATATTGTAATTTCTAGAAAATTTCATTTTAACCTTAAATTAATTAAATATTTGTCTTAAAAAGTCAATATGTTGTGCTACAAAAGTCAACAACAGAACGAATCACTGCAAAACCGACATGCATGCTGCTTGCATGCTTGAATGCTTGTTTGCATGCATGCTGCTTGCCGGGGGGTGCAGGGGGGCTGGCCCCCCTGCTTGGGGGGTCGGGGGGCCTGAGGCCCCCCGCTATAAAGAAAAACTTTTAATGCACCTACCAGTAGGTTAGGTTAGTGTTTTGACCACTCGCAGCGGAGCGAGCGAAGCGAGCGGAGCTCCACAATGCTTGCTTGCATGCTGCATGCTGCATGCTGCATGCTGCATGCTTGCTTGCATGCTGCATGCTTGCCTGCACGCTGCATGCTTGCCTGCACGCTGCATGCTTGCCTGCACGCTGCATGCTTGCCTGCACGCATGTTGCATGCTGCTTGTTTGCTTGCATGCAGGCTTACTTGCTTGCATGCATGTTTTTGCCTGCATGTAAGGATGCATGTAGCATGAAACATGCGTGAAAGAAATACAAAATTATTCTAGATATGAATTTTCTATTAAATGATTAGCGTATAGTTGGCAGACTCACCATGGAATTAGAAGGTTTTGACTAGGTCAAAAAATTGTTAATAAATAGTGATAAATAGTGAACTAGAGCATTCGGGAAGCATTCGGGAAGCTTCGAAAAATCTTCGCGTCCGACTTACCTCAGTGTCTCAAGACGAAAGTCTATGAACAGTGTGTGTTGCCAGTGATGACTTACGGCAGTGAAACGTGGCCGCTAACTATGGGTCTCATAAGGAGGCTCAAGGTCGCTCAGCGTGCAATGGAGAGAGCCATGCTCGGCGTTTCCCTACGTGATCAAATCAGAAACGAGGAGATCCGCAGGAGAACTAAAGTAACCGACATCGCTCGAAGGATTGCTCAGCTGAAGTGGCAATGGGCGGGACACATAGCGAGAAGAACCGATGGCCGTTGGGGCAGAAAGGTTCTGGAATGGCGACCGCGCACCGGACGACGCTCCGTGGGTAGGCCCCCGACAAGGTGGACCGACGATCTGGTGAAGGTCGCGGAAAGCCAGTGGATGCAGGCAGCGCAGGACCGATCGTCGTGGAGATCCTTAGGGGAGGCCTATACCCAGCAGTGGGTGTCGTGTGGCTGATATGATGATGATGAGTGAACTATAGCATATAAATAGTGATACTATGATTCAAAAGATATTTGAGTATCTTGGTGAGGCTGCAAACTTGACGTCAAGTTGGCAGACACCTTAAGAAATACAGTTCGTATCATTATGATTTATATGCCAAAAAATTGTTAGAAAATAGTGAATCGTATACGCAAAATTTCAATAACATTGCTTCAATACAAGCCGAGATATTACGGTCTCTAAGTGGGCTGCCAACTTGACGTTTCAGGCAATAGCGATTCCAGAGAAACGGGTACAAGTTTTAAACAAATAAATATATCAAAAAATTGTTAGTGAAATTTTGATTCCTACGATATAAATAAAACAAGAATTCTTCATTGCTATTTTCTAAAAATCGAATGTTAACTTTTACATAATACTCTGAATAGGATGTCGATCAATATTGAACTTTGCTCCACAGGAATAAGGTTCCAACTTTATTGCAATCGTGAGGTGAGTACTATCAAGCAAAAAAGTGAGATTTATATTTTAAGCTATGTCCTCCAAGTATTATTACACTTGTTTTATTAATTAAGTGTTGGTATCAAACAATAACGATATTCATTAATAACAATCATAGCAATAGCGCCATCTCTCGGAAAAGATTGTCAATTTCTCAGTTATAATTTAACGTTAGGTACCTATTTATGTATGAGTTCGAATAAAGATATTATTATTATTATCTGGTGAGATTTTTAGTAAAACTAGCGGCCACCCGCGACTTCGTCTGCGTGGAAAGAGTTTTTGCTATCCCTCGGAAACAATACTCTTTTTCGGGATGAAAGGTACCCTATGTCCTTCTCTGTACCACTGACAACGTGTATGCAAAATTTCATGATGATCGGTTCAGTAGTTAAGACGTGAAGACGTAACAAACAAACAAACAAACGGACTTTCGCATTTATAATATTAGTAAGGATATTAGTAAGGATGAGTATCAGTTGGTATGTGAGTAGGTAGGAAGTAATTATTAATAGTTTCTCCTGAATTAATAATATTGAATTAAGAGTAGGGTATTGACCACAGCCTACTAAAGAGTAGTCTTTATACAGTCGATCATCGCCTTTATTGTTGGCGCAAAAGCCACCGTTCGTAAAAATAGACAGTTGACGCAACGAATAAAAGTGGTTGGCACGCTATGATTTGCCTTTTTGAATTTCAAAAATAAATAAGTAAAATAATACCTAATAAATATATAGGCACCTAACTTTAAATTATAACTGAGAAATTGACAATCTTTTCCGAGAGATGGCGCTATTGTAATGAATATTATTGTTATTAATGAATATCGTTATTATTTGATACCAACATTTAATTAATAAAACAAGTGTAATAATAATTCGAGGATATGGCTAAAAATATAAATCTCACTTTTTTGCTTGATAGTACTCACCTCATGATTGCAATAAAGTTGGAACCTTATTCCTGTAGAGCAAAGTTCAATATTGCTCGACATCCTATTCAGAGTATTATGTAAAAGTTAACATTCGATTTTTAGAAAATAGCAATGAAGAATTCTTGTTTTATTTATATCGTAGGAATCACAATTTCACTAACAATTTTTTGATATATTTATTTGTTTAAAACTTGTACCCGTTTCTCTGGAATCGCTATTGCCTGAAACGTCAAGTTGGCAGCCCACTTAGAGACCGTAATATCTCGGCTTGTATTGAAGCAATGTTATTGAAATTTTGCGTATACGATTCACTATTTTCTAACAATTTTTTGGCATATAAATCATAATGATACGAACTGTATTTCTTAAGGTGTCTGCCAACTTGACGTCAAGTTTGCAGCCTCACCAAGATACTCAAATATCTTTTGAATCATAGTATCACTATTTATATGCTATAGTTCACTATTTATCACTATTTATTAACAATTTTTTGACCTAGTCAAAACCTTCTAATTCCATGGTGAGTCTGCCAACTATACGCTAATATTAAATGTATGCCAAACGGCGATATGATAGTTCTGCCTTTTAATGACTATAGATTATGAAATGTATGCCAAAAGATGATTCTGACTATAAACTGTCTGCGATATGATGGTTCTGACTGTGAACTTTCTGCGATATGATGGTTCTACTATTTAATTATTATGGATATGAAATGTATGCCAAAAGATGATTCTAGCTTACAAAATTATGCGTTTTAAGTGTATGATAAATGAGTGTATGCCAAACGATTTTCTGCGACATAAAGTTTATGCCATTAGTTGTTATGCATAATAAAATTATGACATAAAAAGTTCTGCCATAAAGGGTAGACCCGCTTCCCATCCCATGGGCGTACCCACGGTGTGGCAAGGGGGAGGCGTCTGCCCCACCCTCAACCCTGGCTTTAAGCTTGATATTTACAAAGACTTTATTCATTAATTTAATTCAAATTCAAAATTACCGCGTGACAGAACCTTCCGGGATGTACTAAATCCCTGATTGCTGAGTTCATAACGCATTTCAACAAAAAAAAAGTAATGAGAATTTTGTTTCGAGAAACATTTTTTGTTGATTGTGTAGGGCAAAACACGCGCTATGGACCCGGCCTTACACAATACAAAAAAATCAAACATTCAACAAAATCGTCTACACAAAACATTGTTTCTCTACACATTTTTGTGTAGAGAAACAATGTTTTTCTCAAGACATTTTGCGCGAGTCGATCTAGGGACAGGGTAATAATCGGTAATGCCGGGTCCATAGCGCGTGTTGTGCTCTACACAATCAACAAAAAATCTCAACACTCAACAAAATCTCAACATTTTTGGACCCACTATCAGTAATTTTGACAACTCGCTAGCGTTTTGTGCGCCAAGTTTAAATAAATTCTTAGAAAACAGCCTACTTATTGTCTAATTTTCAAAATCTATCGCAATCGCTTTCATTTGACAGATGATGTGACACATTGCTGCATTTCTTTGGTAAGTTTTTACCTATGCAAAAAAAGAAGCATCGATGTGTTATATCCTGAAAGCGATTGCGATAGATTTTGAAATTAGATAATACATAGGCTGATTCAGAGCTGCGAAAAAAGTTTCCTATCCTATAATAGGTACCCAACCCAATCGATCTTCTATTTTTAAGGGTTGGCTTGGCTTTAAAAATGGGGCGCCTGATTTTGGAATGGAAATAAACCTATCGCATTTATTTTTATTTTTGTTATGTTATATATTTTTTATTATTTATAGTTTGTGAAAACAAAAAAAAAAATTTATAACAGAATGTCAGTGTTTCGTATTTTTGCGTGAAACGGAACACGTTCACACACTTTTTACCCGACTGCAAGAGAGTTAAATGTTTTTCGCGCGTATCTTGTATGTTTGTTTGTATGTAATATTCTTTATTACATAACATATCTTTCAAACGGCTGAACAGTGAACTCGTTATTCGTTAGATTTGTCTTGTCAGCCCAAGTTTTCTTAAGAAGGTGGCGTTAATTTTTTTTAATACTGTGATATAGGTGTCAAATTAAAGGGCTTATCTTATAAGGATTTCAAAAAGGTATATCATGACCATAATATATGATAACTAAAAAAATATAAAAAAAAAACAGTGACAGAATTACAGAATGAACTTAGATGTAAGAAAAGTGGTGTTTTGCGGTTAGGATTTTTAAATCTAGGATACCTCAGTAATTACTCATTTCCGCGCGGAGGGAGTGGCACTGGGGGTTTTTGCTTTTGCCCAACACAATCAACAGAACATTGTTTCGCGAAACAAAATTATCATACTTTTTTTTTTATTTGTTGAATATTATGATGTTTTTGTTGTTTGTGTTAACCATAGACATAGAAAATTTTTCGCTGCGCTCAAGACATTATATTTCTATGGTGATAACACAAAACAGGCGCTATGGACCCACCGGCTTAAAAAAACACCACAGAAATATGAAGTAATCGGAATCGGTCACGTGACGGATGACTTAGCGATTAGTCTGGCAGAATGCACCCATTAACAATGCCACTTATGCCACGCGAACAAAAAATTTATGAAAATTACTAAAAATTTTGACAACTGTAAATTATTATTCGAACACACACGTGTGGAGTTAATTTATATATTCGGAAATAGAAATAAACGAAGATAAATATTGATAATACACAAAGTATCCGACATTCTTTGGACAAATTCAATTCAAGGGTAAATCCTGGTAACATTTTGAAAACAAACTTGTCGTGTGATGATGAACTTGTGAACCGGCGTTGCTTGGCGTTTTCGTGTGACTGAGTTTTTTTGTGTTATTTCTTTGTTCTTTAGTATATCGCAAATGAAGTAACTCCGTCGGAGAGTGTGAGTTTCATTAGTATTTTATTTTCTGTAGTGTAGTTTCACGTTATAAGAACAATGATAAAAAACGAAATGGAGAATGGCGGCGGCGACGCTAATAATTCCAATGTGTCACCGACCAAACTCATGGTCAATTACATACCCGAGTTGATGACGCGGGACATGATGTACGCATTGTTCTCCGCGATGGGCAAAATTGAGAGCTGTAAATTGATAGCGAACAGAGGTTATGGGTTCGTGGAATACGAAAAACACGAGGATGCGGAGAAGGCGCGGGCCGCTTTCAACGGCCTGCTCATGCAAGGAAAGACTTTGAAAGTATCGTTCGCTTTGTTGAATCCAGAAAACAAAGTTAGTCACAAGCCTGACACCGAATCGAACCTCTACATTAGCAATCTACCTCCCGATATGACGTTAGAGCGTCTCAATACTCTTTTTAGTCAATTTGGAAATATAACCAACAGCCGCGTATCACAAGGGATTGGTTTTGTGTGTTTTGAAACTCGACCGCAGGCTGAAGAAGCTATTAAACATATGAACGGACAGACTCCGATCCCGGCGGCGGGCCCGATAGTCGTGAAGTTCGCTAACAAACCAAACGCGAATAAGAATGCTCCTCGCCCTACTCCGCGGGTAGTAGGAGCTACTCCGCTGGCGTACAACGGCGCTGCCGCAGTCTTCAACGGCACGGCTCCTGCATTCAATGGCACGAATCTGAGTGCAGCCTTTGGCGCGCGGCCCGCAGCGTTTGCTCCTGGTTTTCCTCAAGCTTCACCACCACCACTACTCCCGTCACCCGGTAAGGCCCTCCCATTCATCAACAAGGGCCAGCAACGGTTCAACCCCATGGCGGCGGCAAACCATTCACCACTGCCTCTTCTAGGGGCGCCTGCGAGCCCCGTGCCGCTCCTGGGCGCGCCTCCTGCTCCGCACCAAACCACTGTGTATGTATACAACATCGGTGAAGACACCGAAGAACTGGCACTGTGGCAACTCTTTGGTCCATATGGTGCCATCGATTCCATAAAGGTGATTAAAGATCCAGAAACCAAGAAAAACAAAGGTTTTGCATTTGTCAATATGAGGGAATATGATGAGGCTGCAATGGCCATTCAGGCGCTCAACGGATACACGCTCAATGGACAGGTTCTATCGGTTAGCTTTAAGACTCAGAAAAGAAATTAATAATTAGGATGTGTACGGACGTTCAAAACGCCGTCTTATTTGTGATTGTTCCCAGGCCGAAAGCTTAAAAGAAAGATTTCATTCCAATCTCAAAATATTTTTGTAGTCGAGAAGCGAGATCCTCTATGTGCATTTTAAATTAGTCGCATAAGTATTTTTGTAAGATTTAACATAGTTTTATATTCGCGAGAGAGCGACATGACTATCTGTGAGTTTAGTTGGCTTGACAGTATCATATATGTGTACCCACTTTTTATCGTATGATATGGTATTATATTATTGGACTTATGGACCTGTCGCACTATGTATATCTGATCTGGGTGGGGGTTTGGGCCGCCCCGCCTCAGCTAGTTGCGCGCCCGGGCTCCCATCACAATCCTCCAGGTATTTTATTTTGTGTAAAACAAAGCATTGTATGTTTTAATCTTTAATAAATTTCATGTTTAAATAGATTTATTGTATATTTCTCTATTTTTTTTCTATATTATTATTCCCCACCCTGTTGTGTCCTTATTTACTTACATGATTATACATAATAATAATACATAATATAATTATTTGTGGCAGTAGTTAACATGTACATAATATATAATTGTGTGTATTGTCTGTCAGCGGCAGGTCAGCTGTGTAAAACGCTTAAATATTGCATGTTGTGTAGTGAAAGAACAAAAATAAGTTTTATTTGTTTATGTTACCACAGGGTTTATAGCTATCGTTATTATTTTTTCCGTCATTAGCTCTTATTCAATATTATTTTTGGTACATTGCAAGTCAGGCCTTCTAGATAAAAAAATCTCATGTTTAAAATGTAAATCTAATATTTATTTCGACGCTGTCATGGACGTGTTTGAGATAGCTTTAATCTCTTTATATTTATATAAGGCTTTGGAGTCAGTCCATTAGGATATAGTGTATTGTAGTATAACCGATAACAAAAGTACCAACTGCATTTAACTAAGCAAAAAATATTCATTTACAAAGATAGCATATCTTTTGGCGCGTCCGTAGGACATGGGAAACAAAGATAATGTTGGAATTTCTGTAATGGTCCAAACTGCCAACAGTATTTTTAAATTAAAATACAAGTGATTTACTAGACTGCCACAAAAGTAGATTAAAAGAAGCACTAGGTGCTCTGCCCTCCGTATAATTAAGTAGGTAGGTATTCAATGCCTCCGTGCCTCTTACTTGGGACAATTAAATACCAAACTACAGTTTTAGGAGTGAAAGTAGAAAGTAAGTATATGTTACTACGTGACATGTAGATGGTAAGTAATGTATTATTTTTCATTAATTAGATTAGTGGGTACTTAAATAGTAGGTACCTAATCAAATTGTACATTAAACTTCTAGTCGATTTTTATATTGCTGATAACGTAGGTACATGGGATTTTATGCAGTTTCTAAAGTATTTGCATGACTTTGTATGAAAGGAAATATAAATTCGCGTTGTCCAATCAATCCATAACTATGAGCATTTAATCAAAGATAACACGGTTTATTGCACTGATAAATTAAGGCTTTGTGGAAAGCGATGCTATTTCACGAATAATACTTAAATGGATAGGTATAGGTAGGTAATCTTTGGCGAGTTAAATGAGCCGACTTGCAAGCCGGCAATCCGCTCAGTCAGAGTGCCCTTCTGAAGGGCGCAGTCTGTAAATATTTTCGTAGGTAGGTACCTACGCCCGAAGTTACAAAGACCTTTCGACCGCCTTAGTCCAAACGCGCTCTGCGGCATCACAATTTTTTATGACACCAAATCTAAAGTAAAGTTAAAAATGTAAGCAAAAAATTTTATGCATTCTGCGAATACATAATACTTTTACCTAATACTAGCGGCCGCCCGCGGGTTCACCCGCGTGGTTCCCGTTCCCGTGTGAATATCGGGATAAAAAGTATCCTATGTTTTAATCTAGGCTATCTAGGTACTACCTATAAGTGTTCCAAATTTCAACCAAATCTGTTCAGTAGTTTTTGCGTGATTGAGAAACAAACATCTAAACCCACAAACTTTCACATTTATAATATTAGTAAGGATTACGGCTGCCATCCGTCCGGGTTTCCCCGGATTTGTCCTAGTTTGGAGGGCGTCCGGGGAGCGTCCGGGCGGGGTTCTAATTGTAGTCCGGGTAAAACCCGGACTATAATTAAAGTCCGGGTTTTGGATCAAACTCCGCTCAAAAAAGTACTATATTCATTCAGCGCACGCGTTACTGGGCGCCTCACTTCACTACGCGTGGCGCACCGCGCAACCCGCAAAAAAACGCGCTGCGCGGCCCATTTCTTTTCCTTACTAATATCCTTACTTAATATTATAAATGCGAAAGTCCGTTTGTTTGTTTGTTTGTTACTCCTTCACGTCTTAAGCACTCTACCGATAATCATGCATACACGTTGCCAGGGGTAATAGAGAAGGACATAGGGTACCTTTCATCCCGAAAAAATGTTTCGTTCCCGAGGGATAGCAAAAAAACATTCCACGCAGACGAAGTCGCGGGCGGTCGCTAGTTAATATTATAAATGCGAAAGTCCGTTTGTTTGTTTGTTACGCCTTCACGTCTTAACTACTAAACCGATCTTAATGAAATTTTGCATACACCTTATCAGGGGTACAGAGAAGGACATAGGGTACCTGTCATCCCGAAAAAGAGTGTTGTTCCCGAGGGATAGCAAAAAACTTTCCACGCAGGTGAAGTCGCAAGTGGCCGCTTGTTTTACTATCAACAAGCACCGCGCACCCCGCAAAATATCGCACATTTATTTACTAAAAACAAGCACAGCGCACCCTGCAAAAATCACGCTGCGCGGCCCATTGTTTTGTTGCTATAAACAAGCAACGCGCACCCCGAAAAAATCGCGCTGCGCGGCCTTTTTTTTTAACTATAATCAAACACCGCGCACCCCGCAAAAAACACGCTGCGCGGCCCATTTCTTTTTTACTATAAACAAACACCGCACGCCCCGCAAAAAATCTATAAACAAGCAAGATTACAAGGTTAGTGAAAAACTGACTAAAAATTTTTTTTCGGGCCGCCCCTGGCTATTTGGGCATTTATTTAGGCCAGCTACAATTGCAAAACTACTAAACCTGGGGGTAAAGTCTGCTAATGTTTTCGTTAAAATCGTAGTTCAGTGGTGTTTGAATGGTAATGCTTTTTGACACAGTCCTTGTTTCTTAAATCCAAAACTGAAACACATTGTATTTCTTAAACCCAAAACGGAAACATATTGTGTCTCGATTTTGGGTTTAAGAAACTAGAATTGTCTCAAAAAGCATTACCATTAGAACACCATTGAACTACGTTTTTGACGAAAACTATAGCAGACTTGACCCCCTGGACCCTGACCCTCCACAAAATTGTGTTGGACACCCCGGCTCTACACACTATTTTAAAACACACTATTTTATGCGAAAAAAGGCTTAAAATTCATTTTTTTCAGTCAAGTAGGGTAATTCTTTTTATAACCAAGCTAAAAGTGAATATAAAAAAAAACAAATGTCCGGGGTCAAGCCTCCAAAGTCCGGGGTTTTTACGCTTCCGGTCCTGGGTGGCAAGTTTTAGAGATGGCAGCCCTAGTAAGGATTAGTGTGAGTAATGTCTTCTCTGAAGAATCAATGCCGCAAAGATGCTACTTATTTCAGTTATGTAGCCGAATTACTTGAAATTATCTCTCAAAGTAATCAAGGCATCTTTCTGTAGTTGGGAACCTTCTGTCACGATAATGAATGATATACCTACCGTGCTTCTGTAATTCGTGGTACCTACCTAATCTAGAAACGACTAGACAAAACAAAAACAACATTTATAAACGATCCTTTAGGTACTAGATTTGTTCGGAAATTAAAAAATCGCTGATAAAACTACAGCGTCAAACACATCAAAGAGGTATTATTTGGTAGGTAGGTACTTAAATTTTTATAGATTTTTTTTACTTACTGTAAGGCAGCCATTACACGGTAGGTTTTGCCGTCAGTTTAACCACAGTCACGGGCTGTGACTGACGATTAACCTACCGTGTAATGTAGTGACTGATGGTTGCATGATGTGATTTGTTCTTTCCATCAGTCAATCAGTCAAACGTAATTCATGACTGATGGAATTTGACTGACGCTTGCATTACCATGTAATAGCTGCCTAAAATCATGCGTGGCCACGCCCACGCGTGGGTGAGCTTGAAATATAAACTGGGGGTGAAAAGTCGGGCTTCCACCCTCTGCCTTACGTGGCGATTTTGGGCCGAATGTTTGGTTAATAGGTAGGTATTATGTAAGCTTTAAAAGTAACTTGTCAACAGACTATGTCTCGAAAAGACTTTTAAGAAATACTATTAAGAAAACACTTGTATGACAAGATGTCTCTAGAAGAGTCTGAGGATTGGATTGTTTGGATTGCTTGTTTGTCCTCTCTCCCTTTGATCTGAGAGAGGTACAAGGTACCTACTTAAAAAATAAAAGATAAAAAAAGACGAACCGTCAGGGTCAACCAATGTCACGGTAGAGTAGTTTTGTATACAGTTTGTAACAAGTTGACAAGTCGAGTCCAGTATGTAGGGGTATCTTTGATTAAGACAAAGAGGGGATAGATCGAGTGTTTACTTACTAATAAATAGGTACTTTTATACGAGTAAATAGGTAGGCTTATAATTTTTATTTTGTGGCGATGATGGCGATCAGTGTTTTTTTTTGACTTCAATTGGATGCTATCCAATTTGGGTGAAAACAATGAAGTTCTGACCGTAATCGGGACGTATTTTGTAGATTCACAACCACTGATGTAAAACGCCAGTCGATTTTATGAAAAACTACTCGAGACATAAGTAGGTCTGAATTTAAAAAAATCTAATAGACTTGTACATGTATTGTAATGTCTGTGTTCTTGGGTTTAGTTAGCTAGCGCCTAAAAAATCAGACTTGTTCCAAAAAATTTGATCGCTATCCAAAACAATGGTGTCGAACAACCATTTGGTGTCGTTATTTATAGGAACATAATAGCTCTCGCGCCCGTTAAAAATTAATTGTGTCTTGTTTCATACACGTAATGTCCATTGAAGTTAGGTAGGTAGGTAGGTACCTAGGACTCGTCGTGAATTTTCACGCTACTCAAAAAAAGTTCGGTTGTAGGTAGGCAGGTAGGTATTACCTACTTTCTCACATCGCATCGCTGCCGTTAGCACCAAGTGATTTTCAGAAGTTTGAATTCCTCACTCATATTTATTAAATACTAGCGGCCGCCCGCGACTTCGTCTGCGTGGAAAGGTTTTTTGCTATCCCTCAGGAACAATACTTTTTCCGGTACGAAAGGTACCCTATGTCCTTCTCTGTACCCCTGACAACATGTATGCAAAATTTCATGATGACCGGTTCAGTAGTTACGACGTGAAGGCGTAACAAACAAATAAACAAACAAACGGACTTTCGCATTTATAATATTAGTAAGGATTTCACAATTTTTCAATCAATGCTACTTCGATAGCAGGACTGCCGAATTTTATCAACAATAAAATTCGGCAGTCCTGCACACGTCATCCACCGATGTAGAGACAGGTGTGTGTGAATAATGAGAAAGCACACGTGTTACAAAAATGTCTCTGTTAGTGGCAGGTAAAACCACATCGCAGGTCCAACGGTTACACTACACACCGAAGGCAAAAAATTACGATTCTGTCTAGCGTGACGAATTTGATACATCTGACTGTTCTGTACAAACAAAATGTTGTGTGTGCGGCTGGGAAAGGATATTCATCAAGTTTTATGTCTTGTTCTTCACGGTAGCGTAGCGTAGTGTGATAATAGGCAACTCGTTTGCAACGAACGGATCCAACCAAACTGGTTGAGTTTTTATCGCCGTTGCTGACCGGCAGACGACGCCGTCATCCGCGCAGAAATTAACTATTTCAAGGAGGTTTTAAAGCGATTTATTGAAAATTCGCCACAAATGTGTACTTACTTACGTATGCAAGTTGTCCTAATCATTTTTGCTAAACACTACTCGTAAGTAAATATACTTAACAAATATCTTGTATTTAAAACAATAATTGGTTTATTATTTACTAGCGGCCGCCCGCGACTTCGTCTGCGTGGACAGTTTTTTTTGCTAGCCCTCGGGAACTGTACGTTTTTTCTGGATGAAAGGTACCCTATGTCCTTTTCTGTACCCCTGACAACGTGTATGCAACATTCCATGATGATCGGTTCAGTATTTATGACGTGAAGGCGTAACAAACAAACAAACGGACTTTCGCATTTATAATATTAGTAAAGATGAGGTAGGTAGGTACTATATCTACTACCTAAGTTCTGATTTATGAACATTCTTTCCTGTGTTCTATTCCACACCTAGGTATTATAGTCTTATTCGTACTTACGCAAAAAATAACCGCAAATCGATGTACAGCAAAGCCGTTTGGTACACGTATACTTGAGGTAAAAATAACATTTTGGACCCGCAGTTCTTAAAAATTCTTCCCCTAGGAGAGGAGTTATGGTGTCATCCTTTTATGTATGGGATTTTTTTTTTCTAAAACCTATCGTGCATGGTATCGAATGAAAGGGCTTGCTGAGCCGGTTCTAAAAATAAATAACATCATTATATTTCAGCCACTTGTCTTAAATTAAACCAAAAAACATTTTCAAAACATACCAAGTTTGGGCTCCTTCAGATCCGATGTGGTTAAATTATTTTTTGTAAATAATTTTTTGGCTATAAAGGTTCACAATAAATTGG
This sequence comes from Agriphila tristella, assembly GCA_928269145.1. Taxonomy (NCBI): domain Eukaryota; kingdom Metazoa; phylum Arthropoda; class Insecta; order Lepidoptera; family Crambidae; genus Agriphila; species Agriphila tristella. Next base: position 12,060,062 of record OV743444.1, read on the forward strand.
AGATTTTTGTCAGTTTTTATATAACGTGCTGCTGACGCCATAGATTCAGTTTGTGAAGCCGTGACTCTTGACCTTTCTTTTCTGGTAAAAAAACGGTTAAAAACGAGTTTCGTATTTTAGTAAAACTTTTTAAATTGTTTGGCTTTTGTCGTTCTTGTTTCATTTGCGCCAGAAGAGACTGATATTAATTACCCAATTGAAGTTACTCAATACCTATGCGAAAAGAAGCCTTTTTTTATTGTTTACAAAATTTTCTTGTAAATTCATAATTGGTCATGCAATCAATTTCCAAAGAATGGAATTTGGAAAAACTTTTCACTTCGCTGAAACGAAAAGTTTTATAACACATTCACGTAAGAGTGGCGGAGCGTGGGAGTCTTAACAGCAGGTACAGACTTTATATCACTCTAGACTTTCGTGTTAAATACCTACCTACTTCTCAAAACTCTCCAAGGAGAATAAAAAAACGCGAGTCGAACTCGCGCACCAAGGGTTCCGTACCAAAATACACTGCGGTGTAGAATATTGCAGTGTCATCTCTTGACCGATTTAATGTAACTAATGTAATTTGTTTACATTATTTCTGAAAAAGTGTGCTTTTTTAGAGACATCGTTTCATTTCCTGTAATTTTTACTTAAGCTTTTATTTTTTTATTTTTATTTTATTTATAAGGACCGCCAACAAAACATACACTATGACAATTTCAAAAGTACAAGTAAATCTTAAAGTTAAGTGCTGTCTTAATTAAAGGCAGTCACGACATGTGCTATCATAAACATTTTAAAAATCTATAGAAAAAGTTGTAATCACTACTTAAAAAGAGAAATAGACAATGAAATCTAAACTACAATCAGGTATGGATGATTTTTCACAATTTAGATTTTAATATAAACATAATTATACTTACTAAGAGGGAAAAAGCAAGATACGAAAGAGTTACAAATCATTAATAATATTAATAACGCAGCGCTTAAAACCTAGTATTTTATTTGAGAAAATGTCGATATCTTGTTTTTTTGCCAAAATATTATACTGACTCTGTGATCTTCTTAGAGTTGAAAAATGGGCGGAGTTAGTCTTGCATGTGCGAAAAGAGAAAAGGTTATACCTAGATGGTCGTGGCAACTTAAATGGTATGTTGAACTGAAGATCTTGTAATAGATGGGGGCAGTCCAGATATCCATTAACTAACCTGTATAGGAACAATTGATCCAAAAGCATTCTCCTATGTTCTAAACTACACAAGCCGTAGAAAGAGAGGCGCTTCTCATAGGTGTCAAGAACCTTAGCTTTATGGTTTTGATAAGCAAGATGCCACAAAAATCTTTTTTGAATCCGTTCAAGTCGTTTGATGTGGACGCTGTAAAATGGAGACCATACTTGGCTGCAATATTCGAGACAGGAACGCACCAAGGTGGAGTAAAGCAAAATTTTTGTTGATGGTTTCTTAAAGTCTTTACAATTTCTCAATACAAAGCCCAACATTTTGAAACCTCGAGACGCGGTTTTATCTATATGGACGTGAAAACGCAATTTCTTATCGAGATAAACACCGAGATCTTTAATGTTATCGACCTCTTCTAGTGTCTGACCTTCAATAGAGTACTCTACAGTGGCATTATTCCTATTTCTGGTGAAACGAATGTATTTACATTTATTGATGTTCAAGGCCATATTATTGTTTCTGCACCAGACCGATAATTGATTTAAGTCTTGCTGCAGCAGCAAAACATCTGTTTCTTCCCTGATGGGTAGTGCTAATTTCAAGTCGTCTGCATAAAGAAAACATTGTGCGTATTTGAAAATTGATACTATATCATTTATGAACATGTTAAAAAGTATGGGTGAGAGAGGAGAGCCCTGGGGTACACCTGATATAGCTTCAAACGGTTGAGATGAGAAACCACCGACCACCACTCTAGAGAACCGTGAACTAAGATAGGAGCGAAACCAATTTAGCAAATTGCCTGAAATGCCAAAAGAAGAAAGCTTTTTTAAGAGAATTTTGTGATCAACGGTGTCAAAGGCTTTGCTGAAATCCGTGTATATAGTGTCTACTGGGATGCGATTATCCATTGAGTTGGTAAGTAAGGAAGTAAACGATACTAAATTCGTCGTAGTGGAACGAGCGCCGACAAATCCAAACTGTTGCGGAGCAATGCTTTGCTTTATGTGCCATGATATTAAGGGACCTAGTAGTGATTCGAAGAGTTTTCCAAATACTGGTAAGATCGATATTGGTCTGTAATTCGCAACCAGGGAGGCATTGCCTGATTTAAAAACAGGGACTATTTTAGCCTCTTTCCAGGCTGAGGGGAAAACGCCGGTGCTCAATGATGCATTATAAATAAATGTTAAGGGGTAAGCAAGTACCTTAGAACATTCCACCACGAACAGATGGGGTATGTCATCACAGCCAGCCCCTTTGTTACGGTCAAGACACTGCAAGGCCTTGAGCACCTCCTCTTCTGTAAAGAGTATTTTGCTGAGAGAGTCTAGGCCCGACTGGTGGACGGAACTATTTGACATCATCTGTTGGCTGCGATGTGTTTCGTACACCGAGGCAAAATTGGTGGCGAAAAGATTGCAGATATCTTCACCGGAGGAGGCACTTACGTCGTTCAAGCTCATTGTGGAGGGATATGTGCTACTGTTACGCCTTTTCGCTTTAAGGAAGGTCCAAAAAAGTTTAGGACATTTTTGTAAGGAATCTTCTAAGTTTGCAATATATGTGTTGTAGTCAAGTTTAGTCAATTCATCGCACCGTTTCTTCATACTACTGTAAGAAATATCATCCAATGGGTTTTTATATTTCTTGTAATTGGTTCGTAGTTTGAGTTTTTCACGCAAAATTGTGATGAGGTTTCTAGAGTACCAAACTGGAAATGCATTTGATTTAGGTTTGCTTTTAGGAACATATTTTAGTATAGACTCCCGAATGCTGCTGTATAGCCTGGACACCATTTCATCCACATTTGAACAGAGCGATAGCTCCTCCTCCCAGGGTATTGATTCAAGATACGCTATAATTTTATCGAAGTCAGCCTTATAGAAATTAAATTTATTACTTTGTATAGATGGCGTTGATATATTTTGTTTACAACATGAAACAGAGAACTCCAAGGGTGGATGATATTGATCAACCACACTCAAAACATATTGGCTAGGCATCAAACCATTAATTGTTTTGTTAGATAGAACTAGGTCTAAGACTTCGCCCTTATGATTGAGAACTCCATTGTATTGAATAAGGTTATTCAGGTTGATGAAGTCTAATAAGGTGTCTGCCAGTATGCTGTTTGACCGTACCCCTGCGTTGAGACCATTCCCATCCGAGGAGCTCTGCCATGTTATGTTGCTGAGGTTGAAGTCTCCGACAAGTAAAATGTTTTTTTGTGTATCAAGGGCTTTGTTCATATTGTCAACAAAATGTTCGAGAATGTGTTTTTTAAGTGGGGATGGCAAATAGACTGCGCAAAGATATAAGTTATTCTGTTTAAAATTACTTTCGTCAGCTATCTCGATCCAAAGATCCTCACATCCACTTTCCAACTCTAGAACTCTACGCGAGGTAATACGTTTCGAGACGGCGATGAGGACACCACCACCACCTGATTTCTGTCTATGAAAATCACTTGTTTCTCGGTCTCGTCTATAAACAACATATCGATCACAGAAAATCTCACCGTCAAATATTGTGCTGTCAAGCCAGGTTTCAGATAAAATTATTATATCATAATCACAACATAAAACATTTCTAAATACTTCATTGGTTTTCGTACGAATACCTCTTACATTCTGATAGTATATATTAAACGTTGAGAATTTTACAAGGTTTTGTTCTATAGCAAGCAATATTATATACGAGTATTTTAATCATATTAACAATAAAGCGAAAAAGAGTGTTTAAGTACTTAGCTTAATTTACATAGAGTGTCCATATTCCTCACAAAAGTGTAAGCGGCTGCGTCATCCTTACGCAGAAAGATCTTCCCGTCCCGCACCCATACGTATTTGTAATTGAGTTCTTTTGCTCGTTTCCTTGCTGCAGAGTGTAGTTCTTTATTTTCAGGGGAAAGATTTTCCGCTATATAGGTGTTGATGTTTTACCACCAATGCCAAGATCGCGAGATTGAAGTTTGTTTTGTTGATTGCTTCGGTTGTATTTTATAACGGATGCAAGTAAGGTATCTCGTAACCGAGGGCTGCTCAACTTAACCAGAATAGAGCGAGGTCGTGTGCTGCTAGGTGACATTTTAGCGATCCTAGAACAGTAATGTATATCCTGCTCATTTAGCGGACATTTTACTGTGCGGGCGAGTTGTTCTACAAGTTTAATTACATTTTCCGATTTAGATTCCGGCACACATTGGATTTCTAGGTTACTCGCTCTCGTCAGTTGGTCCATCTGGTTCAGGCGCATTGAAAGATTTTGAACTGTATCCCGGAGGGTGTCGTTTTCTTTCGTAAGATCCTTTATTGCATTAAACTTCATGGCACATTCTGATTTAAGTTCTTCAAATTTCTCATTGATGAAAGACATTGACTCCTGAAATGATTTGATTTCATTTCTTATTTCCTTCAGGGGTTCGTTAATGTGTTTATCTAATATAGATTCCAGCGCGTTGGTAACCTCTTGTCTTATAAGTGCACGCATGGTCTCCTCAGGAAGGGTTGATGCGGGAGAGGCGCAGGTTGAACTTTTTGGCTTTGCACGAAGTGTGACATTATCGGTGTTCTTACTACCCGCTTTTCGCTGCTTGTTATTGCAAGAAGGGCACACCCAAACTTTTTTTTCTTCGATGTCAAGATTTTGGAATGTTTCCACTGAGTAACCCACACATGTGTGGTGGTAATGCTCCGAGCAACGCGAACACTTCAGATCATAATTGTCTTTTATTTTAGTCTGACATTTGGCACAGGATAAAGGCATGTTTGTTTATTAAATACGGAATAAAAAAAAAAATACAAAAAAATCCAAAAATGAAGAAAAAAAATAATTATTTTGCCAACTAGATGTGAAATAAAATTATTATTAATTAAAATGTTCAAAATCAGTAAAAGTTCTGAAATTTCCAACACAAAAAATAACAGATGCTCCGTGATTCGAACTCAGAATTCCGACACAGTACTAAGTCCTTCGAGCGATACACCAGTTACTCCATACATGAACTGACGAAAATTACGATATAATTGCTCGATACAATATGTCCAACTTTAATGTTTGGTGTTATCTCGGCTTTTTTATTCACGAGTACCGTCCACTGATTTTTATAATCGATCAAGAATCAGAAGTTTATTTTCTAATTTCACTATGATGAAGCTTATACAGTTGCACCGATTAGTAAAACACTGTCAAGACTTTAATTATCCTGTTTAGCTGCACTTTTGATTTTGAATAATGATGAAATGTTATTTTTTAACACAGTCACTTTGTCACTTATTATTCTGAGTTTTTGCACTCTGTAGACAATTAAATTTAAAGATAACACTGTCACCGATTTAACACGACTATTTGAGTATAAATATGAAGGAATTTCAGAGCAACCACAACTTTTGTATTTTTAATCAATGTATTAATACGGAGCTAATGTTTTCGTGACATCAGCCTGCGGTGCATCTTCAAGCTTCTATCACATCCCATAGAATAATTTCTGATTTTTGTCTATGCAAACTTTGGAGATAACGGGAGAACGGTATTTTAAATTTTTCATCAAAATTATGATTGTTGTAACAATGGAATATTATACAAATATTCCATAACCTACCTACCTACCAGTAGGTAGCTCCTTTTTAGGGACTAGTAACAAACTACCTATACCTAATTAGATAAAAAAAAATCTTCACATCACTAAAATAAAATCACTTAAAAATGTCAAGTGCAATATAATACCTACCTACCTTCCACCTACTTCGAAGATGTGGATCACTTTGGTATTTATTTGCTAGATTTTCTTCGAAATGTGCATAAAGAATAGTGTCGTAAGTAACTAGGCTTAGAAGGCATAAAGTAGCTAGCTGTCTAAATTTATTCGATACCGCAGCACAGTTACGAACTACTCATGTGATATGAATATGAGCAGTTATTTTTTATTGATTTATGTATCCTTTATTTTATGTTGTTTTTCTATCGTCTCGTTAACAACCTCACAGTTTTTATGAAATATTAGGATTGTAATTTTTCTAGTTTTCAAGAGGGGATATGCAAAAACGATATCTATGAGTTGATCGAAAATAACACTTCATAAACGCGCAAAAATCATTGGTTTTCATAAATCGTACAATTATTCATACGAGGGTAGATTGAAAAGTTCCTGGCCTAGTCAAGAAAACAAACTAAAAAAAATATTTTTATTTATCGATCTACTTAACCTAACCTGCTTTTAGTCCTATGCACTTATTTCACCTTTCCCGTAAAGCCTTATCCCCCTTCAAAAAAATATTCTTCAAGACCCTCAAAATAATCACTCACACACAGAGGCCGCCGCCGGCTTCAAGTTCCATCATTAGTTGAAAATTTTATTCCACTAATGTTTTTCAGGTTCCAGAGTTTGATGATGAACCCAAGTTTCATTTATTGCAATAAATCGATCTAATTCCTTCTGATCAGCTTCAATGAAAATTGATCGTTTTTGATGTTCTATAGAAAATATGCTCGCACTGACACCTTGTGAAAGCCGATCGTTGACAAATTGACAATCATATTTTGTGTGTTCATGAAAAATGCCTATCTCCATCTCCCGTTGACTTCTAGCGTACGATGTGGTGGATGATGCTGATGTCCTCACCATGCATGTACATTCTTGAATTTTTGTTGGCTTTAACCCTTTCTTAAAAAAAACGGCACGATATGTGTAAGGGAAAGGGACTGTAAAGGTATTAACTAATAAACAAGGCGACTGTTCGGCAGAGATACGAGTATATTTCGAAAGCACACAATTTTCTCTTTTGACAAGAAGTAATAACAAAGGAAAACAGAAAATAGACAAGATAGAGATAGAAATATAAAAGCTATAGAAACTACTTGAACCTACAATTCACCACATCATCCCCCCCGTGTAGCGTAGCTACACAACTTGCAAATGAGCCAGCTTCCTGACGGGCCTTCTCATTGTGCCCCCTTTGGTTGCAACGTCCGCCACTCTGACAACTCCATCTCTGCCCGGGAATACTTCCAGTATGCGCCCCATTGGCCATACTCCTCTTGGCAAATCTGGATCAACCACCAATACAACGTCGCCCACTTTTAGATTTATGTGTTGGCCCCTGATCTTTGTCTTTGGCCTCAGACTAGGTAAGTATTCTTTAAGCCACTTGGACCAAAAATGCTCAGACAAACGAAGAACCTTTTGCCATTCTTTCCTCATCGAGAATGCTCCATCGTCTAACTGGGCTGGCGTCTGCTGGTTTGAGGAGGTGCCGATCAGGAAATGAAACGGAGTCAGACTCTCGCACTCTCCATTTTCAGTGACATATACCAAAGGACGTGAGTTCACAAGGGCTTCTGCTTCTAAAAGTAGGGTGTGCAGCAGCTCTTCTCTTGGGGATCGTTCTTTTAGTGTTGCAAGAAGGGCAATCTTTACGGTTTTAACAAGTCTTTCCCAGCAACCGCCCATAAACGGTGCCGCAGGAGGAATATAGCACCATTCTATGCATTTACTAGCGGTGAAGTCTTGCACAGCATCGCTGTAAAACTCGCAGAGTTGTCTGTTGGCTCCGACAAAAGACGTGCCGTTATCAGAGAGGATTTTTTTTGGGAGTCCTCGACGTGCAGCAAAACGGCGTATGCTCATGATGGCGGAGTCGGCTGAGAGGCTCGTGACAATCTCGAGGTGGACTGCTCGTGTCGTCATGCAGGTAAAAAGAGCTATCCATCGCTTTTCTCTGCGTCGGCCAACTGAGACCTCGACGGGACCAAAATAATCTAGGCCAGTGTTCGTAAACGGGCGCTGATGGTGTTCCAGACGCACATCTGGCAGGTCGCCGGTTGGTGGGATCTGTGGTGTTGCCTTTCTTTTGATACAGAAAGCGCATCTTCTTGCGGCCATGCGAACTTCGCTGCGACACCGGAAAATCCAATATCGCTGTTTGAGCTCATTGGTTACCAACTCGTTGAAGGCGTGGGCAGCTTTGACATGGTAGTGTCGTACGAGAAGTCGAACAGCAGGGTGTCGGCCATCAAGAATAATGGGTGAAGTACTGGCGTAGTTGGCGTTCTTCAAATGCTTTATGCGGCTGTCCAGTCTGAGTAGGCCATCTTCATCGAATACCGGGCAGAGAGTCTTCAACTTGCTGGACTTTGGCAAAGGCTTGCTATCAAGGAGCAAGGAGAGCTCTTCGCCAAATGACTCTGTCTGGGCTTTTCTGAGAATGGCAATTTCAGCCTTCTGTATCTCCATAGCAGATAGCGGTGGAAACTTGGTGTTCGTGGTTTTTGAATTTGGATTATGTGCCAAAAGAGATCTAAATTTATTAACGCACTGAAAAACACGTGCAGTTGCACGAAGCAGGCGTAGCCACTCACTGAAACGTGAGGGATCTGGCACAACCGATGAAGGTTTATCCAGATGGGTTAATCCTACATGCACCTTAGAAGGTTTTAGCTCTTCTAAGATGGATGTAGCTTCGGGTATCGATGGTTCTTTGGGCCATTCACTGGATGGTAATAATAAGAAATCAGGTCCAGAGAACCACCGCGACAGGTCGATGTCACGATCCCTGAGTCTTGTCGCGTCATCTGCGACATTCAAACCACCTGGAACAAATTTCCAACTATTGACATTTGTTATCTCGGTGATTTCCCCCACACGATTTGCTACAAATGGTTTGAAGGTTCGCGCATCGCTGCGAATCCAGCTCAGAACTGTGGTGGAGTCAGACCAAAGGTGAATTGAATCTGGCTGGACGTTGTGACCGGTACACACGGTATTCGCAAAACGAGCAGCAATCAGACTGGCTTGGAGCTCGAGACGTGGTATGGATGTAGGTTTTAGAGGGCTAAGGCGTGCCTTACCACCAATGAGAGACAGCTTCACTAAACCGTCCATGAATGTAAAACGCCAATATGCGACGCATGAGTATGCTTCCTCACTAGCGTCGGCAAACACATGGAGCTGTCTGTCAATGATGACCTCATTTTGGAACCCACACCTATACCAACGAGGAATTTTGATGTCTACAATCGTAGCCAGTTGCCGAGACCAAGACAGCCATCTTTGAATTGCATCTGGCTGCAGCTCGGTGTCCCAATCGAGACCAGTTCGCCACGTCTGCTGGAATAAAATGCGGCCTTGAATGACCAGCGGAGTTAAAAGACCAAGAGGGTCATATACGCACATTAAATATGACAATACTTTGCGCTTAGTTAGTTTCTCTTTTTCAGGGATTGGGGACCCAATCCTAAACCCAAAGGTGTCACTCAAGGGATGCCAGATAAGCCCTAAGGTCCTAACAAAGGCTTCAGGGCCTACGTGAACGTTTTCAGGTGGGGAGGCTCGTAGGTCTTCAGGCACGGCTGCAAGTGCGGCAGGTATGTTAGAGACCCAACCTCGCATCTCCATACCGGCCGCCTTGTGCACTGTGACTATGTCAGCTGCAAGTTGAGAGGCTTCGTGCAGATCGTCCAGACTACCTAGAAAGTCGTCCATATAATGGTCGTAGATGATAGCTTTTGCTGCCGCGGGGTATGACTTCTGTAATTCTTGGGCGTTACGATTTTTAATGTATAGAGCAATACACGGGCTGCAAGCCGCACCGAAAATGACAGAAGTCATCCTGTACTCCTTCAACTCACAGCTGGGATCCTCCCTCCAAATATATCGCAAGGCATCACGGTCTTCCGCTCTAATCTTAATCTGCGGAAACATTTCCTTAACGTCAGCAGTCATCGCAACGTAACCTTCGCGAAAACGGAACAATATGTGCAGCAACGACTGCAAAAGATCAGGCCCAGGGAGCAGGAGTGAGTTTAAACTGACTCCCGAGGTCCTTGCTGCTGCATCATGGACTACTCTCAGTTTACGTTTTTGAGGATGTATAACAGGAAAGTGTGGCAAATACCAGCACAATTGTGTGTGTATTTCATTTAGTTTAACACTATCATGGTATGTATTTTTGGACACTCTTCCGCATAACCTTTTGTCATCATATTGTCAATAAAAGCACAATAGCTTCTTTTTAACTCTGCATCTCGAGCCATGCGCCTCTCTAAACCAAGAAACCTCGAGTGCGCCTGAGGATAGCTGTCAGGTGTATTTGGGTTATCTTTACGCCACAATAGACCAACCTCAAACCTACCTGACGGTAATCGTTTGGAAGTAGTCTCCAGAATCTCTAAAGCGTGTTTATCCTCCCTAGAGCATGTGTTTTCAAGTTTTGTGATACCTATGGCATCCAGGCGAAAATATTCTTTTACGAGATCGTCCAGGTTAGAGTTTTGGTCGTCCTTGATCGTTGTGTGGTTTATAAAATGCACAGGCTTAGTCCAGCTGCTGGATCTGCCATGTAATACCCAACCTAAAAGTGTGCGAGTTGCAACCGGTTGACTTTTGGAGCCTGCCCTAACTTCCCGACTTATAGTTAAATACCAGTGTTCAGCACCAAGCAATATCTTAGGAGTTGCATTGGTTAGCGTAAGATCAGCAACCAAATCTGTCAAATGTGGGTATTGTGAGATGTCACATGGTTTGATAGTTTGTGTAAACAAAGATAGCGAATCCATGGCCTTAGCGTTACTCACTGTGTATATATCAGGACAATGTTGACCTTTAATAGAAAAGCTCACATGTTGGATTGGTTTCTGTGTTGACATGCCAGCGACCCCGTCAACCTTGATGGACTCCATGGGGCCAGACACACCAATGTGACGTGCCACCTCCGAATCAATCAAAGTTGCCGAGGACCCGCAGTCAAGCAAAATGTAAGGGAAAGGGACTGTAAAGGTATTAACTAATAAACAAGGCGACTGTTCGGCAGAGATACGAGTATATTTCGAAAGCACACAATTTTCTCTTTTGACAAGAAGTAATAACAAAGGAAAACAGAAAATAGACAAGATAGAGATAGAAATATAAAAGCTATAGAAACTACTTGAACCTACAATTCACCACAATATGTTTTACAAAAAATTTTAACAGTTTAGATCCCCCTCCCCTTAATCTGTTGTGTACCATGTACTTACGTTATCAGCAAAAATATTGAAATAAAAAAAGTAATTCGAATTATCGTACCTATCAACTAATACTATAAAATTTATGAATTGGAAATATGTACCTAACTAAAAGTAGGGCCACTTTACTAGATCACATTTGACACTTCATCAAAATTCAACAACGTAACCTTCTAAAACGGCGAGCACACAATAGGTATTTATTATAGGTAGGTACTTAAATATTTTTTAATGGGCAAAAAATAGAAATTATTTGTAACTAGATCTCTTTATTTTGGTAATAATCCTTTTAAATCATAGTGTAAAAAGCTTTTAGCTCATAAAATTTATTTAAATTCTTACAATCGAATTTCTCGTTTTATGTACATAAGTACACGAAACTGTACAATTTAAAGTTACCCTTCAGAGCAATGCGGCTTGCGTCATGCGTCCTACGCGGCCATGCGGCTGTAGTTTGAATTATAGGAGTGTATGGAACAGGGATTGAAATACCGATAAAAAAATAACGTTAAAAATACGTTAAAACATTTTATCGGTAAATTTACCGGTAAAAATAACGTTAAAATCATTGTACCGGTAAAATTACTGTTAAATATAGCGTTAAACTTTACCGGTACAAAGGTACCGGTAAAATTATCGGTAAAAAAGTAACGTTATTAATTGTAATAACGTTAATTTCAATGTAACGTTATCCAAATTAACGTTATTTATTGCAATAACGTTAATGTTAAAATTAACGGTAAAAAAGTAAGAAATAACGTTCTATTTTTTTAAACGTTATCATTCCCTGGTATGGAACCCTTTCCGGGCGATGCGTCACGCACGGCCGCATGGGACACGGTGTGGCTACTGGCTTCCAATGCAAAAGTACAGCCGCAGGGCCGCGTGAGCCGCAAGACGCTTGACGCAAGCTGCATTGCTACGAAGGGTACCTTAAGGCTGCATGTACCTCATGGGTCGGAAGGCGCGGCCTCTTCAGCCTGAGGAGGTCGTGCCTACCCCTCATACGCAGAGATTTCGTACAATCCTGCAGGCCGGGCCGGTGCATGTGGAGGGCCCATTAGATGGCACCGGACGAAACGTGACCGGTGCCGGACCGACCGTCAATTACGAGTCAAGTACTAATTGTATGAAAATCACGGCATAGTGTAGACTAGGCGTCCGGGCGTAGCTCCTGGGACTCTATTATCATATCGGATCATTGCTTTGCTATCGTCATCGCGTTGATGTGATAGATGGATGTGATACATTGCTACTTTTTTTGGTAAGTTTTTATTTGTGCCAAAAAGAAGTAACAATGTAAGACATCAAATCAAAGCTTACCTACATGAATTTAAGTCTGGCTCCGGTCGTGTTTCGGTCTGGCTCCGTCCAGTCGAGAACCGGCGCTATCTACATGAATGAAGCCTAAAATCGGGGTAAATAATTTGGTATTCCTGTGCTAAAATGGTGAACTGTTGTGTGCTAACATTTACAGATAAACGTGGACTAGTGGGAGCGAGATAGAGGGAAAGGAATGGAATGAAAGCGACTGGAAAGTTAAAACTTTATGAAGCTGTGTCTTGTTCGCCCTAAGTTTGTACTGGAACCCAAAAAAAAAAATTCACAGATCTCGTGCCTTTCACGACCTTCTGGTACATTGAAAATGAATTTATTGAATTTTATAAAAAAAAAATATTCGTTTGTTTGAATTAGTACTTACAATACTTTGAAATCACAGCAAAGCCATGAAGAATTTTGGATTTACTTTTCTATGATTCGTGTGTATGAAATCCATATAAAAACATTTCATTGTTATAAACATTACTATTTTATTGAAAGGTAGTAACTATAACCTAAAATATATAAATAATTCTAAGATTTGTTTTGACTTCAACTACGTCAACTCAGCAACACGACGCGCATTATAAGGAGCGCGCTTTCCTAAAATACGCCAACACGCTACATATTGTAGCCCTCGTTGATACGCGTCTTTTGATTTGAGGCTTCAACCAGCCTTAAAACTTACGACACCAAGGCGATGCCGCACTTTGAGCGAAAATTAAGCGATCGAAAAAAACATTTCCAATGTCAAAGCTACAGGGCAAACCCTTAACCCCATCGTCTTTGTTTTAGACTTAAATTATAGCTGACTAAATTGTTAAGAGGAGTTTTTCTCAAAATTTTGATATCATTCTTCGTTTCCAAAATATCGAGCGCCAAAATCAAAAAATCGGAAATAAATGAGATTTTTTTCCACTATTTCGGCCATAATTTTTTTCGTTTTTTATTTTCTCGAATAATTCTTTTTGCAACTTGTAGCTCTCGTAAATACGCGTCTTTTGAATCTTTTTAGGGTTCCGTACCAAAATGGTAAAAAAGGAACCCTTATGGTGTGACTCAGTCTGTCTGTCTGTCACAGCTGGATATCTCGAGAACTACTAATGGTATCAACTTGAAATTTGGAATAGTTTAAGTTGACATTTGCCCAACTATTTTGCAAATAAGAAATAAATAAAAATAAAAATATCTTTTTTACAACAGGGGCTGAAAAGGGGTCTTAAAAATTTGAAGTGGGGCAACTAGGGCATGTGGGGTATCATATGAAAGAACGTCGTTTGCACGTTTTCAATCATTTTTTCTTTTTTTTAGGCCGCATAGTTTTCGACTTATAATGAAAATTGTAAAAAAAAATACCGTTCCCCCCCCCCCCCCCCCTTATCTCCGAAGTTTGCAAAGAGCAAAATCTGAAATAATTCTATGTGATAGCAATTTATATAAAGATTACAGGAAAAATAAAACGGTGTCTCAATATAGCACACTTTTTTAGAAATGATCAAATTTCTAAAAAAGTTAACATTAGTTCCACTATCGGTCAAGAGATGGCGCTGACCTAAAACTGTAATACTAATTTATTATTCTACTCTGCAGTGTGGTTTGATGGTGCAATTATGATGGTATGGAACCCTCAGTGCGTGAGTCCGACTCGCACTTGACCGATTTTTTGAATATGATATCTTCACAACCTTCTGAAATAATAAGGGGATCGCACTTTTTCGTGAAAGTGGAGCCTATACGGGAGCGAACGAAAAGACATTTTCAATGTCATTTAGTTTCAAGTTTGACTGACAATTTAAATCTTTTATGGACAGGTCGTCCATAAAAGATTTTATCTACACTCACAACGTAATGTTCCAAATATGAATTCAAAAAAGATAATATAAATACGTACTTTATTTTCGTGGATAGGTAAAATTAAAAAATAAACTCATTACGATGCAGTCAACTGCATCATAAAATAACTTTTTTTCTCATTACGATACAGGGCAAATCCAAAAAGAAGGCAGTGCCGTAACATTAAAAAAAAACAACGATATTTTCCCACATATTTTCCATGATTAAAATGCACTCTATGGTAATCGATGACTAAGTGCGATTAGTTTATTGGAATGCACTCATCTCATTTTTTTTCTAATGGAATGCGCGCCATTTCTAAAGCCTTTCAAATAAAGTTTTAATTTCAATTTTTACATTTTGTTATACTTACTGAATTTTGTAGGTTTTTTTATTCTTGCTTTAAAATGTGAAAAAAAATACTCTGCCCGATATTTTAGATGCAGCTAAGGAAATGACTTATTACAAGGTAGGTACCTAGCTAATACAAACAAAGTCTCTCTCTCTCTCTCTTTTCTAACGTTGATCTTTTATTTAGTAGGTTCAATCCCAAATGTATGAGTGTAGATAAAGTAGTGTATGAAACTGCACATAACTAGGTATTAAAACACTCGTGTGATACTATTAAAAACCTCGCCTACGGCTCGGTTTTTAAACACACACTCGTGTTTTAATACCCCTCTTTATGTGTCAGTTTCATAAACTACTATGAATTGTCAGTCAAACTTTTCGGAACAATTTAACATTATGTGTTCCGGTCGGTCAGAGGTAAGATCCTTTCCCGGTGGAGTGGTTGAGGGTTCCGGCTTCCGGGTGTAGTGCGTTTCCACCTTCTTCGATGTCTATCGCCATTTGACATCTTGAGGTGAAGGCCAAGCACTATCCCGTAGGTAGTGCATAAAAAAAATTCGTCTGTGAAACTCGCACAGCTTACACACTTTTTGTGGTTTAGGAGCATGTGGCTCGATGTTAAATTGTTGACAATTTACTGTCTTATTCAGAGTGCGTTCGTTAAACTAGGGCCAAAGTTAACATACACCGATCCCGACTGTCCTCGTCCAATGCGTGGAAGGAACACCCCGGGGTTTTTAGTGGATGCACCACATAACCGCCCCCGTGTTCCCCGCGCGGGGGGGTATGCGAAGGCATTTTCCCCGAGTCAAAAAAAAAAAGGCCAAAGTTAACATGGCGTTAGACAGCGGACTAACGCCATTTTAGCGCAAATCGTATTCAGAGTGACAGTTTAACGTTTAGTCCCACCGTTTAAGGATTAAAAGGTGCATTGTGATTGGTTTACAAGCATTAAACCAGGTTTTGTTAGAACAGTCTTGCACCCCAGTAGGGCATGGATACCGGTATACCGAAATACCGGTATACCGGTAAATTTTTTCGGTATTTTGATACCGGTATTTGAGGACAAAATACCGGTATTTCGGTATTTCGAAAAAAGTTGTCTATTTTTGCAACAGTGCTTAAAGACTATGCAAAACGCTCAATTTCTATGGCTTATAGTGTTGTTCATACTGCAGATGCGTTTTCAAATGACACGAATAATCACGATTAAAAAATAACACCTACGAAAAACACTACATGCTAGCTAGTATTATAGGCATCGTGCATTTTAGGTACTTCGCTAAAAACGGGTATTTAATGATATTGGTTTCAGTTGTTCGTCTAATGTTTTCATCATTATCATATCAGCCGCATGACACTCCCTGCTGGGCAAAGACCTCCTCCAAGCATCTCCGCGATGATCGGTCCTGCGCTGCAGGTATCCAGCGACTTCCCGCGACCTTCACCAGGTCTTCGGTCCACCTTATCGGGGCCTACCCACGGAACGTCGTCTTGAGCACGATCGGTATTCCAGAACCTTTCCGCCCCAACGGCCATCGGTTCTTCTCGCCCCCGTGTGTGTGTGTGTCCCGCCCCCTTCAGCTGAGCAATCCTTCAAGCGATGTCGGTTACTTTAGTTCACCTATTGATCTCCTCATTTCTGATTCCATCACGCAGGGAAACGCCAAGCATGGCTCTCTCTATTGCACGCTGGGTGACCTTGAGCATCCTTATGAGGTCCATAGTTAGCGACCACGTTTCACTGCCGTAAGTCATCGCTGGTAACGCATACTGGTCATAGACTTTCGTCTTGAGACACTGAGGGAGATCGGATGCGAAGATTTTTCGAAGCTTCCCGAATGCTGCCATCTGAGTTCGATTCGACGAGAGATCTCTTTCTCGAAGTTGGGCCGTTGGACTTACCTAACTGGATTGCCTGTCCTAAGTATACGTAATGGTCAATAAATTCAAGGCTAGTGTTCCCAACATGAACAGGAGTGGAGCGGGTACAACCTGATCATCCCGAGACCCACTGTTTGGGAAGCACTACGGAGATCTTCGAGCATTGTGTTCAGGTCTTCCAAGGTCTCAGCCATAAGAATTCTATCATCGGTAAAACGAAGGTGCTGGTCATTAATGTTGATGCCAAGTCCTTTCCAGTCTGAGTTTAAAGATGTCCTCTAACGCAGCTGTGAACAGTTTCGGAGAAATAACATCTCCCTGTCTCACACCTGTCCATTGCAGTACAAGGTGGTCATCTCAAAGTTGTTACGAAATACGAGTATGTCTGCCTCGGGCAAATATTGCTATTGGGTAGAAACAACTTCGAGAGAGAGGCCAACAGAAGGATACAGCTGGGCTGGGCAGCATATGGAAAACTTCGTCGAGTCTTTGAGTCGCCTATTCCACAGAGTCTAAAGAAAAAATTCTTCAGCCAGTGCCTCCTGCCTGTCATGATATACGCATCCGAAACGTGGACACTCACTGTGGGGCTGGTTCACAAATTTAAAGTCGCGCAGCAAGCTATGGAAACGGTTATGCTCGGAGTTTCTCTGAGAGATCGGGTCCGGAACGAGGTGATCCGACAGAGAACTAATCATCGACATAGCCCACCGGATGGACCGGCCATAGTAGCCGTAGAACCGATGGCCGCTGGGGCAGACGAGTTCTTGAGTGGAGACCGCGTATCGGCAAACGTAGTGTGGGACGCCCTCAGACAAGGTAGAGCGACGATCTTCGAAAGGTGGCTGGCATAAACTGGATGTGTATATCCGCGGATCGTGCTCTGTGGCGTGCACTCGGGGAGGCCTATGTTCAGCAGTGGACGATGATAGGCTGATGATGATGATGATGAATTCTCACACCTCACTGCAGTTGAATAGGATTTGTGCTCAGGTTCTGTACTCGGATAGACATGGTGCATTTTCGTATAAGTACCTCAACACCTCGATATACCTGTAGTCCACTTGGCACCTTAGGACCGACTGCAACACCGCCCAGGTTTTTATATCCAATCAACGGTTTTCTTATGAGAAAGCCTTTGATTGGAACACGATTAAGACGTTAATGTTTTTGTAATGTGGACTATGGTCCACGAACGCAGAATATACTCCCCGGTCTTCTGTATAGCACAAGCTTGTTTGGGAAGTTGGAATTCATCGAACCTGCGACCGAGACGATTCGTAAGGACTCTTGAAAACAACTTATAGACATGGCTCAGAAGTGAGATGGGTCTGTAGTTCTTTAAGAGGGACTTGTCACCCTTTTCAAAGAACAAAATAAAATAAAACGTATTGTCTCATATTTTACTTGAGTTAAATTGCGCATGTGTAACATGTTTTCTTATTATTTTCTTAATACCTAGGATTTGATTGCCATATTTGTGCCATTGACACAATATAAATAGTTATTGGATCAAATAACGTATTTTCTTTAGTATTCTTAATAATCTATACTTTAATAACTCATTTTATTGTTGCTAGGGAGTTGGTAAATAGTTTGAGTGTTTCTGACATATAGCTTTAATCACTTTCCGCAAATAAGACTTAATAATCGTTCTTGGAATCATTTAAACAGTAACTAGCAGTATTTAAAAAAAATACCGAAAAAATGCCGAAATTTCGGTATACCGGTATTTGAAATTTCAATACCGGTATCAATACCGGTATGAAAATCATTCCGGTATTCCATGCCCTACACCCCAGTTTTGTGAAACATCTCTGAATAAGACAGTTAAAGTATTGAAACTTGTTTTAAAGTGCGTAAACTAAATAGGACTATAAGTAATGTTAAAATAATGTGATTTAACTTTGGTGAGATCCAAGGAATATGATTACGATAGTGAGGTATAAGGTTTTAAATTTTTAGAAGAGACAGGGTTCGAAAGTTAATAAAATCAATTGAAATGAAAGAACGTAGTTCTAATGATAAGGGAAGTATTTAACTGTACAGTTTTTTAAGTTTTTGTTATAGTATATTTTTTATAAGTAGGTGCTACGCACGGCACGAGGTCTCTTTTACAAATTAATTTATGGGTCTGACGCGTTCAAAATTACAAAGGGGCAGCCCTTAAACCTCGTAACTCTTGAATCTCTTAATATACAAACGCAAACAGCACGCGCGTTTGCGTTTTCGTACTACTTACTGGGCACTGGGGAACTGTAGTAGTAGCATATTGTATTCTGTGGTAGGTAGTACCAAGTGAGGAGATGAAAGTGTGTAGTGCTATGTTGTAGGTAACTTTATTTTGACTGAATATCACTCCACCTAAGTCGGATCACACCTATCGTTAATTCTACAGACATGAACTACTGACCCTTACCATAACGCAGGGATAATGAGGATGCCAAGAATTTCGCGAAATACGACGAAATCACGGCAGATGTCGAATATACGCCAGATCGCGATCGATTGAACTCCGGTCCAGCTCCGGTCGAACTGCGGGGCTAGTCAAATGGCCACTTTTCTATTCGTTCGCTAACTTAAATCTTAAAAATAAGCAATTAATGATCAAGTCAGACGTCCCAAGTTTATGTAAATCACAGACATTGTTGTATTGTACAGAAATTAACAAGCCTACGACACGTTATTTTGGTGTTTATGGCTTATTTTTAATTTTTAAAGTTAGCGAACGAATAGAAAAGTGGCCATTTGAGTAGCCCCGCTGGTGCCATCTAAACGAAGCCTTAGCGATCGTGTATGTATGGCACCGGCGTTCGACCGGTGATCAACTGAAACCGACCGGAGCCGGACCGGCGGGTCTATCGGCTAAAAACATTGAAGATCATGTTAACTGTTATTTGACAGATGGATACATTGCTACTTTTCATTGGTAAATTTTTATTTGGGTCAAAATGAAGTAGCAATGTATCACATCCATCTGTCAAATTACAGTTAACATGAAACTTCAATGTTTTTAGCCGATAGACCCGCGGAATATCGCGCTGGCTCCATTGTCATAGTAACAACCCCGTTTCCATATTTATATTATTCCAGTAACAAATACAAGCGAAAAGGGGAGTGGAGACGTGCTCCGATCAAGTTTCTGTTGATCACCGGTCGAACTCCAGTACACGAATCATCATTTTTTCAGTTGTCCCGTCAATGGGTCATCCAATGGAGCTACGTTAAAGAAGGGATCACAATCGTTTAAGTTGCTGAACTGACCAGCCAGAACGATTAATATTACTGAACTCAACTGTATCGTACAGTCGAGTATAATGTACGATTCCAACAGACCGGCCAGAGTCGGAACGCATTTTACCTTTGCCAGAGGAAAATAAAGCGTCTCTACAGGTAGTTAGTTCCATATTTGCATGAAACCGCGGCAGCCGGTCGGCTCTCCGTCCGTATGCCGCGGCAGCCGGTCGGCGCCGCCCGCAATATGAAATTTAACTAATGTACACACGCTTTATTTTCCTCTGGCAGAGGTAATATGCGGGCCGATTGGTTTGAATCGTACATTATTCGACGTAGTTACGCAAAATGGATCCAATCCACATCGATACCAGGGGGGTCTTTGGGGTTGAGGAGATTGCATCCACGGACCCTCACACAGCCACGGCTGGCGACACTATGGCGGCGAGAGGGCAAGTGCCGGAGTTTTTTAGTGGGTATTGGCGAGTCCCACATACCCCCTCTCGCTCACCTGCGGGAGGGGAAGCGCGTAAATGCGTTTTTCCTCGGCATAAAAAAAAGGGGGGTCTTTGGGAGGATCTGGTTTGGATGGTTTGGGCATCAGGTGAAAAACACAATTATTTAATAATTAAGACCCCCTATTTATCGATCTGGATTGGATTATTTTTGCGTAACTACGTCTAATTATCATATAATTGGTCGACGTTAGTTGTAGCAGTTGTAGACATGGAAGAAAAAGATTGCCTCTTCATTGTGACGTGAGCCAACTTTACCTTCCCCCATTCTGTGAAGTGGTTTCGTGGGAGTTCGTATAAATCGAATATAAAACAAACAACTTAACGTTGTTGATATTGAATAAAGTACCTATACATATATTTTTTTCACAGCCTGGTTATTGGTATCGAGGGGACAGAGGAATATAATTTATGTAAATAATATTAGTGATTAAGAGCACAACATTATATATAAAGTTAAGTAGGTACATTGTTTTTTAATGCACTGTTTCAGTATTGAAAATAAAATGTTCATTTTATAGAAATCGTCGTTTTCTTTCTTCTATACAGATCCCAAACTACGTTAGTTCGTATACCTATCGAACTGCAATACTTAATATTAAGAATAGTCTATTATCTGATTGAATTTTCTCAAAAGCCTTTTTTTGACATGAATGTAAAAGATAATATTGTCGATCCCCTGTTTTGCAGTTCATCTCAAATCATATGTGACACCAAAAAGCGCCATCTAACTAATCCAAAAAGTCTTCTACTGAGTGAGACGGAGTTAAAAAACGATTGGTATTGAAATAATAAGACAAAATAAAAAGCTTAATTTAACTTTTATTTGTCGATTTAACATACAGATGTAAGGCATCCTCCCACCTCGTGTTATTGGCACACAAAACCACCATTTACATCCGACTTATGAACGTTTCTATGAGCATATCCTTCGTACATAAAACAATATGGAATGTAAGGTTGACATAAAATTAGTGGAATGCCCAAATAGTATCGTTTACACAATTTTAAAAGAAAAATCGAAGTACGTTCGCCATTCGTTCGTAACCACTCGAATACAAGCCAGTTATTAAAAATTAAATAAAAATTTCAAGACTAGAGTTTTTTAAGTAATCGCGCCGTGAATCTCAAAAGCATAATTATTTACAAAATTGTTACAATCATTGAAACTAGAGACGATTTGTGACTCAGGTTCTGAAACTTATCAAGAGATTCTTATAATAATTTGGTTGGGTTTTGGTTTGTACTAAAACAAGAAGCTTGGAATCGAAGTTGAAAGTTAAGTCAATATTGCTTTAAACACTGGATATTGGCACTGACTCAAGCTAACTTAATAAATTATAGACTACACATACATACAATAATACAGTTCTTTTTTAATTTAGAGTACATATTAGGATATAATTTTAACATTAGTGAATCTCGAATACTGAGAAAAATACTGTTCATTCACGACGGTTCTCGTTAATACACAATTAAAAATAAAAATATGGACGCAAATAATTTCACTTATTGCACAAGTAACAACATTTTGAAAAAGAAAAAAAAAACAATTTAAAACATACTGGCCATAAACAAAAAATAAAATGAATATTAAAATCTTTCAAAACCACTTTTCCATGTCGTAATCTCAAATACCACTCCAGCAAATGTCAGGCACTGGTTTTCTGCTAATAATATCAAAGCTAATTTTATTATAATTAAATTCCGATATAGTTCTTACGTTAATAATTAAGTACGCTACATGTGAGATATTTTTTAATATTTCCCATTATTAAATAGGCCTTTATAAATAAAATAAACTATGAAACGTGTTCACTTCTCAATTTCATGTCTATGAAACGTGGTTTGAGTAAGAATTAATCCAGTGTTTTGAGTATAACAGCGAATATAATATCATATCGAATTTAATATCATTAGCTGGATATGCGATTTCATTTGCTAATTTCCGACTAGGAGATGTATCATCATCTAATTAAATATTTCACTGTGGGATACAAAAGCTGCTCTTTCTACGTCTAACTATAATTAATTACTGATATTTTAGTAAAAAATATCAAACATTTGATCTTTATTTGTACAAAATGCATACAATACAACACATTATTCACTTGATATACTATATTCAACTGTTAGTTTAAATATACACGATATATTTACGTCAATGTTTAAAATAATTCTATACAGAACGTCATGCGTTCTTAAAACATTCTTAAAAATTACCTTTGTACTATTTATAATTCAACAAAATAAAAACAAATATTGATTTCAATTACTGTAACAAAAATAAATGCTGGATATAATATAAAATATAAGCTTTTGTAGTGCCTACTTACCTAGTTTGCAATATTTACATTTTTGTACACGAACTAAGCATTTGGTGCTTATTTTAGCTGCCCTATCTGGTGTTTAAAATGTGTTCATACATAAGATGAAAATAATCGAGAACTCTATGAAATATACAGTTGAAATAAATAGAAGTATCTATAAGAGTTACTTACATACAGGCACTGTATTGTCGGTTGACAAGCACGTAGTGCATAATACAACTTCCGATCATCTTCCGTAAGTATACCGCTATAATATACATAATGTACAATGAGACTACACAATTACTTTAAATAATGAACACAATTGCATTTATACATAGCTTATTGCAGTTCTTCCGCCGGTTATCGGGGATATGGCCATTGCAGGGACACTGGCGATCATAATATCGAGTGCTACAATTATCCATACGATCGACGATATAATTAAATCAGTGTTTATTATTCTTATGGCTAGAACTGCCTACGTGAAACGATCTAATGATTTTTCAATTCAAATATCTATTCAATACTCGTTTATAAGCCCGAAATCTCACTCTCAGGTTTGAATAATAATGTTCATAAAATAAGGCTAAAAAGCTGTAGCGTTCCACGTACTACCCGCAAGCGTAATATATACAGTATCGCTTTGGAATCAAACAAGGTAGTCGTCAAACTTTTTTAGCCTTCGCTACGAATGTTTGGATGGCCGCCTTTCTGGCACAGTGCCTTCCATAGTTTCTGGGCTGAACCTGACTCGAGATTGCGAGCCGCTCGACCCGTCCCTGGCCGACACGTATGAGCTGTCCGTTTCGCTGGTCAAGCTGTCCGGCGGCGTCGGATTTGTCGGCGTCCCTCCCCCCGAACTCCCGCCGGACGCACTTGATTTCTTATTGTATTTCTTCAAACTAGATCTCAGTTTCGAATGTCCTAACTCCAAGCTTAAGTTAGCGGGTCGCTCGACTTCGGCCCTGTCTTGAGATTCTTGACGGTAAAAATCTCTGGGGAGCGAGTAGTCGCTCGTTTTCCTAGGGTACTCCGCTTTCGCCGCGCGGAAGTCTTCTCGCCTTTCTTTAGGATACTTCTCCGGTCTGAATTGTCTCGAAGGGGAGAACTCTTCGGGATGGGAGTTGGAAGCAGAGGAGTTGGAGGGGGTTCTTCTGTGAGTGAGGTACTGGGTCGTGGGGGGTCTGTAGTCGGGTGTAGGTTCCCTGTATTCGAAGGAGCATTCGTCGTATCCGTAGTAGGGATGCTTGACTACGTATTCTGCAGTTCTGTCGTAAGTGTAAGGTTCTCCGCGGTAATAGTAGTCCCGTTCTTGCGACGGGGAGGGTTGGAAGTTTTCCCTGTAGTTGTGGTATAAGTCTACTAGGTGGTCTGAGGTAGATGAAGACGTGCGTCTGGGTGAAGGGGTGGGTGGTTGGGTGGATGTGTAGTTGGTCCCTAGGCCGGAGGTCCCGGAGAGAGGTTGGGCCGAATGCCCGTAGCCGGATGATGATGAGGGGTGTGCGTAGTGCGTCGGTGAATCTGTGAACCGTATAGGCTTTTGCTCGTCTGCTTGAAGGCTTGATATCTGTAAAAAAAGTAGACTTTAGTACATCTGCAAAGAGAAAAGAAAAAAATGATACATCATGGATTGTTTTCATATTTTACTTTTTTTCAATGGTCACTTGAAAGTTCCAACAAGTTGGAATAATGCCTAAGCAATTTTGAAACTAGTTGCATGAAATTAGTAGCACAACAACAGAATACACATATAATAGTACTACTAAACGTACAGAAGCGTATCCACGCGAGAACAATCAAATAATAACCTACTCTCGCTACACGGCAATAAATTACAATTTCAGATTGCACAGCGCTGCGTGCCTATTATTGTATGCACCTTCTCTTTCTGTCGCGTTAGTCGCGTAGCTCTGTTTCAACCGACACATGACATCCCTCGTGCGCTGGTTCGACTAGGTGAGCCGCGAAGTAAAACAAGACTTTAGATGTAAAAGGCTGGTGTACGCAGTGACAAAAATTCACAGATTTTACAGTCCCCGCAAGAATCGGAGCATTGAAAATGAACACCAAAATTTACGAAAAACCAAAATAAAATAAAATGCAAAGTCCTATTATATTTTTAAAATTACCTAGTAACATATTTATTTGTACGATTGTGACACTCGGCTCCGCCTCGTGTCACAAAAGCGCCCGCTGACTGCCTCGACGCAGCCGAAATATTATTAACCGATTTTCAAAATTCCAACGAATGCACTTCTCGTCTGCTTCTGCATCTTTTAACACTATTATCATGACGATCGGTCAATAATCATAAAAGCTACATCACTTTTTATGTACGGAAACACCCGTTTTTCTACAATACCTACAGGTCAGAATTATTAACCGATTTTCAAAATTATTTCGCCATTTGGTAGCTAAACTAATACCCTAGGACCCTTTTTTTCATTTTTTCTTAAATCGGTTTTATTTCCGAAATATTTACAATTTAGTAAACAAACACCCCGGAATTTTTGTAATTTTGCAAAATTCCAAAAAAAGTTACCAATAGATTTTCAAAATTCAAACGTTCACAGGTGTCTCGATAAATTCCTCAGTTTATGGTACTATTTTCATCTCAATCGTCTCAAAATCCTCGGAGATATGGCCAAAAACACGTCTCAGGCGATTTGCATCTGATAACCATTTTCAATGGTAAAACCGCAGTGCATATATGAAAAGATTGATGGATGTGAATGAAGCGAAAGAAGTGTGCAAGGATCGTAGCAGGTGGCGATCCATCGTCTCTGCCTACCCCCATGGGAAACAGGCATGAGTGTATTGTTGATGAAATGTCGTGCAACTAATTTCATGCCACTAGTTTCGTAATAGGCTTATCAAATACTTACGGGTGATCCAGTGATGGCGTTGAGCGGCGCGCGCAAATGCCTGGTGGGTCCGTGGTAGGTATTGTGCGCGAAGCCGTACCCTTCATACAACGTGGAACTGAGGGGCTCAGGCTCCACCTCCGGCCTGGAAAAATATAGGTTTGTATTATCGATTCTGTTGACGAACTTATTTTTTTTTACCTTTTGCTTTTTTGATAACGTTACGCTACACTACGCCGGCTACTTTCAAAATGTTGTAATAAAATGTTTAGATATTGTGCTGTACCGGTGTACCTAAAAATCATATTTTAATAAAGTTACAATTATACAATTTATACATTTGGGAAAATCGCATAAGATTATTAAAGGTTCACACCCATCAGTCACGTCACGTCAGCCAAAATATATCTCAAATTGAGATATATTTTGGCTCAATCGCTTTCATTTGACAAATGTATGTGACACATTGCTGCATTTCTTAGGTATTTTTTTATTTGTGTCAAAAAGAAGTATCAATGTTCTTTAAAAAAAACGATTGCGATAGATTCTGACAGTAGCTACACACACGTCACTAAAATTCGCGCAATATAACTTGAACCCGACCATAGACGAGGTTTGCGTACTAAATATTATCTATAATTGCTACTGCGCAAGTCACGTGGTACTAAAATTTAAGTCAAGTTATTTTGCATTTACTGTACCGGCGCGTCTCGGTCACCGTCACGTCACCAGCCCGTCAAAATGGGTACTGCTACGCTACGTCAAATTTGTATGCAGAGGCTTTGCTATGATTGACTGTCTGTTCACACACGTCCCGAAGTTGACGTTGACGGTGAGTTGACTGTGACGGGTCTGCGGCGGATGTGGCTGATATGTGTGCATTAACCTTTAGACTGCAAAAAGATGGATAGTGTAAACTGCTATAAGGTCGCTAGTATTGCTTAGCGCTTACCTATGAGGTTGCAGCGTTGGATGCAGCGGCGTAACATTAGAAACTCTGACGTCATATCCGGCCGCCACGCCCCCGAGCAGCGCCGCCATGTTGTATAATACGAGCTCGATTATACTCGGCTTCTTGTACTTGTAACCTGAAATATTAGAAATAATAATAATACATAAAACAGACTTTGAAATATTTTATATAAAATTATAAGTTTTGAAGACTAGGCGGTGTTGGCTGTTTCTACTACTGGTAATTGCTTAAAAGACATTTTCTATTAAAATAAGCAATAGGTAACCCAAGATGTGGTTACCATATCGAATTTCCTCAATCCATTTTGAAATTAGCATCTATGGGGGCGTCCATTAATCACGTGATGTTTTTTTTGGCCAATTTTTAATCTAATTTTGAGGTTTTACGTTAACCCCCCCCCCCCCCCCCTCTAAATCACGTGTATTTTCTTTGGTACAAAATAATCTCAACAATTTTCAGTACGAATATGTCGCGGTGGGCGGGGAATCGTCCTGGTAACGGTGAGTCAAAAAAATTAATACACGTGGTATCTCACTACACCCCCCCGTCCCCCCTTGTGATACTTCGTGATGTTTTCAACACCCCCCCCCCCCTTTCGAGGCTCACGTGATTAATGGACGACCCTTATCTAACACGAGGTTTGAACTCAATTGGAGAAATTTAACAGTTTTGCATAACTCAACATGCAGGCCCTGTTTCACCAAGTCGACATTTTGTCAGTGACATATGTCGGTTTATTTTACAATTGTCGTTACTTTATTTAAGGACAAGTAATTTAGTAGTTTTTCAGTAATTCTTGACATGAGATTGGAGCCAAGTTTGTGGGACTTGTAAAAATTACCCCCTGTTTCACAACATAATAGTCCCTTATTAAACTGTAAAATTGCTGAAATATGTCACTGAAAAATGTCAATTTGGTGAAATAAGGGCCTGGCGACAATACAACGAAATATTCCTTCTTAAAATTATTGAAAAAGAGTATATCGTACCTTCAGTACTATACAAAGTCGGCATAGGTATCGTGTGTCTCGAAGACGTGCTCAGAGGATATTCAGGACCCCATTCCTCCGGACTGAAGTCTGTGTAAGGAAGAAAACAACCTATGTGAATGAAAACATAGGCGCGTTAGTGTGATAGAGTGAGCGTGCGGTGAACATTACCCAAAACTGCAGTTTTGATGGAATTAACACTTTATTCCAAAACACAGTAAACCGTTTAAGAGGCCGTAGCGATTTTGCCGCTGACTGCAGCTCTCTCGCTCGCACATTTCATGTTTTCTCAAGATTTCTTAAATCTGAGTGCGCAATTGTAAAATGTGTCTCGGCCACTTTTCGCAATATAAGATTACATACATTTTAAAATATATTTCAGTTTTTTGTTGCTAAAGTACAAAAAGTTATCGTTTCTAACAGTTATTTGAACTGGCAAATACGATAGCTTTTTGTACTTCAGCAACTCGAAACTGAAATATATGTTGAAATGTCCGTAATCTTAAATAGCGAAAAGTGGCCGAGACACATTTTTCCTTTACGCACTCAGATTTAAGAAATCTTGAGAAAACATGAAATGTGCGAGCGAGAGAGCGGCAGTCAGCGGCAAAATCGGTACGGAGCCTTACCATGAAACCATCAAAATTACAGTCTTAGTACATAATAGGCATTATGAAATGTTTTATCACATTAATATAAAATAAATAAATGTACTGTTCAAATATAAGAATAATGACAACACAAAGATCAATGCTATAGATATAGTTCATAAAACAATGTATAATGAAACAGAATTAGAGGAATATCATAGATAAATAAAATAAGATCCCTCTAGTAGTGTTTTTACATGCAATGGAAGTGCAAAAATAAATCATAAAGTCTACACATGCGAAACAGTTCATTCATAAACGAGTAAGCAAATTCAAGTGTATAATAAAATCAACAATCTAACATACTTACATGTGCATATTGTAACTTGAGATGGCAGCACTTATAACTTTAGTTTTAAATCCTTTTTGTTAATATAATTTTGTTATTGTTTTATGTCCCGATTTTTTCCTTTCCCTATTAGAGGTCGCCAGTGGCAGTGAGATGAAGCAAAAGCGGTATTTGTTTCGAGAATTCACCCGTCACCACGTCTCCTTCGTATTGCCTAGTATCCAACTTTAGATTCTGTTCATTGTTGGCTCGTTTTGTTATTGTTTATTTCTTGTAACTTTTCCTACCGTTTTAGGGTATATTAGTAACTATTGATTAGTAAACCCATGTTAAAAAAATACACCAGCTTCGATTTTATGGAAAAGGTTTATTTGATATATAAAAAGAACTACGTATATAACTATAAAGAACCAGATCACCAAAATAGCTTTTTTAATAGTTGTTTTTCTTTACAATTTGAAAGCAGAGCTAGTCAATGCTCTATAGATTAAAAAAATTGACATCTGAGCCTCTCATAATGTAGTCTGTAATACTATCCACCACCATTGAACCAGGAACATTGTTACTGCCAATTGTTACAGCGGGTTTCATCTATTATAACAATAGTTCACTACAGTCTAGCTCTGGAAGCCTATGTGACTGTAATGTACTTCATCAAGCATTATATGTCTTTAGAAGGTGAGGAATTTGGTTTACGTGACAAGTCTTAATTTCAAAAGACACAAAAATGAACTGCACTAAGCGCATATCGTCGGCGAAGAGTGAAAACCTCGTAAATCTAATTTTTGTCTAGAACATTTTTTTGCCGTTTTTGACAGAAAACCTCTTATCTCACGACTCTATCCCACTCATATTCCATTTAAACGCGTACAACGCCATCTATTGCATTGTATGAAAACCTCGTCAATGACAGAAGCTGGTCATGAGTGACGAAAAATCGGCAAAAGTGTTCTAGACAAGAAAGTGGATTAACGAGGTTTTCACTCTTCGCCGACGATATATCACATAGACTTCCACATACACATTTGATATTAGAAAGAACATCATTGTAAACATTTGAAAGCGTGCCAAATGACGTGAAAACAAAGCAAAGATCATACAAACTAACAAATAAGTAAGTACAACAAATACATAAATAATAATGTCTTACATCGTATCGTATATAGCATATACTATGAACTGCTAAGCATGCATAGCACTTATTTTTAATTAGGTAATAAAAATCTGGCTGAAAGCAAACAAATGCTTACAATTTACATTACAAAATAATATGTCAAAATATAATAAAATTACAGCAAAAAATACACGTCACAAACTCTACAAATCAACTACTTTAAACAAACGCACAATGATCTTGAGTATCACACATAAAACTTAACATTCATTTTTACAATCAATTCCATAGTTATGAACTAAAAGATACAAACTAGTCTTAGACGCCCAATAAACGATCAAATTGTTTGTCTGCGAGCATGTTTCAAGCCCCCTACGCACCGACTGGTAGCTATAGCGCCTAGATACATCTGGTTTGGTTACTCGCTAGGATACACGGTGACCGCACTGGTGGGTCGCTAGGATAGGAGCCTTGGTCTCGTAGTATTTGGTTGTAAGCCTCGCGCCTACATGATAGGCAGTCGCCTGCAGTTTGGCCGGTTGTGAACATTCGTGAACGTTCGTTTTACTTCGATACATATCTAGGATCTAGGCACTTGTCGGTGTGTAGGTGGCCTAGTGTTTGTCAAACAAAGTGTGTCAGATGGAGATGGCGTGATGAAAAACAAGATTGATCGTTTACATGGCTATTTAACTAAAAAATGATCCCATTATGCCTGTCGTAATACGTGAGAAATTTATCAAAATTAGGACAAAAATTTTGTGACACAGATTTAAACAAACACGCTCATTTAATTTATAAATATAAGGTCCTTCTTAAATAGTGCACAAAATTTTAAGGGGTCAATGTACTCATGCATACAAACAACTTTTACTATGGTACCAACATTGAAATCGCAACAAAAAATCAGCTGTTCCATACATTTTGATCAATTTGATTTAAATTTTTCTATGGAACAGCTGGTTTTTTTTTCGCGATTTCAATGTTGGTACCATAGTAAAAGTTGTTTGTATGCATGAGTACATTGACCCTTTAAAATTATGTGCACTATTTAAGAAGGACCTTATATATTGCAATGTAGTGTGTAACATAAGAGCTACATGTAAAATTTACGAATTATCTAGCTTAAACGGACAAGCATCGAGCGTGTTTATCTTGTAAACAAAATAGTTATACTTACAAGGATACAGAAGATTATCCTGAGAGGTTCCTTTATAGCAGCAAGAAAAAAGGTTTTAACATTAATTTACATTTTATTGAATTTTCTCATTAATTATCTACACAATTTACTATAGAACCGTCCGTCAGCAACAAAGAAATCGAAATGTAAAAATTTCAACTGCGTTTTCTACTTTTTCTTGATTATTTTTTTGTAGCAGTTTCTTTTTACATATCGAGTTGTATGTTGCCTTTTGTGAATTTAAATACAATTTGGCAAGATCCTAATATTTTCAGTCGATATATAATTAAGTATTTCCCTAATTACTATTAAATTTACTAAAGTATCGCGAAACAATTATCTAGTGTCAATTAATCAATATTTATTGAGACAAACAATGATTTTAGGCTGTCAGAAAGAAGTATATTTAGATGTTATAATACCTATAACACCATATTCTTTAGGTACCCTATTTTTGCATTTAACAAATCTGAGTTATATGACTTTTTTGGCTATGCTATGCTAGATCAATTCCTGTCTTATTTTCTGTTAACATCTCGTTATAAAGTTTACATCTGTACAATGAGCTATGCACGCAAAAATGCGACAAAGTTAAAAAATATCTATTACAAGTTCATGAATGTTTAATTATATGATATACATTATTTCATATATCGGTGACAACAGTACGTACTTCAGAACAAATAATCACGGCACTGGTACTACTCTAATTCTAAGAGCTAAATCTAAAAGTAAGTCTTTTTATATGTTTTTGATTTAAATTTCCTTATACGCTAAACTTAATTTATGAAATCCTTGGAACTTCACGTATTTTAAACTTATTTAAATAAATGCTCATCCGGGAGAGTCATAATTTAAAGATGGGGAATAATTTTATGTAGAAACTACTAAAAATTAATGTAAATGTAAAAAAAATTGCATTCGAAAACTATTTAGTGTAAAGTGACAAGGGAGACAAAAGTGTGTATATTTAAGGAGGAATGTTAGTAAAATGATATGTATTCAAAAATATGGCAACACTTTTGTACATTTGTCGATCGAACTAGGGATTCGGATTCGTATTTCTATTTCGTTAACTAGTCGTCGCGGAGGAGTTCCGTGGTCTCCGAGCTGAGGTTGCCGGCGACGGCGAGCAGGCCCGTGAGGCTGTTCGAGCGGAAGCTTTTGAGGAGGGTTTTTTTGACGTCCTTCCTTTGGGGGACGTCGAAAACGGTGTCGTAATGAATATCCGCCGTCGAAGTGAACATGGGGCAGAGGAGGAACCGGTTCCGGCGTGGTTCAGCGTTCTCGTAGAGATCGTCGTGGCTGCCGGTGCGCTTGCGCGCGAGGTCGGAGGGGGGGCGGACCTGGGACTTGGACTTGCGGTGGCGGTGGGTGTGGGGGGGCGGGCGCGGGGGCGGGCGGTTTACCTGCGGGCGGGCGCGTGGCGGGCGGCAGGTCGGGCGCGGACGACGAGAAGCGCGGCGCGTGGCGCGCGCGAGCCAGCGCCGGCAGCGGCAGGTGCCCGCGCGACCGCTGGTGCACCGACGAGGGACCCCACGTTTTCCCTTTCACTCCGTCTGCTGGCACTGCAAGATTGAAAATAAAGCTTGAACAATTCCACACGGCACCATCTAGCCCCAAACTAAGCAAAACTTGTGATATGGGTGCTCGACAACTAATAATACTACTTATAATACTTTTTAAATATATGTATACTAAAGCTTCGTACAGACTGAGGCGAAATCGCCGCACCATGCGGCATTTTCACCACCTAACTCAAAGCGATAGCCATCGCCAAAGCAATGCTCTAGCGATTGTCAAAATGCCGCATCGCGCGCGGAATTCGACTCAGTCTGTACGAAGCTTTATTTCATATACATTGGTGGCCGGATAATTAGAAACACCAGTCGATTTTTATACAAACGAGATAACTTTGAAGCCTTGGTTTTCCGCCAGGGATTGATCTAGCTGTGATCTGATGATGGCCATCCAGGGAGTAAATGGGGGAGATCCAAATCGCTATACACACCCAATTAGTTTCATAAGTAGGTATTCTAAGAGCTGCAAGAGTCACAATTCTCAATTTCAAGATTTCCATACATTTAAATGTTATTTTCACGGTTCTTTTTAAATATCCAAATAGCTCTTAAAATTCTGTTCAAATCAGTTGGGTGTGTAAAGCGATCTGAATCTCCTCCATTTACTTCCTGAATGGCTATCATCAGATCACAGCTAAGTCTATCCCTGGCGGAGAACCAAGGCTTCAAAGTTACCTCGTATGTCTGAAAATCGACTGGTGTTTTTAATCATCCGACCACCACTATATTTAAAAAGTTTATTATCACAGAAATTAAAATTCATCATTTCAGTTTCTACCCGGCCGGGAATCGAACCCGGAACATCTGCATGGTAAACCGGCAATTTTACCACTGCACTACTCAGATCGTCATCAGCCAATAGGGATGTTGACTTATGAATAAAATAACGAAATACTAATAAAAATCGTAAACATATCAAACTTTTGGAGTAGCTTGTATACCTTTTGGTTTTATATATTGCGTATTATTTGTTTTATGACCCTTCAAAGTTGGATGGACAAGTCCATTTAAAAAGTATAAAATTTGTTAAAATAAATAATACATTTAATTAGTCCGTAAAGGATCATGCCGGATTCTGGGCCATGATGCGCATTAACCATACCTATCTCAAAAAAAGGAAGTAAAAAATGGTTTCATAATAAACAATAAATTATTAAAACAAATGTGGCGTTAAAATGTTATAAATAAAATAGTTTCTCAACATATGTTATCTTGTCAATTTATTGTCTATATCTTCTCAATATACCTACCTATAGAATAAAATCATTTTTGCTAATCATCCCAGTTTACCGATACTAACTTGACAGTACTATCACAGAATACATAGTACAAGTACTATCTCACTCTTTGGTCAGATTTAGATTATTAGTCTGTGTCTTAATCTGTGCTTATTCTTCTGAACTGTGATCAGACAGACAGAAGCAATTTTACTCTTTGGATAGAAATTAGTTTACCGGGGGAACCGGTTCCCCCGGTTCTAACTGTCGACAAGAACCGGGTATCAAAATCCTGGAACCGGACACGGTTCTGCATGCCCTACATACAACCTACGAAGGCGTGACGTCATAATTCGGTAGCCGTTAGTATGGAGCATTTTCGGGTGAGTCCAATTTTGTGCATTTCAAACTGTGATATCTCGGGCAGTTTTCATGCTAGCGAAATAATTATTCTTATACCAATGTTTCTTTTTTTGAGGGGTAATTTATGTAACATAAAATAAAAAACATGTCAACATGCCTATTGTTATGTCCCCATTGCTGGAGCACAGGCTTTCCTTATGGGTGGATAAGGAGGATGGGCCATAATAACCCACCATGTAAACCCAATGCGGATGGATTGGTGGATGTAACCGACAGCTGGGATCGACGACGACTGGAATAAATAGTAGTTTATGATACAAGGTTGGTAAGGAGTTTTAAAAAACCTTAACAACCGTGTGCCATACTACGTTTTTCAATACATTTGCGAGAAAACATTAGAAGTACTATTGAAATTGTAATCTATACATAGGTGAGTGGAACCAGGGAAACAGCTTGAACTTTCCGTAGTACTAGCTTTCATTCACTAAAGAGGTCATTTTAAACTGGACGCTATATTTTTCTACTGTCCACACGGATGAAGTCGCGGGCGGAAATTAAAAAAAAAACGTACGTAAACAAAAACGCACGGCGCCGGCGTGCGGTAAAATCAACTTTCCGCACGCTGTACTAAACCGTTAACAAAAACGCACGGCGTGCGGTAAAATCAACTTACCGCTCGCTGCACTGTCATCGTAAACTCACATTTTCAAGCAACTGTATTGAAAAATTTATTATCTCGAGTTTCTCCGTGTTTCGCAAGGCACGTTAAGCCTTCATCGAGTGTAAAACAGACCAGCTGTTTCACACTCGACTCGTCCTCGGACGGCTACATTACAGTGCGACCAGTGGCGAGTACTCACGAGCTATAGCCCTCATGATGGCGGGCGACCCGGGCGGCGTGTCCTTGGCAACGGCGACTAACTGTTTCACGCTCGACTCGTCCTCGGAAGGCCGCACGGTCAACGTGTGCCGGAAGTCGAGTGGGGATGATATCGTGTCCTTCTTCACCAGTTTCATTTTGCTAAATTTACCTGAAAATGTAACGTAATTTAGGTGCTTGCTTTGTCTATACTCGCTAAAAATAAATCAGCTTTATTATTGGAAATTTAAAGTTTTTGAAAATATAGTAGCTAAATTTTTAGAAAGGATTTTTTCTCCCTCTCTTCTTTCATTATGGCGAAACCACCGGTATGTAGATGTTTTTTTTAATATGAAAACAAATATAATTGCAAATTGTTACCAACACATACCTTTTCTTTTGTTAGGCTGCGGTGGTTGATTATGCGACATGTTGCTGGCGAAGATCAGTATATGCAGCTCCCTGGCCGCCAGGTCTATTTCCCTCATCTCCAGTTCTCGTTCCTTCTGCGCGAGGTTCTGTTCCATCAGTCTTTGTTGGAGTTGGGCTCTCGTCAACTCCTCCTCGCGACACCGAAGCTCCTATAAGAGATATAAATATAGTACTGTTTTGATTTACCTCGTACAGTTAGCGCCAAAATGATAGGATCATTCAATCCTAAAATAACTACTGGGAGTCAAGTCTGCTAAGGTTATCGTCAAAATCGTGTTTCAATAATGTTTGAATGGTAATGCCTTTTGACAGTTCTTGTTTCTTAAACCCAAAATCGAGACACTATGTGTTTCCGTTTTGGATCTAAGAAACACAATGTGTTTCGGTTTTGGGTTTAAGAAACAAGTTCTGGGTCAAAGAGCATTACCATTCAAACACCATTGAAACACGATTTTGACATTAACATTAGAAGACTTGACCCCCAGATCGGTTACATTACAAGGACGTATACAGAGTAAAAAAGAGCATCATTATGGGAAAACCAGGTACATACTGAATACATGAAGATGTATTGTTTTCTCACACAAACAGTATGCAAATCAGTTCGCGATATCTAGTAACCAATGTGTCCAAAGTAGTTCTAGGAAGTCATAATAATAAGGAAACAAAACTAACAACATCAAAGTCACTAACCTCTTCTATAGATTTGCATTCCTATTAGCAAGCGTTATAATGGAAAATAAATTTCCTCATTAGTACAATGGAATATGACACAAGCTTTGAGAAATTGCATCACAGTGTTATAAATACAAAACATCAAGTATATAATCAGAAATTTAATGTGTGAAGGCCGTACTGTAACTTAAATAAAGCAATGTTACTAGGAAATCATTACTACAAAATGTAAAAGAACACTAAATACATACTTATAATAATAAATATCTATCGCAAAAAGACAGCTGTCGTTTGTTAAAGATTTCTAAAAATTATTAATGCAAAAACAAGTTCAGTGGTAAGGCCCTTTTACCATTTGTCGCCGCAGCATCGGTACGGTATAGATTCGGTACAGAATCTGTACCGAGCTGTGCTAATGACGCACCGCTCTGCTGCGCCAACAAATCAGGAATGCTATATTAAAATATATGCGTCCAGTAAGCTTTCAGTATGCTTTCGGTACAGCGTATCGGCGATTCTGCGCCGACAAATAAGAAAAGGCTCTAAATCTGTGCGTTAAAGTAGATATTACAGATATTTGATAGTTTAATTAAGGGATAAGTCTCAAATAACTTGTTAGACTCTTATTTGTTTCATAGTCCAATTAAACCAGAAGATAGTGCTAAACAGAGCCCGTGAAACTAGCAACTACTTGAAGATAAAAAAACCCTCTAATTTTAAAGGAATTGTCATCGTCCAGGAGACTAATTGTCTAATTACAAAACTATCGCAATCGCTTTCATTTGACACATTGCTGCATTTCTTTGGTAAGTTTTTATTTGTGCTAAAAAGAAGCATCAATGTGTTACATCCTGAAAGCGATTGCGACAGATTTTAAAATTAGACAATAGATAGGCTGAAATATGAGTTTGTATTATAAAGAATATACCATAATCTCATCATACCTTCTCTTTCCGCCTGAGGTCCCTTAGAACTTCTTCGATCTCCAGCCTCCAGCCATCCTGCATAGTGTGGAAGGACTCGTGTGGTGCCCGCGTGAATTCCGACTGTCTGATGCGCTCCAGCTGTTCCAAGATTTCGGGGAACAATGGCCGTTCGCGAGGATTCGACCGCCAGCATGCTGTTAAAATAAAACAATTACCTAAACCTATTCAGAAACAGTTTATTAAGGTAATAAATAAGGGCTGGTTTATACGGGGTCAGTGATTGGACTCAGCGAGCGAGCGAGAAGAAAAGTGCGAGCGAGACGTCAGTGCTGGACTGGGTTGAAACTAGTGTCTACACGAGCCCAGTAGCAAGTCAGCGCTGGACTGTGTTACTGTACTGCCATGTTACTGACCCCGTATAAACCAGGCATTAAATAAAAAGAGGGGGACAAAACCTAGCAGCCCAACGTAGCATCGAGCAGTAGCGGGAAGCCAAAAGCTAAAGACCGAAAGAGATGGAGGCTCTGCACATTTTAGGAACATCTAGGCAAAGTATTGATAAACAAGACGGTTAATAAATATTTACGTTCAGTTCACGAGAAAAAACCTTCTCATGTGCCAACCAATTTGTTATCCGTTCATCGTGGCTCAAACTGATTAACTGGTTTGAATTCAAGCAATTGTCTAATACGTGGCCACCTACCGCGGTATAATCGAACCTATTATATTTACCTTGGTCGCCCACACCCGTTATTGCTTACAAGTTCATATTGTGAAATGGTTTAGTACCGATGTGATTGACAGTACTATCCTTCATTTAATATTTGGCACACAACACAATAGTAGTTTACAATAAACCAAATTAGACTTGAAACTGATAGTGATTAGGTAGTAGGAAGTACATCTACTCATGTGGTATCTTCAAGTATACAGAAAATAGTTAAATCAGTTTCAACTGAAAAGGCTATAATAGTAATCATTAATTACAAATGAGAAGGTACTGCTATATCCGAAGCCTTCTTCGGCTCTTCGATAAGACGTGAATAACTAAGTTTGGTCTACCCCTCATCACCTTCCATCAAGACCCTCCAGGGCTCCGGGAGGGTGCTCGGGATGGGCAGCGTCAGCTTGACTGCCACCCCGTACGCAACGGCGATGCATCGATGCCCTAGTACGGCGTCTCACTAATCGGCAGCTTCCAATGCAAGGTATAAGATGGGTATAACTAAGTTTGGTCGGCAACATGCCGCCTACCCCTCACCTTCCATCAAGACCCCCCAGGGCTCCGGGCACGTGCTCGGGATGGGCAGCGTCAGCTTGTTGACTGCCACCCCGTACGCCACGGCGAGTGCATCGATGCCCTTGTACGGCGTCTCGCCGGTCAGCAGTTCCCAGAGTAACACCCCGTAAGACCACACGTCTGATGCATGGGAGAACGTTGAGTTTTTTATAACCTGTAAAATAAGATAATTAATTATTATTTTAAATTGGCTTTTGTCCGCAACTTCATCCGCGTGGTACAGACGATGATATGTCAGACAGTCAATCAATTTCTCTTAGAGCTCTCGCAGACTACAGACTTTCTATCGGCCGATAGTTGGGTCGGACCGTTTTTAATATAAAGAATCAGCCGTTTTCAAATCGTTGTAATGTGCTCACTTGCATACTTCTTCATACTTGTTAAAGGCCCGACCCAACTATCGGCCGATAGTTTGGTCTGTAGTTTGCGGGAGCTCTTATTATTTCGATTAGACACTGTCCAAAGCTGTGTGAACAGAAATGGTAATTCAAAAGCTAGTAACTAATCAAGTCTTAGTAAAATCATCACAGATATTAAGTCTACTGAAAATATTATTTGCAAAAACTACTTCATAATAAAGCCGTCAAGAGCTGTTATTTAAAAAAAAACAATACAGACAGTGTACTGAGAAGTAATCGAAACTAAAAAAAAATCTGCATGCATAAGCATATGCACCGATTGCATCGAGTCTGCGATCTCAAATTGTCATTTTGCTTTTGTTGCGTCCCACAAGCCAAGACAGCACAAGGCAAATGAATATTAATCGCGACTCATTTCCGAATCGATCGAAATCTGAGCCCACTTGGCGACGACCATGAACTACAAAACAAATTAACATCTAATTAATCATGACGATCGTAGAGGATAAATAAGTTCACAGCCTGCCTGGATTGTATTTATGAAGGTGCTCGATATTTGCACTGATTAAAAGAAAGTCATTGAATGCGAGAAAAATAACTGCAATAACATGTATAGATTATGGTGCAATAGTTGCATCAGAAAAAATATTATCGTTTTCTAATAAAAATAACACGCAACTTTAAGTTGGCAAGTAAGATCTTCTTGAATTTACTAAGTATAACTTGGAAATTAGTACACATTGGCTGAATTAGAAGAAATGGGTTCATTATAATATAATGTAATAGACAATTTGACAACATTAAAAATATACTACAAATTATGGTCATCCTAACAGACAGATAATGGCGTAAAAAAACATATTCAACTATTATATGGACTAAATTAAGTCTATTAATTGATTAATTTCACCTAGAAAAATGCAATATTTTTTGAATTTATTTCTGTGGCGAAAACGCTCTAAGATGACTGATGACGTCACATGCCTGTAAATAAATATGACTTCAGGCGTTTGACACGACCATAGACTAGGATCCGCGATTGATGGCTGTCAAATGGCTATGGATATTACAATGTTTACAGGCCTGTGACGTCAACAAGTCACGTGGCCAGCGCCATAGCGTTTTTGGCGCGGTTTTAAAATTTTAAACTTCAACATTGATTTTTTTATGAAATACATTGATTTTTCCTGAAATATCAATGTGGTGCGCTTATTACGTAATAAGGAATAATTTAAAATGGTTTTCCAAAATTAGTCAAATAGTCTATTTATTAGTATCGTATTCGAAATAAGTTTACGATCGTAACATACTCTCTGAAACATGCACAACGTTTCTTTAGGTTGGGTAAATGTAAAAGTCATTGGACTGCCATTCCAAAGATTAAGAGCGAATGTATTATTAGACGTTCGGCTTTGATAATAATTGATACCATCACATTTTAAAATGAATCAGGTCCTGATAACACTGTAACTTAAACTGATAAATATCGAACTTTATCCTTGAATATCCCAACAAATTCCAACAAGTGATTATCAAGT
The DNA here is from genome assembly GCA_928269145.1 of Agriphila tristella. Taxonomy (NCBI): domain Eukaryota; kingdom Metazoa; phylum Arthropoda; class Insecta; order Lepidoptera; family Crambidae; genus Agriphila; species Agriphila tristella. The sequence continues at coordinate 12,099,987 of OV743444.1, forward strand.
ATAATCGGATTTAGCTGCTGATAATAACAACATCCGGTCCGGAGTGTGGATTATTAGAATAATGCTAAACATCTGGTTATCAATAAAAATAAAAATTACTAGTAAATATTTACAAAAATTTTTGAATAGTTCTCTACGGATTTGAGATAAGGTTTTTTGAGGCAAACAAATAGGGGTACAAGCCTGCTAATGTTAACGCCAAAATCGTGTGTCAATGGTGTTTGAATGGTAATACTTTTTGACCCAGATGCCGTATTACAAGCTCTTAAATCCTGCCAGGTTTATAAATTGCTGTAGTGACATCTCTTTCTCGTCGTATAGCAAATAAAAAAGATAGATTGATGGCCAGTCAGAAAACTGCCTGGAATTAAGAGGTCATAATACGGCCCCAGTTCTTGTTTGTTAAAACCAAAACCGAAACACATTGTGTTTCTTAAACTCAAAACGGAAACACATTGAATCTCGATTTTGGGTTTAAGAAACAAGAACTGTGTCAAAAAGCATTACGATTCAAACACCATTGAAAGACGATTTTGACGATAACATTAGCAGACTTGACCCCCAGGTTTAATTATTACCTCTGGTGGCATCCAAGCGTACGTTCCCGCAGCCGACATCCTCGTGGTTTTGTAAACTTCTCGCGCTAATCCAAAGTCTGTTATTTTCAGCGTCTTGTTTTCTAGAGTGTCGTCCGGTAAAATTGTTTCACTGAGGAGTACTGAAACAAGAAAGAAAAGTTTTATAATTTTTTTTTTCCGAGAAGTATTACTTTAAATAAATAAATGGACCGCAATCGTTTTTCAACAAGAATTCTCTTGGTCAACTAAGTTTTGAATAAATACTAAAGCTCCATCCACCATAGATTTTTAACAAGAGCATAAAAACTAAAGTTTAGCTTTTTGGTATATTTTTGGAACTAAGTTAGAACTTAGAAGCAATGAGATTGGTTGCCGTAACACCGGTTACGCTAAAATTGCACTTGCATACCAGCAATACTCAAGCAACTCAAGTGTGGGTCGAGTCACTGCATGACCCGCAATGCAACGCAAAGATATGGGGGTGTTGTAGGATTTCCTAACCATAGACTAAACTGAATTTTAATGTATATTTACTGTTTACATACGTATAAGTGGAGTATGATTTGAATTTATAAACAGAAATAATGTTTTTATTTATTTAAAAGTAGTTTTAATAAGTATTATTAAAAATTATAACATAAACCAAATTGATTTCTTCACGTGCTAGATTTCTACACTGATGTTCAGTGTGATTATTGAATTTGAAACAGAAAGTGAAATTAAAAATATATATTCGAGAAACCAGCTGCGACTTTCACGAGCATATACCGCAATACAATTTTAATAAAATAATTCACGGATAGCGTGACGTGACCTGCGCCCCTAGCATGACCACCGAAACGCGATATAATTAAGCATTATATCACGTTTAACTATCAAAAGACAATAGATTTTGACAGTTTAGTGTCGATAAAACGCTATTATATCACGAGATATATAGCGATTCGGTGGTCATGCTAGGGGCGTTGAGCTTTATAAGTATAAACGATTTATCGATGGTTCCGATACGGAACATCAGTGAAACTTTCATGAAACACATTTTGGCCCGATAATGTGCAGTTCGTCGTCGTCTCGATGGAGATAAAAATTTACTTGGCAATATGTGCTGCATCTGCATATCAAAAGTTCATATTTCTCCTTTTGGTAAATAACAAAAGGTAGATTACTGCTGCAAATTTTATTTCCTTATGACGAAATTGGATGGTTTACCCCGCAAAATTCCACATATTGGCATCGTGTTATCCCCAAGATTTGCATACTATATGCGCTTACACACCATCTGATATCCTATCGACACGTATCACTGGCACATCAGAGCGGCGCGATTCATACGTCGATCACTCACTGTACCACAAAGGGACACGTTCGCGCCATTCATTCGACAATTTTGACATACGATACGAACGATGTAATTAATGGGGGACCTTTGATTCAAATATTTCGAAAGTCATGCCTTTATTTTGTTTTAAATAATAAAGTTGTACTTTTTCATCTAGCTGACGATCTTGCCGTTATGTGTTCAACTGATGTTTGAGGGTCGGGCGGGCAGTATTCCTACTACAGAATTTTTTAAGATTTAGAACAGTGTAGCAGTGTGGCGTGTGGCGTCCGGTAGAGTAGAATACGACCATCAAACCAACCCTTCAAACTCGGTGTCGTAAAACGCAAATAATTACTTAGAGGTGGTACATTACAATTTGGACCAGCAAATGGGCAGCATCTTTTTCCGACGACACGGTCAACACTTCGATCTCAAATCGTAAAGAAATTGGCAATATTATCCTAAACGTGAGCCTTACTGGAGCTAAAGATGAATGCTATAGAATAGAAGTTATGATTATGTATTATTAAGCTTATGTGATAAAAAAATAGTGTAGTACCTAATAAGTTGAAAAATAAAATACGAGCTATCATTTATCGTGATAGAATACACTGAGTTAAGTAGTTTAGTATTTGTCGTGGCTCATATTATGGCGCATGCAGAGCTTCTAGCGCGTCGTTGAATTATTCAGCAAATGGTCGGGAAGTGGAGGAAGTAAAGCCAACAGGATACAGATCCGGTTCCCCTCCATCTTCCGATAACAAGCTATGCAGAATGCGAGTGTGAGAAGTATGTTTCTTGATTATACGATTTTTTTTTGTAAAACACCAACAATCTCGCAGGATTGAATCACTAACATCATAAACAACAACGTTTGTACTACCACTTTTCCGAAATGAGACAAAAAAATCTACTCTCCACGCAAAACTCCGAACAGCTGATCGATTTATAAATATATGAAACCTAGTTTTATTTTTGTACATACGATATAAATAACATTATATTTTTTATATATTTATATTTACTAATGCTAAACAGGCGCACGAACAATTTATTTTTAGGCTCCGTGGTTATAGGAAGACTTCACTTCTAAACGTGGAAATAGAGAATTTAACGCACTATGGCCACTATGTATGTCTTAAAATTATGACAAAGGTTGGTATTTTATGTTCTCTAATTTTTCTATGCATCAAACTTTACCTAAAAAGCCACGAAAACTATCGCATATTATATTGAACGAACATCAAGTATGCAAATCACTAAATAATTTGAAAGATACTAGACTGCAATGCACCAAATAAGTTATTTCTAGTTTATGTTGCAGCTTATTTAATGTATAACTTATGTGTAAGCAGGTGAAGCCAAGCGCCGAATGTGAATGTAACAGAACTTCCAACTTAACAACAAAACACCCAATAAGATAAAATTTAATAGCTTAAAAAAACTATAGAGAAATCCTTACTAATATTATAAATGCGAAAGTCCGTTTGTTTGTTTGTTTGTTTGTTTGTTTGTTACGCCTTCACGTCTTAACTACTGAACTGATCATCATGAAATTTTACACACACGTTGTCAGGGGTACAGATAAGGACATAGGGTACCTTTCATCCCGAAAAAAGGAACTGTTCCCGAGGGATAGACAAAATACTATCCACGCAGACGAAGTCGCGGGCGGAAGCTAGTAAGAACTATTTTCGAAAACATCTTACCAATAATCTTAACACAGGTCTAATAGAAAGACGAAGGTTGACCTATCAAAAAAATAAGTCTTAACAAACAACTAAATTGCCATTTTCGTGGTATTAATAACACTATTGATTCGGAGCACGTGAAAAGCGGCATCGCTTCTATCAGATCATGCGAGTTGAATTCATAAGCAGTTCTTTGCCAACAATGAATACTAATATTTTTTTAAATAAAACGTTTTATTTAATGTAACCATTGTCCAGTAGTAGTATTAGGTCAATGTGGAAATAAAAGCTTTAATAAATTACAAAACTAAACTTTAATTCGTAAGCTCTTATCTCTAAGTAAATCAATTTATTTTAATGATAGAAAAAACCTTTGAATGTTTCAAATTAATTAGTTAGTTAATTAATGATTTATCAATTGATAACAATGATAATTGTTAAAGTTTTTATGGTGAAACTAATTGATTTGGTGCCTTCAGGGTTGCCCCAGGATTTCAGTGACAAATATTTATCGAGCAATTTTAGAAAATGACTAAACGAAACAAACATGATGCGACATTAAAAAGAGCAATTATTAACAACAATATGTTACAAAATAGCATAATTTAACACAATATGGCATAAAAGGGGTAGTTGCAAGACCAATATTCGTGGAACTAGCGAGGGCGAGGGTGCAAAACAAACACCTGGTAGTTTGCGTGCAAAATGCTTCAACCCACTATGTTTATAGAGTAAATAATGTAGTTTCACGATTGCGTGTGAGTTGCCAAATGCCTTCTCGAGCAAACTTGAAAATTCTACCATGTGTACAAGTTGGGTTGAATTGTAGAGGAATATTTAAATTTTTATACAACTCTTTGAATACTATACTTAGTTATACTATAGCAAAAAGAAAAAGGGGTTCGTGTGTTACACCCCCGCCCGGAGTGTTGCACCCGATTTCCAATTAAGTAACAAATTATTACTTAGTAAAAAATCGGATGCATCCACCACGGTTGCGAAACACACGAACCCGCAATAGTATAATACCTATTATTTCTTAAACTTAATTTTTAATATTCTCTATTAAACTTTTATAGAAGCATTTATCAATATTACATCGAGCTCTGAAGCAAAGTATCGGCCAGCTGCTTTTTAAAATTTACTAAACCCACTGCGAAGACTTGAGCAAATGGATAGTGTTATCAACTTTCCGACTCCTCCTGGAAAATAGTAAGTGCTCCAGCGATAATTTATCAAGACGTACGGATGAGTGAACGTGGGCATACTCATGAGCGTAGCCAGCCATGGGTTCAGGGTGGGGCAGCAGTCTAAAATAATATGTAGCTAGCAAACTATACCCGCGGTACATTTTTTCTTTGCATTTTCCATGCATATTTTGTTTTGCTACGGGCCTATCTCATTAATTCTGCGTCATTTTTATATTTTCTTACTTAGGTAAGATTAGGTAGGTACCTCACAGGTCAGAGCCAGGGTGGGGCAAACGCCCCACCCTGCCCCACCGTGGCTACGCCCATGGGCATACTTTATAGTTTTTACCCAATCTAACAAAAAGAAAAACTGTTTCTTGAGTTCATACTCAGAGTGATACTAAACATAAAACTCGCAATTTTTCTAAAAAATTGCATGATTTGGTGAACTTCGTTATAGATTAATTTTTCGTTAAACTTTTACAATGTCAAATCAAACATGAAGTTCGTGATTGATTTTACGTCTTTAGTTTCATGCAGTAAAAGATGTAATTTACATCGACAAAGAAGCCTTGAATGTAGGGTTACCAGATGAAAAAATCAAAAGTCCGGAGAAAAGGCCCGATTTCCATCCAAAAATCCTGAGATTTCTAGCAGTTGGAGAACAAGTTACGGCATACCAAATCCAATACCAATATAATATACCATAGTAAAAAGATATTTTAAATGTACTGTATTTTATTGAAATTTCTAAAAGTTAAGTCCGGCCGCAATCCTGAGAAAAGTCCCAAAATCCTGAGATATGGTAACCTTACTTGAATGACAAAAATAACAGTGAAACAGTATGTAATGTACGTCAAATTAGTAAAATGAGGTTAATATCCCTCATATTTCGTGTCGAAGGCATGTATTGTTGCCGACCACAATAATTATGGAACCGTTGATCATGAGATTCATGAGATGCCAAAATTACTTGGTCCTGCCTGAAGTTGATTAAGGTGTCGACCCTTTAACCAACTATAACTTTTATTGTTATGGGTTTCAAGGAAAATTAATATTTTACATGGAAAGATTGATTGGCATGTGACAGTTACTCGTATGTTTGAGGGCTAATCCGATAAAATAATTGTCTAATTTTGATTCCCATAAAAATATAAGTTATTAATTTTAATCATGTCGTGTTCAAGTTTCTCCCACTCTGAGGGAGTCTGCGTACTCCGCACAGGTGAGCATGAGGGCTTATTGTTACGTACGGCACGCACTCAGACACCAATTAATTTGAGAGTGAGCAAGTACGACGGCACTCTTTCATGAAGTGGCGTTGCGACATTTGCTGGCTTTCACGTTTTAATGAAAAACCGGCCAAGTGCGTGTCGGGCCACGCGCCGTAGGGTTCCGTAGTTACCTTATACCATACCATATTTAATACTACTATTATTTTTCGTCTACAAAAATAACTTTGTTTTTCACAGTGTTGGTATGAATGACAAAGTTATATTTGCGGTTTTGGAAAATATGATATATCTCGAAAACTAATTACTTTATCTCGTTCAAACCAATTTTCGTTGAAAGTTTTTATTAAGATCTATAGCATATATTTTTTATAGATTTTTCACTTTCTTATTTCAAAAGTTAGAGGGGGGGGGGGGGGACACACATTTTACCACTTTGGCAGTGTTTATCTTTCAAACGGTTGACTTTGAAAAAAAATTGTCTTAGAAACCTCAATGTCATTTTTAAAGACCTATCTATAGACACCCCGCATGTGTTTGTAGGAAGAAAAAAAAAATTTCAGTTTCAGTTCAATGTATGGGGAGCTCCCACTTAATCTTTATTTTTTTTTATTTTTGTGTTAAAATCGATAAGCGCTTAACAGAATACATCTACCTACTAAGTTTCAACTGTGTAATCCTAATACTTTCGGAATAAAATGGCTGTGACATACGGACGGACAGACAGACAGACATGACGAATCTATAAGGGTTCCGTTTTTTGCCATTTTGGCTACGGAACCCTAAAAATGTTATAAGCATGTAAGTACTCACTCACTATAATGCATATGGTCCTCTATTTTGTAGTTTATACTGTAGGCCTATTTCACCGGTTCCGGTTAGAACTAAAATCGGGTTAAAAAGTGGAGCATGATTTCTATGAAATTATCTGTCACTGCCAAAGCCAAGTAAGAACCTGTATAACAGGCCTGCCTACCAAGTATTAATAAACAAAATAAATACATCTGTCATTCATTACTTAAACTTTATTACTCTTACGGTAATGTAAGTCAACACTCCGAACGAAATAACTGAGATCGGAAAACGGAAATTTAAAATAACCAAAAATATTTTTCAAAGTTCATAAATGTCACGTTTTACACTAATATACTGATACTAATTTTAGATGTCTTTTGATTGTATTTGGGTTTTAAAATAATATGTAAATAAGTTATCATTATCAAACTGCGTGACACAAACACAATGTCACCTCACCCTCTGACCAAATAAAAAAAGTAAGACGGAGTCTTCCGAACAAAGCGGTGAGGCCTGTAAAACTACGCCTTGGCTGTGTACATACACAGTTCACGCACACACGTGTAACGAAACTACGCCTTGGCTTTCCAGATAAAACCCTACCGCTCGGCCCCCACATGTACCATCAAAAACCGGCCTCACTTCATTGTTCGCAACGCTCCATCTTACTTTTTTATTTGATCTGAGACCTCACCTATATTGCAACATATAGTAGTATATGTAGTATGCCTTACTAACAAGATAGGTTTCGTCGCTCTGTAAATTGTATACCTTTTTCCGGGGCTAGCTCTTAATCCATAGTTAAAAACATACCTACATAGCAGTAGTGTTCGAAAGAGAAGTCCCAAAATGTATGGAGCCTGGATCTATCTGTGAAAATGTCTGGACTTTTATTAAAATGTCCGGCTTTTTGTCAGGACTTTCCAAATTTTGAAATGGTAACCCTAGTGGTGTGGTGACAGACTGATAAACAACTGCCCAGAGTCACGGATTATAAATTTCCTGTCCATATATCATTTCGCAATATAATAACAAACTGAATAATTCTTACATGTTACTGACGTAAATGATGAATACTGTTAACAGTTAATAGTTGAACAACAAAGATTCGTGTGATATTTTTTTTAGTTTCTTGCAAATATTATTATGTAGGTGTAATTTGAGTAAAAGTGTTTCGTCACGTTGCGTCAGCCACAACTTTGTTAATCGCCATGCATGAGAGTTTAATTTACTCAAGCTATGATATTTTATTTAGCTTACTGCATTAAAGAACGTGTTGTGAGCGCAGATTATACCTAATTCATATTAACCGCGAGAAAAAGTTGATTGCAGCATCAAGGTAGGGAGTTCTCAGAAATAGAACAAAAATATACCGTGCGAGATCATCGAACTTTTATACGCATGTCTTGTCGTCCTTGTCTGATAGTCACGTCTTTGGGTTTATGTTAATCGTGCCTACAATCATACGATCTATTGCCAATGTTTTCGACAACATTATGTATGGGAAACCGAACGAACAATAATATTGATACCGACAGACCCACCACCGAATAGCTTAGCTGAGATCATGCCGCCTCGCCTGCCTGATTTTCTTTCTTTTATAATGGAATCTTCAGACAATATCTTTTAACTTTCTGAATAGCCATACCTATCAGTATAATATAATATTCAGATTAGATCTGTAAGACCGAATCTATTACTCCATCCATATTTGTATGGCAGACTTCGTCCGCGTGGAATTATAATTCTTTTAGGAAGTCGGTGATCAAAAATCAATCCCCATATTTACATTTGGATGCAGTGAAATCCTACTACTTTTTGAAGCATAATATTTCGGGAATTGGGAGATACCTAATAATAAATTAACCAACAAATTATATGTTTATGCACTAGATTTTTTTATTCACTCATCATAACCAAGGATTTTAAAACGAGACCTCGTGTGTAGGGCCAGGAAAGCCATAAAATTCAATAAACGTCCTAGCATTCTCATGCTTACTTGAGTACATTTTAAATGCCTGTTATGTTATCGTCTGCCAACAGGTGACATTAAAGTCGATATAAGGTCCAAGAGTGCGAGGAGTGGCCACTGCTAGCCTTGTAGAGCAGAGGCGCACTTAGCTTAATTGTACTCTCTTGTAATAAATCTCGCGTTTCATCTGGCTTTCTTAACGACATCGACAGTGCTAAGAATGGTAAAGTAAGTGTAAACATGTAGGTTGAACAATTTAATCTGTGGTATGACTTTTCAATATTTTTGTGACACTGAAAAGTACCGAATAGCTTCGAAGTTTCCCTCAAGTACCTACCTAATGGATTTTAGTCAATCTCCCTACTCAAATTGGTCGTATACAAAATCGTATATCTTGCCTGTTTCGCGGTCACATTTATCTCTGAAGGACTAGGTATGGGTACGGTAATGGTATCTATCGTATCTATCTACCGACCATTACCGTTGAAACGTTTCATCAGGTTTCACTCAAAAACATAAACAATGCCTTATGCGCACTGACAGCGACTTTAACACACCACTTTAAGAGCTTAATTTCGAAACTAATGCTATGTATGTCGTAATAAACAACGCATTCCGATCTTACGACGACGTCTTGGTGATGTGACAGTTTAAAAATATGTTCTAAGATCGTATTATAATTTAACTAGGGCAAGGCTTAAAAGTATTGTCGAAAATGTGTATTTTTATTTTAAACAAATAATGCATAGGTATACAAATTAACTAACTACAAAGCACCGTCCTTATAAATTAGTATTTATAACGTTTTTCCTTAACATTAAATAAAATAATTTAATAGATGTTCAATATTTAGTAAGTTAATTATTTATTTGGCATTTGTTTTGTGATTTGGCAACTGTTGCGTAATTTTAAAAGACCGCAAACAGCGAATCCTTCGTGTGCATAATATGCGGAGTAGGTACCAATAATATGCGAAATATTGGAGCAGCTGATATTCCGGTGCCATTTTCACACGCGCTGCGGTGCAGTGCCAGGCCGAGCATGGTACAGGAGGCCCAAGGTTACGCGTCCGTGTCGCAGACGAGAACGAGACAACGATTCCAACAACGACTCCGGATAGTCTAACGGTAAACAGATTATAAAAACATATTACCCCCTTTTCTTTATAACATTATTCGGTGGCATTATGTTACGGTTAAGACTAAAACTAGGTATAGCCGATAGCTGTTGGCTAAAACTAGGTGTAACCGATCGCTTTACTCCTGAAGGTCCCGAATATAGGTTATTTCTTTTTTAAAGGACAACAGAAATAACTTTCTTAATACCCCATAAATTACTCCCGCTTAGAAGAAACACAAAGAAGGCTACACCTAGTTTTAACCGGCTACACCTAGTATTAGCCGCGAGGAAATCGGCTACAATTAGCTCTAACTAATAGCTATCGGCTACACCTAGTTTAAACCGGCTAAAACTAGGTTTAGCCGCACTTCGGTTATTAACCCTAACATATCTACTTAGGTACTTACCACTTGGGTAACCTCTAAAATCAAATTAAAGGTATTTTCGTATTTTTAAGACTGTTACTAATTACTTATTCATCTGGATATCACGGAGATGTAACTATCCGCCATCGTAATGACTATGGTGACCATCGCTTTCTGCGCAGGCGCGGTCCGAGGGGGGGGGGGGGGGGTCACAGGGGACATGACCCCCCCCCCCCAAAATCGTACATGTCACATAGAAAAAGCATAAAAAAATTACAAAAAGCAATTGTATTATTATTAGTGACCCCCCCCAAAATTTCAGGCTGCGACCGCGCCTGTTTCTGCGTGACTCAAAGTCAGACAGCATCAACATCTATTTATTGTCCAGTTAGTCAAATGTTTGGCAACGAGATTTGTTCTTATCTCTATTGAAATCCTGTTTACTCTTTCAAACGTAATTTATTAATACACCCCATTTATTAAGGTTATGTTAACATTTTAAATATTGTTAATTAATATTAGCAAGTTATTAAGGTTATGTTTAATCTGATTAAATTAACAAGTAAGCTGTCCCACGGCGACTAAATAAATATTGCTCTAAATCTGTCCATCATTCGATGACTGAATGAATGTATTAATGTTTCTATTGCCATTGAAAAAATGGCGAAGCAGGTTTGGATTTCGGTAATTAAAACTAGCTTGTCATTCATGGCTCATTTAATACTTCTGTAAAACAAGAACTTGCTGCATTTAAAAGGGGGCCGCACATACAACGTCAAATACACATTTTTGTGCAAAGATTTCAAACAGTATTACTTGATTTATAGGTCCCAAAAAAGAATTAGAGAAACATGAAGCAAACATTTTTCTTAATAGAAAAAAAATCGTTGTGACCTTTAGTGTAGTTTTTAAATGCTGTGTCAACCAATAATAAGTCTAGAATCTTGAAACTATAATAAAAAAAAAATAACTAGCTCTTAAGTTTTGTGTTTGACGGTTTTCCAAAATAAGAAATAGTTTATTAAATTGAAAACTTTAATAATGTTATTAATTTTTACTATGAAAATTTCTTCCAGTAGCGTTGTAAAAGGGGCATTTTTCCTTTACGAAAATTAAAATGCGTATAGTGAACATGAAGGTATTTTTAACAGAAACATATCAGAATCTTTATTGTGACTTTTCATGTAGATCAAATCTACATCGACAACCAAAAGTGATTTCGCTTACTTAAATACTTATACCGATAATTTTGTAATCGTTTATCCGAGGGCGCAGGCTAGTAAGCAATCTTTTATGGTTAGGCTATAAAATGTAACGGTAGTTCAAAGGGTCGACGACATCAACGTTTTCAAGATCTGCTAATGACTGGTTCCAAGGACTCCAGGAAGTGTACGAAGACAATTAAGTTTTGCAAATGTGTACTAGAAGTACACATTTGCAAAACTTATACAAATACAAATTTTATTGAAAATTATATGGACTCTGGTCAGTGTTAACACTGGCCCCTAAAACCCTGAGACATTATCATTAAAAACATAGTAGGCAAGGCAGATAATCGAATAGATTGGTTAGCGATACCACTACGATACATCCACTATGTCAATATCTATTATCGTCATGGTTTTGTTTGCTGTCGATGTTGTCAGGCACGTATCCAAGGGGGGGGATAGTTGGGATTTATCCCCCCCCCCCCCCCCGAAATCCAGAACACACAGTACAGGACTAAATTCAAATTTAGCGGGCGAGGCACTCTCCGGTTTGAGGGATGCAGTTGTCCTCCCCCGAATTAAAAGTCTGGATACGTGCCTGGATGTTGTCTGTATAATAAACTGTACCTAGGTACTTAGTTATATCAAAGAATAATGATATATCACCTAATTAATATATCTATGCAAAAAACTTATGAAACCTACAGATATAGGTACATATATGCTTGATATGCTGAAGTTCCCGTTTAATGTTTAACCGTAATCTGTGGTTTAACCAACCAAAACCTCTTTTTTCACTGATGATCAGAATGTCGTCATTATCATTATGTGATAAGAAAAAAAATGTGATAGAATAGTTACCAACTAGTTTGCTGTAATTATTGCAATTTTTTTTGTAGCTTGTAAAATATAAAATCAGTAGGAATAACAAAAGGCGCGAGCTTACTCTCTCACACCGTGTATCCGAACTTGCAATAAAGGGCGCGTTCCAATTCAGTAAAAAAATACCCTTGTTGATACGAAAATCACTTTACCAAAGATATAACCCAGCAGTGTTTCTTTCAGACAAAATTCTCCGGGGGGGGGGCAATTAAGAGGTTCGGGGGAGCTCGTCCGTCGATCACTACACTAGTTTGCCCGTCTATCTACACACAACACATTTTTCTCCGGGGGGCACTAAGGCTGCTCCGGGGGGGTACAGCCCCCCCGGAATAGTACCTGAAAGAAACACTGTAACCCAGTTTATTGTTTGATTTAGGTTTTTTTTTACTCAACAATCCAAATTATAATTTAATAAAATAAGAAGTAGATATGACCCTTATTTTGGTGAAGACATCAATCAGCTCATTCAATATTATTTTGAATATTATTGTTTTTGATTTTACTGCACCTTTCAATTCAACCCACGTTCAACAATAACATGGTTGACATTGGTAGCGAATCAACAGTATCGGCGCGTGCGCAAAACAAAGGCTCAGGTCTCAGATGGCCGTTTGTTTGTTTGATACTTGACTTGTGAAAGCCTTTCTTTGAGCAGCATGAATTTCTGAAAAACCATTATTACTGCTGCACTAGGTACAATAAAAGTTGCCTTTAACAGAAAGTAGGTCTATTATTTTTTGCATCAACGATTTTTACTATTATTTTAGAATTGAATATAAAATAGATCGATGAGAAGCCGGATGGCACTGTGTGTTAGCGGCTTCGGCCAGTGAATTCAGCAGGGGTTAAGCAACTATCTCTAGGTAGAGTAGAGTCGGGCATCAGATGAGTGACCAACATTTTAATAACTCTTGTGTACTGTGATGCTCCTCTGAGCTTTTAAAGGCATGTTAAATTCAAATTAAAAAATATTTATTTAAATAAATTTAGAAATTAAGTGCTTTTGAATTGTTAGTTAAGCCGTTGGTCCTGGCTGTATTTGTGGTCGTTAACACCTACTAACCTGGGTCTGCTTGGTGGGTTATGGTCAGGGAATGATAACGTTACTTTTAAATGTAACATTATTTCATACTTTTTTTACCGTTAATTTTAACATTAACGTTATGTCAATAAATAACGTTAATTTAGATAACTTTACATTGAAATTAACGTTATTTCAGTAAATAACGTTAATTTTAACGTTATTTCTTACTATTTTTACCATTAAACTTAAAATTAACGTTATTCCAATTAAAAACGTTATTTTTTTAGCGATAATTTTACGGGTACTATTGTACCGGTTAAGTTTAACGCTATTTTTAATGCTAATTTTACCGGTACAATATTTTTAACGTTATTTTTACCGGTAAATTTACCGATAAAATGTTTTAACGGTATTTTTAACGTTATTTTTTTATCATTATTTTTTTTAACGGTATTTCAATCCCTGGTTATGGTCCACCCTCCTTATCCAACCATAAGAAAAGCCTGAGGCCCAGCAATTATTATTAAAAAAGTCATTTTACTGACTTTAATCTCCTTGCATTTGGTTACAACAGAAACATCTAGGGATTCAATTAAAAAAATGATATTTTTAAAGAAGAACTCCTATAAACGAAGTAAATAACAAACATAATTTGCCAAGTATGAGTACTTTCGTTTCATTTCTTATACAAAGTTAATTGAGATAGAAATGCTGTAGGTGTTACAATAACAAAAAGTGTTATGTGGGTTGAACAATATAATTATTGCATAAGGGCTATCCATTTGAAGATTTGCAGATGGGGCAAAAGTCTGGCCTACTTTCAATATAACATAATATTGTACTAGAAACGTTTACAGCCATTTGGATTTGGAAACTAAGAAAAATAGTTGATAAAATGGTTGGAAATAGGCATGGATGCCAATAATTATGATTTGTAACAAAGAGAGATCATATTAGTAGGTAATGATAGTTTTTTCTCTATTGATATTGAAATGTATGATCTAAGATGTAACATTAGATAAACCTTTGTGGTCACTTATCTTAATGTAATGTATACTCATTTAGTATTAGTAATATGTTATTTTTATTGGATTGTAAAATGTTAAAGGAAATAAATAAAAAAACATTATTTGTATTGGAATTCATATTTTTTGGTGGAGAGTTTTACTCATTTTTTATCTGAAATCTCAGCCTCTAGCTAGGCTATCTAATCTAAAGCTAATCTCAACTTCTAGGTGCAGGTAACTATTATTTTGGACACTAGGGTCATGGCTAAAGACTGGATTATATAATATGATAGGCATACAATATGCATTTGCATATTTAACTCCTTTTCAGTAGTAGCTTTGCATATTTTAGCAAAAAAATTAAATCAGTCATATTCATGCTCGATCTCATTTATCGTTCAGATGTCTAACATGTCATGATGTTGATGCCAAACATGGCACACAAATTTTAATTCTTCCCAGTCACCTCAGTGGACGTTGAATAGTCCTTTCTACTTACATAAATGTATTAAACTATCGTAGACACAATTTGTCTACAGCACATTTGAAACAGTACTTAGTCGTATACATTTTTAACCCCGTGTCCAATGGTAATAGAACATTTAATTCAATTGCCTCTGCCATCAGGTGGTTATCCCACCGTGTAAAATGCAGGGGTTCTGGGTTTGATTCCCAGGAGAGGGTACCAGTGGCGAGGGGTGAAATTCTGGCGAAGGTAAGCCGCTCTACAAAAATGATGAAAAATGATATGAACTGCATAGTGGATCAGTGGGGTGGGATATCTAAGGGTAAGCCGATGGGAATCGGCTTGTATGGACCCTTCGCCACTAGAGGGTACAATAGGGAACATGCATCAATTTTTTTTTGTATCAAAATTCAAAGTATAATGTGTGAGAAAGTCAACTGTAATTAATATTAAAACTTTTCTCGTGATATAGTCACTTGAACAGAACTCCAACAGAACGTGACCATACACAGATTTAAGACCAGATAAAGTCCATCCATTTTCATCTGGTCTTAAATCTGTCTATGGCTGCTTTTCATAGTCTTACTATTATCAGTGGCAATCAAACAAAGCTGTAGAACACGACAATAGCTAAACCATGTGGTAAACCTCGAAAACTAAAAAAAATTGTATATCTCCAAAAACATTTTTGGAGATATACAAATATAGGTTATGGTGGGTTGCGATCTGTAAAACTTGGGGGCGCGCTTAATTCTGTGTAGTTCTATAAGGAACCTTTATAGGTGTTCGGCGCTGAAGGGTTAAACAGTTTTGACTTTACAGATTTTTTTGCAGGTTGGTCAGTGTTATCATTTGTGACTATTGCATTAATTAGTAGTAGACAAAAATTACCTTGTTTTGTACTTAGAAGTTAATAAGAAAGTTAAACTTAAAAACTTACCATTTGAACTTTTCAGGTCTCTGTGTATTAGTGACATGGGAGCACCAACATGAAGGTACGCCATGCCTTGAGCCACTTGTATCGCCCAGTCGACAAGTATGCCAGGTCTTATTTTCCGGCCAGACAACACTCGGTTCAATGGGCCACCACGAGCATATTCCATCACTAAACACAAATTTGGCTCCTCTAAACACACACCCTTCAAAGACACA
The DNA here is from genome assembly GCA_928269145.1 of Agriphila tristella. Taxonomy (NCBI): domain Eukaryota; kingdom Metazoa; phylum Arthropoda; class Insecta; order Lepidoptera; family Crambidae; genus Agriphila; species Agriphila tristella. The sequence continues at coordinate 12,115,989 of OV743444.1, forward strand.
ATATTGTCATGTTGTAACACCCAAAACAATCTCGCCTCTTGTAAAACACTTTCCTTGATAACTTCGATGTCCTCGTTGGCGTCCTGTCTGGCGGCCTTGACCGCCACCACTTCATCATTCCAATAACCGCGGTACACTTTCCCAAATCCACCCACCCCGATCACTTCCTCAAGCTTTAGCTCACTAAACGACACTCGCGGCGGTTCCACGGCGAGAGGATCTTCTTCCGTTACGTACACTGCAGGGAAGATCCCAACGCGATCTCCGATTTTTCCGGTCCACCAGCCCTCATCCCCGGAGATATTCGCGTCCTTTGAGAGCACCTCGACGATCTCTCCTCGGCGCAGGGAAAGCTCATCCTCTCCCTGCGCAACATAGTCATACACGGCGGTAAACAGAGCAAACGGCGGCCGCTCGTCTCCGGCCGCCATGGCCGCGCGGCCGGCCGCAGGCCGCGGCGGCATCACCCCGGCCGCACCCCCATCGAGCCTCTCCTCCTCGCTCAAGGGCCCCGACACTGCTGCAACTTCCACCCACCACCGAACATAACGCTACACAACAACGCGTTTGGTTAGGATCACCGTAGTATTATTCCGCCATCTTTGTTTCTCTCATCGATCATGGCGATGTTGTATTGAAGTTTACACTGCACTCAATTTCAATGCTTTGGTCGAGCACCCGCGACGATAAGTTTCGTTTAATGAATATCTGATCTTCGCTGCGACAAAGTTAATTATTTCTCATTCAACTATCACGCTAATCGATAGGAAGAAATGACAACCATACCACAAGCGAAGTCAGTGACAAACTGTCATTTTTTGCATACATTGCCAGAAAATAAAATGTTTTATCATTATTCTATATTCATTTTTTTTAATTAATGATAAAAAAACATATTAAGTAATGATCAATAAATTCAGCCATGAATTACGCAGACAGAAATGTTATGGGCCCTCTCTAGACAATAAAAATGCTTGTCATGCCAACTGTTTGACAAGCCATGCTCGATCGTTTAGGGATCATTCACACAAGTCACGTCAACAACCGAACGGTCAGTCAAATATAAGTTTTGATTTCCAGTGGGTGACTGACGCGTCATAATCATGACTGTGAAAACTTGTATTGAAAGACTGACTGTCTGATCCACGGCTTGTCAAGCATTTACATAGTCTATTCTATTAAGAAGTCCTTTTGAGGACAAAGCAAAATGTTTCTTAACATTAAGGGATAAAATCCAATATTGATAAACCACAATTTCCTAATGCAAGTCGTTCTTGAACTTTAAGGCGAACTCACGCATCATGATAAAATTAAGTATCGTGATCCGACAGTATTTTTCAGGGGCATATTTCATAAAAGAATGGTAAAACTACAGTAATTTACCACAGTAGTGGTTTCTTGGGATAGAATTATGTTTCATAATAAATAAGAAACATAATTCTACCCCTATGGTAAATTATTGTAGTTTTACCATTATTTTATGAAATGAAATAGGCCCCATAATAAAATTTTTGGATCATGTTGGATTCATTTGGATCATCAATCATGCGTATAGGGTTCGCCTGGCAATATTTTGCTTTGCCGAAGTTATGCTGGGTCCATAGCCCGTGTTTTGCTCTACAAAGCAACAAAAACATCTCAACATTCAACAAAAAAAAACGAATTAGGATTTTGTTTTGCGAAACATTGTTCTGTTGATTGTGTAGCGCAAAACACGCGCTATGGACCCGGCCTTATGGCATCTTATGGTGTTACCATTGTGAGTAGGCTTGCCAACCGTCCCGGATTTTCCGGGACGGTCCCGCTTCTGAGTCTATTTTGGGCCGTCCCGCCGTGACCCCGTGCGGGACGCCTTTTGTCCCGGAAATCAGTTAACGTCATTAATAGAAGAAATACAAAAATCAGCCCCTGACAAGTATTGGGTACTTATGAATGAACATGGCCTGCATTCCATGATAAGTGAGATAAGTAGACATAACTGACTAAAAATTGCGCTGCGCGGCTGATTTTTTTACTAAAAATTGGCAAAATTATAAGATTATTGGATAAAACTGACTAAAAATCACTTTGCGCGGCTATTAACTATAGATAGGCATTTTTCAAAAAAACCAGGCGTTAGAGCATCCTAGACAGACATCTTTACGTAGATGGCGACCCTAGGGGCGGCATACTTTAAATTTAAAATGTTTGTCATTAATATTTTGTATTGTTTTTTTTTACTTAACTGATAGTATTTTCCTAAGGTTTTTCTAACCATTTTGTATGTGGTGTGTTGTGTCCCGCGTAATATACCCAAGTCCCGGATGTCGAGCTAGGTAATCCCGGAAATGCCTTTTTTGGAGTTGGCAAGCCTAATTGTGAGGCCCCCTAATTTCTATGGTTCTTAATAATCTACTGACTTTTTCTTATACTCAACTTATGCTGGGACCGCCGGCCGTACCGGCTAACTTACATGGCTATCGTAATCGTTTTCATTTGACAGACATGATGTGATACATTGCTACTTCTATTTGGCATAAATAAAAACTTTCCAAAGGAAAGAAGCAATGTATCACATTCATCTGTCAAATGAAAGCGATTACGATAACCATATAAGTTAGCCGGTAGGGCCCCTGCCTGCCTAGCATGACCGATTTATATCGCGTGATATAGCGTTTTATCACGTTTAACTGTCAAAAAGACAAAGGAATTTGACAGTTAAGTGTCGATAAAATGCTTTATCACGCGATATAAATCGGTCATGCTAGGCAGGCTGGATGGCGCAGAGTCGAAGCGCATCGAATTGCGCATGCGCCCGATTACACGTGAATTATATCTCGAAGTTTTTCGCAATGTCTTTTGACAGTTCAATGTGATCGCTATAATTATCATATCGCGTTTCGGTTATCATGCTAAGAGATGCAAATCCTAAAGATACATTAATTAATCGTAATAAAATGATTAAATAAAAGGAGAATGGGCAAAATGTCCCAAATGTTGTAGCACTTTGAGTTGTATATCATTAGAAAGGTCTTATTTAGTAGATCAAAGTATTGTATGACAGCGAAGCTGAATTCCACGTCAGTAAAAAGTTACAGGAGTTTTAAGATCGTATAAGTAGTATTAAAGTGATAGTGTTTTGTATCAGATTTGACCATCAAAATGAATAAAATCTCTAAAAAAGTACATTCATATTAAAAAAATACTACACATTTTTAAAGGTACCACTTCATCATCGTCATCATCATCATCATATCAGCCGCACGACACCCACTCCTTAGCATCGGCCTCCCCCACGGATCTCTACGATGATCGGTCCTGCATTTCCCGTATCCAGCGGTTTCCCGCGACCTTTACCCTCACGTTGGTCCACCTTGTCGGGGGCCTACCCAGGGACCATGCAGGGAAACGCCTAGCAATTCTCTCTCTATTGCAGTCAACAACTTACTTCAAGTGCATAATGTTCCCAACATGAACTGGAGCGGGTAGGTAGGTACAACATGGGCATTCGACATGATTTTTGTCTTATCCATGATTATTCTGAGACCCTCTCTTTGGGAAGTACTACGGAGATCTTCAAGAATAGTGTTCAGGTCTTCCAAGGTCTCAGCCATAAAGAACTAATCATCGGCAAAACGAAGGTGTGTTGTGTGAACAGTTTCGAGAAATAACGTCTCCCTGTAACCACACCTCGCTGCAGTTAGATGGGATTTGTGCTCTGATTCTGGACTCAGACCGAGATGAGGGCATTTTCGCATAAGTACCTCAACACCTTGATATACCTATAGTCCACTTGGCACCTCTGGAAAGACTGCAGCACCGCCCAGGTTTCTATCGAATCAAAGGCTTTCTCATAGTACACGAACGCCAAGCAAAGTGGCAGATTATACTCCTCGGTCTTCTGTATAAACTGCCGCTGCGTATGGATGTGGTCCATTTTTTATGAATAGACTGTCTGCGCGTTTGTCCTCACTTTCACCTGATGGAAAGTGAAGTGGACGAAGATTGAGCACGCACAGTCAGTCAAATGCCTATTTATTCTGGTCTGGCCTTAAGGCTAAGGTCTTTAAAGACGTCTAAGTTATATTGCTCGGGGAATACAGACGCAGGGAGGGCATTCCACATCTTAGCTGTTCGAATTAAAAAGTTGGAACCGAAGCGTTTCGTGCGGGTACGTGGAATATCGACAAAATAAGGATGAAAAGCCACCCTGGGTCTTGTAGTCCAAAGATGAAATGGGAAAAGAAGGAGGTATGAGGTTGTGTGTGTATGTTGTCTATGGAGCTAAATCCTTTTCGGAAACCGGCTTGTTCAGGAGATAGGAAGTCGTCGAACCTGCGAGCGAGACGATTCGTAAGGACATTCGAAATCAACTTATATACGTGGCTCAGAAGTGAAATGGTTCTGTAGTTCTTTAGGAAGGACTTGTCACCCTTTTTAAAGAACAAAATCCCCTTATGTTCCATGCCTTCGGCGTTCTGCCCTCAACAATGATGAAATTGAAAAGCTTCTGGAGGACTTATAAATACTAAGTATCGGCTTATATACCGCCCGCTCTCAGAAGTTCTGTAGTGATTCCGTCGTCACCCCCCGCCTTGTTTTTTTCTGTGTATCCATCATAAATGTGGGGGTTTGCCATAATCGCCATGCTTGGATGGCGGGTTGGCGACCGCAGTAGACCAAGGTTTTTGGAGACGCTGCTGCCCATCTCTTGATGGCTGTGCTGTCTTAGTCGCCTTTCACGAAACGCCAAACATGGTTCTCTCTCTTGCACTTTGGATGACTTTGCGCCTTCTTATGAGACCCATCGTTTCGTTATTGACTACGTTTCACTCTCGTATGTCGTCACCAACAACCCACACTGGTCAAAGACTTTCCTGTTGCGACACTGAGGTACCTAAGTAGGACGCGAGATTTTCCGAAGCTTCTCGAATGCTACACACACTTCCCGAGCTGTATTCGACGCGAGATCTTGTTCTCGAAATTGAACTTACCTAACTGGTTTGTCGTATGACCTATAGTTAATAATGGTCAAAACCTTCAAGTGTAGTATTTATTGTTGTCAAATAAAAAAATAATGGTCAATGAACATGATTCTCTGATTTTCTATATTTCTAAACCTTTACTCGCCACGGTATACTGAAATATAGAACACTATATTAAGCTCATCATATTAGGTTGCCTGTCCATTGACGCAAAGCGAGGCAGCAGAGCGGAGAAACGAAGCAATATTACCAATAGGATTGCATAAAATCTCCGCTTCGCTGTTCTATTCGTTAATATTTCTTCGTTTCTCCGCTCCGCTGCCTCGCCCCGCGTCAATGGACGGGCAGCCTTATACAGAGTACATGGAATAGTGCTCATCATATGGAGTAGTGCTCTCAATGGAGGGCATACTTGTCGCTATGAATAATTGAGACGACGTATTCACTTAAAGTGGCTAACTGATTGTGGATTATGCAAACAAACAAAAAAAATACACGGAACTCATCAGTGGATCAGCCCTGACACCTAGCAGAGAAACCACCGAGGCTGAAATCGGCAAGGAGAGCCTCATAGTAATCATTAATAAACACAATACTAAAAAAACTGCGACAAAAACGTAGCAAAAACCAATATTATTTGTTCTTGATGCTACTTTTTCAGTTATTTTCAAACATATTTTTTTCTGACTTTGACGTTACTTAGAAGTAAATATACTAATTATATGTGATGAGGACAACATATATAACATTTAAATATATGTCATATATTGCTACAAGGGTTGGGACACTCTTCATATAAAATTGCCCATTCTCTTTTTATGTATTTTTTTAGTCTGGTTATTTTGGGTTTTAGAATAAATAAGCCGTCAAGCATAGCTTCTAGTCGACCTTCAATCCTATGCGACCAAAATGGGATTGACAAGTCGAAAAAGAACAATGACTACTTACAAGCACTGACCTGCCTGTCAAATAACTTTTTTTTAAAAATTGGTGTATGATAAAGGATAAATCTATATTTGAACTTCCGCCCGCGACTTCGTCTGCGTGGAAAGTTTTTTACTATCCCTCGGGAACCATCTTTTTTTAGGGATGAAAGGTACTCTATGTCTTTTTTTATAATCTTGACAATGTGTATGCAAAATTTCATGATGATCGGTTCAGTAGTTAAGACGTGAAGTTGTAACAAACAAACAAATAAACGGACTTTCTCATTAATTATAATATTACTAGCTTTCGCCCGCGACTTCGTCTGCGTGGATAGTATTTTGTCTATCCCTCGGGAACAGTTCCTTTTTTCGAGATGAAAGGTACCCTATGTCCTTCTCTACATTCAGAGAAGGACATAGGGTACTTTTCATCCCGGAAAAAGTATAGTTCCCGAGGGATAGCAAAAAACCTTTCCACGCGGACGAAGTCGCGGGCGGCCGCTAGTTCATAATAAAAATTAGCAATAATTACAATTAGAACGAACATAATGATTTTACCATTACATTTTTCTGATTGCTAAATTAAAATTCAATAAATACCTAATTGTGTTCTACGGTCATAGCAAAGCAACTATTCTTCCTTTCTAATATTATAAATGCGAAAGTCCGTTTGTTTGTTTGTTTGTTACTCTTTCACGTCTTAACTACTGAACCGATCGTCATGAAATTTTACACACACGTTGTCAGGGTAACCCTGGGTAACCCTGACAACGTGTGTGTAAAATTTCATGGTCGCCCGCGACTTCGTCCGCGTGGAAAGGTTTTTTGCTATCCCTCGGGAACTATACTTTTTCCGGGATGAAAAGTACCCTATGTCCTTCTCTGTACCCTTGACAACGTATGTGCAAAATTTCATAACGATCGGTTCAGTAGTTAGGACGTGAAGGCGTAACAAACAAACAAACAAACGGACTTTTGCATTTATAATATTAGTAAGGATTTTCTCTATTTCCGTATTGCCGTTTTCAATTTTAGTTAGAAATATTACTTATCTTTACACGATAACTGATAAAATCATAGAAATAGAATGTCAAAGAACAACAATGTCAATAAACGGGTGATCCGAAAACGAATGCATACATTTTATATGAGATACGTAAAATATGACTATATATGGCAAAGAAAATTAATAAACTATGTTCCATACTGTTTTCTTCGTCGATAAACGCATAAATGTAGCGAAATTTGGTTCTAGAGAAATGTGTGGCAATATCTTATTTACCTGTGAAAAGTGTGATTACTTGGATTATTTCTTTTTGTCACATCTTAATTACTTAGCACAAGACACCATGGCTCCACGATACGTTTATTTTAAATTCTAATTAAGATAAACAAATATGTTAAACAAACTGTGATTGCTAATTTGCTAGGCGGGATGCTAGGGGCTCTTACTGTAAAAAATGTTGGCACATGTCACTTGATCCTTTGTCTCTTTTTTACATAGACCGTGTCCGTATGATGTTAACTTCACGCTTTGTTGATCTACTTGAGCGCAGCGAAAATTTTTCTATGTCTATGGATAAAATCAACATTTTGACAGGTCAGAAATGGGCATTGGGCACGTCAAGAAGCTTATACCTCCCTCAAGGATAGTGGATATAAGCTTCTTGGGGCACGTGCGTGCCAAAGCCAAGCCATGCTTGAGAGCCTAGATATATTTTTTACACTAGTCACACCACACAGATTTTGTTTACCGAATAGTGTTTAACAATCAGCAGAGATGGCAGTAACATCGATCCATAAAAGTAGAATAACTCAATAACGCCATCTAACACTTCAATGTGGCACTATTTATATAGAGCAGCGTTTAGATGTTGTTTCCTTTTATTTTATGTACGAGTTAAATAAATAAGGTGACTACGATAACAAAATATAAAAATGTAACCTGGATTTGTATTATGATTTAGTAAAATAAAAATTATAAGTTGTTTAGTTAACTTAGTAGAAGCTATTGCGTTATTTCGCAGCTTACTCTAATCGGTCCCATGGTGTAATGGTTAGCACTCTGGACTTTGAATCCAGCGATCCGAGTTCAAATCTCGGTGGGACCTGCAATGTACGTTTTTGCTTTTTTTTGTTTACATTCAGCCTATTATGATTTTTTTATTGTTTTTATATAAATTTAAACGTGTTTTGGCAAAACAGTCAAGAAATTTCAGAAGATTTCAAATGAATGTGAACGATAAGTCTGTGGGTGTCTGAAGGGATGCTGGGTAGGGAGCATTATTGATCGCGTCAAAAGGGGATGGTCGTATCCATTCGCGGCGAACACCCTGCCCGCGGACGAGCGACCGCTTTACAATATTCAAAACACGCTTATACGCTTTAAACAACAGTTATAATAAACCGAAAAAATACATCCACGTTGTCCTCTAAACGAACAATAAAACAATTACGGGATAGACAACTCAATCACCGAAAAACAGTGCGAAAACCCCCGCGAATATTAAAACACAGCAAAAATGTGACATGACATAGTGAAAACGCTTAAAGCCCCCCCAAAATACTTCCATATTACGCTTAAAAAGTTAGAAATTGTTTGTAAAAATCACGAGTTATTGTGATAACAACCGATTTACACCCATGTCTTTTGGTTTCGTTGATTTTCCTTAAGCGTTCGAGTGAAGTGAAATGGCTGATTTATTTTCTCCGGGATAGTTTCAAGATTATGTGTCTATTGATGTACAAAATGTGTCGTTTTAGCAGTATTTTGAGGAATAAATTCTGCCTCAAATGGTGTTGGCGAAAGCGTTGGCCGGGACTAGAGAAAAATGGAGGCTCTTTGAGCGAATTACGTTCAATAAGTATTTTTTCTTAGCTGGTTCTGTGTTTAGATAATACTCAAGTTAGAATAAAATAATCTATCAAAATGAATACTTTTAACGCACCGACTACCCAAATAAACGCAATTGATAAAATGACAACTGTCAAATGTAAATCAGTGGATTTGGAAGGATATGTAATTATAGTGGTACAAACGAAGGACAACAAAGTGAAATTGTACGGTGAGTACATTGATATCACATTAATATTTGTTAAGCGCTCAACTCCAAAATTGGTGAAGTAAAAGTTCCCAAGATACTGTTACTAAGCCTATGCCACAGCCTAAAATAATTATACGTAGGCCTAGAATCAAGTTCCTTTAGTTATCTCTCTCTATGTATAAATTAATAATTAATTAAAAAACGTACGCGCATCACTAAAATGCAGGTTTCATTTATTAAAAGGTAGATATAATTTATTTTAATTGGTATTGATTACCTAGGTGTTTTTAATTACCTACGTGGTAATGGTTATTTTCTGTAACTTCAGCCGTATAGTAATCTTCATATAGCTCAGCAGATATCACCTGAAAAGTAAATTACAGCCTTTTACTTACACCAATTTCGTATTTCCTGCCCTCCTAGCATGACCGACGAAACACGATATATCGCGTGATATAGCATTTTATCGTCACTGAACTGTCAAAATCTATTGTCTTTTGACAGTTAAAGATGATAAAATGCTATATCACGCTAGGTTTTGGTGGTCATGGTTAGGGGGGCTGTATGTAATATTTTAAACAGGATAAAAACTAAAACAACTTCTTTCGGGTTCGTAAATATGTTATGTATTAAAAATAGGGAAATATATAAATGCACTTTAAAAATAATGTAACACTTTAAAATGTTTAGCTTCAAAATTTATTGAATGAACTATAAAAATAATGGTTTTCACTATAAATATGCTAAGCTTTAAAATTAATACTTTGCACTATACAATTTAATTGATTAGCTTTAAAATTAATACTTTGCACTTTACAAATTAATTTTATAACTTTAGCACTGGTAAACAGACGTCTAGGTGCGAAGACGAGCGGGCGCAGCGAGAGAGGAGCCCAGGAGGAGGTTAGGTTCCATTGTGACTAACAACGCCAGAACCGACCTGATGGCGTATAATTATGCATCATGCCACAAGTTTTCATCTTTCCATCTCATTTTAACAGTGGTCAGATGGTGGTCAGTCTGACATGGTTGGACAGAAACTAGATGGTTTCGGAGTTGGGACCAATGGTTGCGACACAGTTAAAGTGCAATCATTATTTTTGTAGTGATAATATTAAATTATAGATCTATTATTATTTTAAAGTGCAAACCATTATTTTTGTAGTGATAATATTAAATTATAGGTCCATTATAATTTTAAAGTGCTACAAAATATACAATTTTATAGGTGTTTTCATCAAATTTAAAGTGCTATTAAATACATCCCTTAAAAATAAAAATAAAGTAGTAATGACATTTTCTATCTTTTTCCTTGCATTTTGCATTTCGACTGATCTCTCGATTCGTCACCTGTTTGTGAAATAATGCTTTAAAAACATATTTAGGTACCCTAACTGATTTCGTCATATTTAAGCTTTAGAAAGAAGAAAACTTTGCGATTGTCACTCTAGGAATTTTCTTTGCCTGCGCAGACGCCTTTCTAAATTGAGTCAAGATCATGAAAAAAAAAATTTTCAGGTCAGTGGTCTAGCTAGCTAGTCTAGCTAGACGGGAACACGAAAAAAAGCTAAAAACCCGTGTAAATCAACCGCACGGCAAAATCGTGGTGTCGGTTTTTTTTAGTTTCGAGATGAAGGCACAGAATATAATAGTGAAGGGTCTATTTCGTAATTATTTTCTTTGAATTTTCCTGTGCTATGAATAATATTTATGTAACCTCGATGTTTATTATTATAATTTTGGTATTTTTATATTCTAGACTCAGAAAAACTGCCCAAAATATGGCTGATATTTTTTTATTAGTTCGCTGGATAGCCCCAAATAGGAAAGTTTATGTAAAGTTATTTTATATATGTCATGAAACCTGTGCCTTTAAAAATCATACCACAGAATACATAATAGTACACAGTACTACACAGTAATGATACCTTTCGCTAAGACCTTCACTCGGAAAAGTTATAGGTGTCCTTTTTAATTAAGCGAATGTTTATACTGAGCGTGTTATCTATAAAAAATAAATAAACTTATTTTAGTTAAATTGTATTGTGTTTAGTCTTCTTCGTTAAAACTCGGTTCATATGACGAAAGAAATAGACGAAAAACTAAAATAGGTTTAAGCGTTTGGCTTGTGTGGGGTGGACTTTTTTCCACCCACTGGGAAAGCCTGTGCCCCACCTGTGGAGACAATATAAAGGCTGATGGTATCTATATTCACTAAGTAACTAAGTGTATCTATAATTGAATATTTTTTTCAGGGTCACCATCGGCAGGCAATTGGGACAATTTGGAGTTGGCTGACGAGATAATGGACGTAAACGAGACTCGATTAGAAGACATGACGAGAGCGGAGGTTCTGGGGCACATACATGAGGTGAGAACAGCTCGGTATTCATTGTACTATACGAGTCAAATAAGAATAGTACTGTCAAACGGAAATCTAGATCTTTTCCTTTTCTTGCACATCCTACACTCTTAAGTGGAAGCGAAACGCAAACAAATATGGCCGTTTTGACAGTACTAAGTATTCTTATTTGGCTCGCATAGTATTAAGGGCTCAGACCAAATAAAAAAATTGATCTGAGATTAAGGGTTAACATATGAAATTGCCTTCCTCCTTCCTACTAACATTTCTTAATTATTTAACAACCATAAACGCCAATGTTTTAAAACTTCTAATGCACAAATGTTTTAACATAGGCTACAACAAAATAAGTGTTCATTTCCGCAAAAAAAATTAAGATACTTTTTTTAACGTTCAGGAAAGAAAATCTGAAATATTATTATTACCTGCCTTTGGCAGCGCTACTTGGCTTATTTTGATAGAGGCTTAGAAAAATGATAGAGGTTAATTAAAATAAAGTAGAGGATCCATCATTGAAAACAAAAGTTTATGACTGTTATAAAAACTATGGTTGAAACTAAACGTACGTAAAAAATAAGAAGGGTAGATCCGTGTTATAAGATTTTTCAAAACTCATCTTATAGAGGGTTAAAATCCGAGATGTGCATAAAGTTAAGGCTGTAGACGCGCATCACGTTCCATTTTTAAATATTCCATACAAATGATCGAAACATCTCTGCGCGAACCGTAATGAGGGCGAACTTTGAAAATTCCTATTAAATTATATATTAGATATAAGTATATACAAAATACTCAATACAATAGACAAATACCTCTTTATTTCTAAGGAAAATAATAAATTACTTTAAAATCTGTAAATGCCAGTAAAAAAACATGTCAAAGTGTACCTATTTGAGCATTTTTTAATATTTTATTTCTCTGTGATTAAAATATTTTTTTAAAATTTTCTCTCTATAGCACTCCTTGACAATACAAACAATAAATGAAAAAATAAATATGAGTCGTATTATTATTTGTTACAGCTGAAACGTGTTTGAAAAATACCTCTGACAAGCAAATTTGGAATTCCACTTGAACAGATTGTCTTTGTTTTAAAATACCTGATAATTTATTATGTTTTTCTCTCTATACGGCACTAATTTAAGAATTTTGCTTCCTAAAACTAAAGTTTACATCAATAGTAATGCTTCAATTCTTTAGATAACTTGTTTGGAAAAACGCTAATTTCTTTGAAATGCGTATATACAGTCTTAATGTCACTGTTTTTATACAAATTCCAAGTGTTTCTTTTTTATATTTTATTAATAAGAGGAATATTTTTCTACAATAACAACTAGTAGTCCGTGAGCCCGCGACAGTATAGCCTACGTCATATGACATCACGATGAAATGCATGGCACACGGTCGGAAAAGTTGTCCTGAGCGAGGATCAGAAGATTATTGCAAATAAAATTGGCCGGAAGCTTGAGAAAATCTTCTAATTCCGGTCAAAATTTTAAGATCATATTTACGTCATGTGACATCAGTAAGAGACCCGTGTCTTTATTTAGTTTTCAAGCGTAGAGAGAGTAAACATAAGTCTGTCAGTTCTGAAATGACTAAAAAACAAAAAAAAAAAATAAGTTTAAGGTATTCCGGCCATTTCAGAACTGACAGACTAATATAAGTTTACTCTCTCTACGATTAAAAACTAAATGATGACACGGGTCCTTTACTGATGTCACATGACGTAACAAGCTTCCAGCCAATTTTATTTGCGATAATCTTCTGATCCTCGCTCAGCACAACTTTTCCGACCGTGTGCCATGCATTTCATCGTGATGTCATAATATGACGTAGGCAATACTGTCGCGGGCTCACGGACTATAGGGATTTCTAGAATACGTCAGTGGGTGTAACCTCTGTCCCTTCCGTAATTTAGGCCATTTCCCGAGTAATGGTGAGCTTCCTCCGCACATCAACAGGTCTCCACTTTCATGACCTTTTTATTCTTTGACATTTTTATCTACCGATACTGTATCTTTTTAAGCCTGCGAAGAGTTTGCAGCCTTCGGTTTTTTTATATTGAATTATTGTTATGATAAAGATAAGTGTTGAAATAATAAGTCTATGGTTGAACCAATTCAGAGTGTTTAACGTTTAGTCCCACCGTTTAAGGATTAAAAGGTGCATTGTGATTGGCTTACAAGCATTAAACCAACGGTTTTGTTAGAACAGTCTTGCACCCCAGTTTTGTAAAACATCTCCAAATAGGTAGGAGTTTGCAGCACCTTTAGAGTATTATGTAATCTGTGATATTGCTAAATGCGTGTTGCTTCAAAAACTTCGATTTTTTTTTATTATTATCAGGAGCGTACAATTTCCAAAATTTGTATTCTACTTACGAAAAAAAATGGTAACCTAGCTTTGCGGGAATAATGAATGATGAACGTTTTCCCAATAATTTCGCTGTGGTAGTTTTAGCCGAAATTAAGTTGTAAAACAGTTATTTAAATCCTATAACTTAAATGAATCCAAAGTATACTAAATTCTAAATAATATACTAGAAAAAATATGACTCCCACCTCCCACCAGATCAATTCTCAGACAGGAATCGAACCCGCGACCTTTGGATGTCCGGTCCAATGCTCTGACCGCTGAGCTATCAACGTCACTCGGTAGCCCAGCGGTCAGACCGTACATCCAAAGGTCGCGCGAGTATAAAAATAGCATTGAGAATGCGGAAATCTCAAATTTAAAAATCAAAACTAAATAAAATACTTTATTCTAAAATAATACATGAATTAATAATTTACGCGTTGTAATCCGTAAAAAGTTATTCCTATAAAAGTGGAATAGGTACATGCTCTCGAAATTACTTAATAGACCGGGATGCCACCGTTGGTAACCCTACCTCATCGAGTACCAACACGAGACAGTCACTATAAGGGGCGGCAGACCAGTTTTTTCTAGTCTTATTCTTCCAGCCTCATCGTATCAACAAGGTGGTACCTGATGACATATTTTGTCATCATTTTAGCCTCACTTTTTTTCATAACTGTACAAAACCGGCCAAGTTGCGCCTAGGCAGACCAACAATTTTTAACGATACTTTTTGTCTCTCTCCTTATAGTGACTGTCTCGTGTTGGTACTCGATGAGGTAGGGTTACCGACGGTGGCATCCTGGTCTATAAGTATAATTTAATAAACTTTGTCGCCTGGAAAAAATATTGGAATTATGAAACCCAAATACAGGCGGATCTTCTTGGAAAATTAGCAAATTCAAACTTATTTTGAAATCAATTAAACTTGCAGAGCTACGCTTGCATTTACCTTGTAGAAAAATAACTAAGAGAAAGTGTACCCATGATCTTTTCCCATTACTTAGGTACATATAATTGTTTTGTTTAGAAGAAGTTGACAGCCAAAATGTTGAAAAAATTCGCACGAGGTTTTCCGAGAATCATGCAGAATTAGCAGCGATTTTTCCGAGCTGCAAACTTACACTAAGGCTCGTATTACAGAATCAAACTCAAACTCAAATCTCTGCTTGAGTACAGTTAGATAGGGATGGCGCTATATGCGATGAATAGCACCATCCCTTTCTAACTGTACTCAAGCAGCAAGCAGTGCTTGAGTCTCGTCCTATAATACGGACCTAAGTATAGCTATCTAATTAGTCTAACAGAATAAAAAGAATAAAACTTTTGTTCGATATTTTGCAATAAACGATGTTTTAGAAAAGTTAGCTTTTTATCAGCTAAAAAGTCTCAAATGGGTGGTAGGGAAATATGGTCAATTCAAAAGTACTTATATCTAAGTTTATTTGAAAAAAGATTTTTTAAATTTTAATGCAATATTTTAATTTAATATGAAAGGTAAAAGGTTAAAATGATCATTGCCAATTTTAACTTATTTCGAGAAAAATTAGATTCATAAGTTCCGACCTATTGGACCTTCATCTTTTTTTGAGGACATTCATCATTTTTAGCCTGAGACGAAAATCGTTTTTTGCGTCTATTCTGATGAAAACGGAACTATTTTCGGTGGACTTTCAAATGATGAAATTACAGACCATACCAAAAAAATTAAAAAAATTACATCCATCATTATTCCCTTGTCCATTACTTTTATTAGAAGCAAATGAAAGTTTAATTTTCCCGATGGATCCTTCCTTTATTTTTTAAATACTTACCTTATGATATTGGCTGCTTGATTGCCTATCCGAAAAATAGTACTGAAACAGAAAAAAAAAAGATTTCTAAGTAGATTTATGGCAAAAAAGCATAAACATTATTTAGACATTGAAACATATTAATAGGTGCAGGTAGGTCTTTATTTTTAGACATCATCCACAAATCATTAAAAAAAGTCAGTCACCAAAAAATACTTTTATTGTTTATTATATGTGTATTTTAAATCATTTACAATAGACTGAAAATGCAATGCCAACCATAGTCGCCGAATTGGTGACCTGAATGAAACTGAAATCACGGTTAACCATTCACCAACGAGCCTTATGATAAAATTACTATTAATCTAAGAGCCGAAACCTTGTTAAGTGGAATTTGGTTTGAGAAGTGGGGAATAAAGGGATGTTCTCGATATTAACTTATCGAATAGCGTCGCTATGATTTCCTGAAAGTTTTGGATATAAGACGATTAGTTATTTATTACCTTCAAGATAGAGCTAATCAGATTTGTCATTGTTGTTTGATATTCCATTTTCAACTAAGTACCTACCATTTATTTCTAAATTCTTAATTTGTAGGTGTTTAAATGAAAAGTCTCTACCTTTTCTGAAAACTGAAAACGCTGACAATGAATTGATATCTTGATTTCATGAATTTCTCTGTAGATAGTTTGAAACTGCAAAATTCGTATTTTTAATTGAAAATGTGAAAAAAAGTTAAGACCGAATTATAAAGTTGAGGAAAACGAATAGAAAGGGTTATCGATGAAGACGATGAATATTTTCTTTAGGTTTTAAACACATTTTCAAAAAGTAAATTAAAAATCATAACTAAAATTTAGATTAAAAAAATTGATAATACTAACTGATTTTCGATAAAATTGAAAACTCATAGTCACCTTTACTTGTACTTATTCATATTTTTGGTCTCAGAACTTCTTCCGAGACCAAAAATATGAATAACAAGACTTCTTTTGTATACACTTGTAAATAAGGCTGCTGTGCGTTCAAAAGAATTATCTCGTGCTTTTATAATCTTAGATAGGCAAAACGTAAGTAAGTATATTTTCATTAATTTTGTTTGTTTGTTGCAGTGTATTTCATCGTGTGTGATCAAGCTGCGGGTCAAGCGGCGGAGTGAAACTAAACTATGTGAGTATTTCACTTAAGTATAAAGTTATCGTTTTATGAATTTTTAACTGATTTAATTTTCCTATCTACTATTTATCTCTTAATTTTTCTATTTAATGTACTGTTTCTTTGCTGTATGGTGTCTTTATCTTTAAAATCTACGTAAAACTTATGTACCTACATACATACATTCTTCACATACCCTATGTAACATTTTGTATACTCAAACGTAACACACTAGCTATTGTATGCAGATCTAAGCCAGCTCACATAACGGTCGCAGTTTAAGACCGTATGCAAATATTTAGTTTTTATTATATCTTTTTCTGTCCTATATTTGTATGCTATTAACTAAGTACAGCAGTTTCTTATTCATAAAGTTATTGTGTATTTTAAAATTATATACCTACTTACCGCTATTCATAATGACTTTGACTAATAGTTACTCGCATGTGACTCAGAAATAATAAAAATTAAATAAGAAGAATATGAGAAGAATCAGATTTTAAGGGAAAACTTAATTTTGTAAACCTAGAAAATTAGTGATTCGAGTACTTATGTTAATTTCAAGTTGGTCTCATCACAGATAATATAATACTATACTAGGTCTCATCAAAATAAAGTTTTTATATTTTCTTTCAAGCATGGAAACTACCTGAAAGTTGTGAAAAATCTTGTATGTGGGTACATACAAGATTTTTCACAACTTTCATGTTATTCTACTCGCTGGGACTAGCTTGATTCTTTTGCTTTTTATTATATTGCTGGAGTAAGCATACAGTGGGTGTAGGCATTTGCCCAACAGTGGGCGTCGTACGGCTGATATGTGGTCGATGAAGCATACTGTAATTACTGTAGTATCTACCCACATTTTGTTTGACTTTACTTAATATAGTTTAAATCCTACTAATATTATAAATGTGAAAGTTTGTGGGTTTGGATGTTTAGATGTTTGGATGTTTGTTCCTCAATCACGCAAAAACTACTGAACGGATTTGGTTGAAATTTGGCACACAGATAGTCGATAGCTTGGATTAAAACATAGAATACTTTTTATCCCGATATTCCTACGGGAACGGGAACCACGCGGGTGAAACCGCAGGCGGACGCTAGTACTGAATCATTCTTATTTACATTGTATTCCTCTCACATAATAGAAGTTACATTATACAGTTACTTCCATTCCATGTTCCTAATATTATTATAGATCAAGAATGGCTTCCGTAAGGACACCAATGTATGTCAAATGAAACGTATTAAAAGAAACGATTCTCTATTTCGATTGATGAAAATTGAAAATTCTTTAACTTTTACCAGCATCACTGTAAAAGGCTTTCGATTCTACATTTCTCGGCCGGCTAGACTAGAAGTGGGCTTACAAAACCACCTATGTTGGTTGACTGCGACAAGGTTGTATGATCGTCAGGTAATTCAGGCGTTAGAACCTTTGTTTCACCGTAAAGTGGCTGCCTGTGAATCATGCTCGTTCCGTTCGTTCCATCGCCAGCGACGTGACGTTTTCGCTCGGACATGGCAGCCTTTGAGGTTATATTATAGCGGTGTTGCTGCGTTTTATTCATTGCTTTCCTTTCGGCTGTTTCAATTAGGATAGCCTAGTGTTTGTAATTTAATGAATAATAGACGTGTAGCTTTGTTGAAACATTTTGATCATCATTCTGGTTGCCAGCTGCTTGTAAAGTCAAAGTCAAAATATATTTTTATCAAATAAACTTAAAAACCCGCTGTAGGTACCTCCAACCAATGAACTTTTGAATCGTCAATATTTTCCTACACCCGTTCCAGACTTTATAGGGTTCCGTACCCAAAGGGTAAGAACGGAACCCTATTACCAAGACTCCGCTGTCCGTCGGTCTGTCTGTCTGTCTGTCTGTCACCAGGCTGTATCTCATGAACCGTGCCGCTGAAATTTTCATACATAAATATTTAAGGGGGCTCCCATCCCATACAACAAACTTGATTTTTTTGCCGTTTTTTGGTACGGATCCCTTCGTGCGTGAGTCCGACTCGCACTTGGCCGGTTTTTTTTAACTGATAAGAAGAACGATGATTGTTAACTTTTTGCGTTGAAATGTAAAGTTAAATAAATATTAGGCACAAGTTAAATAAATAAATAATTAGGTAAGTATACTTACCATGAAGTACCCACGACTTAGAAATTAAACACAATCTGCTAGGATTCGAACACGAGACCCGTAAAGCAGTGAACTTCGAAAAATGTTTGTCTATCGAATTTGATCACTGATCCCTTGGATAGTAAACCTTTGTAGATTATCATGCAAATCTTATTATCAAGTTATTTTGAAAGCGCTAGAGGACTCTGCACAGATTTATGCAAACTGTTGCATAGACAGGTCCATTCAGTCTTAATTACACTATCTTAGAATATATTCAAACACTAACCCAAATTGAGCACCAATATAAAAAATATAGTTTACTTGAGTAAAAAAGATTTTTTAGGTAGGTATTTCTCATATAAATTACTTTTATTTTGGTGCGGCTCAATTCCAAGAATGAAATTTTGGGCCAGGTTAAAAAAAAACTTTATGTCGTAACTTTAGGAAAATAAACGCTTGCGCGTGGCAACACTAAATAAAACTCGAGAGTGAAAGAGAGGGAAAACTGGTTTGCGAGTTACCGCGAGCCTCCGTGGTTAGTTGCTGTGTTTCAAATTCCGTCCAATATTATTTAACAACAATCACCCCTGTTTCGCTCTACGAATACTTTGTTTAACAAATACATGTTCAGTTCAATTGTTCGTGAACGGTGCTCGTCGTGATAGTGTTGTTCAGTGTAAAAGTGGTTGGTCGTAGTGTTCCTTCTGGTTCCTAGAGGTGAGTGAACTTGGCTGGCTGTGCCAAGGCTTTTGCCCTTTTCCAACTCCACTGCACTTCGCCGGGAGAGAAAAAAATCACCGGCCGGTATTGCCATGATATGAAAAAAATAATAAAAAAAAAACAACGGCGAAGTAACTTATAGAGATTGCCAACGTAAGTATTAATAAAATTACAGTTGCAGATATCAGATTTTACTACTTTTGCATTTTTAGAGAGTGTCTAGATTTCATTAAAAATATTGTGAGTACTTTAAGCTTTTTCGTCATTGTAGTCAGGTCAAAAATCTTAGGTAAATAAATGTAGTCGGAAACATTAAAAACAATATATAAATATTATGTAATACTTATACCATAAATTCAGGGCCAGTATCAAACGGGTTTTAGCAAAATTTACATAGAAATAGGTAGTCCCGAACGTTAAAGCACATTATTTATAGAACCTACTAAGGTGAAAAAGTTCTAAGCAAATTTGCTAACTGGCCACATCATCAAGCTCTTGTCATATAACTTTATAAACTAGGTATATTTTATGTGGTTTTATAATAACACTTTGCAGTGGATACATCCTACGGTTAGAAACCTTTAATATTTATTGTTTATGGTTTTTTAAATGAAAAAACTCATTTTAAAACATTATTATTTCTTCATTATTCTTGATTTTTAATTAGTTCTTTTTAAACCACTTTTTTACACATCATGTACGTATAAATTTTTCAGCTTTTTGAAGAATCTCATGCAGCTAATATTATAGGGAAAATATCGACAGAAACTATTGACCATAATATTAGGAATTTATGCTTTTGTGGCTGTGGTCGGCGCGATTAAAGTTAGATATGGTATTTTGCAAACTTAAGTGTCAAGTTATAAGAACAGCTGTCAAAAATCTGCAATTCATTTTGAATCTTAATGTCTAGCATTTATCAGGTGCTTTTGATTTGAGTGTTACATTATAAGGTAGGTGTACTACCTATTAGGGTAATGATGCACCTAATTTCGTCATAGTTGGACGAACGGAGATCGGATCTGCTGCACCTTTTGTGTTTGGGTCAAATCTATTTGAATAAACACTGTCTCACTGTCAACTTCACTCGAGAAGGATATTTTTTTACAGATTTAAATACGTTGTTTTGTACCGCTAGCGCTCTGAAGTAAGTCACTTCAGTTGTACATTGTTAAAATAATACGAAAGTATCAATAAATGCCTCTACAATTAAGTAGTACACATAGTATTTTCATAGCTTTGAAGTAATTACCTATATCTGTGCTCCTCTACAAGAGCCACTCCTCGTAACGCATTACCATCAAAAGTAATGACTCTTTAAGTAATGGTGTACCAAGTAACATTGAACAAACTAAATTCCATAATGGGGTTGCGAAATTGTTTGCGCACTTGTGCTAAAGAACTGTCTGTACCATTTAAAAAAATACTAAATCATTTATGTTGTAGTTCAAAGAACTTGTTACGATTATTTCACATAAAACTTTGTGTTTTTTTTTGTTTTACTTTATATTACATATTTTGGGTCCAGATTTCCTGTCAGCCAGTTGTTTAAAAACTGGACTTAGTTACTGATTTCCAACTATTTATTGGCTAATAAAATCTTTTTTTATTTTAATAGTTACAATTCAATGGTTACAACGTTGCATAATTTTATTTATTTTTTTGCCGACTTTTCCAAATGCTTGTGGTACAAGGTTCACCGTTCGTCGTCGATAATTTGCGAACTGATGACGTACTTTTTGACGTTTGTATACGAAATCGGCTGAGTAAATACTTACTATGGATATTTACACTTAAAAATCAGGTCATACTATAGATTCCTTCATACCAAATCAACTCGATTATAACAAACCAAATCAACCTATCTATAACTTTTGACCAACATTCATGAACGTTTGACGTGCCTAATGTGCCTATGATAATGAAAATCAGCAAAATAAACACATTTGTACTACCTCATTCGACGCTGTGAGGACGCTCTTCTATTCCATTCTTTTTCTACGCAATACCCCGCTTTATCTACCAAAAAAACTCGTTTATTTTATCGTTCTTCCTCAAACCTTACCCTAAAAGTTCCATACAGCTCTCTACGGACTTCGTTTCTTACTCTTTCTTTTTGCATGCTGTATGTTTATTTTTTTAATGATTTTAATTATCAGAAAAGTTCAAACTTGTGGGTATCAAATCAATATCAAGTTTAGTCTCACTTCCTCTCTTCTGCCTAATTCTGTTCTCTATTTGTACTTATTTATCTGTATGTAAGTAGGTATAAATATATTCTAATCATTCGTTTATTTTACACCATTTCCTCTATTGTCCTGAAGAGATTGCTATGTAGCAATAAGACTGCCTATGCCCCATTGTATTTTTCTTGTGACATTTGTTTCTGCTTGTTTCTTGTTTTTGTCTTGAAAAATAATAATAATCACACTCAAACCATTAGTTATTTACTTGGACGAATCAACCACTTTTTGGGAGGTCATTTGTTTTTCGGCCGCCTGGCCGAGAATTAATGTTCGAGTTTCACAATCCATAATATTTAGCCGGCAATTATGGCCGAAAACCGGCTATCACCCTATAACATTGTCATTATTTGACAAGTGTAATCCCCCCTCGCCTCGCAAAAATTGGTTGATCGTGATTTCATACATTTTTCTTACGTTACCTTGTACTATCATGTATTCTGTGACGTTACGTGTCCAGTGGTTGATTCGTCCAAGGTTATATTTACTTATTTGAGTGTCGTTAGGTTAAGAGAAAGAATTTATAGACGTCAGTTGGCTATTTCCTAATAGGAATGCTAGGGCGTACCTTTGTCGGTTAGGATCGCTGGAAAGGGATAACCACAGGAATTTATTGGGCAATTAAAATGCTATTATTACATATTTCTCCTTTTATCTGTAGTGGTCCTCGGATAGTATCCAAAAGTTATTTGATTATGGAGAGGTCGGTAGAGGGTTTTGATAGATAGAATTAGGTTGAATTTTGTAGTAATTAAAAAAAACCTCTTTATGAAAATTTATGATTGGGGTTCAATTGAACTTCAATGGAGGCTTGGTCATTTTTCGACAGAAATTTCAGGTAAGTAATAATATATTTTTACGGACAAACCCCTTTCTGGTAAGCAACAAATATCTCAATTCCTTTTGTAAAGTATTTTTAATGATATCTATAAAATTTTACGGTTTGTGAAATTTCGAGCTACGCCAATCATAAATGAAATTTAATTTTGCAGTCAGCAACATCGGTGTGTCAAGAATACATTCTAATTCACAATTATTTAGAACTTTAAAAAAAAGATAAGTTTAATTTAAAGTATGAAACTAAAATAAATAAATATGGCAACGTCTGGACAGTGGTTTTGGCTGTCGCCCGTTGACCACAAAATGTAGCGTTGACCGCGATATCTACAGATATCGCGGTCAACGCTAAGAAAAAGTGACATACGTAATGTTGAGTCAACAAAAAACTGATATTCTAAAGTAATAAAAAAAAAAAAAATGATGATTATATCTAAAGTTATGTCAATTACTACATTGGTACAAATTGGAAATTGGATAAACAAAACTTCATATTTATTTTTAAATTCGTTTGTCATTTATATATAGGAGCTAGACACTAAATTTGAACTATCAAAAATTTATTAAAATCTTTTAAAACATTAGCAAAATGACTATGAATATAAGCATATGTTGAATGCTAGACTTATTCTCTTATATTGTATGTCATTGTTCCATTCGAGTTGAACCAAGAAGCTTATACCTCCCTCCAAAGTTGAACTGACATTGGTTAACTATTTTACAAACACAGATCGCATCCTCGTCTTGCTTGCAAAAAATAATAATCGACAATGTAAAAAAAAACCTGACAACCTTGAAGACTAGCCGTTGTACTGAATTTATAAGCGCGTCATTATCACATTACAATTTTATATGTGGTTCTTGGTACACCATATATGTAAGTGTTTTGTATATGATTTGACTATGTTAAGTGCGAAGCAAATGATTGTTTTGTTACCTGGACAATAAAACGATTCCATGCCGAAGGTGACTTCTGTTGCGAAGCTACCTGTTTTTCAATCATTTTACATTATAAAGTACCTAGTCTGCAAGTTAAGATTTCAGTTTCTTGAATTATATGACTCAGCCTAGGATTATTTTCCTTGAGGTATTATTGATTACCTATGTTTTTATCACATTCATTCTGAAAAGGAGGAATCTGTGAGATACGCCACAGTATTTCAAAAATTAATGACGCTCAATCGTCAATCAATCAAATCTCTGGAGATGGTTCGAATGCATTTTAGAGAAAGAGGTACACGGCTGGTTTGTTGTACTCTAACCACAGAATAACAGAACTAAATACGAGGGTGGATTGAAGTCCATGTCTTTGAAAAGAAGAAAGACTTTTTTTCATAATTTATTTTTGTATCTTAAAAAGAAACTCTTTCACACTCTTTTCTTCACTACATATTTATCTTTTACACTACATTTTTTCAAATTCGAAGATTATTACTTTTGGAAACAAAAAGCTCAAGCGACATCTAACTTTTCTTAATGGCCCTGTCGACCCTCTCGGCGGCTCTCATGCATGACATCAAAACTCATCGAATGAAGATGCGAATCCTTCATATTCTCTAGATTCAACCCACTAAATTTTTTTGTCCTACCAAACATGAATAAATATCTTGGCAGGCAAAGACTTTCATCCAGCCAAAAGGTGGTGTCTAAAATGGGCCCTCATTTCAGTTACCAGTTTTCAGGCAATGTAAGAAAATAATAATGGGTTAAAGAGTTAGGAACTTCGTTGACTGAATACGGAGAGCTACAATAAGATTATGTAGAGAAATAAAACAAAATATTCCGATAAAATGTGTTTCTTCATTACAAAGTTATGGACTTATCAATCCACCCTCGTAGTTGCTCTAACTACTAATTGTACTGAATGTAACAGTGCAACTTCTCCGATGGAAGTAAGATTTCCAATACAGTGACATAATTTAGTGCACGACACCTACAGAGACATCGCACTCTAATAGTTTTCGAGATAAGAGTACTGAACACAGTATTTTCCGTTACCCCAGCATCATTAGGAGATTAAGGAGAAAATTGCAAACCCCGTGGCCAGAGTGTGGAAAGAGAGCGGTTACCACGGCTGACTCACCGTGGGTGACGTAACGGTGCGACGGCTCACGACATCTCACGGCCCATTGTCGTAGGCTATGGGGCAGATGCCGGCAGCATTGTCTTGAACAAACGACGATTACGCTGTGACGCTAAGATTAAGAGCACATTCGGAAATTAACTGTATTGTGACGACCAATTGTAGGGAGGTATAAGCTTCTTGGTGACGACATGAATGTGTGTCACTTTAGGAACTATGTTTTTATAACTAGTGGCTCTGTAAGCTGTAGATTTCGCGAGTCTGTGTTTGCATAGCATAAATAATGTTCACCGCGCTCCTAATAGCTCAAATGAAATTCCCTTGTGATTTGAAATTACCACTAGTATTTGATGTATGGTCAGTGGAAATGACACAGGACGTTTTTGTTTTTCATAATTTTTCAGCCCCTCACACCCGACCCCTTAAAGTTTATTTCGTCCAAGGTCTTAAATAAGGGTAACAAAGAAGTTTGGACATTATTTTTGATCATTTTTCGAAATGGTAGTGAAATATGATTTCCCCCACATCTCCGCTATTTTGAAAAATTTCGAAAAACTGAATAGACAAAATTATCGAACGTGCCGATCGTGCCGTGACTATTATAGTCAGCACGATATATAGTTAGCACGATAATCCGATTTAAGTACTTACTTACAGAAATGCTATTCGCAATTTCGTTGAATGCATGGGATACCAAATCTTAATAAAAACACTTAATAGGCGAAGCGTCACAGTTTCAGCTTGGGCAAAAATGCTTCCGTATGGCCGGCTGTCCCGCTGTCCGACTGTTCTCATCTACAGATCGCATTTCTCAACCAATTCTAGTAAATTTTTGTGAGCAGGTTCGGTATTTATATGGATTTTCTTTGTCGATTCAGTTTTTCAAAAAAATTCAAAATAGCTGAGATATGGGGAAAAGTCATATTTCAGCAATTTCGAAAAATGTTTAAAAATGTCATTAACTCGAGGTCTATCTATAGCTCGCAGACCCTCTAGTCATATTATATTATCTATCATGATTATCATGTTGACTTGAGAGTTTTCAATGACATCGCTCAACTAAGCTCTAGATATCTCCAAGACTGTCCAGTTACACTGCATTGCGAATGCCTCGGCACGAAAATGCGAAATAACTGTACCGCGATATTGCGTTACATTGATCTTAATGTAATTTTAAATTGTTGCAGTAAAAGTAACTGTTGAAAGAATGCAGAGAATACTGAATAAATGTAACGTACACTCTTGAAATGTCTGGTGTGATTGCTGAAAAATTTTATCTACACAAAATTAATTGCTTCAAAGCAAAAATTAGTAATGTTTATTTTTTTTTTCTTTTGCTACATACATTTTACAAAAAGGTGTGTCGTTTTTTAAGAATATCCATCAATGGAAATTTTATTTTTACGAAAGAAAACTAAATTTTACTTCTGGAAGAGGTATAAAATAAATTGATTGATTTAATTACCCTGACAAACATTTTGAGTCTTTGGAAATTTTAACATGGCAAAGAAAACTTTTCTTCTTAGTGTTGATTGAATTATGTTATGGTATGTTATGTTTTACCAAAATGTGCGCTAGATCCCACAAACAAGTTTACAAACGAAGAGCTTCAAATATTCAAAACAAAATATTCATTCATTGCACGTCTGTGAGCTCATTGGGTCGCCTGTTTACAGTCGCCGTCATATCGCGGTGAATATTAATTTCAACTAATTACACTTAATTATTACGATATAACCGCAATCCGGAGTTGGTTATTGTATGTTTTTGGTTACATGGATAGATAAAAACAAATTCTTGAACAATAATTTCAAATAAACTTTCAATTCGAAAAGGAAAATAGTTTAAGCGGTCAATTTTGTGAATTACCTGAATTAAGAAATGACTTTCTACAAGTTCTAGTGCTTTTCCTTGAAAATTAAACACAATTTCACTCTCACGTATATTATAGGAGTAGGCTTTTACTATAAAGGGATATTGGTTGAAGAATGTAAGAAGATTTGCAAAAGTTCTTACTGAAACGTGCGTTTTCCCGCTTACAAAAAAAAAACTACGTTGATATTACAGTAGGTATCAAAGTATTGTAATATCGATAGATACGTGAACTGAACATTTATTTCTGTGATCTGTGACTGAACACCATATCATCAACTAAGTTTTAATAACTAAAAGATTATGGGCTTAGGATCGAGTCCTAAAATTCAGTATACAATAACATTGTTCACTGGTATTTGAGTTTTAAATTGATTCGATTCGTTTTGACATAAATCTTTAAGGAAGCGGCTTCTCTAATCTAATTATATCTTGATATGGCATCTTCTATCTACAGGGTGAAACCGAAAACAGTCGACTTTTGTGGTGTAGTGTAGACCTTCAAACTGAACAACTTTCGCGTGAAAGCACTAAACTTAAGAATCGCCTAAGTCTTTTCTTATCTACAACTCGACCAAGTTAACTTAGCGAATGACAGCTACATGACGGCTAAATTTATGACACCGTTTTAATTTGGTCATGTTGTAGTTAGGAAAAGACTTAGCGATCCTTAAGTTTAGTGCAATCGGCCATTTGTCTTCAGAGCAAAAAAATAAGCTGTTCTATAGAAAACGTCAATATCTTCTCGACCAAAATGTATGGAACAGCTGATAATTTTTTTTGCTTTGATTAAGTTGGTTCCATAGACAAAGTTTTTCAGTTTGACTGTCTAAGCTACACCACAAAATTTGTTGACCGTTTTCGATTTCACCCTGAAAAATTCGCTTCATGGTCGGTGGTGGCTCTTGCTCTTGTTGTAGCAGTATTTTAAATAATGTATTATGCTCTATCTCTACACCATGTATAAATCAGAAATTATTTGCCTTAAGAAACAGAAACAGAATTTCACATACTTAAGTATTTTTTTTATTCATATTGAACAATGTCTATCATCAACAACTAACAAAAATTGGCATCCCTGTGTCCTTTTCTCACATTATTTTAAATAAAAAACTTACTTAATATTGATGAATAAAAGAGGTTTGAACATTCAAATTATACCCCGCCTTAATGTGATCCTCATACCTCTGTTATTATCTGATGGGTGGTCTCATTCGAAGCTGGTATTAGTGTGCTATCTCATACATAGATCATTGAATCAATATTGATATAGAAAGTCAATTCAATATCTAATCTGTATTGAAATAAAAAGAAACCTTAACTAACGCGTGACTGATGGTTGACATAATTATTTAGGTATGCACCAACAACTGAAAGTTGGTTACTAAGTTCTGTAACTATGGAAAACATGAATAATACTAAATTTACAAATAATGCTACAATGAATTATATACCAAATGAAAGCACAAATATTTAAGATTATCATGTATTAAAATTATTCGAAATGACCGCCTCTGGCATGAATACACGCCTTTAGACGACGAGGCCAGTCATCGATGGCAGCACGAACTACCACCATATCCAATTCTGCGACTGCCTTGAGAATAGCGCGCTTAAGAGAGTCGAGATTCATGTGGGGCTTAGCACATGCTTTCTCCTCAATAAGTTGCCATATGGAATAATCCAGAGGATTTAAGTCTGGGCTGGAGGATGGCCATTCTTCCTGCGCGATAAAATCAATTTTGTTAGCCCGAAACCATGCTTGTGTAGATTTTGCTTTGTGCGCAGGGGCAGAGTCCTGCTGGAAGACCCATGGCTGGTTTTGAAATAAAGTGTGGCTTAAGGGTTTGACAACAGGTTCCAGAACGGTATCTTGATAGACTCTAGCGCCAGTTTTCACACCTTTTTCACAGAAATGAACCTTACTTAGCCCTGAATAGGACACCCCCAGCCAAATCATCACTGATGAGGGGTGGTGACCTCGTTGGACCCTCGGAGCAATCATGCTGGCTTCTTTACTATTCTTAGCGTATACTCTATCATTTTGACGGTTAAAATTTTCTTCGACTGTGAAGATTTTTTCATCAGTAAACAAGATTTTTCGATGGCCGTTTTGTGCGTACCGCTTTAGTAGAGCGCGACTTCGTGCTAACCTCATAGCCTTCAATCGTGCGTTTAGCAGATGGCCCTTTCGTCTACGGTAAGCGTGAAGCCCAAGGTCATCATTGATAATTTTTTAAGGGAACTTCTCTTCACAGTCATCTGTATTGCCAATAACTTTTGCTTCCGGACGGGATTTCTCGTGATTCTCGCCTTCACTGCCTTGATCACAGCTGGTGTCCGAACGGTGCGTGGTCTTCCTGATCTTTTTCGGTCATCGACGGTCAAGGTATTACTGAACCTATGGATAGTGCGATAAATAAATTGCTTGTTGATTTTCAACTTTTGTAGCAACTTGAAAATCATATTCGGTGGCTGCCCACATTTGTGCAGAGCAATTACAGCGACACGATTCTCCTTCAACCCCCATTCCATGGTGAAATAAACAAAATATGATATACGTGTGGTATGGAATTATAGCTTATAAAACTGTCAATAATATGTCATTTTTATTTTTTCTTTTCATTTGTTTTAATGGCCAGTAATCGATAAAGAAACTCAGTAACAGAACTTTTGACCAACCTGTGTAGTTACAACTTATTATTTGCTTTTTTCTGAACTTATCCGAACCGAGGCATTGTCGTTGGTTTGTAATTTTACATATTGTGATATCTCAAAAACCAACTAAGTAGGTATGTAGTAGAAAATGTATTTTATGCCAATTTGCAATAGTTAGCAATTCAATTAATTTATTCTATAATATCTTACTATCCTTCTTTAATATTATAAATGTGAAAGTTTGTGGGTTTGGATGTTTAGATGTTTGGATGTTTGTTCATCAATCACGCAAAAACTACTGCACGGATTTAGTTGAAATTTGACACACAGATAGTAGATAGCCTGGATTAAAACATAGGATACTTTTTATCCCGATATTCCCGCGGGAATGGGAACCACGCGGGTGAAACCGCGGGCGGCCGCTAGTATTATTATAATAATTATTTTAAACAGTATTTTTAACGTCTTAATTTTGTTTTCATGATGTCGAACATTGTTTATTCAGTTTCATATTTTACTTGGGATTATTTGTTCTAATTTATTTATCATCGCGATATATTCTAATAGGGGAGTTAAATTATTCACGCGCGTTTAAATCTATTCTTCTTGACTTTTAGAATAAAAATCGAAAATATTTCATCACATCACTCTGCAGAATCTTTTAGGTGTAGACCTAAAAGATTCTGCAAAAATTCCGTTATATTCTATACATACTTACACCATTGCAATGTTATACTTTACAAACTAGGTACCGTTCTTTCCGACTGTACTAGAATGAATGAAACTGGTTCTGCGCAACTGATGAGCTTCAGTCAACACACGACAATTCAAAATGAACTGAAAAACAATTACTGTAAGTTTAACATTCCAATAGCAAATAGAACCCGATAGCTTTCTGATGCTCAGATATAGGTGATGTATCATCATTAGTGACGGGCGTGAAGAAATGTGAATTCTAAATCATTATCTCACGATATATTTTTATTTGAACGCTGATTTTGAGAAATGACGTTCCGCTTTATTATCACAGTCATTTACTTTTAGAAAACGCTATGGTGTAAGTAATTCGAAATGATATTTGGATTGTAGTACTACATACTTATAAGAATTGTTGATA
Source organism: Agriphila tristella (assembly GCA_928269145.1). NCBI lineage: Eukaryota > Metazoa > Arthropoda > Insecta > Lepidoptera > Crambidae > Agriphila > Agriphila tristella. The sequence goes on from OV743444.1 coordinate 12,146,253, forward strand.
ATGATAAAGTGATCAATAGAATGATGTAGAAATCATTAAAAAATACGTAATTTAAGGAAATTCTTACAGTTAAGTTCGAAAATATTTCAGTGTCAACATTATAATGCGATTGATCATTAAGGTTAAAATTTTACCTCTTTTTATAAGTTTAACTGAAACAGTCGTGATACCTTTTGAATGGTAATGATAATGAACGTCATTTCAGTCTTTCCTTACAAATAAAACATAGATGTAAACTTAAATATGTCTGTATATTCAAATCCCGTTACATGCAACAAAATCATTTAATTTTCTATGCTCCATCTTCGTCTAAATTGATTCATCTAAGTTGTCAATATTTTTCTAAATATAAATTAATCCTTGACAGACAGAGCTAACCATAGAGTTCACGACCATAACATTGACCATGATCTACTCCCCGACTACACGCATTAGAAATCGACCAAACTTGGTTGCGTCTGCGCACCACGCCATAAAAGGAAGCTTTTAATGAGTGCTTCCTTCTCGGCTTGCCGCAAGTAATTACGACCACTAGTAATTAAAACAAGATACTTTTTTTAAACGTGTAAGAGAAAGTTACCTTATAATGTAATTTGAATTTACATGATATTGTCTACGTGGTTGGGATGCCGAATTTTCAATTCCCCGTGGGAAAGTCGGACCTTTTTCTATATCGTTCCGGGTATAGCTGGGAACAGGTCGTAATGGTCCCATTGGTTTTTCGGCAACTTCAGCAAAAAAGTATGGTAATTGGTAATTCTTAGCTGTGAAATTGGAGGTAAAGCGGCACAGTACTTTTCACGTCTTGTTTCGAACTCGATCAGATAACCTACATTAGATTCTTTTTCAAACTACTGTTTTTATTTCAATACATATTTTTTAGACATCTTGGGAAAGATGTTGTTGATGAACTTAAAAAAGTAAAAAAAAAATAACTCTGTGGCAACTTAAATATTTATTTATAGGTACTATGGGCAACAGCGTCGCTTAACCAGTTTGCAACACAATTCGTGTGCGCGCGTATCGCCCCTACACGAACTAAACGTATGGTTGTGACGGCGCGGCGTGCAAGCGATTTTGACCTTAGCAGTGGTTAAGCGTCGCTGTTGCCTATGGTACCATTGGCAACAGGGTCGCTTAACCACTGCTAAGGTTAAAATCGCTTGCACGCCGCGCCCGCTGTCACATACGTTTAGTTCGTGCAGGGGCGATACGCGCGCACACGAATTTTGTTGCAAACTGGTTAAGCGACGCTGTTGCCCATAGTATCATAAGCTAAACAAATAATACTTATTAAGTAGGTGGTAAGAAAAAAAAACTGGACGATTTAAAAGTACGTGTAAATAAGTCTTTTTTAATAAAATATATTTCTATTTCTAATTGCAATAATAATAATAGTATACCTATTTTTTATATAATGAGCACATTAGAAGTAAATCTACAGCTGTAGGTACCAGAAGCGTTTAGTACCGAATTTAATACTACCGAATATAAACAGTCTAAAACTATCTTAGTAGCAATTTTGTCCAAGAACTTTATAGTCGAAAGACAATGTGGAAATTGTTGCATTAAACATTATGAGCCATAAAATTAGGACAGGCCAATAAAAACAGTCGGAGAGCGATTGAAACGACGTAAAATGCGATATTGCCATGTTTTCTGGAGGAAAATTTACCCGATTTTCTGCGAAACTAGGAAATAATTTTTGGTCTACTAAAACGTGATCCGTGACCTAGTAATGTTATCTATTTAACTACACTACATCTACTATTTATGTTACTTTTGAGTGATGCTTCTTGGCACGACCACGTCGCGTTAGAGTATATATTCTGTGACCACGGTGAATATTAATTTTACACACAAAATCTAATCTAATACATATTTTAAATGGCAATCATACTCAAAAAGTACCATATTACGCACTTTAAAATTTCACGTTTATCACAGAATGTGTTGCTGCTGTAGGTATATAATTATTTTTAATATAACTGCTCTGAAAATAAACACTAGTATACAAACATATTTTTTTTACCTTGGAATATCACAGACTAATACTTCAAGGAACGTCAGAATACTTACTTGCCAAAAAATATTGCCTCGTGTCTGATTTTGACCTTGATGCTACTTTAATTCGAAAACTCCCATCTCACTGTTTTAAGTTCAAAGCTAAAATAAAGACATCAATACTGCCATCATAATTATCATGTCATCACATCTCAGGTCGATATTGACTTAAATATACTTAGATACTCATTTAGATATCTCGTTGTTACTGCGCATTTGTAAGTCCAAATGAATATATAATTTATCTCCGCTCTGATTAGTATTCTAACAGTGCTATGTTATCTTTTGCATATAACGCTGATATTTTTCATAATATGAAGTATCAATATTATGGCTGGACTAACAGAAACATGGACATGTTAGCACAGCTAAATGATCTATTTTCATAATAATCTGCGACGGTACATGTTAACATTTATAAAGGCTGCAGGAAGGTTACAGTTAACTGTTAGTGAAAAGTATACCTATATATAAGGTCCTTCTTAAATAGTGCACATAATTTTAATGGTACCAACATTGAAATCGCGAAAAAAAATCTGTTGTTCCATACATTTTGATCTATTCGATTTTAAATTTTCTATGGAACAGCTGATATTTTTTCACGATTTCAATGTTGGTACCATAGTAAAAGTTGTTTGTATGCATGAGTACATTCACCCCTTAAAATTATGTGCACTATTTAAGAAGGACCTTCAGATCACAACCAAGCCCTCAGTATTGTGGTTAAAACCGACGTTTTTAACTTTATGATGCATTCCCTGATGAGTTCTGCGGAAAAGAAGACGTCCGCCCACGGTGCCGAGATGATAAGTATAGGCAACCGACTCTATTGAACAGCCGGGGGGGCGGCGTCACAATGGAGGTTGCACAACGCATTGACTCACGCGCGGGCAACGCAGGAATGCTGTGCGCGCGCAGAATATGAATTAGGTATCGTGTCTTTTGGTAGATAACCATTAACCACTCTTTGCTTCGAACACGTGGCTTTGGTAGGCTTTGAGGCATTAATTCCGTCATAGTTTTGGCAGATTTTTCTGGGATTCGCCTATCTCAAATATTTATCCGAATTTTTTTGTTTACTGAACTGAATACAGTATTGATAAACAATAGTTTATCACAACAGCGCAGCAGGCTGTATAAAAATGTGTTTGTGTGCTAAGAATAAATTGCAATAGGTAATTTATAATTTTTTTTTTTTTAATTTGCAGTTTTTAGCGTGTTTAATAATTCTCTTTAGCGATTGATGTACCTACATAAAATTAAAAAATATAAAATATATAATTTTATTGTTTTATTTAAAAAAAATTGAGGTGATCTGATGTAAAGTACACTTGTTATGCGTCTCACAAATTATCCTGTTTATACTGTCATTCATAAATCATAATACGTAAAACTACTTTTGACCACGGCAGCTACCCGTGACAAAACTGAGTAAACCTTAAACTTGAATAATGTATGTTTATTGTCACCAGTATCGGACATCGGGCACAACATCATCCAGGATGCGTTCCTCATCGCGGTTGAGGAGCAGGCTCGGCAGCGGCTGCAGCGGCTGTCGGCGCTCAAGCGGATCACACCAGTGGACATGTCCAAGCTGTCTGTAGAGGTGAGCGGTTTATGTACCATGGCAGACCATGGCCAATAGCGTCGCTTAACCACTCCTAACGCTTGATCGGATTTTTGCAAGATACAGTATGTCTCCATATAAAACCGGATCTTTAAACCGAATGCACGTGTGAACTCATACATTTCGATTATTTTACGGTACACCGACTAAACCGTATCCTGCAAAAATCCGATCCGGTTTGTCTCCGGTCGGATGTGAACGTAGCGTATAGGTTGAAATCGCTTGCACGCTGCGTCGTCACAACCTACGATTAGTTCATGCAGGGGCGGGATGCGTGCACACGAATTTTGTTGCAAACTGGTTAAACGACGCTGTTGCCTATACAGTGTGTTTTTTTGAACAGTGATCAAATTTTGTGGTGTGGCTTAGACCATCAAACTGAACAACTTTGTCTATGGGTTCAACTTAATCAGAGAAAAAATCAGCTGTTCCATACATTTTGGTCGAGTAGATATTGATGTTTTCTATGGAACAGCTGAATATTTTCGTATTTTCTACCTGTTTTCGAAGTTTAACTGTATAACCTGACGTGATGACGACTGTACCATTTTTTCATTTGTGAACTTTTAATTTCCCGACATTAGACACCACAGAGACCATGGTTTGTACTATTATGTATTCTGTGCCATGGTCACGGTATTGCATCCAGTTATTTATTAAAAATAAAAATAAAATGGATGAGATTGATTTAAATGCATTTATTTACAGAGATTAATATATGTTAGGCTCAAAGACCGAAATTGCTTATTGTGCGAAAAACCTACACCACGTTGTGGTCACTGCCAAAAATCCACAACACATTTGTATTAATGGACTTATAAAAACGCCCATGACGCGTTAACATGTTTCTACGTTTCCATGGCACCTACTTCAAGAAAAAAAGTACTTAGATGCAACTAAAAGAAGAAAAAAAAACTTGTTTTTTATGTAAAACGACTCAATCCGTTCTTAATGCAACTCTCAGCAAAAAATGTTGAAATCTCAAAGTGCTATTGTTAGTTGCTCTTTAATTAAATTTTCTTCATACCTAAAGGCGAATTTGCCTTGTGAAGTATTTCTGGGAGGTGATTAGCCCTGCAGGTGTTTCACAAAAGACTTTTTATATGTTGGTTGACATAAAACTTTGCCGATGTCCCATCCGTCCCATCTCATGATTCTTTTCTGTAAATATTTTGGAATCTACCATTATAAGTAGTAGCAGAACATGGTTGAGGTTATCCATGTCATTCTGACTACAACTAATAAACACAAATTAGCTAAAATATTACTTTTCTCTTACATGTAGCTGTATTGTATATCAATGTAGATAAAGTATATAACAGTAGTGCACAGACAGACGTAGCTTCTAATCCAGTAAGCAGGCAAGTGATGTAAGTAACCGCCTTCGCAACGCTACACCCAGCGGGCTCGCTCCATTGTGTCGAGTGGCTCAGACTTCGTGAGTGCAACTTATGGGCGGAAGCGACTGTAACTTTATTTAGACAGAAAGAAAGAAAGAATAATCATTTATATGAGACAGACAGTAGGTACAAAACATAATAATAAAACAAGATAAAGACCTAAAACTACTAATTGTCTCAAAACGGTCCCGATCAGCGCTGGTCTTCCGTTGGGATCGATAATAATTTATTTATGGTAATAAATCGATTAATGATCTCATCATCATCTTATCGTTTTCAAAACTGACACTGATAGAGGAGATGTAGAAAAATATGAGATTGATAGAGGGTAAAATAAAATGGCTAAAGCTAAACTTTCTTACTTAATTTGTTTGTGTGTTTGGAGCTTCGATCATCTGTTTGGGGGTAATTACAGATATCAAATAACTATTACACTATTGATGTTAGTAGGCCAATGTAGTCTGCTCATATGTATGAAGTTTCATTAAAATCTGTTAATTTATTTTGGAAAATAAGGACTTGAAGTTGAAAGTTTGTATGTAATGCCGTATTCAGTCAACATTCTTAAGGGTTTACAAAAATAAAATCTCTTCTAACTTGCACCACACAGTTAATTGTTTGCTAGCTCAGTCGGCGACAGGGGCTGTTCGTTACTCTTCTGTTGCGATGCGAGTCTCGATCCGGCTTGAACCGCCCTTCGAACTTGAATCTGGCCTTAAGATGGTGCAGCCTTAACTCTCACGAGGAAAAACTTTGACAAACAAATACTCGACCTTCTTTTGTTGACACATAATCCATGAGAAGGCAAAGAAATATACTTACTTTGGCAATGTTTAAGCCCACTTAATTTTATCTTCTTACTCATAATTTAACAATCACAAAAAGTTATGAGCTACAAAATTGGTATTCGTCCTAATTAACCTATCAAGACTTTTAAACTTTATCGAACCACTTGTTGCTTATGATATTTTTTGTCGCGTATTTCAATTTCAAGTGGTGTTTGGGTTCGAGCCCGAGACACATGCTGATTTGGGGTGATCCATTAGGATTTTGACAATAATAGCTTTGACCACTTCGCAACATATTTATCGGATCAGTCTTATAAACTTTAACAGCACTGCGATTTATGATTCGTTAAAATAATAATATAGATCTTATAATTGGTTCAGATAATAATACCTATTTAGTAGCATAACAACTTAACTACACGTATACGTACTACTTACCTGTCTAAAATTAAGAATATTGTAATTGTAATGGCCTTTTAAGATTCATGAAACTACATAAAAAATGCATGATATGTACATTATGAATATGTATCATTATGAAACAATGAAACGGTTGAAGTTATACCGGAAGGGTGATGAAATTTGCAGTCTCCAACTTATTTTACAAATAAATGTAAGGACAATGTATTAATTTCTTCTCTATTGTTCCAGCTTAACAAAAGGAAACGAACACAACCAGAAAACAGACAGGAACTGAATGGTTACATAGCAAACTCTACCGTATACGTTACATCCATAAACGAAAATGGAGCGATAGAGAGCAAACCGACGATATCCTCACCGAAATCACAACCTAAATCGTTACAATCGAAACCAGCGCCTGTCATAGCTAACGGCATACAAATAGAAAAGAAAAAAGAAGCTATAGAAATCAAAGAAGAAAAAGTAGAACCTGAGAAACACGAGAAGGATTCAAGTGAGAAAAGTTTAAAAGTTAAAGTAGAAAGTGAAGTGAAAATCGATAAAATCGAAAATGAAGTGACTTGTGATAATAAAGATATTAGTAAAAGTGACGCGTACAGTGTTGCTATTGCTAGGGAGCACTTGAGTAACGGCAGAAGTGAAAAACTGTTGGGTGAGCCTGATCACAGGATCAGGGCTACAGCTGTTGTGGAGAACAATAAATTAGCAGCGGGAGAAAAGGGGTAAGTTGTATTTTTATGGTTTTACCCAGTAGAAATCTAGTGGGTAAAAAGTAGTACCTAAGTAACAAGCAATAATTATCAGCAAATGCAATGAATGTCGTTTGCATAACCGTCAGTCAGTGAAAGAAAATCCTTTTTACTATTAAAAAATACGTAAATAAATACAAAGTATATAAGCGAAAAATTAAATAAAATAAATATTACGCTTCCAATGAAAATAAAGCTGCTCATCAAAACTATGTCTGGGCTACAAAGAACTTTTTTGTTTGCAATATTTTTAGTTTCGACCCGAACACAATCGAGACAAAAACTTGAGATTACAAAGACGAGAAAAACGTAAAGTCCTTTTTTATCTAAACAATTCGAGTTTGGCACGAAAATCGTTCCAATATATCACCTCAGCTCAGCATGACATTGCATTTCGATTTAATTAATTTAAAATAACATCTAGCGTACAGTTACAGTGACCTTATATCAAGTGAATGAACTAGGAAGCCGTATTGTCACACTGCGCCCAAGGTTTCAGCTGATCGTTTTTGTAAGACAATACTAGTTTGGTTACAAAACCCGTTAAGGTTACATTTTATAAGGGTTTCACTTTATATTCTTGTATATTCATTTTCCTGATAAGGTTTTTTAACACAAGCCGTTTACGGAGGCGAAGACGACATGGATCTTCCAAAGAACAAATGACTCGTGATCTAACTTCAGATGCCTAAAATTTCCATTGCATTAATTTCATTTTCTGTAAAGCTAAACGTTTTAATTACATACAATGCATATTTGGAGTTATGGATGAACATAGCGAGTAGGCCCCCAGCTTCATAGCATAATAAACTATTCCTATAGTCCTGTCCACGAATTAAAAAGATGAAAATATGTGACACATTATATTACTGCAACTCACACTTGTATAAAATAACAACATTTAATGAAAGCCGAAAGTTATTATATGTTCTTTTCTCGGCGTTAAGTTTACAATCTGTTTTTCGAACTTAACATGATTTTACACATTAAATAAATTGTCTTTAGTATTTGCATAATTTTAAATACATGGGCCGCTAGTCATTCATAAATATTCCGAGTGACGTAAATGCAACATGAATTAGACGTATTTTACTAGCGGCCATGCACTGTTTTAATCATGTCATGACTTATTTGCTTGAGTAAAGTAGTATAATTTCAATATTTTTCCTTAAAATTATAGTTTACATTGTTCAGTAGTACGACAGATGGAGGGAAACAGCGTCGTTAAAGTTATAGAAGTTGAAAGTTAGTCGAGAAACTTGTTGTGATTGTGATCGTGTTAGAAAGTACAAAATTCTGGAATGCAAGAAATGTAAGTGGGATATGGTAGTTTCTATAAGTGGAATAATAAACATTGGGATTCCAACGACGACACTTGACGTATAAAAATGTACCCTTTTGGAATTGATTATTTGGGTAATTTCATTTAAGGGATTGAGACGTAAAGGAAAATAATTTATTACGTGACGTGACATACGTACATACCCAATGACAAATGTGTGTTGATGATAGTTTCATTTTGTGTGTCATTTAGTGTATTAATATATGGAAATACAGGATGTGCTAAATACCCGTTTGCTTCCAAGTTTCTAGCAACTAGTTTTAATGCCTTGCATGTAATTAAAGCTTTGTCTAGATTCTCAGATAGAGCACCATCATTATCTACAATACCCGTATAGATAACTGATCACAGATCTAAAAACCAGTTAATTTTCCTGTCCGATGAGCGAAGCGCCGGGCCGCAAACTACGGATAGCGGCAATTATTGATGCACAAACACGTTATCTGTTTAAACATCATTGTTGGTTTGCTTGATGATACTTTGTGTGACACCAATAAGACTAATCCTACTTGTCTCATTTCTTGACTACTGCCATTAGTAATTTTAATTGCATTTCTTCCTGAATATCACTTTGGTTTGATACTTTATGTGACACCAAAATAAGACAAGGAATAAAATCCGTCTGCACTTATTTCTTGAGCATTGCTAATTTTACTTTTTTAAACCTAAATAGATCAAACCACCCATTGAGAGTTGAAAGTTGAGGTTTGACTCAAGGCTGTCTTGCAAAGGAATTACTAGAATTTTGGCAATAACGATTTGTAAGAATATGCTCAAAATTCAATAGCAAAATATGGTGTCCAAAGTCAAGACATTACTTGGTTTAGCAACATAGGCCATCTGTTAGGATATGATACAATATTAATTTAATCTATAAAAAGATGTATTTTTTATTCAGAGATAAATCATCAGTACACGTAAAGCACAAAATCAAAATCACGCTCGATGTAGGTATCTTACTTTAACAATTACACGTAAAGCACAAAATCAAAATCACGCTCGATGTAGGTATCTTACTTTAACAATTACACGTAAGCACAAAATCAAAATCACGCTCGATGTAGGTATCTTACTTTAACAATTACACGTAAGCACAAAATCAAAATCACGCTCGATGTAGGTATCTTACTTTAACAATTACACGTAAAGCACAAAATCAAAATCACGCTCGATGTAGGTATCTTACTTTAACAATTACACGTAAAGCACAAAATCAAAATCACGCTCGATGTAGGTATCTTACTTTAACAATTACACGTAAGCACAAAATCAAAATCACGCTCGATGTAGGTATCTTACTTTAACAATTACACGTAAGCACAAAATCAAAATCACGCTCGATGTAGGTATCTTACTTTAACAATTACACGTAAGCACAAAATCAAAATCACGCTCGATGTAGGTATCTTACTTTAACAATTACACGTAAGCACAAAATCAAAATCACGCTCGATGTAGGTATCTTACTTTAACAATTACACGTAAGCACAAAATCAAAATCACGCTCGATGTAGGTATCTTACTTTAACAATGGCCTGAATTGCTCGAGCAAAGGCACAAAAACTGCAATAATGAAGTGGAACAATGGTGTATGACGATGATACTGTTCATAGCTTTACATGGGTATACCATATACGTAGATGGTGATAAATAACATTTCTTTAAAAAAATGTATCTATTGAAAGTAACTTTTATATTTAATTTCCAGAATCTAGGATTGCATTTCAGATTCGCGGATTCTTGTTTCATTGCTTTTCTGTAATTTGGAAAACTCAAAAAATACTTTTGCAGAAAACCAATGTATTCCTTAGCTCAGGCTCTTAAATCTTTTCATTAATTATGAATGTTAGTGGTAGTTTCATGCTTATTTTATACTCATTATATTACAAAGATATCTCATCACTTTGATTGTCACTATGAGTTTTTTGGCAGAGACCTTGTATTGTTCTGCGGAGTCATTTAACGTTGACTTCCGCGGAATCCTCTTTCCACACAAGTGAGCCGTTACTGAAGCACAGCCTTGCCGTAGTCACTGCGTGATAATTATCGGCAGCAGGTAGATCAGTCTGCCGGCGTCACTTGTCTGAGTGACACTTGTCGATGGGAATGCACTCGACAGCTGACCCTTTTGTCATCTATTCGAGAACATAGGGTAGTGTTACCTGTGGCTTCCCTCCCCCCACCTGTATGCGCTCGCGCCTGTGAGACCCGTTTTTCCCGTCTCTTTCCCACGCAACCTTGCGCTTGTGCGTTCATCCCATTATTTGAATTTAGAATTTTTTAAACTTACCTGGTTACTGGACGTGTTGTTACCGACATTTCGGCCGTTAAGTGAATGTTTGGAATTCTTGTGGTGTGATTACTAATACTGTAGCTGTACGAATGGTGTGTTTAAAGTGTTCGATTGTTATTAAGTGAAATGAGAGATTTTACTGTTTGTGATTGACCGTGGATAGCATCAATATGCATTACAAGCAGTTATTTAAAAGGTAACCCCTTTCAAGCAGGTTTTTCAAGTTTCTTGTTTATTAATTAAACTCATTCTGATATTCTTAATGTGTAAATGGTAGTATGTTTTTTGTTTACTCAGGTGTTTTTGTACCGTGTCATAATTTTTGTTTTTATTGCGCGGTAAGCAGCCCATAACGGTGTGCGATTTAGTAATAATACATTTATTAAATTACTCTAACAGGTGTACTAATAACACGTATATCATTGTGTAAATTGAAAATCTGCCGTAATATGTTAAAACTACACAGTCTTCGAAGTTATTTAAGTATATGAGTAACTAAGTTAATGACCAACGAGGCTCTGTTGCAACTACAAGTAAACCATATATTACTTTATGTTTTACGGCTAAGTCACGTTTAATGATAACCGCCTCGCTCCTTGTTAATGGGTCTTTAAGTGTAATTATGTCATTAGACGTAAGAATTACACGAACAACACCCAGTTGTATGGATGTAAAGAACCGTTTCAAAGTTATTACAGAGCGTGTGATTTAAAACATCCTTCCTTTAATGATTCCTTGCCCGAGGGGAACCTAAGTTACCTACGATAATTTTACAGAGTTACTATATCTGCTCCCTATTCTCACAATATACGGCCTAACTCATCAATAATGACTTACCAAATAAAATAAAAAATTAAGTAACGAAATTCAAAATAGAAGACTAAAATGGGAAATAAACGGAAATCTTACTACATGAAACCAGCTCACGCTTCAACAGTTTTGAATTCCTCACAAGGCTCCAGTATAAATTATAAGGATGGGTACACACGATGCCCCGGGGCTGTATGCAACCAGCAATATCTTGTAATCAACGCTTCGTGGTGCGCACACACACTGCACGCCGGAAAATGCACCAGGGGCTTTTTTATCATATTGTTAAGTTATCACGCGATATTCCTGCTTATTTTTGAAAAAATATACTATAGTAACATTTTTAAAATATCAGAAAATCTAAAGCCATACCATAAATCAATAAGTTTATTCATTAAAACAAGTATTATTACTAACAAAATGTTATTATTCTGTTAACAAATATGTCTGCCCCTGTCTTTCACATTGCTATGCCTGTCAAGGTGCATGCGATAATTAGTTACATTAAGATCTAGTAGTCCAGTCGCATGTAATCTAAATGTATAAATAAAGAAAAAAAAAGAAACTAATTCAGGTGGTAGTTCTACTCAAGAACATTTCGGTCAACAATCCATCACGGACAAAACGTTAGTGCAAGACATTATGAATTAGTAGATATCCTATACTCATTTATATTAGTGAATTTACTGAAGTTAGATCAATTCACTTCAAAAGAAAATGTAGGTCAAATAACACCTACCAAAACAAAATTTTTACTCAATTTCTCTCGCAATCTGACCACTCATGCTCTGTGATTGGTCTCTTGAGTACTACAATTAGACAATTGCAGCTCTCAATTGCCATCCTCTTGTTTTTATACCACGTAATTTTGCCATGAAAATCAATAAAAGGACACGCACCGTAACGGTAGCAATCAAATTACCATCCAATTAACGATTGTGAAGTAAATTGATGCAACTTAAATACGATACGCAATTAAGTATTATATCAATGTTAAATAAAATTTTCTCGGAGTGATTATTATTATAAATAATCGAAACGTTAGCGGGAAAATGGCAAATATTCATTAGTCAATTTGTAATTACTCTTCTTGCATTCGATGCAAATTAAAAGACATGACAATGTATTTTGGTTAATCGATCCTCCATTTAACCAGCTAAACTAAATTATATATTGAAATGAGGTTTCTATACCATTTCTCGTGAAATGTATTTTGTCATCTCCGCAATAACCAGTTTCATTTATCTTGTTTGCAGGAAATTAAACTTGATAATTTATTATGCAATTTTGGCTATGAAATTAAAATTAGATAACTATTACACAGGGGTAGAAAGTTTTGTGACCAAATTTATATTGATTGCTCTTTTAGTATGTCAATCTCAATAGATATGTATTGAAAAAAATTTACTGCAATAAGTTTTATTTCACAATGACAATATTATTCAATCAAAATACATTAAATGTATGAGAAACCTTTTAAAACCACCTACAAGTTATTTTACAAAAAGTGTGTTGTTTGTTTAAAGTACTACGTGCTATTACGAGCATACTACGAGTCAATATAAAGTTTTATTGCTTTCCAAGACTAATGAGTCTCGACGAACAAATTAAATTCCTTACTGCACCGTCTACAAACCAGCGCTCTCACGTACCGCCCGATAATATCCGTCGTGTAATACTTAAATGTATCCATAACAACCGTTTCCACAAAGGAAATTTGTATCAAAACTGGTATTGTTGCCTTTCTTAAGAATCACCCATCTTCTCATAACTCTACGTCTGTCGGTTTAACTATTACAATGAAAATGTGAGTTACTGTTATTGTTATAAGGGTCGTTTTGTTTTATCACTGTGTGACTGTTAGCCGTTGTTGGCACTGGATCATCATAGACAATGATGGTGATCAGTATTCCAGCTTCGTACATGTTTCCCGCGATGTATTCGATTTTAGTATCAGATTGTGCTCGGAAGGGTTTGGATCAGTCACAATTTAATTCGTTTTCTCTGTCTGTATTACAAATAACTTTCTAAATATTGGAAACCAAATCTTACACTAATAATAAAGTTTAAGAAGCGATCAAGATTAGAATAATCGATACATGATTGGTTGTTTACACACGCTTAACGAAACTGATTATATCTGAAGTATTTTATCGCACCTATTTACTGTAACAATATTTGCTTTCTTAATGCACTTTCATTGTAAGATATGTTATGTAAATAGTTATTGAACCTATCTACAAACCAACGTGAAACGCATTTGAGAAAAAATGCAACTAAAATTTAAGTATTTATGAAAATGAATTTTTTTGTTGCAATACAAAGTGTTTCTGAAGTTAAAGCAGCGTGTTCGTTAGTATTATTAATAAGTTAAAGATTGATTCCATGTGTTAAAAGCATAGATCTACTTAAGGCGTACTTGAGCTACCCCATTTTTTTCTTTGGGATGGTACCTTTAAGAGCCCACGAACCGTAGAGGAATTCTTATCTTAGATAGTTACCTCTTTTTTTAAGATTAACGGTATATTTTACGGTGTACTTAGGAATATTTAGTGGTATTAAAAGTTTTGGTGTAAGTAACTTAAACTGGTATTGTTTTCGAAAAACAAGACAAGTCTTTTAAGTTAATGTTAGCATACGAACAACGTTATGCTTTGTAAATTTTATAGACTTCCTTTTTTGCAGTGAATTTTAGTTAGTCAAAATATGTACGTGAAATACTAAAGACATAAAATGGAGTTTACTTGAAAAATATTCTTAAAGAAAGATCCAAAATTATTTCTACTATCATGTTTACTTTTCAGAGTATACTTTTGATCCCTTATCAACCACATTGAGGTATGTGATAGTCGTTTAATTTTATGTTGTGGTCCTATTACACTAATTATGGCAACACCAGTGTGATAATAACATACTTATGATCGGGTAACATCATTCTGTTCGCTAGATTCATATTTCATATAAGTACGAAAATGTTTGCATCTCACTAAATTACATATTATATCATTGAGATTTAATGAGAATGTGCCTTATATTAGAGGTATCTACCCTCTTAAAAGTATTCTAAAAGTATTTTTAAAGTGACGAATAGTTTGACAACATACCTTATAAAGTTTCATTTCTCATTTTGTTTTATTTAACTAGGTACTTAATCAAAAACAATACAGTATGTCAGAAACTACCTTCATATTATGAGTTTCTTTACGACTTGTTATGACAGTCATTTCCTATTTATTTATTATTTAGTGTCAGCAAAGTAAATAAACATAAAATTATGAATAGTTTTGGCCTATAACTAATGACACTTAGGAACCTACTCATAAAATGAAGCTAGCCGTAACAAAACAATATAATTATCACGGTTGAATGTAGGTACTCACCGTAAGAAATCTTATAGTAAAAAGATAAAACTTAACTATCGTTAAATAAATTTTCTAAGCTTTCACCTTTAAGCGTAAGTCACGAGTAGAGAGTTTGGTATTTAGAAAAAAAATATTTAAAATTTATGATTTTCGTATATGTCTGCAAGTGATTGGGAGTGGGTGTATATTGAGTTGAGTCTCTAGTAGATGCTATTTAATTTTTAAGGAAATCAAAATATACTTTGATGAGTAAACAACATTCAATTTATCAACTCATCTCGGATTATAGCACTGGGTTATTATTTCTACTTAAGAAATCTATATTTATTTGAGACGTGAATTATAAAATGTACCTACCTTAGAATTCACTTTCGAAGAACACATGCTCATAAAATATCAAAATAATCGCACATAAATAAAATAACGAAGCATAACAATCCATCTTGTAACATGGTCGGTTAAAGTTGAATAAAATTTTTGTTAGACTTGCTTGTTTTATACTTTACTTACTACTTATACCTACAACTGTAGGTACAACATCAATTCTTTATAATAAGATTCTAAGAATTGTTTCGTAGGATTCCCACGAAATTTTTGGCGGCTACAGAAAACGAAACCATCTTAAAACAGTAACAAAGGAGCATTGATAAAAAAACGTCCGCATGCCGAGGTAATCGGTGGAGCCCGAAAAAAGAAAAAAACACAGGTAACCAATTTGAGAATGACGTAACGCTCGGGCTGGGGGTACAACGGAGAAGCCTTTGGAGTTTTTTTAATTTATATAATCCGAAGTTCAACGTTTGACTTCAAAAAAGGGACATATGTGACGTTTTTGAGTCAGATGATTAACGTTTAACCACAGAATAGATAGAATAGAATGTTCCTTTATTTGCTTAAAAAGTGGTAAATATAAAAGATGTTACAGTGTATATGAAGCCGCAGACTTTTCTCCAGATACTGGCATGCAAATATAATAGTATGGTTTGACTACAAAAGGGGACAAATGTGATGTTTTGAAGTCAGGTAAACGTTTGACTTCAAAAAGGTACAAACGTGACGTTTTGAAGTCAGATGATCACTGTCTTTGTTCAAGTAAATTATGATGTCAGATATTCAAATGACCTATTGCTCAAATTCGTAGTTGAACTTGATGAATGTTCGGATTAACTTAAAAATATCAAATAACTCATTGTACCTGTTAGTCCTATACAGCGGTATTAGTCCCAAATACAGGTAGAACTATTTCTCTTACCTAATGGCTTTATTAAAATTCGTCCAGCCATACACTCACTCAATTATTTATTGTAGTAGGTTTCATAGCCAGGAATCCGGCGTTATTAACCGTTCGTTGTAACCGTCGTTAGATAATTAGCTACCGTTTTAAGAAGAATGTCAAACAGGTATACTTACATTCATACATAGGATTAGGTAGTTGTGAACTAAGAGAAGAGTTTAATTGCTGCGTCCTCAGCCTTCAGCGAATGTTTCTAATTTACTAACCGGTTGTTATTAAGATAATAGGTACTCATAGTTACTGCTTTTTACCCGACTGCAAAGAAAGGGTTATATTTTTCGCGCGTATCTTGTATGTAAGTATGTTTGTGTGTTTGTATGTAATATTCTTTATTACCTCATATCTTTCAAACGGCTGAATGGATTTCTGTTATTAAGATATCGTTAGATTTGTCTCGTCAGCCCAAGTGTTCTTAAGAAGGTGGCGTTATAAAAAAAACAACATGGCGGCTGTACGGTGCGTACGTAGTGGAAAAAAAAAGTATATCATTACCGTAATATATAATAACTAAAAAGATATAAATAAAAAAATAAATAAAAAAAATTAAAAAACCCGCCTGCATAAAAAGACAATCAACTGAAAAGATGGAAACAAGATTAAATATTAAAGGCAACATAATAACATGCAGTCGGAGGCATATAATTCAAATCATTCATAATGTCACTTTCTTTATGCATGCCTCCGACTGCATGTTATTATGTTGCCTTTAATCTTAAATCTTGTTTCCATCTTTTCAGTTGATTGTCTTTTTTTGCCTGATATTTTAGCCATCTGAGCACAAATTCCTAAAAATACAAATGCGAAAGCCTCGTCATTATTCAAAGTGTACATACATTCCAAATTGTTGTTTTGTCTAGTATTGTATACGCTTTCTTAAAACAAATTTACTAAGAAACTTTATTTTTAACTTTTACCGTATACCTAAACATGTTCAAAGTTAAATATATTAGGCAATTGTAAATATAAAACGACTGTAACGTTATTAAATTTAGCCATGAACAATAAATTAGGAAACTTTTAAAACGAAACTCGTTAGAGGCATTCCTCCAGCGAGATTAAGGTGTGTACACACGGGCGCGATCATAACACCTTATCGGTCGTGCTCTGCTCTCTGGTTAATTGTCAGGCTATTAGTCACCGCCAGAGCAAGTGACTGCTTGGTTGAATAAGTGGAGTTTATCGGAATTGTTCTGTATTTTTTTTAACATAAATTATCTGATGGAAGGAAATAATTCTGTTTTACAACAGATATTAAAGAAATACATGTCACATTCTGTGACAGTCGTTTCGTAACGAGCTATATTGCTCGTTTTTGAAATACTATTTTTGATGTCAGTAGGCGAAATAAAACGCAGTTGTAGGCTTAATCAATATCTAGAATAGAACAGAACACCATACCACCCTCTATAGGGGAATAAGTTTTAGTTTAGGCGAATTATATGATTTATGATTTTGTTTTGACAATAAAGATTTCGATCAAAGTCCAATGAATGTTTAATAAATAAACACACAAGCACGTTGATGTTGTGTTAAGTAAGCTGATTTTTGTAGTGAAAACTAGTGAAAAATAATACAAGAAATAATGTGTATGTAATCTTTTCCAGTTGTAGAGTATTGTAGCAAATTTTATTTCCTATTTTTTGTAATCAAAAGTAACCGGTAATCGCATTTCGAGTTGCATTGGCAATTTCACATCGCGTTTACAGATGATGCGGTCATTAGTTCGATTCGCAGTTTTGCACGAATCTCTGCCACTTCGTGATGGCACGCTGGACTGTGATCAATAGTAACAGCGACAATTTTCAAGTTATCGATCTATGGACGTGCTCGGTAAGCAAATAGCGCTGACGTATCGAGATAAAACATTTGCCCATGACGAGAAAAATATTGAACTTTTTGCAGATATTACATAATTTAATATTAGTAAGTAAAACTTTTAGATTTTTGCATTCACAATGCTATTTTTATATTAAGATGAATAAATACTGAAAAATATTAGAAAAAATCGGCTCACCCGTAGCAACTTAGACGTCCCCGTCCCATCCCGTCTAAGTTGCTACGGGTGAGCCGATTTTTTCTAATATTTTTCAGTATTTATTCATCTTAATTAGTAAGTAAACTAAAATAGCTTACGAAAAATATGATAATTAGAAACAATCATTAAAAAATGCTGAATTTAAAGGTCATGCGTATTATAAACAGTTATCGCCCGTCTCCGTGAGATTGAATTAGGTGTTTAATAGTACATTACTGCAGCGGCAGGCAACTCAGGCATTGAAGGACGAACGTGAAAATGTGGGCTGAGGCGAAGCCGAGGCACACATACGTGAGTCCATCAATGCCCAGTTGCTGCCAAGGCTTGTATAGTACTTTTCTCAAATAATGCGCGGAAATTCAAACCAAGTAAGTAGTAACTTTTCTAACATTTAATTTTTATTTTAAATTACAGTAATTAAAAGCAAAGATTAAATCTTGGATTGAAAGTAAAATCGCACTGTCTTGAGTTTCTACGTCTTTTACATAAATACTCCAGTGTCGTTGCATATTCATGCACCAAAAATGCCAAAAATCAAACCTGCAACAAAATAGGAGATCCATAGATAATACAACGTTATTTTTATGCCACCCGCCTGTCCGAATCGTATGTTACACGTAAGTTTTGTAACCAGGAATACGGATTAATGGGCGGGCGTTACTGCGCTCATGACACTCTGTTACCGTGATTCGGAACTTTCCATTTACAAATTTCGTTCCATTTCTGAATTACACGTGTATAATAATGTTTCAGTACTAACCTTTACGGTCAGACGCAGGCAATTTTAGTATGAAAATCCATTATTACACGTTAGTAATGGATTTTCATACAAAAGTTGCCGGCGCGGTTTAGGTCTGTCCGGAAAGTCCGATTTAGCACGAAGAAGGTTGTCAAAATAATGTTCGAATTTCCAAGCATGTTTGAGAAAAACAATAATTACAAATGAAAAAAACTATTGACGGACCTTAATTTAATTTTGATAAATATTTAATATTACCTGGATGTTACTTATTCATTATTTTATTTAGCATGAGGTGGTATCACACATCAACTTTGTGTAGGGATACAGGTGTTATTTTCATATAAACGAGGTCAATTTGAAGTCTTGGTTTCTTGCCAGGGATGTACTGTGCTGTTATCTGATGATAGCTGGCTATCCAGGGAGTGAATGGAGGAGATTCAGATCGCTACACACACCCAACTGATCTGACCAGCATTCTAAAAGATTAAAGGACATGTTTAAAAATACCGCGAAAATAGCATGAAAATGTATGGAAATCCTGAAACTGAGAACTCTGACCCATTAAACTTTTAGAATGCTGATCAGATCAGTTGGGTGTGTAAAAAGATCTGAATCACCTCCATTCACTCCCTGGATGGCCATCATCAGATCACATCACGGTACATCCCTGGCAGAAAACCGAGACTTCAAAGTTAACTCGTTTGGATGAAAATAACACCTGTATCCATAGACCAAGTTGATGAGTATATTTTGTTATGAGCAAGTATTAAAGACTTGGCTGTAAGTACAGGCTAGCGGCTAGAGATAATTACTAATGCGCCCTGCGTACTGCGTATCTTATCTACATATGAAAAATACGAAATGTACCTATAGAACAGTTATAACGTGCGACCGCAACCTAACACCGAGCTGTTGAAGCATCTGGTGTCATCTGAAATATTATATTCCACATATACATATTATTATCTATTTATACTATACACTTCTATACTCAAGAAGTAGAACTTCGATCTCGTAGGGTTACACTACACTTGGAAAAGTGAAATTGCCAGCTATCGCCTACCCACATCTATTCAATACCACACTTCAAACCAAAAATCATAATAAATATATTGCCTGTGTACAATACGATTAAATTGACAATATACAGTGATGTGATTGGCTGCAATTTCGCTCTAGAATATATGGGAAAGAGAATATTTTCGTATTGTAGTTGTACCGAAAGCGCTCTGAAGTTGGTCACTTTAAGTTGTACATTGTTAAATTAATCGCATTGTATAACAAATATGTATGAAGTCGGAACATGATTATACAATAGGCGTCAATTAACTTTTTACACAAGACTTTTGAATGGATCTATTTGCATAGCTGCTTGCATCAAGCTGCCTTTTCTACGTAAAATTTAATGCCATGGTTTTTTATTCAATTTAAAACTTCATAGATTTTAATAGGGTGTAACCAAGCGATTGATTGACTACAATCTCACTTGATGGAAGCAGGAATTCTACAATCGCCATAAAAATTACCAAAATAGGCCTTTTCTGAGTCTACAGATTTAAGTATCAAACAAAGTCACCTTTTTCCACACCAAAGTCAGAAAATTTTAAGGATTTTCCTTTTAATTAATCATAGGTACTTTATTTGGGTGTTTTAGTTTTCTTTTTTAGATATATAGTTTTGTTAATTAGTAGGTGTCAAAAGTTAATATTTTCTGCAGTTAAAAATCTAAATTGTCTTGCCAAAGGTGCTTTTTATAATTCAAGCCAAGTTTTAGAAACAATGGCTTGCAGAGTACTCCAATGAAAACGTTAGAAAGTGCCCAAATTAATTCAGCACACACATTCACTGCCGCTCACAACTGCGTATTGTTAAATGCTTTCACAAATATTATTTTTTATGGTAGTTATTCTAATTATTTTTGATTAACTAACGTGCGTTCTTGATAGACTCATGACCAGTGGTCTCGAACATAAAAATGCGAAATCGGTAGAGTTGCCAATAACTATCGGTAGATTCGTACCCAAAATCGGTATATTGTGAATAAAACCATAAATACCAAGGACCACCATAGGGTTTTCCATACAAACGAGATAAGTTCTGAATGGTTTTTTATCGGTAGAAATAACGAAAAATCTGTAGGTTCGAGAACACTACTCATGACCGAAATAGTAGTTTGAGTACTTACTACAGATATTTTTTATAAAATTGGCACTACGTTATTTTTGTAAAAATTTAAAAAAACTTACCACAAATGTGGGTTGTTATTTTTCAACAGGTTTGGAATTTTTCTTTTCATATGAGTTTCGTATTACTAGTTCACATCTGGAGGGTTAAACATAGTAATTTAAAAATTTTAAAATGTCATTACATAGCGTTTATTTATAAAACATTACCACAAAATACATTACATAAAGCAAACGTCAAGGTTCTCATGACTAATGCAAAAGACGTTAACACAATTTGCCATTGATGTTTATATAATGTTCGGAACAAATCCAAATCACATAGCCGTTCCCACATTTCGCCACCCATGTTCGCCGGTACGCTCTCAAAGCCTTAATAAGAAGCTTAATTCATAAACAAATTAATAAAAACCGATTGCAAGTCATAATATTTATACTAATGTCATTTAGAGTCGTTGTTAGTGTAAACATTATACTTGAACAAACTGTACAATGTGTGTGGATCAATTATATTATTATTACAGGCAGGTGTTTAATAATAGTGTTATAAAGCCGAATATGGTAGATAGGTTACTATGCATACAACCCTAGATTTTTGTTATTAACTCTGAAAATCACCACTTAATTTTTTTTTTATGATAAACTGCATAGTGGCAACCTTAGACCAAAATTGTGTTTTGAATTTTTGGGATCCCTTGTTTTCGCATAATGTTTTTATACCTAATTTGATTTGGCATAACAGGTTCGGCATAATTTTTTTTGTCATAATAATACTTTGGCATAATTGTTTTTAGGCATACTATTTATATTAGCATAATTATCATTTAGACTAATTTGTTTTCGCATAATGTTATTTGGCATATTGTCTATTCGCCTAATATTATTTAGTCATAAAACTAAAAAAAACAATAAGAATAAATTTACTTCATTTATTTTCATGCAAAAACATAGATATTATACAAAAATATAAGGTTAATGAAATTTATTAATTAATATTATGAAATTTATAAATTATTATATGCCGCCAATACATTTATTTATTTTTATTATCTTTTGATTTTTATTATTTTTTTATTAGGATTTGATTTTGCATCTTCTTTTATTTTACTCATGGTATTTTGAACCTGAAACACAAAAATAAAGTACTAATTATAACCAATCTTACTTGGGTAATATAGAGTAATAATAGGTTAAGGTGCGGCGTGGGTGGCCCTTGGGCCACCCGTAAGCCGCCAACATGATTGTAATACACACGATAATTATTTCATAAAATGTAAACACAAAATTTACCGTTTCTCTGAGAGCATTTGGTTCATGGTTGTGACTCTGTAATTTTTTTGATAAAATTTCATGTCGGTCGTCGTTCAGTTTCGTAATAAGTCGACAGTTACATTTATAATTGTTATTTCTTCTCAATTCACACACCCAATAATATTTGTTGTTTACTTCACGATTTTTCTCATATATGAAACCATTAACATTTAATTTAGTTACTCCTCTTTTACTAATAAAAGTGTGCATTGGTAACTATAATTCACTTTACTTTTAATATAAAATGATTAAATTACAACTTTGCAATAATATAGTTAGACCCAGAATAGTTAACGATACGTCCACCGTCGTCTTTGAAAAATAAAAAATTGCTACGTTCTACCTAAAATGTAAAACGCCTACAAATTTCATCAGAGCAATATTATAATTATAAGATGTTATATAATGTATAAAGTTTTAGGAGTTAATTATTCTGCGTATAAGTGTTAGGTCTATTAAAAATATGCGTTAATAATATTATGCGTGTTTAAATTTATGCTAAAGAATATTATGCTTAAATATGATTATGCTTAAAGTAGTTATGCTTAAAAAAATTATGCCTAAGCAGTTATGACTAAGTAATATTATGCGTAAATAATATTCGGCGAAATCATATTATGCTATGTCATATTAGGACAATTTTTTTTATGCAAAATCATAGGGAACCTGAATTTTTTTATTATCGAAAAAAATGGTCTATTGCGTCTAGAGTTGTCACTTTGCAGTTTTCCATACAAGTAAAAACAATTTTTTTTTCAGCTTTGTTCAGGATTTATTTATAACTAGCGACCGCCTGCGGTTTCACCCGCGTGGTTCCCGTTCCCGTAAGAATATCGGGATAAAAAGTATCCTATGTTTTAATCTAGGCTATCTATTATCTGTGTGCCAAATTCCAACCTAATCCGTTTAGTATTTTTGGGTGATTGAGGAACAAATATCCAAACATCTAAACATCCAAACCCACAAACTTTCACATTTATTATATTAGTAGGATAATTTTCGGGAGTTGTATGCATTGGTACCCTATCTACCATGTTCTACTTTATATCCCCCTATTACCTAACACCCTGTATTGAAATCATCTTGTCACAGTCTCAGTCATATAAAACTGGTGGCTATCCAGTGCTTTTGGATTTTCTATCCTTTTTCTATCTCATACACTTGTTCTTTTTTCTTGATGATCATAGGTCGTTTAAAACTGCATACTTGAGCTATAGTTTGCGCAATATGGAATTACGCTGAGTAAACATAGTGCAATGTTGATGTTTACAAATACCATTGTAACGTGTTATCGTTTACATTCCTATTGAATCGGTTTGAAGTAGGAGTAGATTCCTTAATGACTGAATAATTCGAATGATAGTAAAAATATTTTTGTATTTAAATGTTATGTTTTTTCATACATTTGTGCCATAAAAACTACCTCTAGATTGAATAGTTTAAATTCAGGATGTGGGTATATATTTACCTACTTCGAAAAAAATCTCTCTGTAATTAATAGTGTAGGAAGTAGTTGGGTCAGTTCCATAGTCCATAGCTGACGATAGAAAACAGTGATTATAAAGCCTTACGGATATAGACAAGCTTGAAGATCTACTTTGGAATTCATTACAATCACACGTTGCGTTAATAATAACTTTTCTGTGATGCTACGCGATTTACATACCACATTTGAACTTTTGAACTCACCATATAAAGCATATGGTTTTTTTCATGAAATTATTGTATTGTAACATTTGTAACCAATAGCATTGTCAGTACATTCGCATTATTAGTATCCCACGCTCAGCCGTGGGTGTGCCATAGTTAATTGGGAACATTGTCGAGGCATTGATATTTAAATCACTGAACAGTTAGCGTATTCCCTCAACCGTATTAAATTCGTCCCCTCTTCGTGACGAATACGATACGATTTTGGGAATCAAAATATGCCCCGTAAGCGTATCGATTTCAACCCCATCAGTAGACGAAATCAACACGGTTTTACTGTAAATTATGGCGTATATATTATTTCCCAAAACCGTATCTGTTTCGTCAACTGGAGGGGACGAAATCAATACGCTTATGTGTAAGGTTAATCATACAGTTGTTTGTTCCAAAAAGGAATCGATTTCGTCGCCTCCTAGCTTGATTAGGCTCCTTGTAGGAAAATGAACTTTATCTCGTTGTAGCTAAAAGTGTTTTACACTTTTTTATTCTCAAAGACAGAAAAGACCACACTATTTCAACCAACATACTGAACACCACTTTGGGGGCTACGAAGAATTGATGATCTTCCAGATATTCTGCATTTTTTTACAAAAAAAAAACAATAAATTAAGAAAATGTTGGTATGGAAAATCCAATTTCTTTAAAAATGTTCATACATAACGGCAATTTCATACTTTAATCCCTAATATATTATATTAAACTTTATTATACCTCCTGATGTTGATAATTTACCATATCAACATCGTTTTATTTCTTTCACTTTAAATTCTTAAGCTTGCACCACGAATTCAATATTGTTTTTGTCAACAGTTTTCATATTGATAACTATTACAAAAACGTAGGTATTCTGTTAATCACCGCGCTATCTGTAGACATAATCGAAATGTTTTTGGAAGATATTCTTTCATACAAATAAATGCACAAAACCGTGTTGATTTCGTCTACTGATGGAGCTGAAATCGATACGCTTACGGGGCATATTTTGATTTCCAAAACCGTATCGCATTCATCTCTAGGAGGGGACGAATTCAATACGGTTGAGGGAATACGCGAACGGTTACACATTTTGTTAAGACGACCTTTTTCTTGCGTTATTTCAGCTGTATTTAAAGAATCAAATATTTTATAGAGGATAGTCTTTATTAATTTATTAATAAACAAAGGGTAAATTCACATCCGTTTTAAGCAAAAAATATTGCTTTTGATGTCTCAAAGCGTCATATTCCTAAGCCAACTTTTTGGATAGATGTAAACGTACTCTTCGTTCATTAATGAGGGTTATATTATAATTATTCGTAGATACTTATATGATTTAAATAAGATCAAGACATTTATTAACTAGTGGCTCCGTGAACTGTAGACCTCGCCATGAAGTTTTCAAAGCACACAGTATCGCAGTCGCAGCTAAGTAGATAGTGCTTCTAATTTTGATCATTTTTTGAAATGGGTAAATATTTTTTTTATATAAATTTGGAAAAACTGGCTTGACTAAACAATTTAAATAATTATCGAACCTGCTTACAAAATTTCACCAAAATCGGTTGAGAAATGCGACCTGTAGGTGAGAAGAGACAGCCGGACATACGAAAGAATTTTTGCACAAAAGCTGAAGCAGAGACACTTCGCTCGTACTTCGTGCTAATTATCTTACCGATCGTAGTTAACTCGAGTTAAAACTTTTGCTTATACAAAACTCGTTGTAAGCAATCTAGGAATATCTAAAGTTGTAAAAGTGACAAAAATCGCATAAAATATCTAACTGGTAATGATATAATATTTCAACTTTCCACTTTCTCCCGCAGCGGCGAGACGTGTATTGTTCCGGTGTACATTTTATTACTGTAGTAACTATATTTGTATAAGACTCTTTTAGCAAAAGGTTAACATTCCAAAGTGGGCCTAGTTTCAAATTAATTGATTTTGAAAGTACAAAGTTTTAATTTAATTTTATGTTTTTTTTTAATCATCCTTGAGCCAATCCAATACTGCATACTTACCGTTATTTATAGTTAAGTAAATAGCCTATTTGCAGACTTAAATGTGACACTAGACATTAGTTTTTATCATAACATGGCGTTAATGGCAATAATTAATTCCGTAGTTTATGTACGTAATGATTCATTAGTTGCTTTGTATTTGTTGAGAAGAAGGATTTTGAATATTTATTTACAAAGTTCATACTAATTTAAGTAAGTACTTATATTGGAACACAGTCAATAATTTAGTGCTTAGGAAGAAGTACGAACTACGAATATTTAATACCTAATACTTAATGACTAAGCAATCTGTCAATAATGTTTTACGTTATCGAGTAAAAAACTATGACTCACGGATAACAACACTTAAGTGATATTGCAATTGTCAAGTGCCTATGTTTTGAAGAGCGGTTAACTCGTGGGAATTTATGGCGCTGGGCGTTTGTTTTGATAAACGATTTTGCTTTATTTTATATAGTTTCGTACCTCAATAGTGAGAAAAATAAATCATTCTGAAATTAGAAAAATATTTGCATCAAAGATTATGTTATGGCCTGTCTGTAGAAACATGAAAGACGAACGAAAACAAGTTCTCATAGCAAAAGGATAAAATTACGAAAATTATTGATTTTTCTTTTGACCTAGGTATTTACTTTTTTGCTATCTCTTTTCCATTGGAATAAAACACTACAAAAAAACTATATTTTTACTAAATTACATGTTGTAAAGGGTGGGACCACAAAGTCGAGTATTTTCATACAATAAGGATGACACATTATGGCCCGCATGATTAACGGACACCATAATCTACGATTGCCACATCACCAACGATATCACTTGTTGGCAACCCTGACCTCACCGAATACTACCAAAAGGAGTGTTCGATAGTAGAGGGTCTTTTGCAACATAGAACATATTCTCTTCCTATAATCATCATAGTAGACATAGTAGGCATTCCTCAAGAATCTCCATGACCATCGGTCCTGCGCTGTTCGCATCCAGCGGTTTCCACTCTTCTCTTCCCCGATCGTAGGTCGAAATGAATTATTATTAATTATCGGTTCATATTTTTCATGACCTTCCCAATTCTTACTTCAATGTTGAAGGTTGTTATTGATAGTTTTAGTAGCGCATTTCCTACTTAGTGCACAAACGAAGAGTCAATCAGACCTTGCCTCATCCTCATTGTCATTACCCAACCGAGACGGGGCTAACACGGAAATGTGTTGCAGCATATTCTGTTGATCTGTGTAATCGTCATTTTATCCTCAAGCGACGTGCGCCTTTGACTTTAGTCTAAAGGTACGCATTAAACATACTTAATATCTTTTCTTTTGGTTAAATAATAAAGGTTTGATTTTCATTGCTCATTCTTTAAAAAAAAATACAGGGTAGTCCATTAATTAGGGAAGCAATCTTGTAATTCTCTGGGGTAATTTTTAAATTCAATCGGAATTTTAAATTCAGTCGGAATACCTACAATGAAAACAAAAAAAAGTAACCAACTAATTTACACGTAAGACGAGTTACGGGAGCAGCGGAAATACAAAAAAATAATACCCATGTACCTATTCATCTGCGTTTACGTTTGGAGCCGTACCAATCGACAGATGCACCGTTTGACAGAAAAGTACTCCAAAAACTTTGCTTTTCATTAGGTCGTGCTAACATGAATTATGAATTATCATCAATATCATAGCTGCCCGCCGACGCCCACTGCAGGGCATAGGCCTCCCTAAGTTGACACACTGATACGCCTATTTAGTAAAGTATTTTTTTTCCATCATTCGTTCCGAATGGCGCGTTGCCGTTTTTGTAGTGGAAAATTTATAATATTATTAAAAACTATTTTTTAGCATTCACCACTATTGTTGTATCATTTTAAATAATAAAGGTATACTTGAAAAAAATTGACTAGTCGCGACCAGATTCTGGTGACGGTGGATTTTTTCTAGTAGGTACTTGTTATTCTTTAAAATTAAAATCTTGTTAGTATCATTATTTTTGGGCCAGTTTACTTACTGGTATGTAAAGATGATTCGAAATAATCAGAACCCGTAAAACGATTACTTTAATGTAATAAAATATAATTCTAATTCGCGTTTATATGTATAAGTAGATAAGATAACTCTAGGCTGACTTTCTGATAAAAAAACTTCTATCATTCTTGCCCAACGGCAGTATAATAGCCCTTGATTCCACAGAGCAAATGGTATAAGATAGATGAGTAGCGCTTAGTAGAATTGTTATGGCCGCTTTATCGAGATGCAATAGCTACTATTAGGATTTATAGGAGAGTAACATTCGGTCCCCCGGGTTCAACCAATGTGCGTGGCTTTTGGGCTAGACAATTTACTATTGGATAACAGAAAAAGGAAACAGTTTGTGTTGTGTTATTATTCCTCTACTAACTAAAAGTAATTTTCTGGATATGTTTTTGGTTTCCTATCACATTTTGATGAGTCATGCGTTTTTATAAAGATGCTATGAGTATTACATATTATTCAGTTCAATTAATATGAAATAGGAAAGTAGTAAGTGGTATAATATAAGGAACTAGTGGCTCTGTGAACTGTAGACCTCGCGTTTGTGACATTTTTGAAGATTTTTCTCTATGTTTTTTCGAAGAAACTCAAAAAACTGAATCGACAAAAAACTTGGTACCTAATTATAGAACCTGCTCTCAAAATTTCACTAGAATCGGTTGAGAAATGCGACCTGTTGAGGAAAACAGATGGACGGCCGGACAGTCATACGAAAACATTTTTACCCAAGCTGAAACGGATATGATTCGCTCGCGCTTCGTCCGTGCAGCCCCTCTAGCCAAAGTAACATTTGCAAATTTTCGCTATCGCTTCGCTTCGAAACATGTATGGATTTGACGTTTTAAAATTCGATTGTTAACGAAACCTTATGTCAATCCCATACATGTTTCGAAAGCGAAGCGATAACGAAGATTAACGAATGTTACTTTGGCTAGGTCCTCTGGAACTGGATCGATCGGTCAGAAAATAATAACCTGTTTATGTAAGAGGAATCTCCTAGCTTTTACCTTGTAACCTGTGTTTCACTAGAACATTTATTATTTTTAGCATCGGTAATAATAAAATTTGATGTAAACATTAAGTGCTATAATGGACTAAGAGCTAGCCCCGAAAATCGGTGGACAATTTACAGAGCGTCGAAATCCCTCTAGTTAGTTAGCCATACTATCATTATTAACAGATCCGGGTACCTATTAGATTTTCAGTGGTGGGGGTGGATGTGGTTGAGCAACAAATGGGCTGAAAAGCGATTGAAGGTATACAATTTACAGAGCTCTGGATTAGTGTGGTATAATAGCAAGCCTATCATGTATCTAAATCGAATATAACATTGCCAGGAATTTTTACTGGTGGAAAAGTAGTGCCAGGCGGCGGCATCAAACTTTACCAATGTTTCGCGCATTTTGGTGCCACCTGGCACTACTTTTTCAACAGTCGAAATTCCTGGCAATGTTATATTCGATTTAGATACATGATTGGCTCGCTATTATACCACACCAAATCAAGAGCTCTGTAAATTGTATACCTTCAATCGCTTTTCAGCCCGTTTATTGCTCACCCACTCCCACCCCCACCACTAAAAATCTGCAAGGTGCCCGGATCTGTTAATAATGATAGTATGGCTAACTAACTAGAGGGATTTCGTCGTTCTGTAAATTGTCCACCTATTTCCGGGGCTAGCAGCATATAAGATTGATGCACGAGTTGCAATAAAGCAGTTATAGAGATTTATAATGATTACCTATCTGAATCTCTCGGTTAGGTAATTTTATGTTTGGACGTCTATAAATTTTACAACAGCCGCTTGATTTCTTTTTTAAATTGCATTATTAAAATGCAGACTTGAGGTAGTGTAACTAATCAAAATATTTATAAACGAAGGGAAGAGAATCGAATTTTGTGTATTCCAGGGGGGCTACTCAAATGGCCACATTTCTATTCGTTCGCTAACTTAAATCTTAAAAATAAGCAATTAATGATCAAGTCAGACGTTGCAAGTTTATGTAAATCACAGACATTGTTGTATTGTATGGAATTAACAAGCCTACGACACGTTATTTTGGTGTTTATGGCTTATTTTTAATTTTTAAGTTAGCGAACGAATAGAAAAGTGGCCATTTGAGTAGCCCCGCTGCAAATCCAAGGCATAGTTTTCAATGAAATAGGTTTTCTGCAAAGTTCATTGAAACTAGATCGATAATCGAGCTTGTCCTACAATGCAAATCCCTTCAAATCACATTACGGCTTGGTATTAGACGTAACTACACGAGTCGCGTTGCCGCGAACAATCCATTTTGTTTATCAACCTTTGTTATCTGTGGTGAAACAATTATAGTCAGTCTGTCATACCTGCCAGTGCGAACGCCTATTTTGCTTTAAAAAAAATCCGTAATCGTACTTTTTATAAAAGTAAAAAATAAATATGTTTTGTTAAGAACCATCCCTTTCAGTTTTTCAGTCTTTTTTTAAACCTATTCGCTAGTGTCGTGTTAAGTGAAATTGTGGAACATACAGTGATATTTTTTGCGTTTATTTTGTGATTTGTGGGCGTGTTCTCGAGGTAGGTGTTTGTTTTTATTACATTCACTGAAAATATAAAGCATATTGATGTTGAATACCCACGTTGTATAAATCTCGGCAAATAATAGAAGGAATGAAATCGATGTCTTCGAGTTATTTCGTAGAAAAACAGTTTCTTTTTCCAAAAAGAATTGTTACTGTCAAAGTAAATACTTTTTCAAGGTAAACTCTCGTTGATTTGAAATATGTTTGGCTTCCCTGTATCCATTTAGTGACCACTAATCTAATTACAGGAAATTTTATGACATGTACGAATAGTGGTATAATTTTACCTAGGATGTTGCAATAGTTGACAATCCAGTCAACTTTATTTTAAATCATTAACATGATTCAGAAAAGCTTAACCGAAATAAAATTTAAGTAAAAGTGGGTCATTAACTTTAGTAGAGATTTCTAGTTTAAAACAGTCATCCTATCAGCTGATAAGGAGTACGAGATAGATACATTTTCTGTCTTTATCGTTCGAAGGTGTGCACGGAAGTCGCGTCACGGTTGTGGCCAAATGGCCTGTTTCCGGTCAAACTTCGAATTGTCCATTTTTATTCAAAATATCCGTCATTGCAATAGGTATGTCTTTTCGATGTATGTAATGAAATAACATGCTCAATACGTAATTTTCATTAAAAGATATTTATAATAATAATCTTGTGGTCCTATTTGTTTATAGACCACAAGATTATTATATTATGTTCAAATAAAATCAATGTAAAGTCAAAAAAAAATTCAAAGTAAATGCTGGCAAAATTTCATCAAAAATGTTGCTTGAGGATGGTCCTCGAAGTCGGCTGCTTCGTTTTATTTAGATTTTACACATACAGCTTGACCATAAAGAGTTGAAATTAAATAAAATGGAACTAAAATTTTCAGTACAAAATTTAGTAAGTGTAGCCAATTTATTCGTGATTTTGACGTGTTTACATAGAAAGTGGCGCCCTCAATTTTTGTCAACTCTTTATGGTCAAGCTGTAAATGTTATTTTTTTTTCAAGACTTAAACAAAAAAACAATTGTAAGTAAATAAATAACCTAAATAATATAAATATTGATTATAATCAATTAAAATCATTCGATTCTCATGTTTTGTTTACTAAGTATTTTTAAGCAAAAGACTTAAACGAACACTTAATTAAGCTACAAGTTTACAATTTGTAACAAGTGTGCGCAGGTGTGCAGCTGTCGATTTCAAACGCTTTCTTTTCTACGAATGTCTAGATTTTTTGTAAGCAAAGGCTAGACAAAACGGGTTTTGGATTTAGCTTATATTTCTGTGAACGTTTATGATGCCGTTTAGTGAGGTACCTACCTTATTTATAGGTAGGTGTACATGATTTTTTGAATATTAGATTATCTTTTTTTGTTCCTACCTGCAAAAGAGAAAGAATTAAGAAATATCAAAGGCAAAAGATTGTCCAAGATTATAAAAATCCGGAAAACAGTTTATAATGCAGCGGTTCCTATACAGGGACGTATTTACCCTAGGGTCCAAGGGGGCCATGGCTCAGGGCGCCAGGCTGCTAGGGGCGGCGTTAGCCGCCCTTCGCAGTCTACCGCGTCAGCCGCCCCTAGGGTTTAGCTTTAGGGCGCCTTTCATAATTAGTTATACCAATCATTTATTGACGGACTGCAGTGCAGAATGTTCATTTTCCCTTCATGATGTTACATGATTAGTGAGATTAGTAGATGGAACTGACAAAAATCGCGCTGCGCGGCTGAATTTTTTTTTTAAATACTCATAGTCGGGCAAAATTACAAGATTAGTGGATGGAACTCACAAAAAATCACGCTGCGCGGCTGATTTTATTTACTAAAAAGATTAACAAAATGACGTTTATTGGATGAAACTCACAAAAAATCGGGCTGCGCGGCATTTTTTTTGTACTTATAGTCAGGGTTTTTTCTGAAAAATCTGGCGTTTTGTGTTACTGGACAGGCATCCTCTTCCTCTCGTGTGTGTTACACATATTACATGATTAGTGAGATTAGCAGATAAAACAGACAAAAAATTGCGCTGCGCGGCTGATTTTGCTGAAGATTGACAAAATTACAAGTTTATTGAATGAAACTGACTAAAAATCGCGCTGCGCGGCATTTTTTCAGCATGGGCATGATATTTTAAAAAAAATCTGGTGTTTTGTGTATCCTAGACAGCTCATTCCTCTTCCTCCCGTATGTAGATGGTAGATAACCCTAGGGGTGGCATACCTTATTAGCCCAGGGCGCCGAATCTTAAAATACGTCCCTGTTCCTATAGGTACTTTTTCAAACAGCTGTTATTTCACGAGTTGCTGACTGATTTAATCAGGCACTTAGTACCTACTAATTCTGCTTTCACCGACATTTTAATTGCATTTGCCATTTTGTGGCTCATGGGCATAACTGCGCTCACCTATGTCCGCTATGTGAAAATTTACTTTAGTGCAAGTTTAAGTTGTAAAACACTTACGGCAGTACCTAAATGAGTTGAATGTAAATTTCAAAGCAGCGTGTTAACTACCGTTTTGGGAAATTCTGTCTGGACCGCGGCACTATGGGTCCAAAGGGTGGGTTCCATTTCAAAAATGGTTTAGACAAAAGTCTTGTTTCTGAAACCGTTTTGATAAAAAAAATTATATTAGGATAATTAATATATTAGAAAAAATAAGTCCGATAGGACTTTTTTTTATAGTACCCACTCAGGACGTCTTAGGTAGACTAAATTTGCTACAATGGCGTCGATTCGGTTGGCACAACTTAATTTTTAGGGCTAAACTTAATTTAAATTAAACAAAAGAACTTTTATTTACATAACCTTTTCGCAAGTGCGCTGATACTTGTATATCTGCTGAATGCTGCCACGAAGGTATTATTAACCCTCCATGAATTCCCGTGGTAAGCAAAAAATAAAATTTGGAATGGCTCGGAAACATGGGAAATTGGCTCCTTTCATATTTGCACGGTTTCGTCGTTTACAGTTGCCAATATCCGCCGATGGCCGCTTTTGTACGCAATACTTTGAAAGAAAGAAATTCTATATTTTTAGGATGCAGAGGAACTTTTGACTTTTCGATTACGTTTTCGTGTGAGGATGCACTGAGGCGATATTTTATGATGACGTGTTTACCCATTTTATTTCTTGCTCTGTCGTTCTTTTTCAAATAAATGGCATTGGTAATACCTTATCTTGTTCTTATTTGATTAGCTCTGGAACATAAATTCAGTCATTTATTTCATTTAACAGTGGTGTCCATTTCTAAAGGTAATGTTAATTTCAAAATGCACAAGTCACATTAACCCTTAATGAATTTCCTCAATATTAATTATTTTAATTACGTTAAAAGCTCAGTTAATTAATTACCTACTTAATGTAAGTAATTCAAATTATTATAATACTATATTTTAATGCTAACTGTTTTTAAAGTTTCTGTTAAATCATTAGAAATGTTATGGGTATGTAATGAATGATTAAAAAATATTGTCTTGAGATGAGAAACTTTACGCTTCTTTATGTGCGTAACTTAGCTTTATAATCAAGCTAGGACCACAGAATAAATAATAGTAAGTCCTACCGTCTAAATAAGACTCGTATAGTAGTTAGTATCAACTTATAACTCTGGTACGTCATACGTCCTACCTAAGTATATTTTAAAATATATTACACTAATCTTATGAGTATTAAAATTCCTAACACGCTTATGGCAATATCTTTCTTTATTATCTATCGTTACTACTCTGAGCTACCAGACGAATGGAGATGAGCCTATCTGTCCTTTTTACTCCTATAGGGATGTTAGATGTATACGTAAGTAGGAAAGAAAGAGTACTTATACTTGCTTATGTGTGTACCTACGTCACGCATGCGTGATTTACTGCATCGGTCATCGGTAACGTTCAACGTGATTCAACGTTTTTCGTAAAATTTATAATTTCAACCAAGTTACTACAGAAAATATAAGATTAGGTATTTTTAACCTAAGATGTTTAATAATATGATTATTGGGTTATCTTATTAGCGTCTTTTTAAAAAATTCAGCTGCAAAAACAAATACTTACATATTTTTTAGTTGATGGTGTAATAACAATAATGACGCCATTATGAATGCGAGTCATTTTCCATAGCAAAATTGTTTAAAACAACAACTCAATCTCTAAGAGATTGGAAATATGTAGCAATATAAGTAAATAAAACAAGAAAGCGACCTAATAAAAACGTGTTAAAACGCACGCATGTTGGAATGGAAATGTCCTGCCAATTAGGTCCGATGCAAGATAGAATCCCGTTAGAATTTCATTACATTTGAGCCATGAGGTAGGTAATCGATTTTCATCAATCTCTTTTGAAGTAAAAGGTTATTTTTGCATTAGAAAATGGAACACTGACCAAAGGTCTGCCAATGTGTACCTGACTTTATAATCTACTAGCGAACCGCCCTCGCTTCGCTTCGTTGTAGTGTGGAATTTGACACCATGTATTATAAACTTTTAGATTTTTGCATTCACAATGCTATTTTTATATTAAGATGAATAAATAATGAAAAAATATTAGAAAAAATCGGCTCACCCGTAGCAGTATCCCGCCTGAGTTGCTAAGGGTGAGCCGATTTTTTCTAATGTTTTTTCATTATTTATTCATCTTACCATGTATTATACATATAAAACTTGAATCACTCTATCTATAAAAAAAACCGCATCATAATCCGTTGCGTAGTTTTAAATATTTAAGCATACATAGGGATATAGGGACAGAGAAAGCGACTTAGTTTTATACTATGTAGTGACTCTGTAATTTGCACTACCTATTTTAATAAGTGAAGTTTAAATGCAATTTATTATACTTTGCCGATTAAACCAATTCTAAGAGCGGAATATTTCCAAAATATAGCTAACGTTAATGTGTCCTAATAATAACTTAAAAAGTTAACAAACAAACACTATGGTTCGGGTGTGGGAACGCCAAACAGCGGGATGCTGTGGGTGTGGCGAGAGCATTCTTATTGTGTTCGCTAGTATTACTGATTGTATCAATACTTACTATTCCAGCCTCCTTAGAAAACGTTATGTTTCTTTAACACGAGAGAAGTCTTGTGATTTCTTAACTGACATTGTAAATAATTGTACAATGTTATCATTGTTTGAATATGATATATGAAGTACAGAGTACTTACCTAGACCTAGTTACAAGTTACAATAATAGTAAGACTATTAAAAGTAGCCATACACAGATTTAAGACCAGATGAAAATGGATGGACTATCTGGTCTTAAATCTTAGTATGGTCACTTTCCATAGTCTTAATATTATTAGTGGCAATCAAACAAAGCTGTAGAACATGACAATAGCTAAACCATGTGGTAAACCTCGAAAAATAATAAAAAATGTAATAATTTTGGAGATATACAAATATAGGTTACGGCGGGTTCCGATCTGTAAAACTTGGGTTGAAGTATCTATAATTTCGTAATAAATAACCATATCACAACGGCGAACGGTAACCTTTTTCGTAATTTAAATGTATTACGGGCTACTGTACTATAATGTAAAATTGATAAAAATGGTATAAAGAACTTATTCTATGAAATTTCCATTTATTCATCATACTTACTGCAGACTTCATTGTTTTTCAATTTCTAGTTAAGCGACAAGAGTTGTAAAGATTTTTTGATGGTTCCACAGCTTCAGGTCTGGTAATTTTGATGATAAAGATGTTTATTATTTTTAGTACAAAAAGGCCGCGAATATTTCCGAATATTTTATCGAACTTTACTTATAGAATAGTTTAAAAACTACATTAATTCCAATCTTCTCATACTTTACACAATCAAATTTATTATTTATCGTGAATAGTGCCATCTATTTATACCGTAGGGCTGAATAGTATAAATAGCTTTAGAATTACCTTCCCCTCAACCTGCCGGACATATCGCGCTGGCATTGTGGGGTCTTATCGACCCATCGGGATATATAACATAGTATCGCATTGTCAGGTCGACGACGGCGTGTCTAATGGACCGACGGCGATGTGTTTGTACTTCTGCCTACTTGTATAGTGCCATCGATCTGAGAGTAGTCATGTCATTAGAGATAGCTCTGGTGAATTCAGAAATTGTTTGTATTGTTAAGTAGAGTATATTCAGCTGAAATTTAATAGGACAACAGATTATAATATCAATAACTAGCTTTTGCCCGCGACTTCGTCCGCGTGGATATTCGAGAAAATCCCATGAGAACTTTAAACACAGACACACAGAGACAACATTTTTAACAGACAGACAGAGTTACTTTCGCATTTATAGTATTAGTATGGATTTTGTATTACTGATCTTGAATTTCGTTCTGTCAATTTTACTTATGGTAGTCGATTAAACAACATAATCTCGTAGTGTAAAAGTATGTAAATGGGTACCAAACAAATACGATAGTGGCATAACTTCTGTGAAGTCTCTCTATTCTGTGGTACAATCAAACTTTCATCCCCTATTTCAACCCCTCCATTCCTTATTTCGCAATAAAAGGTAGCCTATGTCCTATCTCGAGCTCTACTCTACCTCTGTACCAAATTTCATCCAAATCGGTTCAGTAGTTTCGGCGTGAAGGCGCAACAGACAGACAGACAGACAGACAGACAGAGTTACTTTCGCATTTATAATATTAGTATGGATTTTGTATTATTGATTTTGAATTTCGTTCTGTCAATTTTACTCATGGTAGTCGATTAAACAACATAATCTCGTAGTGTAAAAGTATGTAAATGGGTACCTAATAAATACGATAGTAGCATAACTTCTGAAGTCTCTCTATTCTGTAGTACAATCAAACTTTCATCCCCTATTTCAACCCTTCCAACCCTTATTTCGCAATAAAAGGTAGCCTATGTCCTATCTCGAGCTCTACTCTACCTCTGTACCAAATTTCATCCAAATCGGTTCAATAGTTTCGGCGTGAAGGCGTAACAGACAGACGGACAGACAGACAGAGTTACTTTCGCATTTATAATATTAGTATGGATTAGTTTGGATTTTGTATTACTGATCTTGAATTTCGTTCTGTCAATTTTACTTATGGTAGCCGATTAAACAACATAATCTCGAAGTGTAAAAGTATGTAAATGGGTACCAAACAAATACGATAGTGGCATAACTTCTGTGAAGTCTCTCTATTCTGTAGTACAATCAAACTTTCATCCCCTATTTCAACCCCTCCATTCCTTATTTCGCAATAAAAGGTAGCCTATGTCCTATCTCGAGCTCTACTCTACCTCTGTACCAAATTTCATCTAAATCGGTTCAGTAGTTTCGGCGTGAAGGCGTAACAGACAGACGGACAGACAGACAGACAGAGTTACTTTCGCATTTATAATATTAGTATGGATTTTGTATTACTGATCTTGAATTTCGTTCTGTCAATTTTACTCATGGTAGTCGATTAAACAACATAATCTCGTAGTGTAAAAGTATGTAAATGGGTACCTAATAAATACGATAGTGGCATAACTTCTGAAGTCTCTCTATTCTGTAGTACAATCAAACTTTCATCCCCTATTTCAACCCTTCCAACCCTTATTTCGCAATAAAAGGTAGCCTATGTCCTTTCTCGAGCTCTACTCTACCTCTGCACCAAATTTCATCCAAATCGATTCAGTAGTTTCGGCGTGAAGGCGTAACAGACAGACAGACAGACAGAGTTACTTTCGCATTTATAATATTAGTATGGATTACAGACGATGGCACATCAGACTTTACATTATGCATTGACATCCAAACCAAACGTGTATAAAAAATTCACAGATTTCGCAGGTCCCGCAAGAATCGGAGCATTGAAAATGAATTCAAAAATTTACGAAAAAACCAAATCAAATCAAAAGCAAAATCCTATAATTTTTCTAAGGTATACTAGGTTCCTTTTTATTTTTACGATCGATTGTGACAAAAGTGCCCCTGACTGCTTCGACGCGGCTGAAATATTATTAACCGATTCACAAAAATCAACTAATGCACTTCTCGTCTGCTTCCGCATCTTTCAATACCTTTACCATGACGATCGGTCAATAATCATAGAAACTGCATCACTTTTTATATACCTACCGAAATACCCGTTTTTCTACAATTTCAAATCTAAAGGGACCACCTACAGGTCACAATTATAAACCGATTTTCAAAAAAAATTCGCTATTTTGTAGCCAAACTAATACCCTAGGACCCTTTTTTTCATTTTTTCTTAAGTCGCTTTTTTTCTCGAAATATTTACAATTTAGTAAACAAACACCCCCCAAAAACCCGAATTTTTCGAAATTTCAAAAAAAGTTACCAGCCGGTTTTCAAAATTCAAACGTTCACACGTGTCTCAATAAATTCCTCAACTTTTGGTGCTATTCCCATCTCGATTCTCCTAAAATCTTCGGAACTATGACCAAAAATACGTCTCAGGCGATTTGCATTTGATAACCATTTTCAATGGTAAAAATTCAGCACAATCGATTGAAGATATCTGCTTTAAAATTGATTCAATATTTCACCCGAACATACATACAATACATCGCAAGTTTAATAAAAGTTTGTGATTAATGTAATCCTAAACGTTTTAGAGTTTTCTGCAAATTATTTTAGGGTGATATTGGATTTAATAACCATCCTAATGTTTCTAACAAAATAATGAAACAAGTATAGAGGAGAAAATGCCATTTAACCAACAAAGAATTTCCCATTCTAAAGAAATGGCTATCGATATCTTTATAAAATAAATCTTTCAAAGCTTTCTATCAACCGCGTTAGAGATAGAAAATACATTCATTAACCCATAGACTTATTATATTACTAGCCTAAATCATTACATTAACTTATTCATAACTAAAGTAAAATTAATGTAATCCAAATCGTTTTTAGAGTTTTCTGCAAATCATTTTAGCGTGATATTGGATCTAATAACCATCCTAATGTTTCTTACAAAATAATGAAACAAAAATAGACGAGTTTTTTTTTTGTATTCTATAAAGATGCCAAACCAACAAAGAATTTCCAGACAAGGAAATTGCTATCGATATCTTTATAAAATAATCTTTGAAAGCTTTTCAACGCGTTAGATAGAAAATATAACATTCATTAACCCTATAGAATTATTACTTATAATAGTAACTTATAATCAGGTACAAGCACACCATTCATTACTAAAGCAAATGTAATGTATGTAATGTAATCCAAAACATTTTTGGAGTTTTCTGCAAATTATTTTAGAGTGATATTGGATCTAACAACCATCCTAATGTTTTTTACAAAATAATGAAACAAATATACAGGGGAATCCATTCTAAAGAAATTGCTATCGATATCTTTATAAAATAATCTTTCAAAGCTTTCTATCAAATCATTGAGTGTAAAAATAGTGTTAATAAAATGGGTCGGGTGCACAATGGCGCACCCGCCTGACACCTGCCGTCGTCGCGTCGCGCGTCGCACAGGTATATTATAGTGCGCTATTCATACGGGCTCTTGCTGACTTGGTGCATGCGCGGCGTAAGATACACGCGCCAGCGGGAACTTAAGAAGTTACTTCACTATACAATTTGTAAGAAGTCAGACCGGTTTGTACCTACAGTCATATTGTCCTAAATTGCGTCCAGACAGCGATTTAGAAAAAAAAAACATTCGTAACTGAGTCTGTGTGATTCGTTATTATTATTTGTTACTCCGCGTTACCACTATAATAAACATAAACACCACACTGAAAAATAACATCGACGATGTTGATAGACCAAGTCTGTTAACATATTATAAGGCCGGCGAACAGTCAACTTCCTATACAGACATAACACCAAAGTGATCTGCAATTTGAGCATAATTTACTCGTCTTGTGATGTTGTCGTCTAGTGATATTCAATAAAATATCTAAAAATACCAAACCAAATAAAAATTAATGCGATTTACAGTTTAGTATGAAGAAAAATTAAATCAGGTAGATTAGTTTTAAGATTATAGGTTTATTAATTATATTATTGGTTGGCACTGTGGCACAGCAGCATTGAAAAACAAGTGGAGGTTACTTAAAGTTTTTTTGTAACGAGATTTAGATTCATGAATTAAAAAATAAGCTGTGTTGTCAAAATAATGTCTCCATCGCTTGAATCCGGTGATAGCGAAAAGACAGTTTGTTGAGGTATTACCCGACGATGTTAATCTTGACAAGTTAATTGACTAGTAGTTGCGATTAACAGTTGACCAATATTGTCTTGTGACTAGTTGCTGATGTCATGAACTCTGTTTACAAGATTGTTAATTTAACAATGTTGGCCTAACAAGTCAATGCAGTGTAAACACACGGTTCAATTCACAGCGCTGGATGATGTGACAACTTAGTTAGATCATATATACCTGGGGCCCAATCGCGGTAATTTCTTACGATATTACCAAATTATTGAATTTTTAGATTCTTGGCATTCACAATGCTATTTTTATATTAAGGTAATAAATATAATAGGAAAAATACTAGAAAAAATTTACTCACCCATAGCAGCCCGTCCCGTCTGAGCTGCTACGGGTGAGTCGATTTTTTCTAGTATTTTTTTCTATTATATTTATTACCTTGATATTACCAAAGCTAAACCAAAACCAAATACGTTTCGTCTGAACGTAAAAAACCTTTCAAAAGCGCGATTGGCCCCTGATGATCGAAGTATGATTGACCACAGAATACTTAATATTATGGTGGACAACGATTTTTTATTTTATTCCATATTCAAAAATGTTACGCTTGTCCGTGCCAGCTTTCACTGAAACTTTAGCTAAAAATTATTTTACACCACAAGTAGGTAGGTAAAACTTAACCCATCGTACAATGGATAAGCCCTCCTAAACGCCATTCATAGGGGCTCGTTTGCTGACTGGGACGTGTGTAACTAAGCTTTCAAAGTGAGCAAGAGTTTCTTAGAGAACGTACCTATAAATACTACGTGACCCATTTTTTACAATTTATCCCCCCCTTGATGACCACCCGTAGTATATGCCACAAGCCACGAACCCCCGCCCTCTCTAGTTTTCACGTAGTAATTCATAGATATGGTTTTAAATGTTTTTTTTTCAGAAAGTAAAAAAAAATCGCTCATAATATTATTTGACATTTTGTACAATATCAAGTGAATTTATCAAGAAGAAAAGACTTAAAGTTCGAAAAAGCGCGAGATTTTCCTATAGGATATTAACTACGTGACAAAACCTAATCCCCCCTCCGCCGCCCCTGTGACAAAGCGTGGTATTTGAAAGACCCCCTCCCCTCGTACGTTCCCTTATATTTAACAAAATATGGTAAGTTTTTTCTTAACCAAAAAGGCTTACTTAATTTGCAACCCATTGTCTCTTAAGGCTTCAACGCCCGGTTAAGATTCAAAATAAAAATATTACAGTTTTATTACATTGTTTTAACCCGCTGAGTTTAAAGTACTGTGCTTGTGATACTCCATATCAAAGGGTTAACAATTACTTACAATTTAGCAATTGGAAATCACTAGTAATAATTTACATCAATCCTAGAAATATGTTCATTCAGTCGGTGACTGTTAATATAGTATTGAAATAAAATCACTCCATGTTATTTGAAACAAAACTTATGAGAAAAAAATAGCTGAAAGTTGTAACTAATCATAATAAAGCAAGCCAGACAGAGAAAACTGCGGGGCTACTCAAATGGCCACTTTTCTATTCGTTCGCTAACTTATAAATTAAAAATAAGCCATAAACACCAAAATAACGTATCGTAGGCTTGTCAGTTCTGTACAATACAACAATGTCTGTGATTTACATAAACTTGCGACGTCTGACTTGATCATTAATTGCTTATTTTTAAGATTTAAGTTAGCGAACGAATAGAAAAGTGGCCATTTGAGTAGCCCCCCTGATTATTTGGCGGCCATGGCAATTCACATAAGAACAAAGTAGTTTTTGCAGATTATAATAAATTTAAATTATCGCATATAACCACCGAAATATTTAGATTAGCGTCGTAAGACTTCAGAGAAAACTTTGGTAAAGGTTTCGAAACATGAAGTCGGTCAAAAATGTAAACTTGAGAGTTCATTCAGAACAGTTTCCCCTAAACGAGCCAATTTGCGAAAAACAATTTTCGCAAGCAACGTTTGTGGTGAGGATCCGATTGAAATTGTTCCGGTAATGTTTGTTATTTACGCCGGTTAGCTATAGGGTTTCCCGTGATGGTAGGCCTGGCCTCGTCCGCGTCACAGTTTAAACAAGAAACAGTGATCTATCTTCATAAATTAATAATCTTGGTACACAACAGTCGCGATTGGATGACCACCTTTATGTATCGAAGTCTTCGTCGTTTTCATCTTTGAAGGAGATAAGATGAGATGAATGAGTAGACATATCCAAGTCAATAATGGTAGTAATTTATCGACTGTATTGTTCAGTGTATGTATGTTATGAAAATGTTTAAGGGCATCCGCTGAGTTAAGCGGGATCCCGGGCTGGGTACACGGCGAGGGAATATGGATTGCTGCTGTTCTGACGGACAGATGCTTGCAGTGCATGAGATCTATGTTGACCCGCGCGCGTGTCTCGCTTTACGCAGCGGACGCCCTAAGTACCGAGTGACTGTAGGTATACTCGTAATTTCAAGAATTCTGGGCGAGTTCTGTGGCCCTGAAAGGGCTATGAGTTGATGCAAACGGTTTTCGCTACTGTAAGTAAACTATCGTTTTCTCTCTTTCACTCGCATTAACTGTGAGCAGTATTTCCGATAGTTTTCAGTAGCGAAAACAGTTTCATCAACTCATGGTAGAGCTACCTACTGCTGGTAACTTATCTATCCTGTGCTACTTTGCGAGAGCTGTTGAGCCGATGATCCCGGCCCCTGGGCACAATTGTTGTAGGCCGAATGTGGAAGGAAAGCATTACGGGTGAAATGTTAATTTAATGACTTGCTCCATCAGTTTCAATTTCATTTAGTATTCTTTATTTGACAAGGCTTTACCTAATTTGTTAACACAAATTTAACTAGCGTTTCACAAAACGAGTTTTTTTAATAACCTAATTGTAACATTAGTATTTTTTACATATGGAAAATGAAAAAAAAGTGTCATGTAATAGTTCCACAAACTGCATTTTTCAAATAACATAGGTAATTGCAAATTTTCATTTAAAGCCGTGAATAGCTGCCCAAATAAGTTTTCTTTCTTCAAAAATATCTCTCAAGTTTCAGTTGTTGCAATATTTCCTGAAATAGTGTTGTTTGATAATGTCGATAGATCCGATAGATCCAACAAAGCGAACATTCAGTAACCGGTGTTTTATTAAAAGCGGTCCTGTGTCGTGTGTGGAATGGAATATTCAGGGGGTGGTGCAAGTCACTGTCTTTTACTGCAACTTTTATTAACTTTCTCTTCTAGTACACTTTTCAAATCCTTAATAGATCCTATAGCAAATTATTAACAAATATACTCTGCATTACATTCTTTCGCATATTTTTTTTGTATATTTGTTAGATTAATTAGACGGTAGTACTTATATATATTCTGTGCCATTAGCAGACAATAAGGAATATGCATAAGTCACCGATTTTCCTAAAATTGAGCTTGATCGCTGCGGACACTTGTAAAAACATGATGGAACAGAAAGAAAAATAAAAAAA
Source organism: Agriphila tristella (assembly GCA_928269145.1). NCBI lineage: Eukaryota > Metazoa > Arthropoda > Insecta > Lepidoptera > Crambidae > Agriphila > Agriphila tristella. The sequence continues at coordinate 12,190,590 of OV743444.1, forward strand.
ATAAAGATTATTTTCGTTTTATCACACGATGAAATCAGGGGAAAATAACGATATTTTTTTTTCGTTTTCGGATATAATACACTTTACAGTCAGATAGAATATCGAAAAAGAAATAATATTTTGTATGACACATATCTACTTAAACGCAAAATTTAGGGAGATAATTGAAGATTATTGGCTAACTCCATATTAAACGCGCCCGAAACACACTGAAACGTGATGTGTGACGTCACCGTTTTGTATAGAGCGTTTTCGGCGGGAGCTGATGCGTGCTAACTTCAAGTAACTATATTACGAGAAAAAAACGCAAGAGACAAGTTTCAATATTACAGTTGATTTTCTCACGCATTATACTATTGATTTTGATAAAAAAAAAATTGATGCATATTCCCTATTATACTTTTTGCTGTGGGTATTGTAATATGATTTGATTAATTAATCAAATATCTATTAGGTACTCAAGTAATAGGTATACAACGTGTTACAAAATAACCCCTAATGCCAAATATGATAGATAGATTAGGGACCATCAAACTGAACAACTTTTACTATGGGATCAACTCTGAAATCGCAAAAAAATCGGCTGTTTCAGACATTTTGATATTTTCGTTATTAATTTTTGTATGAATCAGTTGATTTTTTCTTCGCGATTTCAGAGTTGGTCTCATAGTAAAAGTTGTTCAGTTTGATAGTCCTTATTTAACATATTCGGCATATACTGCTCAAAAGAAAATAGGAGCCGGTGGCCCCTATGGTACCCCATATGGATTTCCATACAAAAAAAGCTAAGTTCTGAAAGATATTTCCAAATAATTTTAATCTGATTTTATTTGAATTTGATATTTTTTGAAAGCTGTTATAGTCAACTTGCCGATTTTATTAACGAATTTACTGTTATTTCTCCTATTAGCCGTGTGTCAGTTAGAAGTGAAAAATGCAAATTTTTTGTATGAAACTTAAAAATTTTCACGTATGAAAAACGCTTCCGCTTATGCCCCACGCGATTCAATATGGATGGTGCGTTTTATTCCCGGTAACAGTTAGGGATACAGTGGGATGCCATAAAACTGAGCACTCGTTGGGATTAGGCTGCGGCGGCGTTTTGCCCAATAACAATAATCGAGTTAAGTTAACGGTTTCAGGTAAACGAAGGGTTTTGGCGGAAGGAGGAAGTTCCCTTTTTTGTTGACACAAATTGATATTAAAATAACTTTTAGACTTAAAATATTAGCGGCAAGTAAATTAACAATGGCACTATCTATAAGTACTGATATTTTTATATCTTTGTCTGTTTGTTTACTTGATCCGATTTCACATCTAAGCCGCTAAAGCGATTTTTTGATAAAAGATCATGGAAAAGGACGTAGGTTATTAATGTTCATACTTTATATAGAATGAAATTCCAGGTGGAAAAAGCTAGTTTACTTATATTTTTTTTTACTTTCAACCTGTCTTGTGGTTCGCTCATCCGTGTAAGATGCCGTGGTCCCGGGTTCGATTCCCAGGGGGGGTTACAATTTATTCTCGGTTTGGTTGGTGGTAGGGCTTATTTCAAGTCCGGCCGCCTGTCTAGCTACCACTATCTTACCTAAGTCTGACGCTATAACAAAAAATTTAAAATTGTTGTGTTCCGGCAGTTAGAGGTAAGATAGCCAGTTCCTCAGTGATGAGGATTCCGGGAGCAGTGCGCTTCCACCTACGGCCTCATCGTCACACGATTTCGTTGTGCATAAAAAAAGTTGGTTAAAACCGGTATCTTTGTATATTCCAAGATTAAGCGCTAGTCTAGACTGGAAAATATCGCCGGTTTATATTCCATCAACTTTGACAGAAATTTCGTTAAACTATTAGCTGACTTTAAAAGTAACTAAGTACTTCCAATACAGTGTTGCAAAACGACCTTTGCTTCAAGCCAAGGTCTTGGTTTGCAATGCAAGTCTACTAATTAACCCCACCGGGTTGCATTCATCGCTTTGTAGGAGCCGATGAATGCAAATCTTATCTTTAACATCGCGTTTGAGTTATTCGCTATTAGTAACATAACACATGTTGTTTTGCTTTAAAGACTTAATTCTTTAGTTATCCTGTGATTCTTGCTGCTGCCTTTAAACCAAAACTAACAATAAGGGATTGATATATTTTTATTAAATGAAATAGCAAAAAAAAAATGCAAAGGCACACTTATAAATAATTAATACATTGAAATAAATTGATACGACGACGACGTAGAAGATTTTAATTACTCTGTGGTTGACCCATGACGGTCATTATCTACTGCACTGCATAGTCATCACGACTGACCTGCCAAAACGAACTATCTGTAGGTTCTGAGATCGTTGCGAACTATAATAAAAAGTAACAAGCAATGTCGTTGCAGTAGGGGGACCGTTCTGTAGAACAATTTTGTTTTTATTTCATTCATTTTACTGACAAATTATAAATATATGTCACCGGCAATGTATGAAACGCAGGCATTGTATACAATGCCTGGCCCTTTTAGGCAATGTATGAAATAGAATGAATATTATTGTCTATTTCATACATTACCTAGGCATTGTATACAATGCCTGCTGGTCCACAGGCAATGTGTAAAATAAAAAGATTTTGATCGAGGGGAGGGCTTGAGGGGGGCTCGAGGGGGGCTCGAGGGGGTCGGGGGGGGGCTTGAGGGGGGACCGGGGGGGCTCGAGGGGGGTTTGAGGGGGGCTCGGGGGGGGGCGCGAGGGGGGCTCGGGGGGGCTCGAGGGGGCTCGAGGGGGGCTCGGTGGGGCTCGGGGGGCCTGAGGGGGGCTCGGGGGGGCTCGAGGGAGGCTCGGGGGGGCTCGGGGGGGCTCGGGGGGGCTCGAGGGGGGCTCGAGGGGGGCTCGTGGGGGGCTCGAGGGCGGCTTATTGAGTTTGGAACCGAACCTGCTTTACTCCTGTAGCTGTGGTCACCTTCTGCGAGGACGTTATCTCGCAGAAGGAGGCCGCGGAGAGGGTTCGCGAGGCAGACGCTGCAGCGAGCCAACTCCGACGTGCGCGGCCGAGGAGAAGGAGACGCCAACGTGCGCGTCTCGTTCTCCCCTAGCCGCAAGGGGGGGCGCAGTAAGGCCCTCTGTCCCCCATAGGGTGGAGCCCTAACGGGCCACTCTCCCTGGGTCAAGTGGAGCGTGCAACCGCGTACCCACAGACCCGGTGGAAAGGCGCAGGTCTTCGAGAGGAGTTTAGTTGGTAGTGGTGACTCCTCCCATTCACCCCATCTGGCCTGCCCATATTAGTGGGTAGCCTTATGGGGAGTCTGGGAGGAGCCTCCCTCCCCCTGCCCGGTCCCCCCTCGATCTTTCGAGATCGTTAGGGGGCGGGGCAGGGGTGAGAACCGCCCGGCCCTGACATGAAGCCTATTAGGCTTGGTGGGAGGGTCGGGTGCGGCGAGGGACATACTCGGGTTTCCCGAGTATGACTGAGTCCAACACGCCGTTTGGTGTGCCTAAAGACTGCATTCTCCTCTTGATACAACAAAAAAAAAAAAAAAAGGTCCCGGGTTAGGTTAGAAATTTAAGGCGAGCGCGTAGCGCAGCGGAGCGTGAGCCTTAAATTTCGAGGTTATTTTTTTATAACAGACAACAGAAATAAACTTATTTTACACATTGCTGGTGGACCAGCAGGTATTGTATACAATGCCTAGGCAATGTATAAAATGAATATCATTTCATACATTGCCTGATCGTTTCAGGCATTGTATACAATGCCGGAGAATACACATTGCCGGTAACATATACACTTTTAAACTTTCGCGTTGCATTTCATTTTATCAGCCCGTGACCACGGCCGCGATGCAACTCGGTCGAAACGTCGGGAAAAGGTAGGTGTTCAACACCTACCTACATGCACCCTGAACACAAACAATCCACCTTCATTTTTCGGGCAGTCGTATAAATAGACATCATCATTCGATTGTCTTTTGTTTGAAGATATTAAAAAGCTATACATTTTACGAGGATGTAAGTGTAACAGGGTACATATTTTTATGTTTTCCCATTAAGGAATTAAATAGGTACTACTATGTGTTTTCCGAATTAATACGCGTTACGTTACGTTTATCACAAACTTAAAATCTTTATTATTTATTCTCTTCAGTCAGCGAACTAATTCTACACATATTTTCTTTCATGGAATCCTAAAACTTCAACATCGCTTACTTTTCAATTTAAAAAGCTTCGACTGCCTACTTTAAGAAATCATATGTAGCGTGTTTCGCTACCCCAGTGAAACCAAAGTGCCTAATTTATTATTTTTCGTTCCGTTACGTTCCGTTACGTAAGGCGTCTCAGCGTGCGTGCTTCATGCACCGATGCTTACAGGTTGGCGGTGGTTGCGAGACCGGATGTGCTTCCCCGCCAGTGAAATTACGACGGACATTTTTTGTCCACTTGTTGCTTACCCTGCTTGTAATTAGCATTTTGATCAAAACTTCCTTTCGTTCGTGGAGAGTGAAAATAAAATAACAAGCTTCACAAAAATGAAGTTGGGAGTTGCACTCTTGTTTCTAGCCTCAAAAATCTCAAAAAGATCGTATGTTCAAGAATTCTTTTAAATAATGATGTGCAAAATAGGTTCAGCGTTTAAGCACTTTGTTGCCTATCGGAAATTGTAAACCATACATAGCACCACATTTCACTACAAGGACGCATGTCTGTAGGTAATGAACTATAAGAGTTAGAGCATTTACGACGATCAGTATCGAGACCATATTTCTTAATTGCGATCAGATTAATTCTCATTCATAGACAAAAATCAACTCCTAAATAGCCATTTTTTTATGTCCCCACTGCTGGGCGATGCTACAAATCTGGGTCCAACACCCTTATATTTTGCACATACGAGGGTGGTTTGATAAGTCCATGACTTTGAAAAGAAAAAATACTTTTATTTCATAATTTATTTTTGTGTCTTGAAAAGAAACTCCTTAAGGCATCTTTACACAATTTTTTTTTTCAAATTCGGCAAAAGATTATTACTTTTGGAAACAAAAAGCTCAAGCGAGTTCTAACTTTTCTTAATGACCCTGTCGACCCTCTCGGCGGCACTCATGACATCAAAACTCATCGAATGAAGATGCAAATCCTTCCTATTCTCTAGATTCAACCCCAGTGAGATATTTTCTCCTACCAAACATGAATAAATGTCTTGATAAATGTCTTGGCGGGCAAATATTTTCATCAAGCCAAAAGGTGATGTCTGAAATGGGCCCTCATTTCAGTTACCAGTTTTCAGGCGATGAAAGAAAAAAATAATGGGTTAAAGAGGTAGGAACTTCGTTGGACTGAATACGCAGAGCTACAATAAGATTATGTACAGAAATAAAACAAAATATTCCGAAAAAAAGTCTGTCTTCATTAAAAAGTCATGGACTTATCAATCCACCCTCGTAATTCTTTATCATACATAACTGTGATATCTCCAAATTAGACCCTTGGAGAAGACTACCCTCGAGTCTCATTCTTTAAAATTGGAGTCTCCAAGAAGTAGTATTAACGTATTGTATTTGATTCCAGGACTCGGAGACGATCGGGCTCCAGCATCGTGGTGCTCGAAGCGGAGGAGGAGAAGCGACCACCCCCGGATGACGACAAAGAAATGCTTACCATGCTCTCACTGTCTTCCGACACCGGTGAGTCTTGAGATCTGCTATAAGTATTAGTATTTTAGTAATAGCACAGTAATAGGGAACTCTTTAAACCTTGGATGTCCTTGTACCCATGTCTTTCCACTCACTAACATGCGGCCGATTCTTACTACCTATCTTCAGTAAGAGGTAGGTCTACTATGATCAGTAGCTAAATTATTCCCGTCATTTAACAGAAATACCTACAGTCAACAACTTGATACAAGGTTCAACATCTTCCCCTTACATGGTGTTATAAAAAAGGTATGGTTACTTAAAAAAATACTATAAATAACCTGGCAACAATCTTCCGAAATTTAACTTTGCATTACTATTTCAGCATTCTTATTGTCAAGTTAATGTTCATTACTTCTTGTTATTATGTACTCATTCTTTTGGCAACGTTCCCTTTACTTTCGAGAATAAACTATCTACTAGTGCTGGATATGATCTCGACTTAGAAAGAACTGCCAATGTTTGCTTTACTACTTCCAACAAACTTACCATACTTTCTTAGTTTTATTGAGTAACAGTTGTTGAGTACTTTCCGAGACTCTATTCTTTGGTCTTATTTGATTCGAGATTGGAAAACAAACTTATAAGAGACATGGTTACTACTAGTTGTATGAAAAATACCTACTTATGTTGTTAATTTTGAAATACTCGTATTTGCAATCGCGTCACGAAAAGTTAAACTCACATTTTTTTCGTCGACAAGTCCGTCAAATTAAATTGAATGTCTGTATTTTTCAATGGCCTTGCTAAGACAATGGCACAAAATACAGGAAGAGTCTCATGGATTTTACTTTGATTAATTGTTTAACTATTCCGAGTCAGTCATTCTTAAAATTTTAATTAGTTGCTACGGGTTTTTGTTTTGTACTTGAGGGTTTTTAGCTCACAAGACGGTTAGATTTGGATAATAAGTAATACGTTAGACAGTTGCTGACACAAATAAGAAAAAAAAGATTCATTATGTTTCTCTTGAAGATTGAGACTCAAACCTTCAATCTTCTGCCCGCTTGCTCGAGAATTGACCCATATGCATGTTAAAGCCAATAAAAATTAATAACTACCACCAGGAAACCCAAAAAATGGACAGTCATGGCTTCGATTAATCATATGTCTGAAATACTCGCTGAACTCTGTACAATGTGCATGCATAAAGCTGGTCAGTTGACTCCAGTCGAAGATTGATAGCTTGGTCAATGATTTATCACTGAGCCTGTAATTCGCGCCACCCGAGCAGCAGTCAGGCGTTTGACGCCCTTTGAATTTAGGGTGCTTTCGTTGATTTGTTAGACTTTTTGCCTAAAATACGATACACTTCTTAAACATTCCCTTACATTTCTTCAATTTAGCTCCCACTCCTTCACTGATAAGAACTATGAAACAGGTTTTTTGAGGATAACATTATGATTAGACTCATCTTTGGTGCAAAGAAGACCGGTTTAGCTACTAGAGCTTTGAGACAGACGACGGACGTACGGACAGACGGACAGTGAGTGAAAGCCATAGGGCTCCGTTTGACCCCTTCGGGTACAGGAATCCTAAAAAGCAATGTACTCGTATGACATTATTACTTTTGACACAGAATACGTACTTTTGACTCTAAAGTTTTAAAAAACCGTTTACGATAACCCAATTTGGTTCCGGTATTTAAAAATCTGGGTTAAATTCATGAACACGAATAGCCGAAAATAATGATAGCCAAAAAATTGCCTCAGAAATATAGCGCCCTCCGTCTAAATTAGCAAATCTAAAAATATGTGACGGGCCGATTTCGCAGGCCATTCGTTCGACGTTATATTTCAGCTAATTGGTTCATAACCGAGTGGCCGTGGTTATGAACAAATTCGTCCGGGTCATTTGCGCTTTGACGGGAATTACCCGACCGACAGCTATTAATTTCCCCGGGTGTTCTATGCTTCCTTATTTGGGCGATTAGTGGCGTTTTGCGGGAAAATTCTCCGTCCGTATCACATCAAAATCCTAATATACCGGTTAGATTATCATCAACTCGATTTAGATAGTAATCTACTCAACCGGTTTAAATGTCGACCCGTTAGATGTTGATTTAATAAGCCCTATATGCGGTCACGGTTACCTACGCAGAATAGGTACTTATAATCAATTTTTCAATAGATCTTTTAACTGATTTTTACTTTAAACATTATTTTTGTGTATATTTTATACTTTATACGATTCTAAATAATTAGATTTAAATTAGATGTCGTTTTAACTTATGCCATATTTTTACTGTTTCCAGGTCCCCACCGTGAGATGGCGGTGGACGTGCCGGACAGTTTCATCGCGAGGAACAAAACGCCCCCCCGGTACCCGCCGCCCCGGCCTCCTCAGGTACGCCTCCGGGCCTCCAGAGATGAGGAGCCTCTACTGTTGTCCTCGGGCGGCTCCGGCACCAGCTTCGGCAGCAAGCAGAGCACCGTTCTCCAAAGCACCATAGATATCTCAGGACCCAGCTCTGACGGTTCCGGAAGCTTCAAAAACAACAGCACCATAGAACTTCTATCTTTGCCCCAAAGTTCAGACGGCTCCGGGACCAGTTTTGGAAGCAAAAAGAGCAAAGGCTCATCAGAAACTGCCAAATGTGGAGACCTAATTTCGGAGAGATCAGAGTCTGTTGCCTCCAACACCACACACAATCTGAGCGACCACAAGATCCAACTTCTCATATCTAATGGTGAAGATTCTTTACTAGACTGCAGGGAAGGCGTCGCATACTCGGCGAGAACAGACTCGGTGCTGATCAGGGAAGCGGTGTACGCTTCCTATAAGCTGCCTCCTGGGTTCGACACCACTCCGGTGCTGTTGGGGAGGGAGGTGGCGGTCGATGTGCCCGACACCTTCGTTCAGATCGTGAAAACGACTCCAAAGTATCCCCCAAGTATTAGGGGAACCGTGGACAGAAAGAGCGTACAGGTAATGGGTACACAAATGCTAGCATGTAACATTGCATCTGGGGATAATTTGGAGAAACGGCTGGGAATTACAGCTGTCTTACTAACACGTGGTGAGTTTCAAACTAACAGAGGTGTCGGGTTTTTCTCATTAACAATTTTTACTCTCATTCATCTATTAACAGGGTTGGGTTCTAATAGTTCATCTAACAGTTAGATTCTAACGAATTCATAGGGTATGCAATGAAGTATACCTCCTTCATAGGCTAAAGGAGGTAAACCACGTTTTAGCGTGTAGAATCAATCACTGATCAATCCACAAACAATGGTAAATTAAGACAAATTAAAGGATTAATTTATTAGTCCGGTAACACTATTAATTTCATCTATAACTATCGAAAGTTTAAATACCTAATAAAGTTATCGTTTTGCACTATTCACAAAATGTTATAGCATTCACCATAGGTTATAATAAAACAATCATATTCATTAATTAAACCATGCTTGTTGCACCAAAACGCTCTGTCTGTGATCTCAATTAGCTATGAGAAGTTGGGATCGTTCCTCATAAATCAATAATTGTAAACTTTTAATTTCGGTATACTGACAATAACTGGTAGAGGTAAACGAGCAGAATTAAAAATAATTAGGGGAATATTAACCAAGGATTATCAAAAACTGACGTAAAGTTTTGGCCTACTTAATTGGACTTTTTTCTGATCAGGAAACTGACTCTGATTTTAATGCTCCTAAGTTTAATCCGTTTACAGCCCACTTAAATGAATATAATACAAGAAATGGTCCCTTTTATTATGAAAAAGATACAGTCTCCTAAGTTAATACTGTTGTTGTGGTTACCACTGTGGTAACGTTAAGCTCATAAGACCACGAAAGGAATGAGCGTAATAATAGCCATTCGTCTAGATGTGTCGTCATTTATCATCGCGATACATTATAATCAAATAATACGGAATATTCTCTTCTTGTCCTTATGTGGCTTTCTTCTCATTATATTTTCTTCGTCAAAGACGTAAATCTTCGTGATTAAATAACGTTAATTATTAATGAAACCATTGTCGAAGTTTGATTGTTTTTTTAATACACAGTTACAGTTTGTTTACTCTAATAATATAATTCAGGGAAATATGAGCAATGTTCAGATTGCTTTTGTTATCAAAGGTATGTCACGATTTTTTATAACTCTGGATTTCTAGACCCTCAGGACTTTGTTCTATTATCTATTCTGTGCCTCAGGTTAGAACGGATTTTTTTGTGAAAAATTCATTGCTATTGTCATAAGTGCTCATAATATTTTTGTGTATTTACGTATGTTTCAGTTTCCCAAAAGTTTTTTTTATTGCGATCAGTCTAATGCTTTTTTCTTTCAGATTCTATTAAAACTATTCTTAGTTCTTTCGCTAAATGTGTATTTTAATGTTATTCATTATAAGGGTTGCATGTAACGTTGGGCTGTTTAATTTTGAACTAAATTATTGGGACTGTTGTTGTGAACAGAAATACCTATAGTAAAGCAAGCAAACAAACAGTGAAATATCAATTACGTATTCCTATTCAACATCAACAAAATATGATTGAAGCATGTGGTCAGATTTGAAATTGTTGGAATTTAGATAACTATACTTATTTTGTATGATATGTAACAGACTACTACACAATCAGAAGTAATAAACACACTTTTGTTGTTATTTACACTTCTAATAATGTGCAGTTCTATTACATTATCGTCCATCCAGACCGAAAATTCTTAAAAATGTACGAACTTCAGATATTTTGAAGCCAACATGATATTAATAGATGTTGGATGCGTTATTAAGAATCTACGGTACTTCTGATTCCAATATTTGATTTTTTTCTATCTTGATTCGTGGGAATATTTTAAAGTGTCAATGTTTTTATGTAATATATGTAATTTATGTAAATGGTTAATGTGCTGATTTTATATTTGGCACAATAAATAGGTTTTTTCATCTAAGTTTTATAATAGAAAGTACCTACCTATGTAAATGGCAACTGATGAGATAAAAAAGAGTACTTAATAGCGAAAGAATTTGTTGGATGCCATTTACATTGATGTTATATTATTGTTATTTACGGGATGCTTATAAACTCGAGAGTAGAAAAATCGCACCACAGGCCTATTTTCATACAAACAAGGTAACTTTGAAGCTCTGGTTCTCCGCCCAGGATTAAACAAGCTCTGATCTGATGATGACAAATTAAAGAATAAATGGTGGAGGCCCATAATGCCAAGGAAACGTAATTGATTCGTTGAGTCGTTTAGCTCAGGGTTAAATTTAAAAAAAATACAAGCTAAAATTACATCAAAAGTATGTAAAATGTAACACTAAAAATTCCATACAGGCTCTGGTGTAAACAAGGCTTCTGATCCGTTTCTTTAGCGATCTGAGCCTCCTCCATTAATTCTTTAATTTGCCATCATCAGATCAGAGCCCCTTTAATCCTGGGCGGAGAACCAGAGCTTCAAAGTTACCTCGTTTGTATGAAAATAGGCCTGTTGTGCGATTTTTCTTCTCTAGAGTGTATTTTTATCTACACCCATGCTTTAAATCCTCTATAAAGGATTCTGAAACAGTTAGCTTACTGCCATTATAATATCCGAGCAAGAGGAGGTTGCACTCCTCCCCGCACCCACGCACGACGAGATCCATTATGAAATTCAGTACAACATTATAACACTCGTTTGAATGATGTAATGACGAGGAGGAGAAGGAAAGTCAAAGACAAAGTCAAAGTCAAACCCTTTATAGAGGATACATATCACGGGTGTAGATACGTCTTGTATGCAACTGTACATAATTAGGTATTAAAACACTCATGTGATAACTATTATCATACGAGGCGAAGCCGATCCATATTCGTGTTTTAATACCCCTCATTATAGTCCAGTTGCATAAATAACTATTAAGACTATCCAGCGTTACGTATGTGGATGCTAAAGATTTTAGAGAGCCTCCGGAGAGCAGGGCTTGATTGTCTAACTCTATTTCTATTGCGATTGCTTTCAATCTATACTACCTATACTCAAAATAAGGGGCCACTATAATGGTTCTCCATACAAACGAGCTAATTTATGAACGGATTTTTTAATATCAATTCAATCTGATTTTATTTGAATTTGATATTGAATATTAAAGCTGTAAAAGTCAACTTGCTGATTTTACTGACGAATTTACTGTATTATGTCCCCTATTCCCCGTGTGCCAGTTAGAATAGAAAGCAATTGGAGTTTCAGATAAACATACGCGAAATTTGACATTTTTTTATCATGTTTGTGAACCAGTGATGGATATAGATAATATCTTTTCTACGTATACATATTGACAATGGTGATAAATTTTGAGTTAGACAAATAGGCCCTATGATGTTAGACTTTTAGGCTCATGTAGCCCACCTTCCTTATCACCTATAAGGAAGGCATGTGCCCAGCCCCAGGGCGACATTAAAATTTTCTGGTGTGCTAATGTTAACCCCAGCAATTTTTTTGTTAACGTAACCGAAATCAGAACATTTTAGTTTTGATACGTACGTACGTAACGCTTAAGTTCATTATCAATTCAAGACCATGGAAGACCACCGATTAAAATTTGTACATACATACATACAATAATTATTTTTTTGTACCTACCTACGTTAACTATTGGTCTTGTGTTAGTATGTTTATCATAATAGTGCGGTTCTGTAATTATGGCGACCTTAGAGCAAGGCGGGACGAAGCCGGCGCACACACGGCAAAACAGCCTATTTACGATGCCAAAAGTCAAAATATTGAACTCAATAAACACACACAATTTCTATTGTAAAATGTTGCTTAGAATCCTATAGATACGAAACAATAAATATATTGTGTCAGGACAAACGAATAGGTTGCGAAAAGTTTCACTGAAGTTGACTCATTGCACTTATTGCATCTACGCAGTTAATAGTGTGCGAAACGAGGTGCATATTTGTTGTGATTTCATACAGAAACAGCGAGCCTAACGAACATTTTAATTATGAATATTTAACCTAGCAGTAAGTACTTTGAAATAAAATTATTATGACAGATAAAGTAATGCATTTCGATGTAATACAATTCAAGACAGTTTAAGAAGTATCTGGCTATTTTTTCTGCATATTTGATATTGTTGTAAGCTTTTAAAAAAAGTTCCAACGAGTTCCGCATATTTTAAGTAATCAGAGAAGCCATTAGTACTACCTTTAATTTCAAACTAGTTTTGGTTCCAAGTTCCAACTTTTGCCAACTTTTGATATAATTTGTCATTGTTCTCAGGTAGTCGCAGTAATGATATTGATGAAACCGCTTCTGATTAATATTAATTTGTCAAATATTTTCGTGCTTTTGTTATTTGTATTTAATAAAAAAACATTTTTTTTAGAAATAAATTATTATTACTACACATTTTAAATAATTTAATGTACCTACCTGACACAAAAATAAAGTCTTGTTAAAAATTAGGTTTAGATGATTTGTAATCATCCGTCATAATGTTAAAACATAATTAATAGCAGTATAATACATAATTAGAAAAAAAATATTTATGGCGCCGTAAATAGGCTGTATTGCCGTGTGTGCGGCGTTGCTTGAAGATGGCGACAATGGGTGGCTTACATAATATTGTTGCATAATTTTAATTAGGCGTTTAAACCTAATGTAAATTGATAAATAACAAAATGAATTATTTATTTTTTATTGACTTGGTAAATACTCGTATACTGCTCAAAAGAAAATAAGGGCCACTAGAGTCTGTCTAAAAAATCAGTTTACATAAGAAATTATTAAATTATTTATAAAACCTTATACTGGTAACCCTGTTGGTGCTGACAAAATTATAATTCTAAACATAGCTTTACTCAATTTTATTTAGATTGGTATTGGTGGGGTGGTTGGGGATTTAGGTGGGTATTAAAATTACCCATGTAAACTGAGTTTTTAGACAGACTCTATATAGTTTTCCATACAAACGAGCTAACTTCTGAAAGTTTTTTTTATATAAATTTAATCTGATTTTATTTAAAATTTATGTAATTCGAAAGCTAAATAGTCAACTTGTGGACTGTATTGTCGAATTTAATGTATAATTTCTCCTAGGTATTCGCAATGTGTCATTAAAATTGAAAAATGATTTTATATAGAAATCCAATTTCTTTGTATTCTAACTGGCACACGGCGAATAAGAGAAATTCAGTAAATTTGACATTAAAGTCAGCAAGTTGACTTTACAGCTTTCGAATAATATCAAGTTCAAATAAAATCAAACTAAATTTATATAAAAAATATCTTTCAGAAATAAGTATGAAAAAGTATTTAGTGGCCCCTATATTCTTTTCAGTAGCCTTTCAGTAGCGTATCCGTCGAGCTAATTTTGATTGAGTTTTTAACAACATTCGGCCTATCGGATATCGGGAAAAATGTGCCTATAGAAAAAAAACTTTTTTTTTCGATATCCTTCAGTAGGGTACAATGATGGGGGGCAATAGGAATATGCCCAATTGCACAATATTCAATGAATAATAAAGTTTTTTAATTATGTAAGTTGACCTTTCAATACATGGTGACTTTACTTTTTTAGTGAAGAAAAGTGCAATTTATTGGCATTTATGGGTTCGATACCTACAGCACCGATTTGATATTATGCTAATGGTTAGGACATCGGACAGTAAAGTTACCTATGTTTTAATATTTTGTTATTTCAATGCAGTTTCTTTATTTTTATGTACTAATGGGGAATTCTAGATTACCATAGTGAATGGAAACATTGAAATATATAAAAAAAAGCCTAGAAAGCATTTTAACGTCTTTTGAACTCTTTTTTAACATCTTCCATCCGCATCTGGTGAATAGACAGCATAAAGTTAATATAGGTATATTAACTTTATGATAGTGGAAGTATGACGTAAAAGACAAGAACGTATGTCACCTTAGAGCAACGCCGGCTTCGTCGGCACTTTTGCTTTGTTTTCATATCAAATTATTGAGTGAAGAAGAGAAACTTGCTTGCTCCAGATGTTTGTTTTTACCTATAATGTCAAACCCCGTCATTTTGTGACGTCACACTTTCACGGTATACATAACCTAGAAATATCAAAAGAATAACCCTTCTAACCCGTCCTAATCTTGCGAATGGAACCACCTTTGAATTTCGAACCTGTTTCTGACGTTGCGCATCCTCAGCAGGTGAACGGCACCGCGAAGGTGGTAGCACCAGCGGTCCCCCCGCGGGAGATTTCGAGGGACCCCCCTCCGCGACCCCCCACACACGACAATGTCACCAAGGAGCAGATGGAGTCCATCAAGAAGTACCAGGTATGTCACAACTCTTTTTTCAATGAGATTTTTACCGCTTTACATTTAGGAATTAATTACACCATGATCGACTGCGATGTATTCATAAAAGTCTACGTAATGCGTTGGAAACATACATTTGAAAGTTAGGTGAAGTTACATGCGATTTTAATAAATACTAGATGATAAATAACCTACACAGAACCTAAAATTTTAAAGAAATAAAGTGTCAAGGAAGAGACTTGTAAAATTGATATGTGAGAAAAGGATAGATAGAGTGCTTTATGGTGTCATAGATGGATTAAAAAGTAAAAAAAATAAATGCACGGATATACCAAAGAGAATGTAAAAAACACGGAGTTTTAAATAAGGATTGTTAAAAAAGAAGGTTGATAATTCGAAATAAAAGAGTATGGACGAAATGAGGTCGCATGAATGAAATAAGTATAAAATAAGAAAAATTCATGAAATTTATTAACAAATTAGTGTTTTATGATTATAAATAAATAAATATGATTGGATTTTATTGAATAAGAGAAAAACACAACGTAATAATGTAAAACAAAACGCCGGGAATATACTTTATAAATAAAAATTTTCAGCAAAGGTTTAATCGAACTAATTTTGTGATAAATTACAAAAAATGAGTGCGTCCATCGATGAAGATAGTTGTCTGACTCCAAAAGGGTTGAGTGAACAAGTTTCTAATGCTGAATTTAGCTTTTTATCAGGAAACTCACGTAAAATGTTTCTCGCTGGTAGAGGTGAAAAGTTGTAGGTATGTTTTACACGAGACCAAAATTTTGTTCTGCCTCGTGTCCTTAAATCACTCACTGTGCTCAGTAGTCTATATTAGAAGTCGGCACTCGCAGCACAAATTGATTTTGGTCACTTGTATAACAAATTACTATTTAATATTTCTATATATCGAGGTCTAAAGTAAAAACTGAAAATGCATCATTTTTACGTTCCGCCCGTCAGTCAGTCGACCCTTTTATTGATTCCAATCAAGACCGTAGCATGACGTGTGAATATTCTCCTCCAATTTGCAACATCCATTTTAACGTGTATTTGATGGCTGACGATAAAAAAATGCAATGCAAAATGAGCTTTTTGATATTTCCTTTTTTCGTGTCTACTATGAAAGCAGCGGAGTGTGGGGTGATGCTTTATACTGAAAACAAATCGCCATGGCAATCAATAAATACTTATCTGCCTACTTCTCTACATGTATGAATGTATGAATCTGAGAATAGCGCCTTTTAGAACTGCCATACTAATTTATAAACGAGATCAAGCAAATCTTCGCAGGGCTTCCTAATGATGCTCAATGAGGTAGGCATCGGTTATTATCATACGATTAAGGAACCTCCTTAGTGGTGAGGATTCCGGGTGGCATATAAGCAAAATCTAACTCTCGAGTTTTGATGGTGATCTCTGATTGGTCAAGGAACTTTCAGTAGTTAGATTTTGCTCGCAAACTCTAACTCCGCAGTTTCGCGCTAGTTTCGGTAGTGCTCTCTGATTGGTCAATTTGCGCGCAAACTCTAACTACTAAGTGCGCATACACCAATGAGCGCGCTTCAAAATTTAGTTGTCAATTGTCTTTGAACACGATTGTGGTAGCGTATTTTATTTATGAAAAATGGCTTCTAATCTTTCAAGTTTTTGCAAATATAATCCAGTAAACCCAGATATGAACGAAAAAAAAAATTCTGCTTAACTAAATGTTCCTTACCTATGAAATTGACGTTTTGTATGGAGAATTTTTAACAAGTTGCATTTTCCATTCTAAAACTTTTCACAATTAATTAAGTCATTTTTCAAAAATAAAATACGCTACCACAGTCGTGTTCAAAGACAACTGAATTTTGAAACGCGCTCGTTAGTGGTTGTGCACTCCAGAGATGTTACGAATATTCGCATTTGCATATGCTAATGGTTCGCATCGACATTCGCATTCGCAACAATCAATGCGAATTTTATGCGAATGCGAATGTGTGCATAACTTCATTAATTCAACATTCAACCAGTAGAAAGCGTTTATTTCACGCGGGTAGTTTGTTAATTGTGATTGCTTGTTGATGTGGTCCACTCTGTTGCTTGGTTTGTTGGTTTTTTTTAGTTGCCAGTCTACTGTAATTCCTCTTTTTGGTAAACAAAAAATGCATTGTGTATTAAATTAATTTGTGAAAATTTGCCAGTTTTTCCTTATGGCACCGGGAAAGAAAAGTGATCTATAGCGATTTTTTATTTTACTTTATTGCACATGTGCATTAAAAAAGCATGCATTTTTTTTGAAATTTAATTCACTAATGGATGTCGTCATAAACTTTATAGGAAGTATGTATATTATTTTGTATACATATATGTTTTCCCGTTTTAGTAATGAAAGATTATTTAGATAGATTTATTTATTTATTCATATGGTTTTTCTAATACTTGATGGCTTAACATTCGCATTCGCATTCGCACATTCGCAACTTAAATATTTGCATTCGCATTCGTATTCGCGAATGTGTAAAATTTGACATTCGTAACATCTCTAGTGCACTCAGTAGTTTGCGCGCAAAACCAAACTACTGAGTTTTTTGACCAATCAGAGATCAATAACGAAACTAGCTCGAAACTGGGGAGTTAGAGTTTGCGAGCAAAATCTAACTACTGAGTTTCTTGACCAATCAGAGATCACCATCAAAACTCGAGAGTTAGATTTTGCTTATATGCTTCCGGGTGTAGTGCGGTTACACTTCTCTTACATGTTGGGTTTTGTAGAGAGTCATAACATAGATTTTTACTGTAGGAGCAATGTACTTACAACTTAGATCAGTGATGATCATTTTAAGCTGTCAGTTGAGTTACAAAATAGGCCTGCTGGTTTTTTTAATTGCTATAGTTACAAGTCTTTCTCGGTCCAGCTAAACTATACAAAATATAAAAATGACATCTTTGCAAAAGTTGTTCAGCCTGATGAGCATTTTTTGTTGATGTATAAAAATCGAAGATCTGGAACACCTGATGCAGAACCATAACACTGCTACAAGTATTTTCTTATGTAACTACATTAGTTCATTTATAGGCATACGCCGAAGTCATAAAGTCCACGCGTACGAAGTCGCGGGCGTCAGCTAGTAACAAATAAAAGAGATGCATTGATGCCATTCAGAAAACAGTCAAGTTTTAAGAGGTTGTAATACGGGGGCAGATATAGTAATTTTTTACCCTCAAAATGTAATTATTTGACTCATTCATAGACTAATACTTTTGTACATCCTAGTTGGTAAAAAGATGTTATGTATGTACAAACAGTGCGACTCGTACAATAGTTTACAACCGTTATCCGTTAGTGCTTTTGTTTTCCATTTCCTGTACTCCCATTGTCGACAGTCAAAAATCATTATGAAAATCCGCTTATGGGAGATGTCACCGCATTGTTTGCTGAATCAGTTCAATGACTAGGTATATTGAGATGTGGGACGAGTACAATACAATTAGTTCTTAAACTCTGTTTAGTATAGTCATTTGTCCAGATGCCTGGAAATATTTAAAAATATTAGAAAAATATTGTAATGAATTTCTGGAAGCTATGTGAAACAAAAAAGTAATTATTGTACAAAAAGTTATGTTTTAATAAGAAGGAAAATCCGTGGAAAATGTTTCTGTCTAGTTATTGTTACAAAAATGTAATACTTGATTCACATAATTTAAGGCTTTTTATAAAGGTAACAATTACTGGAATAGATAACAAAAGAAAATTTAAAAGGTTTTTTATAAGAGACAGAAGATTAATAAAATTATAATATAACACAATTTTATCATCAAATCAAATAGTAATATCACATATACTTAATTTTAAATAAAATAATATGCTGAATTATTTTTTTTCTAAGTCAAACGGTCATTAATCCAAACCAGAATGTGATTTAAAATACCTTTTACCCTTATTTATTCGGTGGTTTGTGAGTAAAGTATTCACATTTATTCAATCTGAGTATCGTAGCGATTTGAACTCACTTAAATTGATTTCTTTTACCTTGAGCCATGTGTTCGATTGGTTTTTTTTTCTGAATTTATTCGTAGATCGTAAAATATACTGATTACTAAGCGCTACCGCACACAGGCAACTTTTGTCTCTGCAACTATTTTGTCTCTCATATGGTTTGTATGAAAAATTGCAGACGAAAAAGTTGCAGACGACCGCGTCGCTTCGTGTGCGCGCTTCCATATAAACCCGTGGACTTGATGTGAGAGACAAAACAGTTGCTGGGCGACTAAGTTGCCCGTCTGCGATAGCGCTAATGTGTCTTTCGGGGTTGAAAGATGTTTTCACTTTGGCCCGCGTAAATAAATGTTGTAATTATTTTACGACCAACACAATTTTTTTTCTCCATCCCTGTTTTAGATAAACAAACCTAGTTTAAAATTAATTCAAAACATAAAAAATATGAGTTTTCAGAGTTATTATAAGTATGCTTCGATCAAGTTAGTATATGGCGCTAAAGATTGTATTATGTCACTACCATTAAACTGTATTACCTACTTTTACTAGGTAGATACGAAATGTAATTTAAATAAAATACAAACAAAAATATAATTGAAAGTATTATTTAACTCATAACAACTGACTCAAAATGAAACAAGTAACGAATGAAATAATGTTCATTTCAACATTCTTTTCGTTCTCGTTTCGGCGCGGCTGGTCAAACCAGTCCTACGAACCGCTATTATATGAGTTTATGATAACCATCATTATTACGTTAGTTGAAACCAACGATAGTGCGTCTTCGAAACCAACAAATATTAAACACAAAAATACAGTCGCATCATAGCGATATGTTAGCCAGGTATCCCAAGGTCCAAACGAGCTCCGTTGTCAACCTACAATACATTCACAGAACTGTGAATTCCACTTGTAGTTTTCGCTACCAAGCGACTAAATGCTAGAAAAATATCCCCCCTCCAATACGGTTAATACCAAGCAGACAAGCTTTTAAAAATAAATTAAGATCCGCTTTCCTTGATCTTCAAAAACAATACAAAATGTAAGGGTAGACACCAGACAGCAGGATTATTAAAAAAACTAAATATCACAAAACTGAGCAGAAGATGATGGTTTCTCGTAGATAATACAGATATGCCAGTACGTTTACGCCGTTAAAATTGTACAAACATTGTTGTCTGAATGTATTAAATATCTCCATTATTATTAACCCGCGACTTCGTACGCGTGGACTTTATGACTTCATGAACTAATGCAGTTGCATAAGAAAATACTTGTAGCAGAGTTATGGTTCTGCATCAGGTGTTCCAAATCTTCGATTTTTATACCTCAACGAAAAATGCTCATCAGGGCAAGTTGTCATTTTTATATTTTGTATAGTTTAGCTGGACCATTATGGTTCTGCATCAGGTGTTCCAGATCTTCGATTTTTAGTACCTCAACAAAAAATGCTCATCAGGCTGAACAACTTTTGCAAAGGTGTCATTTTTATATATTCCTTATAGTTATGTTGGACCATTATGGTTCTGCATCAGATGTTCCATTTTCCAAAATCAATAATTATACCCTAAGTTATGCCCAAGCTTAACAGCTATACCTATATAACAAAAAAAGTTTCATTCGAATCCGTTCAGTATTTCGGGAGATTAGCGTGTTCAAACAGACAAACAAACAGACAAACTGACACACTTTTTTTTCAAATTCTTACTCTATTACTATGTCATCATCGCCACAGATATTTCTTTTTAAAATATATGTAATGTACAGACACGCTTTTTCCAATGTTTTATTATATGTAAGGATAAGGATTAATGATTTCAATTTAATTTAATTTAAATTGAAATCATGAATCGATTCCGAAACCTGATGCTTTAACTTTGACGAGCCATATGTATTATACCATTATTGAAACTCAACAGCTGATATAACAATACTGTTTTATAAACACCTCCGTCACTGTCTGTCGAACTCGGTACTCCTAGCACAGTAGCCCGTAGTACATTTAAATTACGAAAAAGGTTACCGTTTGCCGTTGTGATATAGTTATTTATTACGAAATTATAGATACTTTAACCTAAGTTTTACAGATAACCGACGTAACCTATATTTGTATATCTCCAAAAATGATTTTTTTTAAGTTTTCGAGGTTTACCACATGGTTTAGGTATTGTCGTGCTCTACAGCTTTGTTTGATTGCCACTGATAATAGTAAGACTATAGAAAGTGACACGAGGGTGGATTGTAAGTCCATGACTTTATAATGAAGAAAGTCTTTTTTACGGAATATTTTGATTTATTTCTGTACATAATCTTATTGTAGCTCTGTGTATTCAGTCCAACGAAGTTCCTACCTCTTTAATCCATTATTTTTTCCTTTCATCGCCTGAAAACTGGTAACTGAAATGAGGGCCCATTTCAGACATCACCTTTTGGCTTGATGAAAATCTTTGCCCGCCAAGACATTTATCAAGACATTTATTCATGTTTGGTAGGAGAAAATATTTCACTGGGGTTGAATCTAGAGAATAGGAAGGATTCGCATCTTCATTCGATGAGTTTTGATGTCATGAGTGCCGCCGAGAAGGTCGACAAGGTCATTAAGAAAAGTTAGAGTTTTTTGTTTCCAAAAGTAATAATCTTTTGTCGAATTTGAAAAAAATGTAGTGTAAAGATGCCTTAAGGAGTTTCTTTTTAAGACACAAAAGTAAATTATGAAAAAAAAGTATTTCTTCTTTTCAAAGTCATGGACTTATCAATCCACCCTCGTACAACGTGTTACAAAATAAGCCCTAATACCGAATATGGTAGATTAATACCAACAAACTGAACAACTTCTACTATGGGGCCAATTCTGAAAATTAGGCGAAAAGAAAATCAACTGTTTCATAAATTTTGATATTTTCGTATTAGTTTTTATATGAAACAGAAAATATTTTTTTCGCGATTTCAGAGTTGGTCCATAGTAAAAGTTGTTCAGTTTGATGGTCCCTATCTACCATATTCGGCTTTAGGGGTTATTTTGTAACACGTTGTATAGCGATTCAAAACAGGTTTTTTGAAAAAAATCGAATTGCTATCAAAGCTACGCGTATTATTTACTCAATCAGTAATCCATTATGATAATTACATAACAAGATTTTTTTTAAATCAATTTTTTATTGATTAATTTCTATCATTTGTAGGAAACTAACATTACTTAATCAAATTAGCTAATAACCCGGTTGAATTTAATACAGCCAATTACCCAACTCGGTGAGAAATGGTCGAACGTCGGTCGTTTCATCTTGCTACAATAGAATTTCAGATGAGAGTGTTAATTAATACCATTTCACGAAACCTATAGGTTAACTCGAAAATGGCCGTGTTTTATCGGCGCATACATTGTTTTGCCATTATCGTGGATCGATATAGCCTTTACAATAAAATGGAGTGCTGGTGTAGTGTTAATTGCTTCTTATGTTTTGTGTAAATGTAGGGTAAAAACGGGACCCTATTACTGAGCCTCCGCTGTCCGTCTGTCTGTCACCAGGCTGTATCTCATGAACCGTGATAGCTAGATAGTTGAAATTTTTACAGATTATGTATTTCTGTTGCCGCTATAACAACCGAATAAAATAAATATTTAAGGGGGGCTCCCATACAACAAACGTGTATTTTTTGCCGTTTTTTGCTCAATATTGATAACGACTACAGGTAGACGGTTGAAATTTTCACAGATCGTGTATTTCTATTGCTGCTATAATAACAAATTCTAAAAACAGAATAAAATAAATATTTAAGGGGGCTCCCATACAACAAAAGTGATTTTTTGCTGTTTTTTGGTACGGAACCCTTCGTGCGCGAGTCTGACTCGCACTTGGCCGGTTTTTATTCACAACGGGATAGTGTTTGGCCCTTACCTCACCTGATGTTATGTGACGATAAGCAGGTGGAAACGTACTACACCCGGAATCCTCATCACTGAGGAACTACGGCTCTCTTACGTTAACTGCCGTAACACAACAATTTTTAAATTGTTGTTATGGCGTCAGACTTAGGTAAGATGGTGGTAGCTAGCCAGGCGGACTTGAAATAAGCCCTACCACCAACCAATAACCGAGTACAAATTGTACCCCCCTGGAAATTGAACTCGGGACCCCCGTGTCTTATACGGGCGAAACCTAGACCACAGAGGTGGTTAAAAAATTGTTTCTGTGGTCTCAGTGCAAATTACATTTAATTGGAATCAAAGCAAACTTACATAATGTTGTCCTACACAAATGTGTTAAAAAAACTCCTAAAGCCTTATATGGTAAAGAGGCTACATGCATACATACAATTCCGAAAAAAATTATAAGCCCTGAAAACCGCCACTTTAATATATAGAATAACAAGCAATTGAAGCATCTTTAACATCCTAAAAGATATCTTAAAAGATTGTCTGTAAGAAAAAAACCAATTTCATACTTTAACCCCTATTACCATATCACCATATGAACAGTTTATTCATAATTTAGTGTAATTGAATCAAGCTAAGGCCTGTAACAGACTTGCCACTGATCCTTTCAGGGCGGTACGTAAATAAATCGTAATCCTATTTCAATATGCAGTGCGGGTTGCGCGCCCATATTGTACGAAAAAAATGAGTCCGCTACAAGATTACTATTTACTACGTGATAAAACGAACTGAGAAAAATGTTAAGAAATCTGGTATTTTGTACACACAACAATATTACAAGATCTTCACACTGAATTAGAATCTTAAACATTTAAACGAGCAATTCTTGTATATTTATATATACATAACTTTATTTCTGTGATCTCGGAAACGGCTCTAACGATTTCGCTGAAATTTAGGATATTCGGGGGTAAACAATAGATTAAGATTAGTCTTATGTTTGGGAAAACGCATGTTTTCGAGTTTTCATGCGTTTTTCTTTAGACGGAGAATATGGTCGCTAATTTCGTCCTGCCGGCCACTGTCCATCTGGTCCATCGGGTTAAAACGCGAACGGCAAGAAACGAGTGTTACGGGTTAGAATCCCGGTCGGTGACTTTTGTTTTTTTTATATGTTCAAGTTTTATAATTTTTATTGTTTTTAGACAAGTTTAAAAAAAAGTAGTTAATGTTTGAGATAACAATGTAGATTATCACCTAAAATCCACCTAATAACCGAGCAAAGCTCGGTCGCCCAGGTACTTACATTTAAATCTGTAAATTCTGAGTAAGATTTGTTCAAACGACCCTATGGTGACCCGACCGACACGACCCTATGACAAATATAAAACCTTTATATTTATATTTGTCATTATTTAGTAAAAATAACTGTCTTATTTCATTACAAAACCATACGATTCACTAACTGTTAATAAATTTTACATTAAAAACTCTATAATGTAGAGTACCTGGCTAGTTAGTTAAAATGAGTGAGTGATAAAACTGACTAAACCCATGAATGTACAAACCTGGCTGAACCCAAACTACGCTAAGTGATTATCCCAGCCCCTAATTTATCTTGACGGCCATGAAGCTATTACATATAAATTCAGCTGGGGACAAACTTTTGTCATAAACAATTATCCTAGCTCAAGTTTGACGAATTCGGTATTAAATTTAGAGGTATTGTTGAAATTATCAGGAGTGTAGTTTTTTGAACAACAATGTACGCGAAATTAAATTATGATTGTTATAGTTGAACAAGTGCAGTGTAACTTTTTAAATATTAACTATTCCTGCTGAGATTTCAACGTATTCCTTTAGCAGTCAAAGCTTTTGCGATTGTTCTTTTTGTATTTTATCAGTCTTTCCATGGTTATAAGATCAGAAACTTAAACTTTGTTAAATAATTTACCACATTCTGCGTCGAAAAACAAACGCATGAAAACTCGAAAACACACGTTTTCCCAAACGTAAGACTAATCTAGATCGATTGTTTACCCCCTTAAACCCCCATATACCAACTTTGCGCAGTCTTGCACGCCCATCGACGATATGATTTTTTTGAGGAAAAGACATGTGTGTTTACTCAACCTGAATTGATAAAGTTATTGTTGGAATGTAATCGAAAAGAGACAAAATAGCAAGAAAAGTGTTGCGAAGAAAGTATATTAGTATCAGCTACTTGTACAAGTGCGAGTCGGACTCGCGCACGAAGGGTTACGTACCAAAACTTCACGTTTGGGAGCTCCCTTAAATATTTATTTTATTCTGTTATTTGTTGTTATAGCGGCAACAGAAATACATCATCTGTGAAAATTTCAACTGTCTAGATATTACGGTTCATGAGGTATAGCCTGGTGACAGACGTCTATCTGTCAGACAGACAGACGGACAGTAGAGTCTTAGTAATAGGGTCCCGTTTTTACCCTTTGGGTACCGAACCCTAAAAACAAGGCGAATGGTAAGGGTCCCTTGAATTTATGTCAGTAAGCGCTAAATTAGCACAGATGCCTAATCTCGAATACCTGCTAAACTCAGTCAACGAGTGTAACCCATAAGTTTAAGAAGACTGACCTCAAAGTTACCTCAGTGTCTCAAGACGAAAGTCTATGAACAGTGTGTGTTGCCAGTGATGACTTACGGCAGTGAAACGTGGCCGCTAACTATGGGTCTCATAAGGAGGCTCAAGGTCGCTCAGCGTGCAATGGAGAGAGCCATGCTCGGCGTTTCCCTACGTGATCAAATCAGAAACGAGGAGATCCGCAGGAGAACTAAAGTAACCGACATCGCTCGAAGGATTGCTCAGCTGAAGTGGCAATGGGCGGGACACATAGCGAGAAGAACCGATGGCCGTTGGGGCAGAAAGGTTCTGGAATGGCGACCGCGCACCGGACGACGCTCCGTGGGTAGGCCCCCGACAAGGTGGACCGACGATCTGGTGAAGGTCGCGGAAAGCCAGTGGATGCAGGCAGCGCAGGACCGATCGTCGTGGAGATCCTTAGGGGAGGCCTATACCCAGCAGTGGGTGTCGTGTGGCTGATATGATGATGATGATGATGATGATGACCTCAAAGTACAGTTGTAGGAGAGATCTCGACCTGTTAATTGGCGATCTACATGGAAACTGGTTTCGTATTATAATTAGCTTGCACTCGAATCTGAACTGTATCCCAATAAAATTTGTGCTTATAATACATTCATTTCACTACTTTATAGAGCTAAACTTCTTATCACAAAGAGAAAAGAGATTTAACCTGTTTTTGCGGCTGTAATAAGCCTAAGGTAATAGGCCTAAGGTAAGGCCTAAGGTAGTAATAACGCAAGTTTGTGCGTAATAGAAGCATATAAGTAAATGAATTGCATAATCTTTGAATAATGTCACTTCTGTGTATTTGAATTATTACATTTCAGTAATAAATAAAGCAAAAATCTAGAGGTAAAATATAGGAAATTCTACTTCCTGTAGCCTATAAGTATACATTACTTATTTCAAAATTGTTACATTTTAATGAAGCTAAGAATGCGGAACAATAAGAAAAGCAGGTAACAAGGTTTCGTAGTCTATTTTTTAGAAGATAGACTGTTACAAAGAAAGCCCTTCAGGCATCTCAAGGAATTTCCCTCAATGATATTTTCATCTTTATGAAAAAAGGTCATTTAATAATTTCTTAAACCATTTTTACTTTATGTTTTTACTTCTACATTGTAAAAGAAGTCATGAAACAGACTGCAATTTATAAAATGCAAATAGACAAGTTGTACACTTTTTACATAAATAAGAGACTACAAAAACCTAATCGTGCTTCAACGATAAAACTAAAACGTTGTCAGTTCGGTTGCGGTTACCCATATATTCTTTGTTGCATTGTTATTGTAAGGTGCGATTCGCACCATCACATCGTCCATGTCAATTCATCTCCATTTAGTTCAACCATTTCATCAAAGCTAAAAAAATTGGTAAACGTAACCGAAATGACAGCGATGCAGCTTTGATTTTATCGTTCCAAATTAGGGGAACGGCCCCCTATTTTAATGAATGCTATTTATATGTTAAATATTAGTAGGAACTATCGATTTCCACCTGAGTAGGTATAGTTAGAGATGAATTTTTAATCGTTAGATTAGAACAGAACAACACTCATGTCAAAAGTGAAGCAATAATTTGTTCGCATTTGGAATGACAATGCCTGGGCCCTATTTGATAAAGTGACAATTTGTCAATTATCATGACAATTTGGTTTACGTTGCGATGTAATGTTACTATGGGTAGTTCGTTCTATTTTCAAATTGGTTGCCGCAATGCGAGATTACAAAAGCCTGTTGATTTCGGCCAGGTACATGGACGAAACGCTCTTGCTTTTGAAGCAAAAAAATTTACTTCAAAAGCTAGAGTGTTTCGTCCATGTACCTGCCCGAAATCAACAGGTTTTTGTAATCTCGCTGCCGCAATGGATATAAAATTGTAATGACAGGTGACAAATTGTCACGTTTATTAAAAAGGGCCTTGGATAAATCGTCCAAGAATAGGGCACAGAAATAGGTGCCAAATTAAGTTATGTCACCTGTCAGTTATTTTGTTGTTTCAATTTGTACGTGCGTGTACAAAAGTACCATTATTATTATTCTAAGGTTTTATCACTTTTCCAACAAACAGCGAACCACATACCTAGGTATCATTAGGTTTATTCCTTTATTATTTCTAGATTTATTGTTGTATTGTATATCGAACTGCAGTAAAGGATAAATAAGCAGGTGTAGAGTCGATTAAAGCTGGCCATACATGGGAACAGTTACCCACTTTGCTCGTTTTCAAATAAAATTCCAGGTTGTTGTACCGTGTATGAGTTGTGGATACGGCATTGAGGCCGGCATGTTTTAATTGAAAAACTTTTTACATAACTTTTAATATTGTTGGCTCGCTAATCCCAAATGCTTTGTTGTAACCTAAAATGTATGGTTGTTTAATTATTTTTGTTTTTAACTGTTGGGTTAGTATGTTTTTGTTTTAAATATTGTTTAGTGTTGTTGAAACGTTTAATAATAATATTATCGAATATTTTGTAGAAAAGCTATCAAATCACATGAAAGCTTTTATTCATGTTAGTTTTAGGTAATCGGGGTTGAAGTTTTATCTTATTTTGAATGCGTACCGTAAACTGCTGCAACTTTGCACGAAATTTAAGGTTTTTTTTAAATATCTCTTCAAGTATTTATTATCTGTGTCCATTTTTACATTAGCGCGCGAATTGGAGATGTATGTCATATATCTTAAGGTTCATAACGCCGAAACGGCTGTTAGATTGATTTCCAGAAACCGTCAAAGTCGTAGGCAAAGTTGTGATAAAATATCCCAACTTTGCCTAGAAGATTACAAGCAAAAATAGGAGCCGCATTTAAAAACTGGTCTTAATTATAGATCTTTTCATTTTTTCAGTTTTTTTTCTCTTGCCTGAAGTTGTGTAAGATTTGTAACATGTCGATATCCAATAGAGGCTTTGAATTACAAGAAACCATTGCTATAAATTAGATAAAAATGCGATAAAATCAAATAATCATTACTGGTTTTCCCAAACTGGCACGTACAATGTGCACAGTTGGATTTTCACTCCATGTTGTTGTTAGGGCCGAGACGAGAGCCGGTCGCAGGCAGTTGAGGCAGTGTGCCGCCTACCACTGCTGCGCGAGCACGCGACCGGCCCGCGCAAACCGCGAGTTGAGACAACTGTTCTAAATTCAATTTGAGTCAGTGACATGTTCTATTTTTGAAATTGTGTTATTGTATGTTTTCTTCTTCAAATGGCTTGGATTTCGACTTGGAACTTTTTCGGATGTTTGATGTCATTGTTTTGTTTGTGTAATGTGTGTCGTGTTTATAAATTACTTGATCAACAATGTAGCCAATAATTATTCTTGATGATATTAATGTTTTGTCCCATTCTTTAATGGTTATTGGACTTATAAATTAGGTAATCATGTTAATGGGTCAATTTATGCTCGATAAAATGAATGAAACTGTACAAAAATAACAAATATCTTATATAAGTACATACGTTTACATTGTATTCGACGAGTTTAATTAACTGTATTGAATTCTATTGTTTCTTCGATTACTCACCATTTCAATTCAATGTAGTTTCGCTGTAAAAGACACCATCACGTGTTTGAGTAGTTGAAAGAATATGTTTAGCTTAACAGCATTGGTCTCAAGGAAAATATATGACCTTAGAAAAAATACTCAAATGACTTGACCACTTGATAGTTAAGCAACTAAACCAGTCTTACATAGTAAACTATTACTAAACTAGGTTCAGAAGACTCGTTCCATTACTCATTAGTAATTTGAAGGTACAAACATACTTCAATCACTTCTCTTTTATATACTTACTATTTTTCCATTTTGTCATTTCAAAATAAGGAAAACTTAAGTGAATTCTTGCTTTACGCGTAGTTATCGCTCAATTTTCTCGTGTGAAATCATATTACGTCCGTAAGCTTCGAGATATATCTGCCTGTCGAAGGTTTCTTAAATGCCTTATTCCATGATCTCAATGACTACATGTATTTGTCATTTTATAAATATTCCAAAGATTTCTAATTGATCATTAAAACAACAAGCATACAAATTAGGAATTTTAGAACCACTATGCAATTTGCAATTTGCAATGCCATTTAGCGTCAAAGAACGTTTGGATGACGAACACACATTTTTTTTAAAATTTTATAATAATTGTGCTTATTCGAGCTTATAATAATTTAGGCAAATTGTAGAAGTAATTTTTTTTCGAATAAGTCCATATTCTTTAAAGAACATATATTGACAAATGATGGTACTTGATTATTTTCCCACTGATTGCTAAAATGGAATTATATTAATTCAAGTAAGCATAAAAGTAAACAATGCTCCTGAAGCGCACTTCCATGAATTGGGACAGTTCGTGGGTACGAAATAAGACATGACAAAGGGCCAGTTTTAAAGGTTTCAGATATCTTTCAGAAAGCATACTTAACTGTCAGATAATTTAATACAAATTCTGTTCCATTATTAAATTTAACCAGAAGATTCGTGACATATGGACCACTAAACAAAAAAGTTGCTAACTGATAGATAAACTATTTGAGGCGCCATAACAGGGGACAAGGTTACGAGTCGAAACTATTTCTGGTTCGTAGAAATAGATTTTATCAAAAGGAAATGAAAAGTAAACGTACAAATACTTACAAGGTCTAACTAAAATCACCATCATCCTTATTAGGATGTCTGTGTTCTACCGAGTGTGAAACTTAATATTTTTATAAAGAAAATAAAACTCATCTGCTTATAATTAATTAATTCAAGTAGCGGTGACTGAAAGCTGGCACCTTTTGGGTGATCATCGTCCTATTATCATTTTTACTTTAATTAAAGAAAACTTTAAGCTCAAACTAAGATAAAATAACCTTATATCTTTTTTCCAGAGATACTGTGTGAAGTAAGATCCTTTAATATGGATAACACTGAAACAAAAGCTCCTTTCTCATCGTGTTAAAAATACGTTATCATCATGACACTTTCATGAAACGTACCAAACTGCGAAATGATTTATTTTCTTCACAAAATCCTCACCGTTATCGTACCTTGATGGGCCCTTTATTTCAATTCAAGAATTTTGAGTAGCTTTAATTACGGTTCAAATGGGCACGAATTAAAACGAAAAAGAAGAGGGATAAATGGGTGATTTGACCCTCAAAGGCATTCGCAATGGTTTCGGTTGTCTATGCAAAAAAAAACCTTATAACTCATGTAAGTTTTAGACCCAAACTTCGTTCGTTCTTACTTATTTCTTCATTCGTTCAGGCCGTAGCCTGACTATTGAAACGCGATAATGATATAGCAATTCACTGTCCAAAGACAATGGATTTTGACAGTTGAGTGTCGATAAAACTCTATATCACGCGATATATTCGTGTTTCGGTGGTCATGCTAGAAGGTCAGATAATAACATCCTTTGAATGAAAAAAAAAACATTTGCAAATCTTTTATTTAGCATTAGGTTCGAAAAACGTTATTTTGAGCTCTCTCTCTGTGTCCTGAATTATTGAATGTCCCGCCCGAAAGTAGCAGGGTGCGTGTGATGCGACCCTTATCAATGTAACGCGCTTTGAAATATTAGCTTTCCCGGACCGCTGTAATCAACAAAAAAAATCTCTTTGGAATTTTCATGATCGACGATAAATAATGCATCAGTATCTCTCATCCCATAAATAAATCAAGGTTGTATACTAATTGCGTTTTGCATAAAATGAATGATGAATATTTTTGATAAATGAGGCAAAAAGAAAACGAAAAAAATATAGAAAAACAGAATTCAATGTTTTTCGCTAAGCAAAAGTTTTAACTTTTGTTTATCACGGAAAAGTTGACTTATAAAACACTGCTACCCCTTCCCCTAATGCTACGGCAGGAAAACATGTACGGGAAAGTTGCAAAATATTTTTTGGAATACCTTGCTTGCGTTTGCGTCATCCATTTCCTCAAAAAGATTTAATTTGGCATATTTCTAAAGAATTGAAAACAGAATTTTGGGTATTCTCATATTCTCTAATAATTGTACCAATTTAGATTATCAATATTAGAACAAACCCATTTACAATACATTTTTTTTGTTTATTTTAGAAATTACAGGAATATTCACTTCTTAAGCTTATATACCGCGCTAAAACCGCCCTAGTATCTGTTAAAAGTGTTTCATTTCAATTACAAGAATGTTTGAAAAAAAAAACTTTAAAAAAATATCAAATTTTTTTCAAGAAGAAATACGAGTGGAGTGCTTAAAATAATGGCTTTATTTTTAGGAAGAGAAAAAGGCTACATTTTCATAATAATCATTCGTAGAAGTTACCGCCATCCATTGAAAATGATAAAAAAACAATGTTTCAACGTTATATTATAATATAATAAGTGCTCAAAACGTTGTTTTCTTAACGTTTTGTGGATTTTACGTTTCACAACGTTAGCTTAATACGAGTCATATTATTTAGAGCTATTTATATACTTTGTTTTTTTATTATCTCGACGTCGTACCCACTGCAAAAAAATGTGATACCTAATGGACCTAATGTGAGTATGGAAAACTGAGAAATGTATTTTCATAGTGGCCTGAGAAAATTATATCACAGTACAGAAATTTAATATCTATTCCATATAATAGATGACCTAACATTCGTTTTTCAAATTGCAATTTTCGAAGATAGTTTTCCTTGAAATCCGAGTAATTATTTTTTATTAAAAATAACTTTTATGAAAAATTGTGATCAGGATAATATAAAATTTACATTTGGATATGTCATAATCATAACAAAAGGTCTTTGGACTATAAGTTCACTGGAACCTATACTTAGCACTTACCTACGTAATATTTTTTAAATCTGTCTATACTATCCATATTGAATATATTGTATTTATATATAGTTATAACTTTCAGTCACAGTCTGTACAATACAGATGTTTTCCTTTCTCACTATTAGCCAAAAGCCACGGCATCCACAATTACTGCTCCAATTTCTGCAGATGGATTGGAGCTATTCATTTCTTGGACAGCCTTTCATTTTGAATGAAAGTGCACTAGAACTCTATACAGACCTCTGCCCTAGTAGATGAAGACATAACAAAATTGTAGTTAAAATATTCACATTAATAGCACAAAGCGAGGCTGAGCTATTTTCGCTTTGTGGAACTTAAAAACAATAGTGCTTTTAAAGTTAACATACATTAACGCGTCTGGCTTTCGAATAGTTATTTTGGTGAGATTGCTGCAGTAGTCATAGATTTTGTACATAATCCTATTTATTTTTAACTTTCTTATTGTTCGGGTTTACTAGTAGTGTCAGTACTATTATTAATTCTGTGCTAGTGGTAAAGTTTCTTTTATCCGTTTTGAACCAAAAAGGCTATGCAAAACCATTCATATCTAATATCATCATGGCGTTCTGGCAAAGGTGAGAAAGTACTTCACGCCGGAACAGCTGCTCAATATACCAAGCGTTTTGCTTCAAATTGTATCATCCGTACCGCTAGAGAGTGGAACTCTTTGCCTGAGTCTGTTTCTAGATAGGTACAATCTGGGGCCTTAAAGTCGCGAATGAATAAGTTACTTCTAGGCAAGCGCGTTGCATCGTACATACATCGCATCATCGCTTGGCGTGATAGCGGGCAGGCGCTTGCCTATCTAAGATTAAAAAAAAACCGGCCAAGTGCGTGTCGGGCCACGCGCAGTAGGGTTCCGTAGTTACCTTATACCATACCATATTGAATACCACATTCATTTTTCGTCGTCAAAAATAACTTTGTTTTTCATAGTGTTTGTATGAATAACAAAGTAATATTTGCGGTTTTGTAAAATGTGCTATATCTCTAAAAGTTATCAATATATCTCGTTCAAACCAATTTTCGTTGAAAGTATTTATTAGGGTCACACATACAGGGTACAGCATACATTTTTTTTTGATTTTTCACTCTTTTATTTCAAAAGTTAAAGGGGGGGGGACACACATTTTACCACTTTGGAAGTGTCTATCTTTCAAACGGTTGACTTTAAGAAAAAAACGTTTGAGAAACCTCAATGTCATTTTTGAAGACCTATCTATAGACACCCACACGTATAGGTAGGATGAAAAAAAATTTTTTCAGTTTCAGTTCCATGTATGGGGAGCCCCCCCTTAATCTTTTATTTTTTTTTATTTTTATGTCAAAATCGTGAAGCGGTTCACAGAATACATCTATCTACTAAGTTTCAACTGTGTAAACTTAATAGTTTCTGAATAAAGTGGCTGTGACATACGGACGGACAGACAGACAGACGGACAGACAGACAGACATGACGAATCTATAAGGGTTCCGTTTTTTGCCATTTTGGCTACGGAACCCTAAAAAATACAATCACATTATATTAAAGAGATTGAAATTGTTAATTTAACTCATTGTAAATTGCTCTACAATTACAATTAACAGAGATATTATAGGTATATGTATTCTGAAAATAGAGAACTAAATATCCCATTTTTTGTTATCTACATAGAAAGTTCCGTAATATACGTAAAAACCAAATAAATATGAGGAGCATGATTAATCAAGTCCCACTAATTGGGATCCTGTTTAACAAGCTATCCCTCAGGACTATCGAATAAACCTTTTCTGGCCACATTCACTCATATTCAGGTAATGGTTTATTCGTATAATCCCTAGTGACAACTATATCACTATCGCCCCAAATATCGCGTTGCAAGTCAATGATTTCGAGTGTAATTGAGTTGTATAAATAGAACCATGTTGCTATTGGGTTTCTGGTGTGAAGAAAACGCGTAAAATTAATATTACTATTTCCAAAACTTTGCACTCAAGAATTGGAATCATTTCTTTCTTTACAAAATACTTCATACTTTTCCATATTCGTCATACTAGTTTATTTGAATTGCAAATTAATAAAAATAAGACTATCAATAAGTTTAGTCACTTAATTATTTTAAAATCGTTATGCTTTAGTGTGCTTATTAAAAAATAATTAATAGAACCCAGTGGGACTGACCTCTAGTAGCTGAATAAATTAATTTGACTAACTTTGTAAAGGTTTCATACACTGTCTCCCCAAATTTTCTTTTATGTGTTTTGGAGTTTTGTTAAACTTCCGTAAAGGGACAAAACAAACTTAATAAATAGCTACAGGCGTTCGCAAGAGAAATATAATTTATGAAAAAGGTTCACATGAACCTTCGACAGCGAATCCCTAATTCGCCGTAATCTTATGTTGACTAGGACACATTGGACTTGCTAAGTAAACACAACATTTGAATAAGGGAAATTTAATTTGCGAATAACTTTCGCTTTATTATGAGGGAACTCGAATTTTATATATCATCTGTAGGGATATAGTCAGTTGTAAAGAAACGCTGAAATTAAAGTATATATATACTTCTTTGTTCTTTGAAAACTGCACTTTGTTTATTAATCGATTGTACGCGTTTGGTGAGAACTATTTTGAAATCACTTCCATAACTTGGGGTTCCTAGCCTTCGATCATCTATATTCCTACCACAATTTATTAGAAACAAATAATTTCCGGAAATGCTGATATGACTATGACACTAGGCTTCGCTTTGAAATTATTCGTTTTTATTCAGACGACGACATGACAGTAAAAAATATATGTTATTCGTCCGCGCAAAGAAATGACGTCGAAAATGTGGGATGAGAATCCATGAAATTATGGGTAACGCAGGAATCGAATGATGTTTATACAATTTATTTTGCCACTGGAGCGGTAACGGTGAAGGAAAATTCAATATACGACTTCTTCCACATTTTCATGTTTTATCCATGAGCCGGCATCGGTTCACGCAAAAAAGTACATTGACGTCACAAACTATAAATAATACTCAATGCAAAAGTCAATTATTTAGATTAAAAAGTTTACCTTTGAAATTTGAAACTACCATTTTGTGAAACGTAACAAGCAATTTGGATATGAACGTTGTTTAAAATTGTATTTCTCCTGGCAACTTTGTGTTAAAACAAAGTTAAGTTCAAAATTAGGTCTTGAAATTAGCTTGATTATTTACGGAAATATGCTTTTGTGGTATTGTGTTTATATACATATTATAGAGAATAATAATTTATTATAGAGAAATGAATTCTGTCTTTCATACATACTTACCGGTTTAAAAATTTTACCATCCCGTTCAATCTGAAAGATCGCAGTCATATTTAAGTTAAAATGAAATGAATTTTTCTAAAACTTGGCTTAAGAATACATTTATCGAATCTGCTGAGTGCTTTTGAGTTATCATAGCAAACTAATTGACACACAAAGAATGTAAAAAAATATTAGCGATAACAAGATATTTCTGAACCATTAATAAATCACAAAAATAATATCAGAGTATTTATTACCATATTTATTTTTCCTATCCGATGTTTATGCAAAGGCTGTTTTATTTGGACAGTAAAATGTTTATCGATATAGTGTGGCATGGAGATGGGACACAGTAATCTGTCCTTACGTAAGAGGCAAGATGTCCTCATTCCTCGCACAGAAATATCCGTAGTGCTGACGTCACTGAGGTCCAAGTCACAGAAAATATAGCTCGAAGCCATTTTGATAACCTGAAAGAAATGCTTAAAGAAATAAACTTCTGTATCGTTGGGCTTTAGTTTAAATATATCATATCTGTATTGATTATTTGAATACGATTTGGTTATTTCAATATCTTTCCATTAATTGCTTTTCGAAGTATTTGAGTACGCATATTATCTAATTATTCCTTTCAAAGTGTACTTTGTTTCTTCGTTCTAATGAAGTCATAAAAAGTCTTGCAGAGCATTTATAAAGATTCGTATTGGTTCTTTTATTCGTACACCGATTAATTAATAAGGTTTTAACGAGCGAATAGAAAGGAACGATTTTATCTCTTTCAATTTATAAAAATGTAACACTTAAAGTGTTTCGAGTCACGTTCAGTATAATTAATGCAATTTGGAACAGTAGATAATACAAGTTGTTCATTCGCAATACAATTGCATGCTAACGAAACTCGCCATAACTTACTTAAAGTCCGGTTCCAAGTGAAGTTTTTAGAGTATCGAGTTATAGTTTTAATAATTTACGAGTGACTACGAGAAATGGTCTAGTTTTGGCAACATTCCAGATGCAATAGACTGTTTAACTTAATCTCACACGAGATCCTAAAGACGACAAGGGCTTATAAACTCCCATCTACTGTAATCTCTTCGTTTAATTACAAAGGTTTTTTTTTATTGCCGGTTTCTGCGGCTACCATTGTTTTGTTTTTATTTCATTTTTAATTAACCTTCACTTAAACATTTCAGGGCCCATTGAAATTTTGTCCGCTAAAAAGCTTTTTGGAAAAAATCCTAAGTTCAGTTAATATTTTGCTCAACATTTTAGTGTTGTTTATTTACCACAAATGGTTGTCAAATGTTTGCGTAAATATGAGTTATCTTTTGTGTTAAAATCTTTTAATTTTTTGTACGCTCAGTTAATAAAAAACTGAGCGTACAAAAAAGCAAAAATAGCGAGTTTGTTTACTCCCTTTTAGATAGTACTTGTGTCTTTAAACATATAAATCGTTGCCAACAGTGAAAAAGGTGGTATATAACAATATGGGTATCAAATGAAAGGTAATAAATAGCCGATTCTAAATATATATTCATAATAACACTTTTATTTAACTGTTTTGAAATAAACTTAAAAAGTATAACGCAGGATTAAAAAATATCAGTAAATTATTAGAAAAACATGGCAGTCAATATCGACAAAAAAAGGCAAATATCACAAGCGCTTATGTAACTATGATTTTTTTCAAATGTTGTTAGGTACCTTGAGAGTAGCTCTACCCAAGTTTTAGCTGCTGGAAAAACTTGGCACTTGTTTCAGTATTTTCGAAAAAACTACCTTAAGGAAGCGTTTTTCAGGTATCTCTACTCTATACTTTTATAAAGCTAACTAAATTTGCTACAATTTGATCCTATCACAAACAAGTTTCGAATTGTATTTAAAATTTTAATATTTAATAAAAATAATAACTTCCTTACAACGGTAACGAAGTTATTTTTATTAATTAGCCAAAACAAGAATATTTTCTTTTTATTATTATTTTAAAAATAAAAGGATATAAGAGCTTCTACAAGGTATTTTTCTTTTTCAAATATTCCAATTTGTGTATTTAATGGCAATTTGTTTCTTTAATCAAGTGAGTATTTTATTTTTGTTTTTATTTTTTTTAAATAGTTTAACAATTGAATCGTACAAATATGAATCCAAAAATGAATTCGACACCCTAAATTCATACGAATATGATATCAAACTGGGCATAGCAGCTTAACTAATACATCTATCGAGATTGGACTGAAAGCCAAAACTTAAAAAAAATTACTACAAAAATCGTGGTGGCTCCACTTCTTATATCCATCCTAGGGTCCTAAGGACCAACCCTACCAAAGGAAATCTCTGGTTCACAAAACGCCGTATTTTTCACCCTACTGACGCCACTAGGACTTATCCGAGAACAGACAAAAAATCGACTTTCCATACAAAAATCCGAACAGCTGATCGAAGTTTGAATGAAAAGTCGATTTTTTGTCTATTTTCGGAAAAGTTGTAGAACAAATGTTGTTTATGATGTTAGTATAATCTACTCCTGCGAGGTTTTTGGTGTTTTACAAATAACTCTGTTTAATAATAATAATAAATAAATAAAAAATGTTATATTAACATAAAGTTTCAATTCTAAACAAGTGGTGAGACAACCCTAGTAAGTAGATTTGATACACTTGTGTTAGGGATATCTCGCTCAAACCCTTGATCCTTACAATTATGTTAATAATACTTAGGTAGGTACCATAAAAGTATTTAAACAAAAGTAAAAGGTTATTATTAATTAAAAGAACAGCAGTTTGCAAAAAAGGTAAGTTTGCCCGGTTTATACCCATGATCATGAATGAATGATTAACTCTGCCTTGACGTCACATTGCGCTCTCAAATTGCACCGTACGAGTTTCACAAGAGTTGGCACAAACCTCTTTCGTGAACATCGACAGCCGACATGTTCACTTGAGCTACGGAGTTTCGGAATTTATATATCTCCTGCACGACTGGCTCCTGCAAATCACTTAGGTCTCATCTTCGCTATGCTATTACTTAGATTGTGCTAATGGTAATATTGGAGTGTAGGTACTAATCGAAAAATAAAATCTTTCATATCTATGAATCATTAAAATTAAGTGTTTATTACCTAAGTATATTGTAAATAAAGCCTACTTATATCGACTAATCGGTGAATAAGGCTAAAAGCAATTCTTTCAACGCTTCTATCAATCAGTTATTTATTTATTCCTAAGTTTTGTGTTCGTACCTTTGATCCGACTATTATGTTTTTCACTAATAGTTCTATTCAATTATATTATCTTTTTTATGACCTATTAATAATCAACAAAATAGGCATGTTGACTATTTTTTATTTTATATTACAAAAATCACCACTCAAAAAAAAAGAAACATTGATATAAGTATTATTTCGCTAGCATGAAAACTGCCCGAGATATCACAGTTTGAAATGCACAAAATTGGACTCACCCGAAAACGCTCCATACGCTACCAAGTTATGACGTCACGCCTTCGTAGGTTGTATGCAACGCGTAGTAACTTTGTTCGGCAGCTATATTAAATATTGTGTTTATCAAAATGGTTTCTTTGACAAATTTGCTATAAATTTTACGGTCTAATTAAATGTATTATTTATTTTAACAAATTTTATACTTTTTAAATGGACTTGTCCACCTAACTTTGAAGGGTCATAAAACAAATAATACGCAATATATAAAACCAAGAGGTATACAAGCTACTCCAAAAGTTTGATATGTTTACGATTTTTATTAGTAGTTCGTTATTTTATTCATAAGTCAACATCCCTATTGTAGCTTGTTTTCATGATGTTTCTCCCAACGACGTCTAGGTATCTACTACCTAAATACACTTTTTAAATTACGTTTGTTTCGTTGAAGCACCATCTGTCATTTATTTAAGAGCATGCTTAAGGTTGCTAACTTATTCATGTTCTCAAGTCACCACACGAATCTTAATCTGCACCTGACCACTATATAACTTGGCCCTGCGTATTTCCTATTCATGAGTTGGGAAATAAGGCCAAGCCAGCAGCTTTGTTTTCCTATATTCCAATCAACATACATTATTATTCGTTTACTTTTAGTTCGAACAAAGGCTCGCAGAAAAAAACTTTACATAAAAAACATCCATTAACGTTTTCGCGTTCAATTTTCATTTATTAATTTATGGATAACGTGAAAATGTGGAAGCTAATTTGGGGTTGAATATCAAACAGCTAGTGAAATATTTGACGCCGTTATTTACCGCCAATTTCATAACATTTATTCGTAAAAGTTAAATAGTTATATGAGAAGTTTGTATTAAACAACCTATCTATTGAATAGTTTGGACT
The DNA here is from genome assembly GCA_928269145.1 of Agriphila tristella. Taxonomy (NCBI): domain Eukaryota; kingdom Metazoa; phylum Arthropoda; class Insecta; order Lepidoptera; family Crambidae; genus Agriphila; species Agriphila tristella. Next base: position 12,230,406 of record OV743444.1, read on the forward strand.
CAATTCATTACAAAATCAAGCTTATTACAATCCGGTATTTGTGAACAGGTGGCTTAGTTAAATCAATCGCTTTAGTTTATGCACTACCTATACATTTTGTTTTATATACCAAACAAATAGGTATAAGTATTTTTTTTTAAATAAGTATGTTAAATTAAATAATTATGTATACAGCAGTATAAAGGGTTATTTGTATAACAACCTCGCAAGAGTAGAATACTAACATTATAAACCACAATGTTCGATTTATGACGTTTCCGAACAAAGACAAATAAATACAATATACCTATACTTAGAGCTGGCCCCGGATATAGGTAGACAATTTACAGAGCGACGAAATCCCTCTCATTTGTTTGCCATACTATCATTATTAACAGATCGGGGCACCTCGCAGATTTTCAGTGGTAGGGGTGGGTGTGGGTGAGCAACAAAGGGGCTGAAAAGCGATTGAAGGTATACAATCTACAGAGCTCTGGATTTGGTGTGGTATAATAGCAAGCCAATCATGTATCGGCATCAAACTTACCACTTTTTCGCGCATTTTGATGCCGCCTGGTACTACTTTTCCATCAGTCAAAATTCCTGGCAATGTTATATTCGATTTAGATACATGATTGGCTTGCTATTATACCACACCACTGGCTCTGTAAATTGTATACCTTCAATCGCTTTTCAGCCCCTTTGTTGCTCAACCACTCCCACCCCCACCACTGAAAATCTGCGAAGTGCCCTGGCAAACTAACAAGAGGGATTTCGTCGCTCTGTAAATTGTTCACCTATTACCGGGGCTAGTTCTTAGTCCACGACTTCAGCTCATCGAGTTTTGTATGAAAAGTTATTATTTTTGCCTTTTTCGGAAAGTCGTTGAACAAACGTTGTTGTTTATTACCTATGTAATTAATCCACTCCTGCGAGGTTGTTGGTGTTTTCCATAAAACCCTGTTTAATGTATATTATGATCAGATAGTCACTTTGTTTACCGATACACCATAAATTCTCAGTGTGCCGATAGTAATAATGTTTTATTACCTTGCCTTGATATTTATTCTATTTATATGGCTTGAGTATTAAACATTACAGCCCCATTAAAACTTTTGTTTTCTCATACAGATTAACCCATGAACAGTATAGCTGTAATCAAAATAACGTTAATGAAAAGTGATTGTAGGTATTTGTGGCACTTTTTAACAGCTTAATAAAGTTTCTTAGTACAGTCAATAGACTGGGGCCCTATTTTTGAATCGCTCGGTTGGCGTCGAGCGCTCGTTTCTACTGATTTTCGTTCGACAAATCAACTCAAATGTATGAGCTGTCGAACAACAAAATCAGTAGAAACGAGCGCTCGACGCCAGCCGAGCGATTCAAAAATAGGGCCCCTGTAATTTAACTTATTCCATATTTACAATGGAATTATTTATATCATTCTTACTAATATTATAAATACGAAAGTCCGTTTCTTTGTTTGTTTGTTACGCCTTCACGTCGTAACTACTGAACTGATCATCATAAAATTTTGCACACACGTTGTCAGGGATGCAAAAAAGGACATAGGGTACCTTTCATCCAGAAAAAACGTATACTTCCCGAGGGAAAGCAAAAACTGTCCACGCAATTGAAGTCGCGGGCGGCCGCTAGTTTTATTAATATTTTACCATTATCGCGTTATACATTGTGTTACAAAATAACCCCTAAAGCCGAATATGGTAGATAGGGACCATCAAACTGAACAACTTTTATTATGGGACCAACTCTGAAATCGCTAAAAAAAACGCTGTTTCAAAAATTTTTTTTTTTTACAACTTTAGAATTGGTTCCATGTTTGATGGTCCTTATCTTATCTACCATATTCGCCATTAAGGGTTATTTTGTAACACGTTTTATAACGCGATAACGGCAAAATAACACGTAACACGTTGTTTAGCGAATGATATACCTGTTGTGATATAGCAGTGCGCAGACGGTGTGGAAGCTATTAGCACGATGAAACAAACACTTATTGAAATATAAAGCAGACTTTTATTTACAACTGAGAAAACAATTCGTTTACAGATTTTTCTTATAGAGTGAGTGACATTTGACATCTGAAATATCAAATACAAAAACCCATGTAGGTTTCCAAGTAGGTTGCACTCGCTTGCTTTGCGATCTCCTTTAACACGCTAATGACACGAAATATTCATCTTTTTAATCATTGCTTCGAATTATATCAGTTTCAAAAATCGCAGTAAATATCTCGTCAAATTCACTAAAGTGATGATAATATCAATAGAAAATAATAATCAAAATGTTAATTTGTGTAAAAAAATGTTTGATATAACAACCACAATTTTTGGGATCACCAAAAAAGGCTGTATAGCGCGCGCGCAACTTGCCCAATTCTCGGTACACGTCCCAAATGAGTTATAATGGTACCTATCTTTGGATATTTCGAAACACATTAATGGTTACTTATAAGTTGTGCCAATATCGTGTGCAAAATTAACAGCAGTGTTACCAAAATCCAGTATTCGCCACTTGGTTAAGACATAATGGTGATGTTGTCGCGCCGAGTCCGCCGCCGTCCGCATTACAAACGCTGACTTTTCCGGTTGGCCCGGCCGAGGTGGTGCCACATTATCATTTAGGGTCAGCGAACGATTCTGTTGCTATTAAACATAAGACTCTTGGCAACGTGAATCAATTATTTATGGCAAAAATTTAAAAAAACAGAAACCTTTTTTAGAATTTTGAGTGATACGATATGATATATTCTGGAAATGCCTATCAAACGGAGACATTGAAAATAGTAAGTCTTCAATTTGTGGAAATTCGCGTGCTTGCTTCCCTCTACACGGCCCATTAAACTCATTTGTTCAATAACTAGAGTTGGAGTAACAAATTTCTTTACCCTGGTGGTAACAAGTTAGAACGAAACAAAAAAAACAGCTGAAACGTCCAAGATATTTGTCACGTTGAAAAATGGACAGCGTACCCCTCTCACCCTTGCCATGGTACAATAATAAACGACCCTTGCCACATTTTTTCAGTTGTCATTGCCATCTCGTGTCAAAACGAGAAGAAATTCGCGATTTCAGAGGTTGGTCCCATAGTAAAAGGTGCTCTGAATATGAATTTGAAATTCTTGAATTATTAATCGAAATCTCATGATATCCAAAGAGTTCAAAAAGCACGTGATTGATTAGCTCTTTTTAGGGTTCCGTAGCCCGTAGCAAAAAACGGAACCCTTATAGATTCGTCATGTCTGTCTGTCCGTCTGTCCGTCCGTATGTCACAGCCACTTTATTCCGAAAGTATTAAGATAACACAAATAAAACTTGGTACAGCTCGCGCAACATAACTTGAACCAAACCATAGACAATAAAGCTTGCGCAGTAGCAATTTTCAGTACAAAAATTGTAGTGCGCAGGTCACGTGGTACTAAAAATTGGGTCAAGTTATGTTGCGCGAGCTGTACGTAGATGTATTCTGTTAACCGCTTAACGATTTTAACACATAAATTAAAAAACAGATTAAGGGGGGCTCCCCATACATGGAACTGAAACTGAAAAAAAATTCTAACTAATACGTGCGGGGTGTCTTAAAAATGACATTAAAGTTCCTAAGACAATTTTTTCTCAAAGTTAATCGTTTGAAAGATATACACCGCTAAAGTGGTAGGTAAAATGTGTATCCCCTCCCTTTAACTTTTGAAATAAGAGAGTAAAAAAAATATATATGCTGTAGATCCTAATAAAAACTTTCAACGAAAATTGGTTTGAACGAGACATAGTAATTAGTTTACGAGTACCTATAGCACATTTTCCACATTTGGCCCGACACGTATTTGGCCGGTTTTTTTTTATTTGACGAGATGGTAATAGAGTTGTTTTTAACAATGTTTGCTTTTGTTTACCAATTGAAAAATCCGTTTTGATCGACAAATTAACTGAACGTCACATGACCCGTTTCGTTTAAGAAGTGAAACAATAGTATGACGCACCTATTCATGAATATTAATTTATCTGTCCGTGCTGTATTGACAAAACGAATTAACTTTAGTTATAGTCACGTGGTTTGTAGATATTCGTTTAAGTTAAACTTATTCCGTAACTATACTTAATACAGAAGTGACAGAGCGTTCTAACTTTTACAAACATTCATTCATAACTTCGCCTGCCTGTTTTTATTCGAGTTGCAAAAGCATGCCGGGCATTCATCAAGTTGCTTCTACAGTGATATCACTATTCATTTAAAACAGGAAGCGGGAAATACGTGACAAACATACTATCACCATAGTGACCAACCTGCACCACGTCCCGCGTCGTTGAATCAATGCACACCCTATAGTTCTCTATGTTTGTCCACCAGTCGAGGGAGACGAGGATGGACGATCAAACTCGTGAATGCAGTCAGGTGCAAACTTTTTGTTGAGTTTTAAAGGGATTTTGTTTAATGTAGGCTGGTTTACGATTACTTATATCATTTTACTTTGGCATCTACAGACTGATAACGCTTATTATTTGTGCAGTGCACAAGTTATTTGAGAGATTTTGTTGACTATATGTAATTCCAAACAGGGTTTGGTATTACATGTACATTTATCTTTGTCAAATTGATAAGAATACAAGTATTATGGTCATAGCAAAAATCGTCAGGCTTTATCTTATTCTGAAAGACAAAATAATTAAACACAGCTATTAATAGAATGAGCTATCAATCACTGTCGGCCAGCCAAATGGTACATAACGAAACTGATTGCACACAGTCATGAATGCTTACATAAAAATCTTCAGAATTGTAAATGTAATCCCATCGAAGTCGTGAATAAACAGAAGTATCTAGGATTAATACTCGACGATCGATTGAAATGGGTCGAACATATTCACTATGTGTGTGACAAGTTACGAGCAATTCTATCCAAATTTGTGCTAGTAAAAAACAAAATTCCTTATTCTATTCGTCTGCAATTATATAAGGCATTAGGAGAAACCCTAATAAACTATGGTATTAGTAGTTATGGAAGAACTTGTAGGTCACATCTGGATGCCATATACAAGCTACAGCTAAGAATTTTAAAATCTATAGTACCAGAAAAAATTAAAATGCAATTTAAAGACAACACGGACAAACTCTTTTATCATTGTAACATACTACCCGTACATGAACAAGTAAAATTTAATCTCCTCACAGAAAACTTTTTTAATGATAAATTCCGTAATATAAAACACTACAATAAACAAACACGTAGTGCATTAGATCCTAAACTAATCGTCCCGCGTTACAATAACTTATATGGTAGGCAATTATTACAATTTCAGATACCTAAATTAATCAACGAATTACCAATATCATGTAAAAAAGAAATTAACACAACTAATATTAAAAACATAATAAAAAAACACTATTTGTCACGATTAAAATAGATATTAATATTACATTTAAATTTAATTTTAATTGATATTTAATACTACTAATAAAATTAAGTAACAAAATTAATTAATATTATAAAATATAAAAATTAACCGGACTGAGAATCCGCCCGTGTTTACTCACTCGTTTCTGTAATGCAAACATCGTTGTGATCGAGCCAATATGGAAGGTAGTAGAAATAAAAAAGTGTCATACTTTACCTTCACAATTTATAAACTGATATTTTGTTCTTTATTATAAGATTAGTTCGATTAGTTCAAATCAATATGTCGTAGTAATTTAATATGAACACTGTTCTATTGTTAAATTAAACCAGAATTACTATAGTGTCTAATCAAAGATTTTTAAAATAGTCTTTACCTACCTAATTTATACTTAGATCTTAAATTGTTAATAAGAGGATGAATCCCAGTGCTTGGTAAAACCCTTCGAGCAACAAAAGGCTTCGTTTGTCACGAAGGGAGAAGCCTTAGCGATATTACTCTATTCAAATTATTCTGGCATTTTTTGCGGGGGGGGAAAATGCACACAAGTGCAGTTCCGCATACCCACATACAAAAACTACACTGTAATGACGGCACTCACACATAAAAAATAAAACAAAACAGCAAAAATTTGTGTACGGATGAGTCACACATCAAAATATGACACATTTTTGACATAAAGGGCTGGGCTCAACTGTCGATGCACCAATATCGATACGGAAAAAGGAATAAAGGTTACAAACTCAATCATTTTACGATGGGGTGAATAACAACAAAGAGGTCATTTTTATACGCTCGAGCTTTATACAAAAAGCTCGAGAGTGTAGGTGATTGGGTTGGGACTAATGTGTACCCAGGGAAGTTGGGCTCAGGCTGCTGACACTGAATATCGCTCCATGACAGTACTGCCATCTGCACACCCAACAATTTGAATTTACAACAATCGGTGATCGTTCCCCGTCTTAACGTTGATCACAGTTACATCATTGAATAATTGATTTTTTACCATCGCCACTCTAAAAAGTGCGTTTAATTCAACGATAAGAGTGAATAATAAGCGATTTTATTCACCTATAAATAGGTACTATAGGTGTAAGTACTGCTATTATGTTTTCTCGCAGTCAATGGTAAAAAGTAGAGTACACAACTCGTGAAAAAAAATTTCATCTCGGTCCTTTGTATCCCTCGTTTCGCTCAGGATTCTACTTTTGAATCCCTCGCTACGCTCGGGATTCAACTCTAGAATCCTTCGCTGCTCTCGGGATCCAACATAGTACCTCGAACTAAATTCCTTCTTTTTTCACTTGTTGTATAATCTACTATTTTACCATCGCCACTCTAAAAAGTGCGTTTAATTCAACCATAAGAGTGAATAATAAGCGATTTTAAGTTGAGTTGAGTTAAGTTGAGTTAAGTTAAGTTTTAAGTATTTGAATTTGAATTTGGCGCAGAATCAGAGCCAGATTGACCAACACTTTATCGACAAACATTATTTAACGGTAACATCACTAAGTTGCCCATCGGCGAGAACTCGGATTTATCTAGCGACAGATCTGAAATTTGTACGGACGAGCCATGGACTAGCAGACCCGATGTCACTGAACAAATTTGACAACTAATCAAGAATAAAATATACCAATTTAATGTTTAAATGTAAACAAATAGCAATAATACGGTAAAAAATTACTTTTATGTGAAATGTAAAACCGTCTTTTTGTATACTTGATGTTCAAGATCTCTTTTAACAGCAAAAAACTCATCAATTCGACATTTTAAACAGAGCAGCGTTCACATGCGCGACTGGACTCGGTCTAGAAAGAAATCCGGGCGCAACTGGTTTTACTAACGCGTATGCCCATTTGGGCTTGTACTTCGGCAGAGGGGAAACGCTTCGTATGGCTTCTCTTTCTGTAGAAGCCCGTCTTCTGTAGAAGCCCGTCTTACTCTAAGGTAAAACCTAAATAGGTTTATATAGCACTGTTAAATGTAAAAAAAAACATTATTGTAATCAGTGTTTTTAATAATAATAATAAAAAAAAAAAATAATGTATCGTAATGAGAAAAAAATGCCCTGTAGGGCAAATCCAAAAAGAAGGCAGTGCCGTAACATTAAAAAATTCACAGATTTCGCAGTTCCCGCAAGAATCAGAGCATTGAAAATGAATACAAAAATTTACGAAAAAACTAAATCAAATCAAAAGCAAAATTCTATAATTTTTCTAAGGTATACTAGGTACCTTTTTATTTTTACGATCGATTGTGACACTCGGCTGCGCCTCGTGTCACAAAAGTGCCCCTGACTGCTTCGACGCGGCTGAAATATTATTAACCGATTCACAAAAATCAACTAATGCACTTCTCGTCTGCTTCCGCATCTTTCAATACCTTTACCATGACGATCGGCCAATAATCATAGAAACTACATCACTTTTTATATACCGAAATAGCCGTTTTTCTACAATTCCACATCTAAAGGGACCACCGACAGCTCACAATTATAAACCGATTTTCAAAAAAACTTCGCCATTTTGTAGCTAATCTAATACTCTAGGACCATTTTTTTAATTTTTTCTTAAGTCGGTTTTTTTCTCGAAATATTTACAATTTAGTAAACAAACACCCCCCAAAAAACCCGAATTTTTCGAAAGTTCAAAAAAAGTTACCAGCCGATTTTCAAAATTCAAACGTTCACACGTGTCTCAATAAATTCCTCAACTTTTGGTACTATTCCCATCTCGATCCTCTTAAAATCCTCGGAACTATGACCAAAAATACGTCTCAGGCGATTTGCATTTGATAACCATTTTCAATGGTAAAAACAACGATATTTTCCCACCAAGAATCTTATATTCATATTGGTTCTTGTTTCCCACATATTTTTCATGATTAAAATGTACTCTATGGTAATCGATGACTTTAGTGCGATTAGTTTGTTGAAATGCACTGATCAATTTTTTTTCCAATGGAATGCGCGCCAAGCATTTCCGATAAAGTTTTATTTTAAATTTTTACATTTTGTTATACTTACTGAATTTTGTAGGTTTTTTTTATTCTTGCTTTAAAATGTGAAAAAAAAATTACTCTGCCCGATATTTTAGTTTAGATGCAGCTAAGGAATTGACTTATTACAAGGTAGGTAGTTACAAACAAATTCTCTCTCTCTCTTTTCTAACGTTGATCTTTTATTTAGTAGGTTCAATCCCAAATGTATGAGTGTAGATAAAGTAGTGTATGAAACTGCACATAACTAGGTATTAAAACACTCGTGTGATACTATTAAAAACCTCGCCTACGGCTCGGTTTTTAAACACACACTCGTGTTTTAATACCCCTCTTTATGTGTCAGTTTCATAAACTACTATTAGTAGATACGTCACTTCTTTTAACGTATGCCTCTTTGGTATACCTTGATCCTACTTAATTTACGGCTTCAAAACATGATGTCTCCTTTTAGCGACCATAAGTTACAACGTTTATCTGCCAGACTGCACTCTTGCCCATGTAAGGCCTTAACCTTTCGGTCACTTTAAATAATAGGGTAATAAAGAAGATCATATCTAGGGTAATAAACTAGGCGTGAGATTAACGTTGTTGTTATGTCGCAAGCTTAAAATTCTGAAGCAGCTTTTCGTATCTCGCTAAAAATTTACAGGATGCACATTCGCTTCGGAGTTTTTGTTGACCTACAAAGTGGACCCGAAGTAATTACTGCTAACTCTTCCCAAAGTCTTATCTAAATATATTTGATTTACCTTCTATAGCGATGAATGCCAACCACCTAAAATGTCGACAGTGCAGAGGTCTCGTTAGCTTCCTCAAAGGTTCTTCAATGAATGAATGCTTCAAATTTTGAATAGACACTTTTAGATGCTGACGAAACATAAGGCATTTACTATGTCGCAAAACGCTATTACCTAGTCCTCGTGCTTCTTACCAACATATATACTCTTGGATAGCAAACGTCAAATTAACTAGTGAAAACTTCAAAGTACCTTTTAATTACAGAAAAAAAATAACTGGTTAAAGTAGTATTATAATCTAAAGATATTGCGCAAGTTAATGAGCCGTTTTATTTATCTATACATGAAGGGTTAAAAAAATGTATAGGATGTAGACAAAAACGTGTAGTCATCTGTCATGTCTTCTTTTACATTAAACTTGTGGTGACTTTTCGCGAAAATATAATTTCCTACGCAGTTCTGTTGCGGAAAAACTTCAGGAAATAAGCAAAACTTTGGACGACAATATTTTGTTACAAATGTCGGGTACGAATAGCCTTTTCATGTTTCTACGGTCAATTTAATAAATTCACTTATAAATACAGCGTTCATTTTATTTGACGACGAGTTCAGAGTTCTTTCATGTTTTCTCAGTTTGTATCATTAATTTTAATTGATTGTAGAAAATACATTAAATATTTATCTGATTATACTTACCTATATTTCTCAAGTCATTGGTGAAATGTATCGACTAGTAAACTCTGGGGGAAACATTTTTTCTTTGTTCTGTGAGTACACTAGCAACAAAACAAAAATCCAATAATTATTGGTTTTATGGTCACTATCATTGGCGTTATACCTAGGGGTCGTCCATTAATTATGTGAGGCTCAAAAGAGCCCCCCTCTTTTTTCAGAGGGTTCGCAAAAATCACAAAATATCACACGGGGGAGAGGGGGTGTAGTGCGATATCACTTGTATTTATTTATACGTTGTACGCCCGTTTTTTTAAACTGATATAACCTTAATTTTTAAGGTAAGTACTCTATACTAAATAAAAACGTGATAAAATACACGTGACTTTGGGAGAGGGACTTATAGCTAGGGGGAGGGGGATTAAAAGTTGCTAACAACATCACGTGACTAATGGACAACCCCCTACTTAAGTATTTAGAAAGAAACCTTATTGAAATCATTAAAATAAAATTTTGGTAGATATTTCTTATGTTTTCTTGGCAACACTTTAAGTCGTAAGCAAGGATGATGGAAGGCATTAAACATTCAAAGCCTGCTCGCTGCGGTTTGCGTGCGTCGATGACGTCACAGACGCGGTTTTTCACCAAGTTGGTACGCTGTTGTTTGTCCCATCTGCATTTGTTTTACCAGTAGGTACTAAGTAACTAGCAAAAGGAAAATTTTCAACGCAAACGTATTTAATTTTGTTGGGTGTACTTAATTTGAGTTCACCAGAACATGCTACAATTTCTAAATTGCTTAATTTATTTAAACATATTCGCATCTTTTGTCTTCTTGTGAAAAATATACATTTGCCGAAATATTAACCTTAACAAAATTATAAAGGTATTTTTTTCCTGTAGGTAATAGCATTGATTCCCTAGTGATTTTTCTATACTGCTTAATCTGTCTAGTTAATTACCTCTCGCATGTTAATTTATCTAGTATCACGCAAGAAAATAAATCCCTGGAAATTGGAGAGGGGACAAATTAGCTTGAGGGGAAAAAATGTGTTACTTGCGAGATGGTCTTTAGTAAAAAAAAGGTGGGAAGTCATCCCTAGGGATAGACGTTAATCAGCAGCTTTGGAGGATCGTTGGATGAAGCCATTTTGTTTAAAAATCGCTTCCCTCCTTTGGGGAGTCGAGTCCCAATCCCAATTCCAGACGATGTATGAGTATGAGATGAGAATAATGAGAACGAGGCCTTACACGTAATATTTTTCTCAATTCACGGTACAAATGAAAGGGTAAAACTAAACTTTGTTTTTGTTTCATAAAGAGACAAAGTTAAAAGTTCTAGGTACTAATTTGCTAAAGAAGAAGTTGCCAATAAAATAACTAGGTAGAGTTGGAATAGTCAAATAAAATATAAAAATAGAGCTTCCTTTACCATTTGTAGGAAAGCACTCAAAGATAAGTACTTGCAACAATAACTATAAAAATATTCTCAAGATCTCTTTTTACGATGCAAATTCTACCTTATATCAAAATAAATACAAAGTTAACTCAATAAATTCTAATCATGCTTTTGGCTTTCAAAGTCTGTTGAGAGAAACATTTATGAGAATGTGAACTACTTTTTCATATTTTGTAATATCTCTCTCTTTAATGAAATTTTATATAAAGGTACTTGATAAAAATGATTTTTAGATAAGCTGATTATGCATACTCGCATCCTTCAAACATTTAACTAACAAAAAAAATAAGTTTAGAGTGCCATTTTTAAATACTTTATAAAGAGATTTTTTAGTTTATTTAAGATATAAAAATATTAAGATGGTTGACATAGATCGATCTAAAAGTTAGGTGCCTATGGATCTGATAACTAATGAGCCAGGACATTCGGCTACAAAAGCGTTTCTGCAAAAATCTCATATTTGTTTTCTTCAACCTCCACCACTCTTCCACCTGAGTGAAAATTGCATTTTAGAAGGTACTCGTAGTATTCTTCATTCAACAAGAGAATTCTTAGTTTACTATAGTATCATTAATCCCGCTTTGTTCTACAGGCGTGTATCGTAATGTTTGTTTGCAAGTTGTTTGAGTAATATCTTGAGATTCTGAGTTTACCCGACTACAGAGAAGCCAGAAGGGTAATTTTAATATACTCCATGTGTAACTTCGTGAATATTTAGGAAACATGTTTCTCGGTTTGTATACATATCTGAACATTGTCCTTGAGGGCATGGATACATAAAACAGTGATAAGAAAATATACGCAGGATTTTTTCTACGATAAAAGAAATCCGTATAAAAAGAAATGTGTGCTTTCGAAAAAAATATGTTACACTAGCGGCCGCCCGCGGTTTCACCCACGTGGTTCCGTTTCCCGTGGGAATATCGAGGTAAAAAGGATTCTATGTTTTAATCTAGGCTATCTACTATCTCTGTGCCAAATTTCAATCAAATCCGTTCAGTAGTTTTTGTGTGTTGCGGAACAAACATCCAAACATCGAAACCCACAAACTTTCACATATATAATATTAAGTAGGAAGTAGGATAATGTAGGTAGACAGGTACTATCTATTGTCACTCGATTAAGAAACCGTCTAACCCGATAAAGCAATTAATTTATATCAATGCTTTATTACATTTAATATCTTTGTTCGAGGTTTGGACGTCTTCAAATAACTCTTGGTCTTGTCTTGTTCTTTGAAATTTAAATTAGATCTTGCTCGTTTGTTTAATTTCTCTGTAAATATAATTAGCGACGTAATTATACAAGAAGTCGTTTTACAATTTCCAGCACTAAGTGGCACGAGCTATTTTCCTTTGAAAAGTAATCTATTATTTACAGCATACGCATCAAGAGACGCCGCCTGCGGCGCTAAACATAATATACTGTTAGGCAGAAACAAAATAATACTCACATGCATTTTAATAAAAAAAACTGACCTTTAAAATTGTGTTAAATGTCAATATTCGAATTGGAAATGTCAGCAACGCATTTTTGACGGCTAGTAAGACACACTGAGAAAGAAAAGAAAGTATCATCAATCAACAAAAGCCGTTATAAATAACGAAAATATCTACGCACTATGCAGGTTTGATTTTTAAAGTGTATTTCACGGTCTACACATAGCAGTTGGTGACTTAAAGCTGAAGAAGTATTTAACTGTAATCGTGTTAGCAACACATAGCTGTGTATAAATGGTGCATAAAAGTTACCTACTGCTTAGCAGTAAGCTATAAACGTTGTGTCTGCGGTTCAAAGTAAGCTTCTCTACCTTATCTCGTTGCGTTTGTAAGCGTACATTTTTTATTGCAACCTCTTTGTTGCCACCGGCGCGTACTATAAGTAGGTATATTCTGAAATTATTACGTTTCAGGCGCGAAAGTGTCAGAAATCCACAAAGAAAATACAAAAATACAGCTAATATTGTTATGAAATTTACATACACTTTCTGTAGCGAAGTCTAAGAGCGAAGTGGTTACGTTTGATAATCTTACCTACCTTTTTGAAAGTACTTAGTACTAACTACAAAATTGACTTTTTGCACTTTTGACACTTAATACCATAAAAATGTTACGACACGTGAGTCATAAATATTATCCGTAGAAATGTGTGTAAAATTTAACGTGCCCCTGGATAGTATACCCGGTGGTTAAATTTTACATGTCTGCGTAAGGTTAGGTGAAATACGGCCGGCGCCCCGGGAAAACCGTAAACGTAAACCTAAAACCACTTACCTATATTATAGTTTATCGTGACTAGTGGAGTGATAACCGTGCGTCGAGAGAATAGAGCGTTTTCAAATAGCTGAAGTGTTGAATCGAATTTAATAAATGGCTTTTATGACCCGCAGGGGAGTTTTATTGGAGAATTTTGCTAGCAATGCAAAAGCTTAACTTCACTATTTGTCAGTGTAGAATTGGAATACCTATATGCTTTCGGTTAAATAAAATAAAGTTAGATCATTTTCCTGGATAAGAATATTAAGAGAGTGGTTTTTCACATTTGTATATTATTCTATTTCAACGCTGCAATGCAAACCTAATTATTGTGACGCATCATATGTTCCACTTATTGATTCCATTTATGATGCTGTACTTTTCAAACAATCTTGTGGTAAAAATAACTATCGTGTTATTATTTCACCTTTTGAACTCTTACTCCAAACGTCCACATTTTGCTAACTGACTGCAGACTAGTAAAGTTTCGGGTACGGTTGGTGTCACTGTAATTTTACGCTCGCTCTCATCTTTCACCACCAGAAATTTCGGAAATAATTAGTCACTTTTTCCATTTTTGCCATAACTTTTAATTTACTCGGTCAAAAAAATCAACTATGAGGAGCACTTGTGCACATATTGCTTATACAACTATGATTCTAATATTTTATAAACAGCTTCCATAATTTGAAATGTTTAACCTTATAGGTCTTTTAGACCAATCCAAATGCCGATACGGTCGACTGTTGATATTTTCGTGTCAAGGCGTTTACGAGTCGAGGCTATGGCGATGCATCTGTAAGCTGGGAGGATGGCTATCAGCATCTGTCTGTCACCTGCTGAACGGTTATTTATAGCTCCTGCACTGACGTTTATAGCCTTTGTGGCTAAGTGGTTCTCTAGTTTTATTTCTAACACAGGTACTGCAGACAAATAACGAAGGATTTATTGTCACTTTTTATCTTATCTGTTTTGTTTCTTAATTTTCAACATTCAGAATATTTTAATGTTGATTCAAACTTTTCCGTTAACGGTCTTTAAAATAGTGATAATACCACCTACTAATACAGTGATAATAAAACTAATTTTAATTAATTTATCTGAAAACGATTTATCTACAAATACCAACTGGGTTTCCTTTGAACGGATTTAAAATAAATCAATACATTAGTCATTAACAACGATTAAACTGTTATCTCAAACGTTTGATAAACTGATAGTGACGTATTCCCAAGACAATGCTTCCACTCTTATCTAGCACAGCGCTTAAATGATGATTTCACAAGTAAATTATGTCCAGTATCATTTGCATTCATAAATAAATTAAGCACTATAAACATCTGTTTTGCAAAACAAAAAGCGACCATTTCGAATGTTTTTATAGCACGCCCCTCGGCTTGGTCGTTATCGTCATCACAGCACATCGAATGTACAATATCTGCCGTGACAAACTCCAGATATCAGCCTCTGATAACACCAGAGCTAGCAGACTTTTCCGATTGTGCGCACGCTTTATCACCAATATGGAAAACCAGTCGAATTTTCTCATCACTTAACTCTTGCGTCGAAAAAAGGACTTGTGTGTACCCAGTGTAAATTAAAACGGTTTTAAAAATGGTGATATAAACAAAATGGGAAAGGTGGTTCAAACTTTGAATGCATACTTGTTAGACACTACAAAATGTTGCATGAGCGTGGAGCGACTGAAGCAGTTTTGCTTGTGTCGCAGAGAGGAAGGTGAAAATGAGGTAATACGTTTGCATATGAATAGCATTGAAACGTTTAAGCATTGAAATTAAAATTTTGAAGTTGTTTAAACATTGTTCAAATATCTAGGTAGAATATTTTCTTAAAGTTTTCCGTTTTTACACTTCAAATACCTTTGACGCCAACTAAATCGTTGTTTGTTTATACGCTTTTGACTATGTCATTGAATCATACATCCGATTGTGTCCCACAATTATGTGGCTTACACTATTGTATTCATGATTACATTAAAAACACTTTTGAGCAATCATGTTTAATTCATTGATTACAAACTTTAGTTCTCATATAAGTCCCCAGATGATAAATAAGTATGTTGCCAGATAACATTGTACCATTGTTATTTTATTGAAAAAAATCTATACACGACAGCTGATATTGGTTCTAATCTCTTATCAATAAAGGCTATCAACATATTCGACGACCATAATCTCGTTCTCACAACAATAGGTGAAATATTTTTCTTATTTCTTCACCGTACAGAATACTGATATCGTATCAGATAAATTGATCACATAAAAGTACATAAACTACTTATCGGTATGTGGGGAATCAGCAGCATTATTTTAACGAACATTTGTCATGTTACGTTTATGAAAGAACAGTATCAACTTGTTATATTAATTTTGCTTCTCTTTTAATGAGACTTGACAGCGTTCTTCGGAGAAATTTGAGGAAAATAAATGATCTATCCGAAGGCGGTGGCGTAATTTGGAATAAGTTCCCCAAAGATGGACGCTTCGAGTTTGGTCGCATTTGTAAAGTTTTCCTTCGATTCTTTCGTTTAATTTTAAACTTTGACCTGAGAAACTACTCTTTTAACCTTTATCTTTAGCCTGAATTCTAAACTGTTTGTTTGAACATTAATACTCAAAAAATTTAGTTATGGTAGGACCACTTAAATGTTATAGATGATTTATGTTTTATCTCTCCAAGTTTTGAAGTTTCTATTCTCTTGATATTCAATATTGTGGCTAGGTTTTCTTAATATATTTTTATTCAAAGTACATTTTATAATTATTTGGATCATAGTTTTTATCTTTGAGATTGATATGAACTGCAAATATTTCAATAATTACTAAGCATATTTTATCAATATTGAAGACGGGAAGATTTTCTCATTATGTTTCTCCATAATGTTAATTCCTTAGAAGTATTTGAATGTATAATTTAAAAGCTCGTTTATCTAAATAATCACAAACAACCGGTTATTGATTTCGTAATTGTGATACATTATTTTCCTGTTATGCCGTTTCTGAGGCTTGTATCTTGACTCTTAAAAAAATAATGCTGAGATACTTATATTATTGAAAAATTCGTAAAATTTTGTCGTCGTTTGCTTACTAGTAATAACAACATTTTCAGAAAATCTAAGTTTGAAGTTATTAATCGATTGGGTGAAATAATTTCACTTCCAACAACTTTTAACCCAAAAATTAATCACGTTGACCCAATCAATTATTCACTTATGTCCAATGACCTATTAATTACCAAGCAAGCAGTGCAGCTAAAATAATAAAAACATTTTTGCTGACACACAACACAATACATACTCTTAATTGTCTTTGTTCAATCAAGCCATTCGAAGATTTGTCTGTCCAATGGTCCAAGCCATTTGAGGATGATGTTTAATTCTGACATCGATGTATGATAACTATGATTTTTACAGTTTATAAAGATTTTACAGTGATTCGGGATTATAGAAAGAAAAAATACGTATGGACTGGAAATTTAAGTAATGAAACAAATCGTTTACCAATTATAACGTTACATGTGCGTTGTTATTTCATTGGTTGAGTGTGTAAAAGTGGGTATGGAGTTGAGTGTAATGTGTAGTGGGATCATCGGTAGTGTGTCGTGATCTATAGATGATGGTGTCGTCATCGCCGCGCGCGCAGGCCCGCTCGCACGACGTCGACCCACAAAGAATAAAGGCCTACTCCGTAAGTATTGTGTAACGCTGTTTGTTCCTAACTGTACTTGGGATGATAAGTTACAACACGAGCTAAAGTTTTTGGTTGTGTGGCTAGAACTTGATTTTGCTAGCATTTTTTTTATTTAGAGCTGTAGTTTTGAACATTTGTTCATCCTGTAACCTGAAAACTGCAAGAGATTGTGTTTTTAATGAAGTTGTCGTTTGGTTACCATTACCTAAATCATTATGCGCGTGCGTTCTTAATCAATGTTAACGGGTACTCTCTACAATAGGGTATTTTCCAATTTTTTGAAAACTGCTTAAATTTAAAGCTTGGGACGAACGATTTATCAGAAAAATAAAAATAAATTAATTAATGTCTTTTTTCTCTATTAAAACAATTAAAGTCTAATTTATTTTTAATGGTTTTGAATTTACCGCCAAAACGCTCGGTTCGATGTCGTCTACTGTGAGACGTCAACTTTGTGTAAACAATTTGAACACCTATGTAGTCTGTGTAACAATTTACTCTATTGTTTACACAAAGATGACGTCACACAGTAGACGTCGTCGAACCGAGCGTTTTGGCGGTAAATTCAAAAATATTTAAAAATAATTTAACATTAATTGGTTTAATGAAGAAAAAAGACATTAATTATACTTTTAATATTTTTCTATTAAATCGGTCGTCTCAATCTTTAAATATAAGCAGTTTTAAAGAATTTGGAAAATACCCTATTCTTCGACGACCTTACAAATGTCTTTAAAAACATCGGATTTGCTAATCACCGTTCACACGGTGGTGCTAAATACAATTGATTGAACAGTGGCCGGCAAACATACCACGGGTATTGCAATATTACGTGATCGATTTTGGAGCTGCAGAACCAGCGATAATATAGGCGTTTAGCTTTTCTTGAGCGGTTAAATTTTTGCCTTTTTCAACCTTATCAGATTTAAAGCCTTTATTGTTAGATTTTTTATAATTTGATTGAAATTTTGTGAAATATAATATTTTCATTTTTGGAAAAGTTTAAAGAAAAGCGATAGTAAATTGGAAGTTGGGAGATACTTTCAGAATAAATTCAGTTTATTAGTAGATAAATTAGTTTTTAAATTATAATTATAATTTTTTTTTCTTGTAAAATACTAATCGACTATCAACAACACTTCCGCTTTACCACTCCTAAAGTCCTAATGTGGTATTTACCCAAGTCAACTTGGCAGGCAACTTGGCAGGCGATTTTAATCAATTAGTTTTATCGATAATCGCTTGTAAAATCTAATTGCAAGCGTAATTTGAATGAGGTGGCGATTCGATTTTACAAGCGATTGTCAATAAAAAGCGTTAATTGACCAAAATCACCTGCCAAGTAAATACAGGTTAAGGTTAAAATTGCTCGCACGCCGCGCTGTCACTAACATACGTTTAGTTCGTGCACGGGCGAATGCGCGCACACGATTTTTTCTGCAAAGTGGTAGCACGTGAATTGCCGATCGTACGTCGTCGTGTACTTCGTGGCCCTCGTGGGAGTGGTGCACGCTGCCATACATACTGCAGCGACCCAATTCTTGCGTTGCGTAAAGATTAAAACGTTCACATAACTTTTGTAACTCTCGATAGCACTGATTAATTGATTCATCTCTTTTATTTCTGATTTTTATGAAATATAATAATTGTGAGAATCAATACAAAAGTATTCAGAAAACTGAAATAGATAATTCTTGAGAAAAGCTGCATAGGAAAATTATAGATTTGTCCCTTTTCTCCAAATACATTATAATACATACAAACCTGTAAAAGGGTGAGGATAAACGGATAAACAAAGGCATAAAAACGGTCGTGATGTCCAGTTCGCTGGGTGTGAAATGCACTGAATAGTCCGGATCGGGATCACTGGTGTTGTTATTATTTTAGTCTATGGTGATCGGACCATGTTTTTTTATTAAATAATCAAAGGCTATTTTGTATGTCAAGTACTTAGTAACGAGCATAAACTTAATATTCCACGAAAATCTTTTCTAAGTCTATGGTAACGAGTATCTTATTTTTTTTGGTGCAGTTAATCCAAGAAGCTTATAGTATAAGCTTCTTGAGTTAGAATTTGTTGAACGCGTACTTATGTATTAAAAATATTCAACAAAAATAAACCAGGTAATTTATTGTCTTTGAAAAATTCAAAAGGCTGTCTCACTGCCATTTGAGCTTCAAAATGCGGAAACGCTATTAAACCATCGGATACTTTATTGTTTCCGATTTGCCAAAACCTTTTTTAATTCACTCTTATTGTATTGATTTTAATTCACTCTTATGGTAACTTCTAATTTAGAAACCATAACCCGAAAAATACTAATCTATGTTTACTCTTCAATCCTTTGAAATGTTAAACGTTTATTAAAATATATTTAGGTATTTATAAAACAATGGAGTAGGTACCCTTTGTAACAGAATAAAGGGCGGTCAAAAAATTCAAAGTATTCAGTTCGGCTTTATGTGGAGAATTCATACCCTGAACATCAGAGGGAAAATATGTCAAAGTGTAGAAATGTTACCTACAGGCTTGTGCGACAAGCACATCCTTGACGTAATTATAACATTTTATCATTTATTTTTAACCGACTGCAAGAGGGTTATGTTTTTTTAAGTACCTGTTTGCTGCTTTAAAATTTTTCATAACTTTTTGTCCATGTTTGAGGATTCTGTTTTTAAATAGCTTAAAATATACAATTTGACAAAAGATTTTTCAAACAATTTTATTAACTGATTTACTAATTGTTCTACAGGGTGCATTTGTAACCACTCTACAGGATGTATTCAGTCCATGAAATTGAACAACTTTCTTCATGACACATGTGTCGAAATACGCCAAAAAATTTTGGTCATCCCATACTAAACTGATCACGTGATCTCTTTGATTTGTATGAAAAGTCATTTTTTTATATAATTAATTGTTCAGTTTCATGGACTGAACATTAAAATTTGGAGAGTGGTTATAAATGCACCCTATATAGTGAAGATCATAATTCATTATTAAAAAAAATCCTGCTTTTTCTCCCTGCATAACAAACTATAGGGGATTATGGAAGTCCAAAAATTGTTAATAAATTTTTGAGCCCCCTTATCTAGGAAACTTTTGACTAAAAGTCCCGATTGGCGCCTCTATAAAATATGGATTAATTTGAAATGAGTTGCCTCATGATGCATCAAACTTTAATCAAACACAGTTTAGGCTTTCAGCCGAGCCGTGAAATTAGGGCTGTCAAACTTTGACGCTTGAGGACATCAGTTTTCAGTGGTTTTCAGCCTATATTACATAGAGTTTACTGACTGAAAGCGTTACCTTATAATCATAAGTTTTGTAGGATCTACAAGTAAAATTAGATTTATTTAGGTCTTGCTTTTAAATTTTTTCGGGTACTTATCGGGTTTTCCGGATATTTTTCTTTCTAGAACCTGAAAGCAACGATCACATCGAGTAAAACTTAAGTTTTCGGAACTAAATAATCCCACCAAAAACATTTTCATGTAAAACGTAGCCGCACGCTCACACTGTCAAAAAGTTATCAGACCTCATGTAGAGCCAAGCTTCTAACTCTACACGCCCTAACTCTACAAACCCACTCTACCTACACCTTAGTCAAAATATGCGGCTTGGCCATTTCGCTACATGGGAAAATTTATTCACTGTTCCTTACTTTTCTGATAAACAAAAGTTCTGTAGTAACGAAACGGCCAAGCATCATATTTTGACTAAGGTGTAGAGTTTGTGCAGTTAGGGTTTGTAGAATTAGGGCGTGTAGAGTTAGAAGCTTGGCTCTACATGACGATCACATCCAGTAAAACTTAAGTTTTCGGAACTAAATTATAATAGAGTTATTCAATATTAGAATTAATAGAGTTATTGAAAATTAAAATTAATGACTGCAGCAACAGTTGAACTATGAAATATTATATTCATTTCCACTGTATTCAATAAAACGCTCTCGTTGCTATTCTTCCAATAAGAAAATGCGATAGGCAGCAGGGCGGCTGATCACTGATGATGAATTCAAAACAATATTTTTTTCCTTAAATTATGATTTTTAAAGATTTTTGTGATTCATATGCAAGTCCCAAAAAGTGACAACCCTACCGTAATGCATCTCCGGGAATAGTCAGGGAATAGTGCGGCTGATAGTGAGGCCGAGGAAATTGTCTCTCAAATTATGATTTCAAAGCGGTTTACTAACAGCGCTTTAGTCGCATTCAATTTGGATGGTGTTGTGAAAGCGTTCCATTCAAGGCACTTGGGAATTGGGATACGAATAAATATCTATATTTTTCCATTTAAAAATAGAAAATAATAACGAGCGTTACTAATGAGCTCTTAAAGCAGTGTGAAAAAGGTAGCGTAAGGGATAGACGCAATTATACACCGTAATTTTTAAGTATATCTAAAATGAAATGGGGATTTCAGACCACGTAAATGAACAACTTTTACTATGGGGCCAACCACGAAATCGCGAAAAAAAAAATCAACTGTTGCCTGTTCCATATATTATAGTCGAGTCGATGTTGTACTGTACTTTTCTATGGAACAGCTGATTTTTTTTCGAGATTTCATGGTTGCCCCATAGTAAAAGTTGTTCATTTACATGGTCTGAAATCCCCATTTCATTTTTAGATATACTTAAAAATTAACGGTGTATTACTCGTACTTACTTAACTGCCATAAAACGTGGGTTTTTTCAACAGTATTTTTTCGTGGTTAACCGCAGGCAAATATGCAATCAATTGAGATTATTATCAAGCCTTAAAGTAAATTACATAATTAATAATATTTAAATTAACCGCAAAAATCAAATTTTATCTTCCAAAAGTTTCCCATTACCCATCCCATAAAGTGCCACGAGATTAAAGCTACGTATTTAGATTACTAGTTCTATATAATGGATAACTGTTTTAATTGCAAAATTGGCACGATATTTTTTTTAGTTTTGCAATGAAACTCATAATGTGTGCATATATTTGTTGTGACTTTGGTAGTTATTGTGAAATCGCTATCGTTTAAATTGCTATTTAAACCAGAATTTAATGTTTTATCTCTATCGGTAGTACGTTGTTCCTTTCTAACATTGATGTTTTTCAATGACAGGTGTTGGTAGTGATATTGTCTCATTACATTAGACCTTTGCAACACCATTGTGTAATCGTATTTTAGCTTCACAATGTAGAAAAGGGTATTCAAAGCTAGTGTTGTATAACTAGAGAAAAATAAGATTTCACATTCGTATCGTGTGTGCTCTTAACATCTTTGTTATCAGATAAAAAATATACTTTGGAGAATTTTCAAAAACTGTCAAGTGTTGCTATTTTCTTATTTAAACCTACTCGAATTCAAGGATATTACAATGTTTATACAATGTAAGGTACAATGTTCAATAATATTAAAAAGCTCCTGTTTTTCACCCGTGTTAGAGGTTTTTTTTTTAAAAGCCTCATCCAGATTAACGCCGAGAAGCCCCGAGAACACCCGAGAAACATGAATGTGAACAGTTTCTCGGCTTTTAGTTCTCGCTCTGGCCTGGGGGCCTACTCAAATGGCCACTTACTACAATTAACGCTAGTAGAATAGAAAGACAATGTATGGGATTGACATAGGTCACGTGATCAAGCGTCACGAATTTGTTGATTCGTACTCAAATGTACAATGTTTCTATTTGATCAAATAAAACTATGATCTTACCTTAAATTAAACAAATAGTCGTCCATCGGATGCCTGTGACTGTATTACACACATAACATTGCATTATTGTTAATTTAAAACCATAAGTAATCCAAAATCAAGTCAAATCATATTGCATAAAAATATTTCTAAGCGTTTCTCTATACAAAATCCTACGCTTAAACGATATCGACACTAATTTGGTACTCAAAAGTACATTAACATCACAAACGCTTGTTCCATTCTACAAACACAGAATACATAGAACGAAAACACCGATAGTCTCGTGTCATGACTTTGGGTGCATTCTAACAGACTATTCGCTGAGTCATCGATCATTTTTCAGAATCGACTAGCATGGAAAAAATAAAATTCGTCCTAGTTATTTTCAGCCCCTGATTTTTTCAGCACGCATTAATGTGGTGCATTCCGGTAAATCGAGTAAAAGTACATTACAACCGAGAACGGGAAGCTAACGAATTAGACGAAATTAGAAAGTCTAACGATTAAAATGTCGAAAACGAAAATGTTAAACACGGTCAGATAGTCATAATTTAAAAAGTCTAAGTTCAAATGAATTAAAGGACATCAGGCAGAGTCCCATAGAAAAAAACCAAAGAATGTATAACATTTCTGTATTTTCCAAAATGCAGGCATGTAATTAGTAATTCATAGAAAATATTCAGATTTTTACGAAGATTTATGTTTTAAGAGTTATTTATGTTTGAAAGTTTTTTTTTTGGTAATCCCGACACTAAATAGCAACACCACCACGACTACACGTTTCGTTAGCTGCGTTATGCTAGGGCCACACTACCGTAATATGCCAACAATTATGACCATTGATGAACCTTATGCGTATAGGAATAAGGAAAATTATGGCCATAATTATTGGCATATCACGGTAGTGTGCACATATTAACATTAGTGATACAGATTAGCACCACAATGTACGAGTTCTGTGCATATGTCGCACCGCACGTAACAAAACACTTTTAACAGTTGACTGACAGCCGGCAGATATTTTTTTTTAATGCGCAATCACTTGTGCCACAGAACAAATATACCCAGGGGAGACTTGTGCAATCGCTGACAAAGATGTCCGTTTCATTGATATGCTTTTGTTTTTTTCAATAATTAATTAAAGCTAAATGAAGGAGTAAAAAAATAATGTTGCTGCTGTTTTATGATTCTATTAACATAAAGTGTTTATAGATAACAGAACTATGTTTATACACTTTTGGGTCTCATGTGCCTGATGTCCTTTGGTATATGGGGGTTTTCGGGGGTAAACAATTGATCTAGATTGGTTTTACGTTTGGGGAAATGCGCGTTTTTGCGTTTTCATGCGTTTTTCTTTCGACGCAGCATATGGTCTCTAATTTCACCCGCGGCCGGCCAATGTCTGTTTGGTTCAGCGGGTTAGTACGTGGACCACAAGAAACGAGTGTTCAGAGTTCGAATCCCGCTCGGTGACTTACTTGTTTTATGTTCAAGTTTATACATATATTTTTTATTGTTTTTAGACAAGTTTAAAAAAATGTTGTTAATGTTGCTTTCGAGTTTTTATTTTATTGACACTTATGAAGCAATAGTGCAAAACGAAAATTTACCGATACAAATTTTAAAAAGTTTTTCGGGTACGTTTTCTGACGCCATCTCTCGGATAATGCCATAAAAACTAACTACTACGCCTCGCGGAATTATTATGTATTAACTACATCTTATTCCATAGCTATGTAATGAGAGAAATTGACAATAGATGGCGTTACTCTGTGACAAAACGAGTAATGTAAGGTTGAGATTACGAATATCGAAAAAACATCACATACATTGCTCTGATCCCAAAGTAAGTAGCTAAAGCACTTTTTTATCACCTAAACACCACCATTTACAATAAATACTAATAACCGAGCTTGCTCGGTTCACCCAGGTACTGAGCTCTTATAGCAGGACTTATATTGAACTGCCTTACTTTTTCGTACTATGACCTCAAAGGTTAGTATGAAATCAGGCCTTAAGCAGTCCTGTTTAAGGCCTGCTTTTGAACTAAACGGTTTCTTATTTGCTGTTGGTAAGCCCTCTGATCAAACGGAAAATCTGTGCATATGTCGCACGTAACAAAACGCTTTTGACAGTTAACTGACAGCTGGCAGACATTCTTTGTTTTTAAGTGAGCATGCGACTCTCCGTACCACATGCATAATTCCATTCTAAAACCACCTAGAAGTAATGTACTGATGATATACGTTCTTATTTCTGATATCAATTCGATTGTACCGGCTTCTCGGCAGAATTATGGACAAAAGCATGTGGGCCGGAGAGTCGCATGCTTTGAGGTTATGTTTTTGGTTAAATCGTCGAATTCCAGATCAATCTGAGCCTGTACCGGTGGGTTGATGTATTTGTAGCCGTTACATATTCATTGTTACAGCTACGAACACATTCGTTACTCATGTAACGCGACAGGGACAAAGATATCGCGATCTAAAGTTTTAAAAGCATGCGACTCTCCGGCCCACACGCTTAAGTCTAAAATATTGGTGAAAATAGTATAAGGATTAAAAATAAACAGGTTTTCTTAACAGTTTAATCACGATAAAGCCTCAATATAAAGCCGGCTCCACACTCGCGCCGCAAATCACGGGCGCGGTTCGCGCATGAAAACGGTGCAAAAAATATAGCCCTCCAGACTCGCGCGTGAACCGCGGCCACGAATCACGGCAACCTTAGTTCGGCACACAAGCCTTTTGACACGGACCAAAAACCACCGGACGGGGAACGCCGCGAAGCGCGAACGCGAAGCCGCGAAACCCTCCACACTTCACACTCGCGGTTCTTGGCCTTCACGGGCTTTCGCGGCGCGAGTGTGGAACCGGTATAAGATTTAAATTATTAATTTATTTATATTTCACTAGAAAATAATTAAAGATGATGTTGTTTTAGAACGTGAGCAGCAGTGTTGCAAGTCACATTCGTTATAACCAGTGTGTATACAATACCCAATACAATGAAAGTCTTTATTAGTAAACAACTGTGTATACGATCTATAATACCTCTATCACTGTCATAGCTTAGCTACACAGCTGTTAAAGGGGTGGGTTGCAGTTCCTTATTAGTAAGGCGGATAAGATTTAACACTCGAACATCGTACAAAACAGAGCAGATCTCATAAAATCGTTGTTTAAACATGGCACATACAGAACCGTCTGTACCAGTTTTCAGTTGTCAAAATATCGACAACTAAACCGTTTGGAGCCAAATGAAGCAGTCTGTAATAGCAGCGTCACGTTTGATAAGTGACAGTATATAATACTTGAAATTCGTTCGCATAACGACACCTCAATAGAAAAAAGCGAAAACAATATTTCGAACCATCACACTGTATGGCCCATACATACTTAAAACTGTCACATTACGTGAATTTTGCTTCACGCAAGTTGTAAAGCAATTAATATTAAAAACAAGTTCCGTCACTGAGGATCTAGCTGCATCTAAAACCAATCACTGCAGGTAGTTACAATAAAATCCATGATTAAATTTGTATGAGATTTTTAAGATAGGGTGACAACAATGTACGTATGTTGATGGACAGAAAGGCTATAATCGTTATCTTATACCTTCGAACGAGCAATTTTTGTATTTATTTATTTATTTCTATGATCTCGGAAACGGCCCTAACGATTTCGCTGAAATTTGGTATATGGGGGTTTTCGGGGGTAAACAATCGATCTAGATTAGTCTTATGTTTGGGAAAACGCGTGTTTTCGAGTTTTCATGCGTTTTTCTTCCGACGCAGAATATGGTCGCTAATTTCGTCCGGCCGGCCACTGTCGGCAAGAAACAAGTGTTACGGGTTCGAATCCCGCTCGGTGACTTATTTTTGTTTTTTCAAAAAGTCTAAAAAAGTCTGGAACAGCTGGTAGGAAAATATAGACGATTCAAAAGTACTTAATTATTAAGTTTATTTGAATAAAGCTTATTTGACTTTGACTTCATATGTTCAAGTTTATATATATATTTTTATTTTTATTGTTTTTAAATAAGTTTAAAAAATGTAGTTAATGTTTGAGATGACAATGTAGATTCTAGATTATCACCTAAACACCACAATTTTTGAGTTTTCATGCATTTTTCTTTCCACGCAGAATATGTAGAAAAGCGACATCTTGAAAACCGGTTTATAACCATTCGACCACGGAGGCAGTCAAACCACCAGAAAAAACCTGTCAAGTGCGAGTCAGACTCACGCACGAAGGGTTATACCATAAAACAGCAAAAAAGAACGTTTGTTGTATGGGAGCCCCTCTTAAATATTTATTTATTTTATTCTGTTTTTAGTTTTTGTTGTTATAGCGGCAACAAAAATACATAATCTGTAAAAATTTCAACTGTCTAGCTATTACAGTTCATGAGATACAGCCTGGTGACAGACAGACAGACGGACAGACAGACAGACGGACAGCGGAGTCTTAGTAATGGTTCCCGTTAATACCCTTTGGGTACGGAACCCTAAAAACCACCAGATGGCGCTTTCACCACCATATTACAATAAATAGTAATATCCGAGCAAAGCTCGGTCACCCAGATATTAAATTAATAAATGCTTGGACAATTTCACACAGCGCCATAGTGATGCGCGATTATTACTACTAATTTCAATAATCGAATTAACTACTAATTACTAATTTCAATAATCGAATGTCAGATTAGTAATAAACTAATTTAAATAATCGAATAATTACTACTAATTAGTAATACTTTTGAGAAGTGGCTCTACGAGGCTCAAGAAAAAACGCCGTGGCGCTATAAAATAATATAAAAAATATCTACATTACTAATTAGTAATACATGTTGATGGTCATTCGAATTATTCGAATGATTGATTGATTACCCCAACTATGCAAAGCTTGTAATATGGGTGCTAGACAACTGATATACTACTTATATACTTTTTAAATAGATAATTATTATACATAGTAGCGCCCAGACCCGTCACAGAAATTAATTCTTATTCACATTTAAAAGTGGCGTCGTACAGTCGCCATATTGACTTCAAAAAAATATATAGCCATTGTCACTCGGAATGATGTCAGGATTCTAACGATACCCCAAACATCTAATTCCGTTAAGCTAGTTAGAAGTTATGGTGGAATAAAGAAACTCACATAGGTAACTACAAACATACATGAACCCTGAACACAAAATTATTCAATTTTGGGCAGTCGTGTAAAAACCTAAAAGTAATGTGCACATACGCCACATACAGTCTCAATAAACTTCAATACAATGTCCGCAAAAAATAATACTTCATGGTCACCCTAGCTTATTTACATACTAATTATTATGCTAGAAACCGTTACATAATTATGCTAGAAACCGTTTTATAGTTAGAGCGATGAAATTATATAACGTTAAATTTAGTCACATTGATTTGTTTAGTCTTAAGCCCGCTAAATTCAAAGTTGCACTTAATAGTACCAATTAATTAATGTTTGGCCTCTCATTTTTTATAAGTAAACAAAATTTAGTAAGCAAAATTTAGTTGTTTAAGTAAGTTACAGTGTTATTGTTACTCGATACTTTATTGTCATTACTTAGTAGTGGAAACTGTTTAGGCTAATGTAATTTGATGTATGTTGTAACTATATGTAAAAATTTATGCTGTATGTTTCCCAAGAAATAAAAGAAAAAAATAAATAAATAAAATAAATAATTTTTTTTAACCTCGAATTGCATCGTAAGTGCTGCAGTAATTGGTTTCAGATAAAGCTAGATCCTCAGTGACGGAAATTCTTTACGCTTCATTCTAGCGCTATTCGGGTATTTAATGAAAGACTTTCGCCTAAATCTAACAAAGTGGAAAATATTCGAATATCACCGACTTGAGTATTCGAATAGCAAAATAAGCCGAATATTCGAAGTATTCGAATTGCAAGCCCTACTCACAACTCACAAGCCAGAAGGAGTAAGAGTGAGTGAGTAAGCACATACGAGATGACGATCATATTATACTGCCATTTCTTTTCATGGTTAAAATGTTCTTTATGGTGATCAATGACTCAGCGATTAGTCTGTTGGAATGCACCTAATGTCAAATTGTACGTAAGGTACTTTACTTACTACGTGGTGATTATTTCCTCTGTGTTGTGTAATGTGTTTACTACTACTAAACTAATTAATTAGAATAGTATAGTACCTACCTAATTTTCTTTATAATAAACCCTTGCTCAGTCAGCAATCATATGCCATGGATACCTATAATAATAAATAAGATATATTTACTTAGTAAGTAAGTAAGAACTTTATATTACTTACATCAAAATACCACACTTAAGACTTATCGTATGGATTTATCAATCATTACTTACATTTATTTCAGTTCAAGATACCTACAATACTTACGGAATATAATTGGCAAGAAAACATGACTCTCTTTTCTGACCAAAGGATGAAACAAACAAAAAAGTGATCAAGAATGCTGGTAAATAATACTTATTATTACATGGTTCCTATTAAGTATATAATTATAATGTTACGGCTAATACCCAAAGTGCGGATAAAACTAGGTGTAGCCGATAGGCCTATACCCAGCAGTGGGTGTCGTGTGGCTGATATGATGATGATGATTTTTTTAACAGATAATACAAATAACTTTCTTCATACCCCAAACTACACATAGGCTACACATAGTTTTAGCCAGCTATTCGGGCACTTCGGCAAATAAGCCGTAACATTATATACTGACTACTTATTAGATCAAAATACCGCTATGGTTTTTAATAAGTCTTTTATTTACCTAAATTGTTATTAACTCAATCTTATTGAATTTCAGATACATACAATTCAATAGGTATATTGACATTGCAGAATATAATACACAAGTACCTTTTAAATTGGCTAGAAAAGATGTTGGAAAAAGCTAACCCTTGGACGTCGAACGTGCCCGATGGTGCACAGGAAATACGCTGAAGCTATTGAACAAAATTATAGTAATGAATATTTTGCTCCAAGCGACAAACAAGACTATGAAACTTTAGGTATAAAAAGAAGCATGATGGAAAAGTTCTGGCTGTACCTACTTTGTGCTTTAAAATCATATACCTAATTGTATTGGTTTAGATATAATTATAAAATAAAATATTGACTACCTACCTATAACCTTTCATTTTGTGTACTATCTATCACATCTACAAAACAAAAAAAAATTTCAACAATATGTTGTTGTTTTGCATTATCAAAATAATAGGGTAGTTATAAGGTGTTAGATTAAAACAAATTTAAATTTAAATCAAAGAGAACATTTACTTTTTGAACTTAAAAGTATAAAAATAATAATAACAAAGCAACCACATCCTTACTAATAATATTATAAATGAGAAAGTCCGTTTGTTTGTTTTGAGGTGTAACAAACAATTGTTAGAATCATCATGAAATTTTACATAGGTACATGTTGTCAGGGGTACAGAGAAGGACATAGGGTCCTTTCATCCTTAACAAAGTTCCCAAGGGATAGCAAAAAAAGCTTTTCACGCAGACAAAGTACTGAGGCCCATGATTTTGTTAGATAGGTACCATCTTGTATCAGTAGTTGAATCAGTCTTGCTTGGCTTATTGTAACTAGTATATCTTACAAACAGGCCTTCTTCTAAGTGTCACCTGTAAAAAAGTAGGTATTTATTTATTTAAGTTAACATTGTATTAAAACAATTACTATTTTTATTCTATTTTTATTTTTTCACTCATTAAAGAGGTAAATTTATGACTATGTGATTATTATTAGTGAATTAGAATTTATTAGAATTAGCGAATATTAATTACCAAGTAACATTCCTGACATGTCAGGAATTTAAGTCATCTATCAGGAAAACAGGGATAAAAACTGTAGTTGTCAGGGATGTACTCATAACTGTAGCAGTAAAAACTTAATGAAAACACATAATTTTTTAAATCACTTGGTGTGAAAAGATTATTAAATATTAACTAAATTAAGAATGTAGATGTAGATTTACTAAATGCCAAGAAATTTCCTGAAAAGTCAGGGAAAAAGTCAGGAAATCTCATTATTAGATCTGGAAACCATAGCCCCGATGCAACTTAAACATAAAGATTGGGTGTTATTGAAGCCTTATGTCTGTATGTCTGCATTTAACTTCCAAATATGTGTCGGGGGACCACTACTCAACTCAGATCAGACCCACCAAGCCAACCTGCACTGAATTATAGCATGTCAGGATATAGTCTATGGTGGTGAAGTTAACTATATGTTATGTATAATATCAAGTTTATATTTAAAAGTGTTAACACTTACCATCACTCGGCCAGCTGCCGAGCTGACCTCTTTTTTGATACATGCTTTATAGCTTTTACTTTTAATTTATTATTTTTTAATTGTTGTTCCTTTTTTATACATGTGTAATAGCATTACTATGTGCTTGACCACATGTGATGTTGCCGTTCTGCTCAACTTCATGGCTTGGAAATATAGAAGGCTATGGTAATAGGTATAGGTACAACATAGAAGTCTTTGACTTATGACATATTTTTCTTATGTTTTATACACTATTTTGTTTGCCATTGTATCAAATTATCAATGCTTTCTCTGTGTTGTGTTTGTGATAAAATACATTAGTACAAAGCTTCGCTCACTCATTACACAGCCCATTAGCTTACCACAGTTTCAGAAATCATAACTATAATTGTCTTTACACTTCTTCTTTATCTTCTTATAATATAGGTAGTGCAAATTCTATTTTGAACGAAAATTCAAGAAGAAATTATCACAACCTGAAACAATAAAAAGTACTTAATTGAAAATTTGAAATCATTACACAGCTCAACTAATCCTTCATTTCCATGCTACATGAAAGATAAATGTTAATTATAAGGGAATCATATTTTATTGTGATTACCGACTAAAGAAAGGGAAACTAATGAAAAAAGATTTTTACATAATTAGGTATTGTACCTACGAGTAACTGGAACTAATTTATACTTACGAAATGACAACCTTCAGGCATTGGCAGGAAGGGGGTGGGCCGGGTGGGCCGGGTGGGCCGTGCACACCCCAGAACAGCCTGATACCCACCCCAGAAAAATACCAGCTATAATACTTTTCTATTGCCTTTCAAAACTCCAACGCGGCTCTAGTCAAGCACCCTAGGCTTTGCCCCAGAACTAGAGGCCCGGCCCCACTGGAAATAATCTTTAGATACGCCAATGCCTTCAGGCTTTTGTAAAGAAGAATACTCTTCAAAGTACCTACTGCATAATTTATCAATTAATTCTAAGTACTTACTGATGATTAGGGGTATAGGGGTTTTAATTCCGAGGCCCCACGCCTTAAGTGGCCTGTTTCAGTGCTTCTTACACAGATCACTATTATGATTTATCTCCTCCATTAGTTTTATTGGCAGAAATCACAGGAAACAAAAAAACCCTTTTCAAAATTGAAAATAAAACACGTGTCGTACGACTTTGTTTCTTTCTACAGGGTATGGACGTTCGCTGCGTTTTAGTACGATTGCTGGCTATCGTCGGCAAATCTACATGTCAAAATAGCCATTTGAGTACCATTTCTTTCTGTCGGAGCCAGCGTAACGTTAAACACAGATCATACAGTACAATACAAGAGGGGCACACTTGGAACAACGCAAACGGTCGAAACAAAAGTAGCGTCATCTCTGAATCTTAACCATCAACTTTCACAACAAAATCTTCAAGTTTGCCAAATAATTTCAACTGGTTATAAAGTAGGTAATTAAAAACAAAATTATATTAAAATATGAAAATGAAAATCGTTTTTGAGTTTGGTCATGGTGCGAATTACAATAATAATGATAAAATTCGACACCCGAATTAATGACCCAGTCCAGTAGCGTAGAGCGGATTACCACACCACCTCCGTTTATTTACATGACATTACTATCAAGGTAATGGTACAGTCAGTGGCACGAATCATGAATATTTTTCGACGGAGTGGGGATAAATTCGCGCATGTGCTCGTGTGAGCGACCAATAGTGCGTGCCCCTCTCCCGCCGCCTGCGCCCCTCACCGCAACGCATACCCAGAATACGCGTTCCGCGCAATCCCCACCCAATTTCATGATTCGTGCCACTGACTGTATCTATCAGTATTCCAACTTCAACAATACTCGGTACACGAACAGTCGCGAATGCGCCGCAGTGACGAACGTAATATACCTACGAACTAATTATTGTTTGAAATACAAGTACTTACTTACTATGGTAAATTGCAGATTGTGCTGTTTGTATTATATTTATTATTTTATTACTCCAGAGATGACATGTTTAAATACCCGGAGTCCAAAAAATAAGATTAAGTATACTTTTATTAAAATATTTTTTTTTTACTATAGGTATTGCCTACTAACTACGGCCAGAAGGATTTGAAAATAATTTGTTTCTCTCTTTAATATGTAGGTATTTAGCTTTTTCAGTTTTTTGTTTTTACTGTTAGTTTTGTTAACCTAGGTACCTACCTATTTCATTTTCCCTATAATATTATGGATTCTAAAATATTACGCAGGTTATACGCAATTACAAAACTAGAAAGATACGAAAGTAGGTACTTAGCTGAAATTAAAATACTGTAGACGGGTGTATCGTGCGACAAAAAGGTCTCAATTTAAGGTTGCCACCTGTACTTTATTTCGGGGTTATTGTACTCTCTACTTTATGAGGAAAATAAAGTAGGTACGTGAAAATACTTTATTTCACAAGATTTGTTTAAATATTGCCAAAAGTAATAAAAAGTATGTTTTAAAGGTAAAAATAAATATTACTTTATTTCCATACAACGTACTTTTTACTAGCTTTAGCAATCAATATACTTTATTAGTTCAAAAAAGGTGGCAACCCTAGTTACAATATTAATAGATATTTACCGTGCTACAACATTTATACCGTTGTACGAATACCGAGCCAAATCATAGTTGTTTTTGTATTTTTCTTTGTTTTGATTTGTTCTTTTTCATTAATATTTTCTATTTTGTTATAAATAAAGATATTACAAAAAACTAAAATAAATATATAATAAGAAACAAAAAATACATTTTCAGCTATTATAATTTCGTGTCAGTAGTTCCGCATCGATTTCCAGAGGCGCTAGTGGACTCTTTGAGGTACTCTCTAGTTCTAGTTACTCTGTGATACAAGCGTTTGAAGATTGAATGCGGAGTGACGGGTTGAGTACCAAAATAATATCGCTTTCGCCGAGTCGAAGAAACATGTAGAATATAGAAACGCTTATAACGTTTGCCATTTGAGTAGGCCCCCTGTTCTCTGTTTGCTGTCGGTTTTAGCCCGCTTCAAAGGATTTTCTTTTCTCGGGTGACGAAAGAGAACGAGACCTCTTTGGTAGAGTGTATAGATATAGCTTTACAACTATGTAACTTTACCGATTACCACAGCCCTAGAGTTTTCATTTAAAAAGTTTGTATTCTAAGCTCTTTTTTGTCTTCAGGAGCAACTGCGTCGGCGCAAAGAGGCGGAGGACAGAATCGCAGCCCAAAATGAGTTCCTGCGTACCTCCCTCCGAGGGTCGAACAAGCTGCAAGCGCTGGAATCCACACCTCCAACATCTGGGACTGCGTTCGTCAACGATGCTTACGAGGACGACGTCAGTGATGACTCTGTGCAGTTGTATTCTATCGTCGGTGAGTTACATTTACTGATACTGGTACTAACCACTTTATACAACGTGTTTTGTAAATAACCCCTAAAGCCGAATATGGTAGATAGGGACCATCAAACTGAATAACTTTTAGTATGGACCAACTCTGAAATCGCGAAAAAATCGGCTGATTCATTCTGAGCTGAGGGCCTAGCCGAAGTAACATTCGATAATTTTCGCTATCGCTTCGCTTCGAGACATGTATGGATTTGACGTTTTAAAATTCGATTGTTAACGAAACCTTATGTCAATCCCATACATGTTTCGAAAGCGAAGCGATAGCGAAAATTTGCAAATGTTACTTTGGCTAGGGGGGCTGGTTTATTTTCGCTATTTCAGAGTTGTTCAGTTCAGTTGGTCCCATAGTAAAATTTGTTCAGTTTGATGGTCCCTATCTACCTTTTTCGGCATTGGGGGTTATTTTGTAACACGTTGTAGGTATAATGTACCTATAGTTTAGCGGGTCTCCACGTTTAATCCAAGCATGGCAAGGCAATCCTCCAAATATGCTCGATTTAGCAATAAAGCCTTAACCGTTTACAAAAGTTTCAACTCATGTCGTCTTTTTTGCATAAAACCCTTCCAGAATGCGTATTCGACATGATTGGTTCCTATTTTAGTTACACTGCTGGCAATATATCACCCGTCACTGACCATTTCGTTCCCAGCAATCAATAGTAGCAGGTCCCGGTAGAATTTTACCATTATCAGAACAATCTTTCAATTCGTATCTTTCCGTTTTGGGTAGCATTTAAGATAAGGTAGTACTAGTTTTAGAAGTAGAGCACATAAATGACCGAGCAAGCGCAAAGCGTCTGTTTCAGCTTGGGTACAAATGCTTTCGTGTTGAGTTGTGGCCGTCCGTTTCTCATCTACAGGTAGCATTTCTCCACCGATTCTCGCAAAATTTTGAGAGCATGTTCGATAATTGAATAATATATTATACATAATCTCTTTATAATTATGTATAATAATTTATACATAACTAGCGGCCGCCCGCGGTTTCACCCGCGTGGTTCCCGTTCCCGTGGGAATATCGGGATAAAAAGTATCGTATGTTTTAATCTAGGCTATCTACTATCTGTGTGCCAAATTTCAATCAAATCCGTTTAGTAGTTTTTGTGTGATTGAGGAACAAACATCCAAACATCTGAACATCCAAACCCACAAACTTTCACATTTATAATATTAGTAGGATTTTAAAGACAGATATGTTAAAGCGAGATCTATATGAATTTGAATTTGAAATTGAATAGCTCACAGAGCCACTAAGTACTATTTCATGCAGTTCCGTTCCGCGACATAGAAAGTAAACCGTGACCCTCAGTATCGTAAATGTCCATAGAGTCTGCTGACCGCTTTCTATCTGTGCTATACACCATAAAAAGTTCATACGCCATAACTACGTTCTTGTTCAACATAATTTATTCAAATGTCTTCCAATTCATAAAATTTACGACGGTTATTTGTTTGTTGTTGTTCCTGACTACACTAGATTTTTGTTTTATTTGTATATTTTTTATGTATTTCACACGTTAGAGACTTTGTCTAGAAATACGCGACATAATGATGAATGAGACGCATTTCTTTATATACATTGTTCACTAGGCAGTTGTGTCAGTAACGTCTACAATATTAATCTAGGACACTTTCGTCAGATTCTGTTTTCGTCAGAAAAAAAATAGGCTGTTTTTTATCTGACGAAAACGGAATTCCTCTTTGATCAGAAAAAACTTCGTTTTTTAGGGTTCCGTACCCAAAGGGTAAAAACGGGACCCTATTACTAAGCCTCCGCTGTCCGTCTGTCTGTCTGTCTGTCTGTCTATCTGTCACCGGGCTGTATCTCATGAACCGAGATAGCTAGACAGTTAATATTTTCACAGATAATGTATTTCTGTTGCCACTATAACAACAAATAAAGTAAATATTTAAGGGGGGCTGCCATACAACAAACGTATTTTTTTTTTGACGTTTTTTGCTTTATATCAATAACGACAACAGGTAGACAGTTGAAATGTTTACAGATGATGTATTTCTGTTGCCGCTATAACAACAATTACTAAAAACTGAATAAAATAAATATTTAAGGGGGGGCTCCCATACAAAAACGTGATTTTTTTCCGTTTTTTGGTACGGAACCCTTCGTGCGCGAGTACGACTCGCACTTGGCCGGTTTTTTCATTACACTTTCGTCA
Source organism: Agriphila tristella (assembly GCA_928269145.1). Taxonomy (NCBI): domain Eukaryota; kingdom Metazoa; phylum Arthropoda; class Insecta; order Lepidoptera; family Crambidae; genus Agriphila; species Agriphila tristella. Next base: position 12,267,199 of record OV743444.1, read on the forward strand.
GATTAAAATAAATGCTGTTTTTTCTGATGAAAATGGAATTCTTCTTTGGTCAGAAAAACACTTTTTTTATTAATAAAATTTTGTTTTTTTAAATTATTTTTCCTCTTTGGGCTTTGGAAAAAAAAACCTTGGGCAGAAAAACTTTGGTTATATTTCACATTAATTATTTTGTTAGGTGCCTATGTAAGTACTTACGTAAAAAAAAAGAAAAAAGTTTTTTTTTTAATATTAGGTTTATGGGTATCAAATGAAAAGCCTTGATGTGCACATTCGAAAATAAATAATATTTATTATTATTTAAAAGAAGAAAAAATACCTATTTTGGTTAATTTTTAAATGTTTTTATTCTTTTTAAAAAGCGTTTCTTAACATTTTTTTACCGTCTATTTTAGTAAATTTTTTAAATTCTTTTAATAATTCTGGGCAAAATTTGTTTTCGTCAGAAAAAACAGCCTTTTTTTCTGACGAAAACGGAATCTGATGAAACTGTCCTAGATCGCAATTAAAGGCAGTGTTACCAAAATCGCGAGACAATAATAGATCGTATAATTCTCGATATATCCCCTCAGTGAGCGACATCAAATAGGCGGTGTAGTGTAGTAGAGCCAACGCTGACGATGCAATTAACCACTGCAGTACAACGAGGTTAGATAAACCTTTGCATCCGACCCGATAACTCAATCATTCATTCGTGAATCTGACGGGACGGGACCAGCTTTAATCATAGCACAGAATATATAATAGTACTAACGTATCATCCTGTATTATCTAGGTATAGGCACAGAATAAACAATAGTACGATGGGACAGTGTAGCACCGCATGTTCCTATTTTATAGAGGAAGCTTTCTCACATAATAGTTTAGGAAATGAAGCGATCTTTTGTATGGAAACCCCAACTTAAAATCCTCAGTCGATGAAACTTTGCAGGGATGTAATATAGTATGAACCAAAACCTGTGTACAAATATCCAAAAATTCACAGATTTTGCACTCCCCGCAAGAATCGGAGCATTGAAAATGAATACAAAAATTTACGAAAAACCAAAATCAAATCAAATGCAAAATCCTAATATTTTTAAAGTTACCTAGGTAGTATCTATTTAGTTTTACGATTGTGAAGCGCCCGCTGACTGCCTCGACGCAGCCGAAATATTATTAACCGATTTTCAAAATTCCAACGAATGCACTTCTCGTCTGCTTCTGCATCTTTTAACACTATTACCATGACTATCGGTCAATAATCATAGAAGCTACATAACTTTTTTAGAACGGAAACACCCATTTTTCTAGAATTCCAAATCTAAAGGGACCACCTACAGTTCACAATTATTTACCGATTTTCAAAATTATTTTGCCATTTGGTAGCTAAACTAATACCATAGGACCCTTTTTTTCATTTTTGCTTAAGTCAGTTTTATTTCCGAAATATTTACAATTTAGTAAACAAACACCCCCCCAAAAAACCCGGATTTTTTTGAATATTGCAAAATTCCAAAAAAAGTTACCAGTATATTTTCAAAATTCACACGTTCACACGTGTCTCGATAAATTCCTCAACATTTGGTACTATTTCCATCTCGATCCTCTCAAAATCCTCGGAGAAATGGTCAAAAATACGTCTCAGGCGATTTGCATCTGATAACCATTTTCAATGGTAAAACAAAAAAAAAATCTATTTGGATCATTTAAAAAATATTGTGTCGTATAAGACACTTTATCATACTGTAAAGTTTCGTCTACTGAGGATTTACTGTGTGGGTCTGGACCTTCCTTTCCTACATTATAACACAAATTTACATTATCTTTCAAACACAATTCTGAGGCTTCCGCGCGCGTACAGTTCATTAGAAATAAAACACTTTTTACGGATTACAGCTCGTATATTAGTTAATTAAGATATTATTTTAAAATACTCTCGCTGACTCGCATTTGGCCGGTTTTTTGAGTTTCCCGACGTTTCGTCACGTTAAAAGACCTACCACGTTTTTGCGAAACCCAGAAAACCAACAAATCAAAACTAAATAATTCTAAAATAACATCTGAATTAACCAACAACGCGCTGTAATCCGTAAAGAGGGTTTTATTTCTAATGAGCTTTCTCACATTTAATAGTTTAGGATAATCAATATTTGCCTTTTACTACACAATCTTTGCACCGGGTCAGTGTCAATATTTTTCCCATATTCTATTTGTGAGACCACTCCGTCAGAAATGTACAACTAAGAAGAACTTGATTTCCGTATTGTGGGTTTACTAAAAGTAGCATAATACCGAAGCGATTTCCCAACAGAATAAAAATATGAAAATGCTCTTAGTAGGCGAATAAATCCTCCCTTAGATATCACAAACTCTCATTTTGAATAAACGAAGTATGTGGCGTAAGTAGTGCATTTCCATGTTAGTAAAAGGATTGGCATAACTTTGTTATGATGGGACACCCATATAATAACATGTTTTATCATTGCTTTTTCATAAATTCTTCTTTATTAATATTAAGGTATTCATTTTCGAGTTTATGGGCAATCGTTGTTTCGCCTAAAAATAAAATACTTCTGTTCTCTCCGATCTCTTTCTTGTCTGCGAACTTCCCCAAGATATGCGGTACAAGTGCGATACCATCATTCATTACAAGATTAGTAGTTTTTATTTTTACCATTGAAAATGGTTATCTGGGGGTCAAGTCTGCTAATGTTTTCGTCAAAATCGTAGTTCAATGGTGTTCTAATGGTAATGCTTTTTGACACAGTTCTTATTTCTTAAACACAAAATCAAGACACAATATGTGTCCGTCTTGGGTTTAAGAAACACAATGTGTTTCAGTTTTAGGTTCAAGAAACAAGAACTGTGTCAAAAAGCATTACCATTCAAACACCATTGAACTACGATTTTGACGAAAACATTAGCAGACTTGACCGCCAGATGCAAATCGCCTGAGACGTATTTTTGGCCATATCTCCGAGGGTTTTAAGTAGATCGAGATGAAAATAGTCCAAAAGTTGAGGAATTTATTGAGACATGTGTGAACGATTGAATTTTGAAAATCTACTAGTAACTTTTTTTGTAATTTTGCAAGATTCCAAAAATTCCGGGTTTTTTGCGTGGTGTTTGTTTACTAAATTGTGAATATTTCTGAAAAAAAACCGACTTAAGAAAAAATGAAAAAAGGGTCCTAGGGTATTAGTTTAGCTACCAAATGGCGACATAATTTTGAAAATCAGTTAATAATTGTGACCTGTAGGTGGTCCCTTTAGATTTGGAATTGTATAAAAACGGCTGATTCCGCACATAAAAAGTAATGTAGCTTCTATGATTATTGACCGATCGTCATGGTAATAGTGTTAAAAGATGCAGAAGCAGACGAGAAGTGCATTCGTTGGAATTTTAAAAATCGGTTAAATAATATTTCGGCTGCGTCGAGGCAGTCAGCGGGCGCTTTTCTGACACGAGGCGGAGCCGAGTGTCACAATCGTAAATAAAATAGTAACTTTAAAAATATAATAGGATTTTGCATTTGATTTGATTTTGGTTTTTCGTAAATTTTTGTGAAAAATATAATAGGAGTACAATAGAGGATACACTAGAGGATTTGAGTAAATTTTTGTGATCATTTTCAATGCTCCGATTCTTGCGGGGACTGTAAAATCTGTGAATTTTTTTTAGTTGGTTCACAACTTGAAACATACATCATACATAGGTACACATAAGCAAGCTGTAAAATACATGATTATGTAGTCTCTTAACTAGTGAACACAGCATGCATATTGAACTGTAAACAAATTTAGAATAAAAGAACTTAAATAAAATATTTTAGAACATTTCTGAAATCAAACTTTAAGGTTTTAAAAGATCAATTGCTTTACGTAGGTATGTTATTTTTTGCTGAGGCTAGAGAACCACAGAATATGTCAAAATTCAATCTTATTCCATTGTAAATTGTAATGAGAACAGGCTCTATATAAAGGAGAATGGTGGCCGACATTGGTTCTGCAGTATGGCAGGCTAAAGGTTTTCCGGTTTATCAAACGACTACTCTGACGTAGCACCTCAAATTTAATGGAATTCAGGACTAGTTATACCTACTTTACATCTACATGCTAATTCTGGCCTAAATATAAATCAGTAAAACATGATAGGTCAGTAGTTCCAGTTGGCTTGTCAATAGTGGCTCGTCTGCAGGGCTATATTAGCTGCTAACTGGGTCGAGGTGAATGCCTTCGTTTACTGAAAGGACTTTAAACTATAGCTCATCATGAGCACAATCTTTGCAAAGTCAAGGATTTTGACATCTTCTCGTAAATCTTAAAATGGCCTTTATGGCGTTCCTAGAATTAAAACAACGGCACTATTGCGTATTGGGTCTATTTTGGGGATTTTAGTTCTACTGTAGTTGTTTAGTAGAGGGCTTTTTTAATTACAGTGTAACCGAAAAGCCCGTAGGCAAGCAATCTTCCTGAAACCGAAATTTTAATTAATCAAAGCCCGCGCGGACGCCGGAGTCCGGACAGCAATAGAAAATCTATTGTGTCTCATTTTCCGGGCCTTAACGGGGATGATTGTTATTTTATTTACAAACTAGCGACCGCCCGCGGCTTCGTCTGCGTGGATAGTATTTTGTCTATCCCTCGGGAACAGTTCTTTTTTTCGGGACGAAAGGTACCCTATGTCCTTGTCTATACCCCTGACATGTGTATGCAAAATTTCACGATGATCGGTTGAGTACTTAAGACGTGAAGGTGTAACAAACAAACAAACAAATAAACAAACAAACAAAGGGACTTTCGCTATTATATTAGTAAGGATAAGGATATACCTATAGTTATTAGTAGAAAATAAACTAGCTAGTTTGGATTCCTAACAGTTTTGTTGATTATTTGTTCGCGAATTACACCCTAAATTTTTAAAGTAAGTATAACTAAAAATGAAATGGGGATATCAGACCACGTTTCGGAATATGAACGTGCAGTTAAAAATATCGGAAAAAGTCGGCAAACTCACAAAAATAGCAAGACGCGAGCGTTGATTCATTCTTTTCATTATTTACGTAGGTAGGTAAACAAGATAGTCTCTTTTGATTACGCGCGTGTAATTCGATGAATGAGCTCTAAATGCAGAAATCAGTAAAATTTGGGACATAAAACCTCAATATCTTGACCAATTTATTATTAATATGAAACTTTTTACTCGATTAGACTAGGGAAGAGAAACACTCATTTCATTTTTAGATATAAAAAATTAACCGTGTATTAGATTAAACTAGTTTTATAATTCGATTAAACTTGAGTTACTTACCTAGTGTACTATTGCCAAGGTTTTCCTTAACACTGGAGAATGCACGACCATAAAGAGAACTGAGTAAAAAATAATGCCAAGGGCACTTAGTCAGGTCATTTTATTATTTAATTCTTGCAAAACTCTAAGCTCGATTTTATTACGAACCAAGGGTGATGGACATTACTTTGTTTCTCGAAAACATTAAATTATGAGATTCTTGAGAACTAAGCTAACATAGACTAAAAGTCTAGTCAGTGCTGTGGGGAGTAAATGCTACCCAGGTATTATGGTGCTACCAAGAAATGACGCAATTTTTTTGTAATAATCCCGATAATAATATCTTTCTGATTATTTCGGGAGACACTGAAAATATAAAGATCAATAATATAAAATTAGAAAAATTATTGAAAAATCGACTTACCTGTAGTACCTCAGACGGAACTAAAACTCGCACCCTTGGGATTCCGGCCCAATGCACTGACCAATTTGCTACCGAGTCGTTTTTCTAATTTATTACTTACTAGCGGACGCCCGCGGTTTCACCCGCGTGATTCCCGTTCCCGTGGGAATATCGAGATAAAAAAGTATCCTATGTATTAATCTAGGCTGTCTACTATCTGTGTGCCAAATTTTAACCAAATCCGTTCAGTAGTTTTTGCGTGATTGAGGAACAAACATCCAAATCCACAAACTTACACATTTATAATATTTGTAGGATTTAAAATACTAGTAGCATTTGTAATACAAATACATATTCGATCCGTTTCGGAATTCAGGGGGCTAATTGTCTAACTTCAAATTTTATCGCAATCGCTTTCAGGATGCGATTCATTGATGCTTCTTTTTGGCATAACTAAAAACTTACCAAAGAAATGCAGCAATGTGTCACATCCATCTGTCAAATGAAAGCGATTGCGATAGATTTTGAAAATTAGACAATAAGTAGGCTGAATAGAAGTTTTATTCAGTTAAAGTTTTGCTTCGAAACTTGAATGGGGTCAAGCTCGAACTAAAATTGATTAATTGTGAAGTCAATTTAAATTTTCTAAAGTAATTCAATATTTTTTTTATGTTATATTTCGTTACTTTTCCATTTGGTGAAACCAGCAAAACTTAAGAATTTTACAATGCTATTTTTATAATTATTATAGTAATACAATACTAAAAAATCGAGGGGAAGCGGGGAAGTCAATTTTTTCTAGTATTTTATTGAAAAAATTGACTTTCCCGCATATGAAGAAAATCATAAAACTTATGAAGTATTCAACATTCGTGTTAAGTTTTTCGTTCATTTGTTTGATAATAATGAACGAAAATACCTATGTTAAAATTATTTCCTTAAAAATAACAATTATTATTATTCGAAAACATAGAAGCATAGTAGTTTGAAAATTACTTTCAGGAAGATTTCTATTAGCAAAGAAATATTTAATGCCTTGGTGGCAAAACCTACAGGGAACTAGACTTATCTTGTTTGTGGAAACTTCAAATTTATATCAAGAATGGGGAATGTCCGAAAAAAATCAAATTGGCTGAATATTTTTCTATAGGTAGGAGGAATAAGGTCCCTTAGTAATAGAATAAATTTTCAAAATTTTCGGTTTCGTGAAAAAATTAAAAAAAAATCAAAGTCTCTTCGACTTAACAATTGTATGAAAGTAACAGCAGAATGGAGATTGTACCTTTGCCAACACATGCCACAACCACAACATGGCATTAAAAAAAAGTTTCAAGACAAAATGTCAAAACTTTTTTTTTTAATACGTGTTGTCTTTGTGGCAGTTAGCGGCAAAGGTATAATCTCCATTCTGCTGTTACTTTTATACATTTGTGAAGTCGAAGAGACTTTGATTTTTAAAAACTTTTTTACCCAACCGAAAATTCTGAAACTTTTTTCTATTACTAAGGGACCTTATTCCTACCTATAGAAAAATATTCAGCCAATTTGATTTTTTTCGGACATTCCCCATTGAGCGTACCACCTACATAAATACGCGGCAGTTTATCCTAAAGTGGGTTATACATTGTTTAAACGAGCGGCACTTTGCTCCACTAAATAGTTCACTATGTCTTAATTTCAGGGACATAATGTAGAGGCCTGAGAATGTGGTCTCGTTTGCTAGTACGCCCTTTAATATTTATTAATCTCATTCTGATAGTATCCTACTTACTTTACTTGAGTATTAAATTTTCGATGAATAAAAGCAATAGTAGAAATTTAACAACTTATTTATTACGTCAGCCAGTGTGCTGGCTGACGAAATAAAAAAGTGTTGGTCCTAAATAAAAAAACTTTTGGTCCAAGGGCTAAGCAATGACGCTGATATTACGACATGACGCGTAGCACAAAGATAAGAATTTGTATATCTGCAAGGGGTTGAAATACTTAATGTGGGTAAAATCAATTAAAAATTTTACGCAAAGGTTTTTCCGTAAGCTTACTTTTATAGTGATGGTGTTGTGTTACAGATTTTAATTGATCAACTAGGTACTAATGAAAAACAATTACCTATGGGGCCGCACAATGCCAAATACACATTTTTGAACAAAGATTTCACACAGTATTACTTGATTTATGGGTCAGTATTACTTGATTAATAATTGTTTGATTTAGGGCTGATTTTTCGATCCTCAGTTAACAGATATCAGTCAGTTAAATTCCGAACAACATAAAACTTCATAAAAAATTTTTACAAACAAACATATGACAACCATTTTCAATTTGGCAGCATAATATGTTATCAAACGAATAATACTTTATCTGGATATTGAAAAATCAGCCCTTAAATAACATAAAATTACCATAATTAAACGCTTAAAGCGTTATTGATTGCGCCGCAATAAAAGGGAAATAAAAGAGGAATTCAGGAAATGCGGGCAAATTCGCAATCGAGATGATGAAGAAAACACACTTCAACAGTTCAATTAATAAAAGGAATAAGTACCCAAGATGGATACTATTGCCCATGAAGTTGCTCAAATATTGCAAAAAAATCAGGCAATGTAAGTTGCTCGGAAACTGAATCTCAGTAATTGATTCCGTTCGACGAGTATTCCAACGATTTCTAGAGACTGTTGGCTATGTCCGAAGGGGCTGAAGTATATAACAACACTTACCATTAGATTAGATAGGATTAAATTACCGTGAAGAAATTTTTGAAAAGGTGCGATTTTTCTGTCGCTGTACTCACTCAGTTTTGTGATTGACAGAAACGTGATAGCTAAAACTTTTCTCGATAGAAAAAAATCGTAAATTAACCGCCAATTTTGTAGTTTTTCACTGATGTGCCAACCAATAATAAACATAGTAAACTTGAATCTATAATAAAAACAAACCTTAACTAGCTTTTCCGTTTTGTGATTGTCAGATTTCCAAAATAAGAAATAGTTTCGTAGTTAATAATAAAAAACCGGCCAAGTGCGAGTCTGACTCGCGCACGATGGGTTCCGTACCAAAAATCGGCAAATAAACACATTTGTTGTATGGGCTAAAATATCAAATATTTATTTTATTCTGTTTTTAGTATTTGTTGTTAAAGTGGCAACAGAAATACATCATCTGTGAAAATTTCAACTTTCTAGCTATATCGGTTCATGAGATACAGCCTGGTGGCAGACAGACAGACAGACAGACGGACAGCGGAGTCTTAGTAATAGGGTCCCGTTTTTACCCTTTGGGTACGGAACCCTAAAAACGATAAAATTGACAATCATTTCGATAATTTTTACTATGAAAATTGCTTCTAGCGTTGTACTTCTCAGGAGTAAGTTTTGATCAAAGCTCAACGAACATAATGTTTACATTAAGTTGGATCTTGGATCGCTTGGAACACTGTTTGTTTTTTCATTTGTTTTAAAAATCTGTTATTGTTTTTCTAGATTACCAAGATGTATGTTCGGCGTTATCGCGGGTCCAAAAGGCACTCGGGTCCAGCGGGGAGTCAGCGCTGGCGGCGCGGGTGGCGAACGCAGCCGGCACGCTGCTCTGTCCGGCGCTGCGGACCGCCCTCGCCACGCGGACGGCGGTGCTGACGGCCGTCCGGCATAAACGGACCGGGTTGTCCGCGCCGCACACGCATCGTGCCACGGATCGATTGAAAGACGTGAGTGGACTGGTCAAAATCTACAGTCGGGTCTAAGGCGCAAGCCACACAGAAAAGACGCCCGTCGCGGACCCATCGCAGAGAGGGCGAGGACGGGCGCCCGTTTTACGACGTTCTATAGTTCTTGGCATTCACCTCACCTGATGTTAAGTGACTATAAGGCCGAAGGTGGAGGCACCGTACACCCGAAATCCTCACCACTAAGACACTGGCTATTTTACCTTTAACTGTGATGGCGTCAGACTAAGGTAAGATAGTGGTAGCTAGACAGGTGAACTTGAAATAAGACACCAAATCAAGTACATATTGTACCTCTCTGGAAATCGAACCTGGGGCTCCAGCGTCTTACACGAGTGAGCGAACCACTAAACCACAGGGCGGTTGAAACCCACACAGGGGCCGTACCAGCTAACGCATCGAACTTCGGAAATACTGATGGGTTTCAAATTAAAACAGATAAATTGAGCCCCAGTCGGGCCAAAATGGCGAACCCCGATTCATGATGTCACACCACACCAACATCGATATCTTCCAAATAACTTCGGCAAATAGAACAATACGATATTCCTGACTTCGATTTATCTGTTCTAAGTTAAAGCTCGGCAGATCGGCCGAAGTACGAAAAGTTAGCCGGTAGGGTCCCTGAAGAGACGGGGTGCAGACGTCTTTTCTTTTGTCCTCGCTCTGTCTGCGACGGGTCCGCAGCGGGCGTTTTTTCTGTGTGGCTAAATGGGGAGACGGCGCGGCGCGGATGGCGGACACAGCGAGTAAGCTGCTCTGTCCGGCATTGCGTACCGCCACAGTTTGCGCCTTCAGCAGCTTCCCGCAATCTCAATCTCATCTTTGGTCCACCTTGTAGTGGAAGTAATTTGATATGATATTTTTTTAGATAAGGTATTGAATACTATCATTTACTTATTTGTTCCCAGTGCATAGACGTCCTGGACGTCCAGACGGGCGCGGGCGGCGAGAAGTCGGCGCTCGCCGCGGAGCTGCTGTCCATCCTGGGCGGGCTGGAGCTCGAGAGCCTGGTGCAGGCGCACGACCAGGCGGCGGCGCTGCTCGACCCCGCCTGCTTTACCAGGGGGAAGAGGCATAAGGTAACATATACTATACATATGGTACTACCTGTTGGATATACAAGATGTTTGAAAATAGTGTATAAAGCCTGCTTGGTAGATGGACCATTAAACTGAACAATTTTTACTGTGAGACCAACTCTGAAATCATCATCATCATATCAGTCGCACAATATGGTTCTGAGATCGTTGCACGATACCCACTGCTGGGTATAGACCTCCCCAAAAATCTCCATGACGATCGGTCCTGCGCTGCCCGCATCCAGCGGCTTATTATTCCAGTGACCTTCACCAGATCGTCGCTCCACCTTGTGGAGGGCCTACCCACGCACGTCGTCCGATGCGCGGTCGCCATTCCAGAATCTTTCCGCCCCAACGGCCATCAGCCAGTGTTCTTCTCGCTATGTGTCCACTGCCATTTCAGCTGAGTAATCCTTCGCAAACTCTGAAATCGCGAAAAAAAACAGCTGTTTCATACAAAAATTAATAACGTTTTGCGATTTCAGATAACATAGTGCGATTTTCCATAAATCGGACTATCAATGACAATATCAAGTGATAAGAAATCCTCACAAGCCATGTACATATGTTATCTGATATAAGATTCATATTCGCCAGCTTTTATCATTTTGGCTTTTATAGTTTTTGGAGAAGTATTCTCCTGTTATCAAAACTTGAAACATCTCAGCTTCATCTCATCATTAGCTATTCCATCCAAAAAATTTTGAGTATAAAGTCCGAAACTGGGCAGCAAGGGCGTTATTCTTCGAAGTTTAACAATAAACCTCGATTTATTACCGTGAAATGATTCCTAAGTGCGTGGTTATCTCCGGTCGGGCGGTAACGGTTAGGGTTGCCAGTTGGTACATCTAAAAATCCTGACAAAGAGCCTGATTTTTACTAAACAGTCCTGACATTTTGATAAAGCACCCACAAGGAGCGACGTAATTAAGATAACACAATTTGCTTTTATTAAATAATTTATTGTTGTTTCTTGTTTAATGACGTATCAAATTAATATTACAATTACTTCGACAAAAACAAAGTTTTCTTTTTTAAGCTTGAGTTGATTAGTTAATTGTTTATTATTTTAAGTGTTAATTATTTTAAAATTGATTATTTGTTGCAAAATCAGTTGTTTTACTGAAAATGTTCTAGTTAATTGTTGGGTACAAAAAATTAAAATAAATAAAGCTGATTTCTAAGGTTTGTTTTCTATAATGTAAAATATCCTGACATTTTCTAAATCCGGCCGGAACCTGACAGGAACCCAAAAAGCCTGACATGTCAAGACAATGTCAGGACATGTCAGGACAAATGACGTGTGGTGACCCTAGTAACGGCCGACTCTAGGGCGGGTAACGGCTGACTCGGACGGTTCGCCGTAAAAGCAAAGAGTCGTAGAAATTAACATAACATTTGCATAAGATCAACACGGGAGTTTGGGTCGGCTAATAGATAAAGTACAGAGCACATTGTTGGGTAAATTACTCTAATAGAATACGAACGATTTGCCTAATTTTACCATACCAACATTACCCTTCCTTTTGATACAGTTTAGTATAAATATTTGGTTTAATGTGACAAAGATACAGCTAAAAGCTTGCTTTCAAATACTTCAGGTATCTACCTACTGTAAATTATGATTAATTTTAACGAATATTATTATCAGATATCTCGTGGTCCGATCTGACCTATAGCTAGTAGGTTCCTTCTGTAAGCTTTATGGAGATACCTTCTTGTTTTTCTTTGGCAGTCGTTAGGGCAGGTTAAAATTATGTTAAAATTATGCTGTTTATTTGTTTCAGACTGGAAATAACTATAATCACAAGGGAGAGAATGATAAAGCTTTAACTGCACACTCGCCGGACGACCCCAGCGAAAACATCAAAATTATTAAAATTGAAAAGACTAATGAACCACTTGGTGAGTACTTTTTCTTGCTTTTTAGTGCCGTTTAATTTTGAAGCTGGTTTTGTTTTTATTATTAACAGCAACCCTACTTTCGACGGGAATTGACGAGATCAAGTTCACATCAGGATTGAATAAACGTCAAAAATCCCTCATGGTTTTTGAATGAGGTTTTTCTTTTTTTAATATATTTTTTTATTTGCAGGTGCTACAGTAAGAAATGAAGGTGAAGCAGTTATTATCGGTAGGATAGTGAGAGGTGGAATAGCTGAGAAGTCAGGGTTGCTACACGAAGGCGATGAGGTGAGGAACTTTCGATGTTCTTGCTCACTTATTTCATTTGAGATTTTCCTTTTTTGGAAAGTATTTTAAAGAACTAACTATCCTATTACGTAAATGCATTATGATTTACCTTCGGTTATAAGATCGTAAATACTTAATTTCGAATCAAATTTACTTACTTAGTACATAACTATAGCCCTCCGTTTCTGAGATACTTTATCGGGGCTTTAAATTTATCGGAGGGGTCCACATTATTTGGTTTAAATTATACCTAATAAAATTAAGAGGTTGTATACGATATGCCTCTCTCTCTCGCTCGCACATTACATGTATACATTACATTAGGTAATTAAAAGATGTGTTTCGTCAATTTTTTGCAATATAAGATTACGGATATTTTAACATAATATATTTTAGTTTCCCGTGGCTGAAGTACAAAAAGTTGTTGTTTCTGACAGTTCAAATAACTTTCAGTTATATTAGTGGCCGGAACACATTTTTAGGGTTCTGTACCCAAAGGGCAAAAACGGGACCCTATTACTAAGACTCTGCTGTCCTCTGTCTGTCTGTTTGTCTGTCTGTCACCAGGCTGTATCTAATGAACCGTGATAGCTAGACAATTGAAATTTTCATAGATGATGTATGTCTGTTGCCGCTATACAGATAAAAACAGAATAAAATAAATATTTAAGGGGGGCTCTCATACAACAAACTTGATTTATTTGCCGTTTTTTGCTCGATATTAATAACGACAACAAGTAAACAGTTGAAATTTTCACACAGATAATGTATTTCTGTTGCCACTAAAGTATAAGAATAAATACTAAAAACAGAATAAAATAAATATTAAAGGGGGGCTCCCGTACAACAAACGTGATTTTTTTTTTGCTGTTTTTTTGTACGGAACCCTTCGTGCGCGAGTTCGACTCGCACTTGGCCTGTTTTTCAAAAACGTACTCAGATTCAAGAATTCTTGAAAAAACATGAAATGTGCGAGGGAGAGAGCTGTATATCGTATACGGCCTCTTTATTTTATTACATTAAACCAAATAATGTGGACTCTCCAATAAACCTCTGATAAGCCTCAGAAACCGGGCATAAAATAGTGGTTGTGCTCCTCGCTCGGTAGTTGTTGGAGGTGAATGGCGTGGCGATGCGCGGCAAGTCGGTGCACGAGGTGTGCCAGGTGCTGGGCGCGCTGTCGGGCACGCTGCACGTGGTGCTGGCGCCGCGGCCGCGCGCGCCGCGCCCGCCGCCGCCGCACCGCGTGCTGCACGTGCGCGCGCACTTCGACTACGACCCCGAGGACGACGTCTACATCCCCTGCCGCGAGCTGGGTCAGTCTAGCTCAGTGCTCCACGGACCACTGGTGGTCCCTTTTTATACCGAAGAAAACACACACACGTATCCCCTTCCCCTCACGCGTAGGTGAACAGGGAGTTCATACATACAAGTTGCATTTGTAACCACTCTCCAAATTTTAAGGATGTGTTCAGTCCATGAAACTGAACAACTTTCTCCATGAAACATGTCGAAATATGCCAAAAAAATTTAGTCATCCCATACGAAACTGATCTTGTGATCTCTTTGATTTGTATGAAAAGTCATTTTTTTACATATTTGACCATGTGTTAACTAAAGACATCCTTAAAATTTGAAGAGTGGTTACAAATGCACCTTGTATATGGGACTCGCCCTCCCGTGATCCCACCAAGCCCTATAGTGACTCGATGGGATCTCAGGAGGGGGGAATACCCACTAAAAACTCCGGTACTTGCCATCTCGCCGTCGACTGGTCATGTGGACGGCGAGATGACAAATACCCTTGTGAGAATTATCCCAACTTGACCCGGGCAGCCGCCTGGCAACCCAGGCTTCTACAATGGAATGCAACAACATCGGCATTAAAGTCCTTTGCACAGACTCATTATCGTGGCATTTTGAAAATCTTCAATCATAGGTATTACCTAGTTCATCAGTTTTTTTTTTATTTCGTTGAAATTAAATTGCTGCTCCCATTTTCATTTTCATCAAAAAAGCTTCGACCGCCTCCTCCATACCTTACAATCTTAGAAGTGAAAATTAATATACTGTAAGTCTTACAGTATATTAATTTTCACTTCTAAGATATTTTTTTTATTTTCAATTATGTTTTCTTCCAGGAATCAGTTTTCAAAAAGGTGACGTATTACACGTGATCAGCCGGGAAGACCCCAACTGGTGGCAAGCCTTCAGGGAGGGCGAGGAGGACCAATCGCTAGCGGGATTAATACCGAGCCAAGCATTCCAACACCAGTGAGTATCTTTGATTAAGGAGCCTGGTGGCGCAGTGGCTTAGCGCCTGGCCCTATGATTGCGAAAGTTCAGCAACTTTCGGTCGATCACGAGATGGGTGATCAAAAATGTAGTATCTCGTGTTCCTCCGTGCTTTGGAAGGCACGCTAAGCAATTGGTCCCGGCTGCATTTGCAGTCGTTAACACCCACCAATCCGCATTGGACCTGCGTGATGGGTTATGGCATATCCTCCCTATCCACCCATAAGGAAAAGATAAACCTTCTCCATATTTATGTGAAACTGGTACTTTGATGACGTATTGTTTTACGAAAACAGTTTATAAGTTTCTTTGTAATTTGTCATGTCAAGGGTGAGTCGGTGTGACCACGGGTAAAAAAAGTTCCCCGTTGTCACACTGATGTGGCAAAACGGTATGACCACGGGTCGGTCGGGAAGGCCTGTGGCCCAGCAGTGGAGATATTAGAAATGGTTGATGTCCAGTATCTTAGAACACAGTAAATGAGTCACCAAAGAAATATTTAATCCTTACTAATATTATAAATGCGAAAGTCCGTTTGTTTGTTTGTTACGCCTTCACGTCGTAACTACTGAACCGATCATCATAAAATTTTGCATACACGTTGTCAGGGGTACAGAAAAGGACATAGGATACCTTTCATCTAGAAAAAACGTATAGTTCCCGAGGGTTAGCAAAAAAACTGTCCACGCAGACGAAGTCGCGGGCGGCCGCTAGTTACTTATATCCATACATGTGCTTTCAAAGACGTGGAAAAACAAAACTTGGATATTTCTATTTTATGGACTAGAAATTGGGAAAATCTACGGACCTTTATCTTTGTCGATCAACTTATTAGGTACTTTGACAGTTTTCTCTAAAAAATACTGTTATTTGTGATTGAATGTGTTTTTCCCAAAATGCTTCGAACGACGAATACATAGTCATAGAAATGTAAACAATTTAATTTATTTCCAGACGAGAGTCCATGAAGCTAACGTTAGCAGGAGAAGTGGCGGCGAGAGACAAACCTCGTAAAGGGGTTACCTTGCTCTGTGCCAAGAAACCGCCACGGAAGAAGAAGGGCAAGAAGGCCACCAGCGAAGCAGGGTATCCTCTGTACTCCACATCGGGAACAGATGGTAAGAGTTTTGGTATAAGATAAAACTGAGTAGCGAACAATCATAAGCCTTTTGTTTCCAGATTTAGTTTTGAATTAGCCTTAATGGGCTATTCACAATCCACAACAAAGCTTATAGTTGATCTTAAACACGTTCTAAGAATATTATAGGTAGGTACTTATCAAAATGTGCTCCACCAACAGACTCTATTCTATTATTAGAATAAACTATGTCGGGATTTACACCATGTACCTGTTTATTTTTGAGACTCCGATATTTCGGCGCAGTTGCATGCGCCATGATCACGGAAGAACTGTCGATTGTTGCGTGCGGGTAGATGTTATTGGCAGACGAATCGGTCTACCCTCCGTCTAGTTCTTTTATTACTACGTTCGATACCGGTACCACTGTCTGCAAACTCACTATTCACTCGAATTTGATCTCGACACACGACACTCACTGTATCTGTACGCGAAACGGCACTTTTTTATTTTTGTTGTTTTTTCTATTCTATTAGGTAGATTAGGTAGGTACCCATTGTCGTCGTCTCCAAAGCTGCGACTATCGCTAGTTGGTTCTGGTGACTCTCGCTAGTTGGCTCACTGAATTCACAATTTCCTACCCATTTTTCCAGACTTTGAGCAGGAAGAAATCCTAACATACGAGGAGGTGGGCCTGTACTTCCCCCGGGCGTCGAACAAGAGGCCCATCGTCCTGATCGGGCCGCCCAACATCGGGCGCCACGAGCTGCGCCAGCGGCTCATGGAGGACAGCTCCAGGTTCGCCGCCGCTGTGCCGCGTGAGTATCTACACAATGTCCATCAAGCTTCTATAATGTGTCAAGCATCAAGTTCACTACTACAAAATAAATAACTCTTATTCGGTTAAAGACAGATTCTAGTTTGGGCAAATTCTTTTTACTGCAGATTTCTTATACGCCAGAACTCCAGAAGTAACATGACTGACAAAAACCACACAATTTATTTAAATGCTAAGTATAAGCACCGAATAAATAATAGTACTGTATAAGTATAAGAATCTAAAACAAATTCTGTAACATCGTCAGTACGTTGTTTTTGTAGTAGCAGTTTTTCAACGAGAAAGCAAACCCCTTAGTTTATGTAAATTTGTAATCTTTGTTATCGCTTCGTTGAATTTTAAAACGTTAAATCTATACATGTTACGAAGCGAAACGACAACAAAGATTTGCAAAAATTAATTTGTCTAGGGGGCCGTTTAGTTTGTTTAAAAAAAAAGATAACTACATCTATGTTTTAGTTTTCAACCGATTTCAAGGACAGATTAGCGTAGAGTAAATTAAAATTATTCCAATTTGAAACTTTATCTAGAACCCTATAAGAGGTTCAAACAAACGCACTCATTTGCCATGTTATTTTTGTAATGTATGCATCTGATATAACACGTTCTATTCACGTTCAGACACGTCCCGGCCGCGGAAGGACCACGAGGTGCCGGGCCAGGACTACCACTTCATCTCGCGCACGCAGTTCGAGGCCGACATACTCAACAGGAAGTTCGTGGAGCACGGCGAGTACGAGAAGGCTTACTATGGTGAGTACTTATCATACAAATTGCATTTTAATATGGTGTTCAATACCTACCACATCCAGCTAATTATAGTACAAATTAAAATCAACCTCTTACCTGATTCCACCTGGTCCGGTTGTGGAGCGACTGATTATCTGTCACTCTCCTAGCGCAGAGGCCAGTCTCTCACATAGACCACCATCATATTCTATGGTTCTTAGACTAAGCTAAGCTAATTTAATGTTTAAGAATAATATATTTGTGAGAGAGGAAATAAAGATTTATTATATTCTATTATCTCGAGCTCCTTCGTGCTTTGGAAGGCTGCATTGACAGTAGTTAACACCCACCAACCCGCATTGGACCCGCGTGGTGGGTTATGGCCCATCCTCTTTATCCACCCATAAGGAAAGCCTCCCAGCAGCGGGGAAAATAAAATGGCTGATAGTCGAGGGACGAATATAAGAACCAACTTTTCTACAGTAAAAGACGCGTAAATGTTTTACGTAACTGAGTGATGAAAATTTTGTGTTAGTAACCTCACTAGGAGCACAGAATACATAAAGGAAAAACAACTTTCAACTTTTTAATGACAAGTCTTGCAATGCAAGAGAGTTTCCCTTGTTGATAAGGAGATTTGATACCCACAACACAACGCAGGCTCAATGCTGTGCTGATTGGTGGGTGTTAACGACTGCAAATGCAGCCGGGACCAACAGCTTAACGTACCGTCTGAACCACGGAGGTATTCGAGATAATAAATTTTTGGTCACCCATCCCATGACTGACCCTTGCGAAAGTTGCTTAACCTCCGCAATCACAGGGCCAGGCACTAAACCACTGCACCACCGAGCTCTTACGAAAACAAAATGCAATATTATAACGGAGTTTAATTGGTAGCTCTGATTTCCATTCCACTAAGTACCTACTAACATACTACTTAATTTTCTCAGGAACATCACTAGAAGCGATCCGTGAAGTAGTAAACTCTGGCAAGATCTGCGTGCTGAACCTCCACCCGCAGTCGCTGAAGATCCTGCGAGGGTCCGACCTAAAGCCGTACACGGTGTTCGTGGCGCCGCCTAGCCTGGAAAAACTGCGCCAGAAGAAGATTAGGAACGGGGAAGCGTTTAAAGTTAGTAATAACTAATATTCTTTTAAATAGTTATTTGTTTTACAAGTGACCAAAATCAACTTGTGCTGCGAGTGGCGACTTTAAATCACGAACTAGCGAAGTAGTCTAGAATTGAATCACGAGCGTAGCGACTGATTCTAATATAGACTACTGAGCACTTAGATCAAAGTCTGTCAAAGCTGAATTGGCCGGAACGATAAACTTAATTTATCATGGTAATAGCTTTAGAATAATAGGTTCATTTCTAACAGTACCTAGCAAAGTCATTTAAACATAACGGTTTTGATTACAGGAAGAAGAACTGAAAGAGATAATAGGTACAGCGAGAGACATGGAACTAAGATGGGGCCACTTGTTCGATATGATAATCATAAATAACGACACACAACGTGCCTACCAGCAGCTGCTCAACGAGATCAACAGCTTGGAGCGGGAGCCGCAGTGGGTGCCCGCGCACTGGCTCAAGCACACCTAGCGGGGGCCCCCGCGCGCCCCCGCCGCCCCCGCCCCCCGCCGGGACCCCCGGCCCGGGAGTACGTCCCTGCTCCCACCCACCCTATACAGACTCGTCGCAATCATACAAATGTTCACGCGAATGATTATACACTTGCTCTTGTATTTTTTGAATCGACGGCGTTTCTCAGGCTGGTACAGGATAGGCGAAGGTACGCGCACGAGCGCGGATAACGTAGAGAATGTAGAGTTTAGTGATGTGCCCCGTTTGAAGTGTTTAGCTGAAGGGGCCGATCCGATCGAGGGAGCCGAACGTAAAAAAAGATTTGTCGCGTAACAGTTTTCGGTTTTCATCTGCCTGTCGTTTCGGTTGGAGAAATATACTTGCAGATGCAAATACTGTCTCGAAGTTATCAGACATCGAAATCTGCCGGTCATTCCAGGGGGGTAATTATGTAACTTTGTTGCAAACAACTCTGACAGAAATCGCAGTTACATCGCTGCTTTAGTAAGAACCAATGTGACAACTATCTTAACTAAAGCAGCAATGCTACCGCGCTTTCAATCGAGAATTGTCAGCAACAGCTTTACGTAATCTAAGTACAGGTCCGCCTTTAAGTGATATGATTTGGGCCCTCTTTTTTATCTGTATTTTGCAAGAAGTTGTCATATTTATAATAATAAATTTCTTATTATTTTGAGATGAATGAACACAAAGTCAATATATAGTAGCCCTCCCCCACTGTCACAATACAATTTATTAAGAGGGCCCCAATCATATTATTTCAATGCGGACCTGGCATGACCGGGAGATTCCGACCCCTGATGATAACCACAACAGGGTGATTCATAGGCGTAACTTGAATCTTTTTTGAAAATGGTATAACTTTTTGTTCACCCAGATTCTTAATCATTCGTTCTCTTTCGATCATTTTAACTAATCTTATGAATTCAAAGCCATTTCAGTATTTAATATATCCAAGGTGGGTACTTTTTCTAGTTACGCCTAAGGAAATTGATGTACTTATTTTTTATATTTTTTTTACCAAATTTACCAAGTGTTTTGTCACTTTTTTAATGCAACTAAAATGTCAGAGGTTGCAAAAGAGCCAATTTAATTAAACTGAGTCTAAGTTTTTTTAAAAAGCTTTTTTATCGTATCATTTTGTTCGTTCTAGCTCTTTCTCTGACTTCCATGTCATTTATATTTGTTTTATTGGCAATCTACTTAAATCTAAAGTTTGATCAAGAGCATCTAAACTTAGTTATACCATTTTAAATAAAACTGGTACAGCTAAATTACTTGCGTTAAAATATGAAAATGTCGTTTTGAACTTTACTTATGAACGAAATCGCTCGGCAATATTGCCATATTGATAAAAAAATGTGTAATATTAATTTAACATAACATTCAGTACCTACGGCAAAAAGATCTATGACTAAGATCAAAGTGAAAAGTAACTGGCAATAATGTATTGTCTCTGGTAAAAGTTACTTACTTACATGTGACTTAAACTTATACGGAAAAACAATAATTTTTGGGATATTACAATAAATTTATGTTTTTTTTTATCACAAATGTACTGCCTTATTCGTGCAAATGTTACATAATTTATAAACACAGTCATCATTTTAATTCGTTAAAATTAGAAATGAGGTCACATTTCACATTAGTAATTTATCTAGATCCCACATCTATCCCTAATTCCTAATTTTAACGAAATCTAGAAATAATTATTGTAAAGAAGAGTCGCTGCAGATCAGATAAAGTTCACCTTTTTCTAGTTTAGATTTACAATTATTAAAATTTTGCAATAATTCCTTCAAAATATTTATGAATAATGATCCTTCAAAATAAATAGTCAGTGTCTTAAATAATTATATTTGAATTAATTCCGTATTTTCGGGATTACGATCCTGGACTAGATTTCAGATGTGTCAGTTGATACGATAGTTCCATAGGTCGTCAAGTATGAGTTGGCAAACAACAGTAAATTTTTATAAAGTTCTCGTAATAAAGTCCTTTTTATTTAATTAAATTATACCCTTTTCGTCAGGCGCCAACTTATACTTGACGCGTTGTCTCATTGTGTTGAAGGATAGATACGCATCAAATGGATACGTGAAAAAATATTTTTTCTTGGTGCGTAGTGTTAGACCACCACGCTTCTTTCTCGTAGTACCTACCTACATTTGCCTTTGAATAATAATACCTACCCATATTTTAACATTCCAAGAAAATCTTAAAATATTTAACGTAGAAATTTCAATAAATTAAATACGATTTTTCATCAAATTTAAAGACTGCTCGCTGAAAAATATAGCATTGCGTATGTATGCCTGTCCAAGTTGTTAATTTTCTATGATAAAAAGTATGTAATTATGTATATTTTAAAGCCGCAATATATTTTAGTGTAAATCTTAATATTCAACAATAAATTAGAAATTTAAAAAAATATTTATAAAATCAAAACTTAAATCTTAATGATGCGAAGGAATTTATAGTTTTCCATTTTATGATAGATAGTAAAAAAAATCAAAACAATAAATCGACAATTTCTCTATTGCCAAAATACGTTAGATTTAAAGAATAACTACCTATATTTAAAGTTTTTCGGAGACCTTCAGTAGACTTTTCGTGGGATTCTGAAATCGTGACTTTTATTCGGAATTTACTAGAAACAATAAACCAAGTATTTATGGACACTGCTAACGGTAGTGTGTAGAAAAGCAATATTTTATAACCATATAATCAAACCTTACTGTACAACGACATATCTGTTTTTTATAGTACATATACCTTTTCCAATTTTTCGGCCAATCAAAAGTGTATTTCCTTTTGGTAAATTTACCACTGTTATGTTATGATAACAGTATGGTGTCGAATAGTAAAGTTTGGTGTGCGCGAGTTATGTTGAGACTATTTGTTCAGTTTTATGTACTCGTTTATTAAAGTGTCTTTTTACATAAAAATATTTGTAGTGATGTAACTCGACAACATATAGAAAGTAATCAGTGGACTGTTAACAGTTTGCTACGCACTTGTCAAACTTACGTTAGTTACAATACCTTGGGAGAGCTAGTTAGTTGAACCTAAACCAATAATTATTATAATTTGCTACCTCATTTATTGGATTCGCGATACTAATACAAGTGGTGACTTTATTGATGTTGTCGAGTTACTTATTCACCAACGCATTAGTTAGAGGGAGAGTAGATAATTGCAATACAATTTGTAAGATGAACACAATATTCTAAATATCCAGGGGTAAGTATTTTAACATTAGTTTGTTTACATTATTTGTATATCTGTGTAGATAGAATTGTGCATTCCAAATAATTTAGTGCCAAATACATAAGGCCACGATGAATAGTGGGTTCAATATTCTTTTTTATAAATAATCACAATTTTTAAATGAATAATAATATGTTATTTTGTATGTACGTTGTAGGTACTTTGAACCATTACCATTGTCATGTTATGTGTACTGATTTTTGATAATTATATCGTGTCATAATGTTTTAAATTGATCGAGACTATTGCATTAGCTGCGTAAGATAAAGTATTGAACGTAAACCAGTAGCCTGTGAGGTGCTAAAATAAATCGGTCTTTTTGTTATAAATCTTATTCTGTGTGTTTCTAAGTTATTACTGCGTTGCGGTGTGCAGGAAAACTATTAGTTACGAGAAATACACCTAGGTACCTTATATTATAAAACTACATTATAATAACATACTTTTTGTTGACGAGCAAATAGTTTTCGTGCACATAGAGAGATGATAATGTTGATTTGTCGAGATTTCACAGTATTGATATTGTCTAATTTATAAATAGTCCTGTATATAATTTATTAACAACTGAATAAATAATTAAAAATATAAATAACATGTTAATAGAGAACAATTTAATGTAAATAATAGAGTACCTATTAAATTTAATATCAGATAATGTTCGTTTTATTGTGTTTCAATCAGCATTAAAATTATTTAGGTAAATATATTTACGTACTGTAAATTGGGCGATTAGCAACTGCGGGATGAATAACAGCAGCAACATTTTCCTACCTACAAAAATTTAAAATGACCTTTTTATAAGTATTTATATAAAAATGATAAGTAATTATTTTTAGCTGTTCGTCTTGAATTTTCGTTAATTTTTCTCTCAAAAATGTTTCTGTTATTCACCCTGAAGTTGCAAATCAACCCAGTATACTACCACTTAGGTATATCTATTCTGTGTTACTACTTTTCTAGGTTTGTTTGACCTATCGTCACAAACGACTATCGTCTTTTTTGCTATCGTCGTTTTGCCTTGACTGTTCAGTTAGTTTACTGAACAGTTATAGTGAACTTTGGACAACAAAAAATTTGCCATGAGGTCTTACCAGTCTTACTACGAACTTTTATTACCTACTACACCTAGGTACCGTAGCTATACCACCGGCAACCAGCGACACCGCTTGGTGCATTGTAGCTAGCTAGGGTTAAGTACCATTTCAAAATTTGGAAAGTCCTGACGATAAGCCGGACATTTCAATTTCAATAAAAGTGCTGGTACCGACACTGATGTATGGAAGTGAATCTTGGGTATGGCAGAAGAAGAATGAAAGCAGAATAAATGCGGTAGAGATGCGATCGTTGAGGAAAATATGCGGAGTAAAACTGAGTGATAGAGTGAGCAATGAGGTGATTCGTAAAAGTTGTGGTCTGAAAGATGATATAGTGACAAAAATTGAGAAAGGAATGCTCCGGTGGTTTGGTCACTTAGAGAGGATGAATGAAAGGCGAATCACGAAAGAGATACTTATATTGTGCGAATGTGGAAGGAACGATTGCAGAAGGGCGTCCCAGAAAAACCTACGCGGACCAAATAGGGGTTATTATAAAAAAGGCTGCTGTACGCAGTGACAAAAACCGCAGGGCATGTATGAAAAGATTGATGGATGGGAATGAAGCGAAAGAAGTGTGCAAGGATCGTAGCAGGTGGCGATCCATAGTCTCTGCCTACCCCCATGGGAAACAGGCGTGAGTGTATGTATGAATGTACATTTTCACAAACAGATCCAGTCCCCATACATTTTGGGACTTCTCTTTCGAACACTACTGCTATGTTTGTTTTTAACTACTGGACAGTGTAGGTACTACTTATTTACTGTAAGTAGTACACTGTCCAATCTTAAAAAGCCGGACAAATTATAAATCCGGACGGCGGACATGTCCGTATTAATCCGGACGGATGGTAAATGGTAACCCTAACTAACACGATCCTACCTCTTGAGCCAAGGGTCCCGGGCTCGAATCCTGGCAGGGCAGTACCACAAAAGACACAATATCCACTGGATATTGTGCAGTTTTGATTGACAATAAAAGTTATTCATACCTAGTGGGTATTTATCCACTACTAGCGGCCGCCCGCGGTTTTACCCGCGTTGTCCTCGTTCCCGTGGGAATATCGGGATAAAAAGTATTTTATGTTTTAATCTAGACTATCTACTATCTTTGTGCCTTTCAACCAAATCCGTTCAGTGGTTTTTGCGTGATTGAGGAACAAACATCCAAACATCAAAACCCACAAACTTTGATGCAAGAACCTAAAAGAATATGAATATAAGATTCTTCTTCTTCTTCTTATTTTAGTTTGGCAATCTACTCTCCTCTTGGAAGTAGTTAGACACTGACGAAGCTGAGGTAAGAAGTGTATTGATGAACCTCAAAACAGAGAGCGCCCCCGGATACGACAACATAGCCACAAAGTTTTTAAAACAGGCTCAGAATATGCTCGTCCCATTTATAACACACTTGGCTAATCTTTGTTTCCAAAATGGCGTTTTTCCTACAGCTTTGAAGTTGGCATTGATTACACCCGTGCACAAGGGTGGCGATAGAGACGATCCAAGTAATTACAGGCCAATCTCGGTCCTTTCGGCATTATCAAAAATTTTGGAAAAATTGATAAATAACCGTTTGATTGAATATCTAACTAAATTTGACATAATATCAAAATCACAATTTGGCTTCCGCCGAGGACTCAGTACCGAAGATGCTGTTACAGCACTTACATCACTTATTGTTGACCATATTGACAAAGGAAACAAATGCTTAACAGTTTTTCTAGATATAAAAAAGGCTTTTGACAGCGTCTCTATCTCCACTCTTGTAGATAAAATCGAACGAATCGGCATACGAGGCATTCCTTTGGATTTATTTAAAGATTATTTGAGTAATCGCAGGCAACGAGTTAAAATTGGTCAACATTGTAGTCACGACTCTACCATCACTTACGGAGTTCCGCAAGGTAGTGTTTTGGGACCGACTCTATTTTTGATATATGTAAACAGCCTTTGCAATTTGACGTTCCAAAATGGACATTTGTTCTCGTATGCTGATGATACTGCTGTAATGTTCTACGGGAAAAGTTGGGAAGAAGCTCGTAACAATGCTCAAATAGGCTTAGCCAAAATTGCACAATGGTTAAAACAACATCTTTTAACTCTAAATACGTCAAAGACAAGTTACATATGTTTTACCAATTACAATAGGACTCAACCCGAAATTGATATTAAAATTCACTATTGTGACAATTATGATAGCGATAGTTGCTCATGCACACAAATAAATAAAGTATCAAGCACAAAATATCTCGGTATACTTCTGGACCAGCGCTTGTCATGGCATCTGCATCTGGAGCTTCTAATGACAAGAATCAGAAAATTCATATGGCTATTCAAAAATTTAAGACATATTGTAACTGCAGATATATTAAAGTATGTGTACATTTCTCTAGTTCAACCAGTTTTGACATATTGTATCAGTATATGGGGAGGCGCTACTAAAACAAAATTTTTGGACTTAGAGAGAGCACAAAGATCTTTGCTAAAAGTTATTTATTTTAAACCTTACAGATTTCCGACACAAGATTTATATGTACTATGTGAGCTTCTCTCCGTCCGCAAGTTGTATGTATTGAATTTGACTCTTAAAATACACAAGTCCCTTGAATACAACCCTAACTTTGAAAACAGAAGAAGAAATAGAGATGTAGTTAATATTGTAGGCGTTAGTACTGCTTTTGCTAGACGGCAACAGTCGAATCAATCTTGCTATCTATACAACCATATAAATACACAGTTAAATATTTATCCTAAAACCAATAAAGAATGTAAAATACTCATTACCAATTGGCTAAACGATAAAGATTATAATGACATTGAAGAACTTATAAAATAATCAACTCACACACATACACACACACACACACACACACATACACACACAAACAAGCACACACACACACACACACACACTTTTCTTAATAGCATTAGTTAATACTTTTGAATTAGTTCTTGTACCTCTAAAAATGTAAACAAGTATTTATTCTTTAAAATCAATTGCATTGTATGATGTGAAAGAGCGAGGTCTCTTGACACAAGTATAATAATACTTATAAGGGGATCTCAGTATATGACTTTTTGTAATAACTTGATGTTAGTGAATAAATATTTTTTGATTTTGATTTTGATTTGATTTTGAAGTAATTTTTGCCAGTGTCAAGTAGGTATTGAATATTTCAGTGGTAGCTGTATTGTTCCAGTTTAGGTACATTAGAATGCGGGTGCATCGCATTCCAATGCTTCTTGGAGCATTTTCTATTTTTGAATCGCTCGGCTGGCGTCGAGCGCTCGTTTCTACTGATTTTCGTTCGACAGCTCATACATTTGAGTTGACTTGTCGAGCGAAAATCAGTAGAAACGAGCGCTCGACGCCAGCCGAGCGATTCGAAAATAGGGCCCCTGATTATCTAAAAATAAACTATTTAGCGACCGGTTGCATTTGACATACATTGCCACTTTTCTTTGGTATGTTTTTTTTAACCCAAAAAGAAGTAGCAATGGATCACGATCATCTGTGAACTGCAACCAGTCGCTAGGTGGTTTTAAATTAGATAATCAGCCCGCTGAACTTGACAAAAAGGCGCCAAAAACCCACGGCCGCGAGTGACGTAATGTCAGTGGGTAAATTCCAGCAGACCAACCGCTAAGTCATCGGTCATCACAGTATTTAAATTCAGGGGCGGAGGGGAGGCGAGTGACTCCCCGAGTGGGTCCCTCTGTATGTGGCCAGTCTTATTAATTATGGAAATTAATTTGTTTTAAAACTTAAAGGTCATTGAATTGATATTTGACCTGCTTGATGAAAGTTCGATTAATTTCACTTTTCTAAATATGTATTATTTTTTTATATGCTGACTGGCAGAAAAAAATTTTTACAGTATGTGTGTGAGTATATGTTTAACCCTGCAGTGGTCGCATCCCTAAAAGTCACACGAGTGGTCGCGTGGAGTACATATGTATGTCATTAAATTAAAAAGGTATCTGAGCTTCAATCGTTTTTAATTGAGTTGATATTAAGATGAATAAATAATGAAAAAATATTAGAAAAAATCGACAGTGAGTTGATATCTTATAATTAAAGTGTTCTTTATTAAAAATTATCAAGAGAAATAAATCACAACCTTTGTGTTTAAAGAAAAACAATAAAACCCATAAGGTGGCACTAAAATTCACTTATTTTGTTATGATATAAATCACAAAAAAATACTTAATTCTAATTAATGTTAGAATTAAGTATTTTAGCACCAAATATCACTACTCGCTGCAAGCGCCTACGTGCCGAATCCTCTTCTCCGGGATTCGAGAGTGATGATTTTAGAAACCAAATGCGTGAAATGATGTCGTCGCTTCAAAGAAACCAAACAGTGTTATTTAACAAGTTGGCCGATGATATTACTGAGATCAAGCAACAAAACTTGCAAATCCAAAAAACTAACTCGGATATAGAAATAACACTGGAGTCTATTAAAGCCGGACAAGATAAAATGTCAACTAGAATTGATAAATTAGAAACTGAGCGGCAGCACTTACTAAATCATATCCAAAATTTAGAAAAGAAAATCATTGATATGGAACTCAGCTCTCGCCCTTCTGTGCTCGAAATACGAAATATACCATCGGATAAAAATGAGACTTCAGGTGATCTCTACTCACACATAATTAAAATTGGAAATGTGGTTGGCATAAATATTGAGCAGTCATGTATACCGTATGCCTTCTAAAACCAGCAACAGTGGGATCGTTGTTTCGGAATTTACATCTGTTACTCAGAAGAACAACTTACTCACTGCAGTGCGGAAGTATAATGAGACACGTACAAAGGACGATAAACTAAACTCAACTGTAATCGGTTTTAAAGGTAAAAATCAACCTATATACGTATCCGAGTTTATTTCCGAAAGCCGCCGGAAGTTGTTTTTTCAGTGCCGTGATTTTGCCAAAACAAATGATTATAAGTTTTGCTAGTGAATAATAAAATTTATATTAGAAAAAATGAGAACTCTAGGCCCATTAGGATCGACTCTGAATCTGCGCTTAGTGAATTAGTCACTAAATGACTATCTTGCTTTTTTTGTGTAAACTTTATCCATTCCTTCGATCTGTTCTTACAATACTTTGTATTAATATCATGCATGATTTTTTTGATGTGTACTACATACATTTTTTCTTTAATTTATAAGTCTTTTTCTATTATTTTCCGCCGCTACCGTGAAACACTAAAGACAACACAATCATTCTCACTTTCCATACATACTCAGATGCACACACACATCATTACATCTACAATCATAATTACTCACAACAACTCACTCAATTTAATACTTTTTATATGTTCCCAAATAATAATATACTATACCTTGTTGTTACTTTACCCACTTGATTATCGTTATTCCACAAATTACAATATTGTTTTGGCTTTTCTTGACTTTGCTCGTGAACACACATCAAATAAGAGATCTCTCTGGTTACACCTCTGACTAACTCATATCTTTCTAGTAACATGACACTAGACAATTTTAATACCCTGTCATCAGAACTAGAGAATCTCACCGTTTCACGTGCTTTTATAAGTCGCCCTGAGTCTTGTATTGATTACCTTCTATGCGATAATAAAACTTTAACTATATTTCATTTAAATATACGAAGTATTAGCAAAAATTTTGACTGTCTGACTATTTTACTCACTAACACAAATATATCATATGATATTGTAATACTATCGGAATGCTGGCTATCTAAAGCCCCTAACCTACCAACATTGAATGGCTACAGCAGTTATCAAACCCTTTTTAATATATATATAAAGGACACTTTACAATGCAAAGTCTATGAACCTGAATGCGTAAGAGACGCAAACTGTCTGGTTTGTGAGATAGCCTCCGAAATTGCTGTAGTTGCTATCTATAGGTCGCCATCCTTGCATAACATAGATAACTTCCTCGTTGGTCTAAATCAACTTCTTTCAACCCTGTCATCCTTCCAAGTCGTGAGTGTAATGGGTGATCAAAACATTGATATCAAAATAGGTTCTACTGACGCCCATTCAGATGAATATTTGGAGCTGTTTGCGTTTCACGGCCTCCTTCCAGCGCATACTTTTCCCATTCGAGGAAATAATTGTCTCGACCATGTCCTACTTAAATCCAAACAACCTTCCACTACACTAATACTAGACACAGTTCTTACCGATCATTTACCGACTATTCTTCAAGTAAATTTTAGAAGCAAAGTACACAAAAAACAGACTGTCCGTGTTAAGGTTGATTATGACTCCATTCGTAAGGCACTGCTAAACCTCGACTTCTCGCCGATACTTTTATCACACAATGCAAACTTTGCTGCTGACTTTCTTGTTTCGACTACTTCTAACCTAATTAAACAGTACACTTAAGAAGTTAAGGTTCCACGGAGTAAAAGGAATATCAAACCTTGGATCACAGCTGGCTTACTCCAATGTCGGAGTGACTTATCCGAAACCGCGACAATATGCATAGGCCACTTAAGAGAGAACCAGACAATATAACACTTAAACTAACATACACAAGGTATAGGAATTTTGTTAACAAACTTCTAAAAAACACTAAACGAAATTACAATAAAAAAATGTTACTTGATGCCAAAAATAACCCTAAATCCTATTGGAACGCCGTTAAAACAATAACAAATACCAAGTCCGTAAACACCTCAACTACAAAAATAAAATCACTTTTAAGACATCAGCAAAACCCGATCACTTCAGTAAATAATGTTAACAATTTTTTTGTCAACATTGGGAAAATCTGGCTCTAGACATACAAAAAAAACGAGGACCCCCTTCTCATAACAATGTGTCTAATCCTAAATGTAGTTCCTTTGTATTAATCGAGATCGATGAACATGAAGTTGACCGATTAATAATGGGACTTCGTGCTGACTGCGCCGTTGGATGGGATGGTATATCCCCCCGTATCCTTCAATCCTCTAGAGAGGTCTTTGTCCCTCTCTTAACCCATATTTGCCAGCTTGCTCTCGAAACAGGAGTCTTTCCGCGTGCTTTCAAGAGAGCTATAGTTCACCCTATCTATAAGTCTGGGGATGGAGATGCAGTCACCAATTATAGACCTATATCTGTCCTTACTGCTTTCTCAAAAATCTTGGAAAGAGTATTGAATAACAGGTTACAAAGTTATTTAGAATCCAACAACATTATTGCTAAAAATCAATTTGGCTTTCAAAGGGGCATCAGCACGGAGGATGCAGTTGGCTCCTTGGTTGACACTGTTGTTGGGTGTTTGGATGACAAAGAAAACTGCATAGGCATGTTCTTAGACCTGTCTAAGGCATTTGACACCGTCTCCATCCCCACACTTCTTGCAAAACTAGAACAGATCAGGATACGCGGAATTCCGCTTTCACTTTTTAAAGACTATCTCTCCAATCGCACTCAGGCCGTCAAAATTGAAGAATTTATCAGTGACACTGAGGAACTGGTCTTTGGTGTTCCTCAAGGATCAATTTTGGGCCCAACCCTCTTTGTCATTTATATAAATGACTTGTGCAAACTTGACATTCCAAATTGCCAAATTTACACATACGCCGATGACACTGCACTAATAGTCAAGGGTTCAAACTGGGAAAATACTTACCTTCATGCTGAAGCTGCCCTGTCCATTGTCTTATCTTGGCTAGAGTGTAATTTGCTAACTTTAAATGTCAATAAAACAAATTATATAACTTTTGCTACTAGCACACAAACACTGCCTGCAGAACGCAACTTTAACATTACGGCCCATACCTGTCTAAAAACAGGCAGTGTCTGCCACTGTCTTGAAATTTCAAGAGTTTCAATTGTCAAATATCTTGGTATTTATATAGATCAATTTTTGAGATGGGACCACCACATTAATTCATTGATACCTAGAATAAGAAAATTAATATATGTTTTTAAGAATTTAAACTCTGTTACTGACCTAAACAGCCTAAAAAGGGTCTATTTCGCACTAGCTCAGTCCATACTGACTTATTGTATAACGGCATGGGGTGGTGCAGCAAAAACAAAATTGATATCTTTAGAGAGAGCTCAGAGGGCAGTTCTAAAGGTCATGACAAGGAAACCTTTTCGGTACCCTACTGTTCAACTTTTTGCCGAAACAGCAGTATTGACAGTAAGACAGCTATTCCTCATGTCCACAGTTCTTCGTAAACATGCTCAGCTGTACTATGACCCTACAATTTTTACCCGTAAGCGGAGATCTGATCTTGTCTGCTGCACCCCTCGACATAGGACTAAGCTTGCTAAAAGGCATTATAGGGTCCTTAGTTGTAAAATCTACAACAAAACCAACAAAGTACTGAAAATATACTCTTGTACGAAATGGGTAGCTAAATGCAAGATCCAAAATTGGCTAGGGACCCTAACGTACGCGGAAACAGAGGATTTACTGATTACTCAAACCTAAATGATAATTTATGACAAACAAATTAAAAATAAATTGTTTTAAATTTGGCATTTCTAAATTGTTTTTGCATTAATAAGTAACTTGTGCAGTACACTCACACTCTCACGCATTAACTCATACACAACCAAATACACAC
Source organism: Agriphila tristella (assembly GCA_928269145.1). NCBI lineage: Eukaryota > Metazoa > Arthropoda > Insecta > Lepidoptera > Crambidae > Agriphila > Agriphila tristella. Next base: position 12,299,360 of record OV743444.1, read on the forward strand.
ACTCTCATGACAGTACACTCGCACATGTGTTAATAAAAGAAAAAAGCACATACAACACACCCACTCACACACACACACACACACACAAACATAAACTAATATATACACACACACACACACACATACACACACACACACACACGATAAGCGGCGTTTGAAGCATGAATTCCCGAATAAACAGAATAATAATTCTAGTTTGGGAATTCTTATAAACTATTTTCGTGTACCTTTTTATGTTTCTCTTATGCTTAATTATAAAATAGTTTACACACTGAATCTCTATCAGACTGTCTTCGCTTCCTGATCCACGAGATACAGGTCTTTTGTGCCTAGTTCGTTGGATTGGGTGGGCGACTGATCGTGTGATTAGACAAAATCTGTTGTTTGTAACTCCTGCACTGTAAATTGTTTTTAGCTTAGAAACTAATCAATAAAAGTATTTTTATTTATTTATTTTTATTTTGTTTTATAAAGAACATAGATGGACAATGTTTGAATGTATGACACATTTTATTTTCAATGCTAGACTTTTCGGCAATTTGTTATTTTCGAATCTGCAAGGAGCCAAAGGTTTCATCAGCTTCAGCTAGCCACACCTCTATTCGAACAACCTCCCGATCATTCATTGTTTTTGTAATAAAAAGACATAATTTTGGGTGTCAAGTCATTTCAGCACCTACCAACAGTCAAAGCAATTATATTTACAACATAGAATCAACATTTATAAAACACAAATAAAGAAAATTAATAATGTATAAAATACTTACTCAAGTGGTCGCGTGGCATACACTTGTACTCCACGGACTTTGCAGACCTATTGTAATCCTGAAAACGCACGACCGGTGCTCATGAACCTCAAAGCTCATTCTTTACACGTTAAATTTTAGGTACCTGGAAGCACTCCTAATTTACGCATGTAGTTTTTTAAACACAATTTACATATGTAATCCACGCGACCACTCTAGTGTTAAAATTATAAAACTTTTGTTAAGAAAACAGAAGTTTTTACTTTTAGCATTGTGAAAATGTGTAGTACAAGCATAATAAACGTTTGTTTTGTCTTTATTTATTTATTTTATTTTTATTAATTATTGAAATGCTATGATATAATGATAATAAATGAAACGTGTTCTGCAAGAATGCGACCCATACCACTGAGTAGCAGATACATTTATATACCTAGCCCTATTTCGTTTGTGTACGCCGTGGGTCAAATGTCCAAACAAAATGCCTAATGACCTTTTTATATGATCGTCATCTCGTGTGTGCCTTACTCCTTCTGGCTTGTGAGCTTTTAAATCCTTCAGTGACGGATAAACAATATCTTATTTTGGTATTCAGAACAAACGTAACGCTAGAATTTATGTATTATTGACGTTTGAACATGGTCCTCACGAAATGACACTGAAGATCATGGATGCTGGAAATAACAAAAACTAGCTAACGAAAGTGCAGTTTCACTGCATAGATGCTCAGTGACGCAAAAATAAATAAGATTTAACATTCGAAAATCATACAAAACAGAATAGATCTCATAAAATCGTTGTTTAAACGTGGCACACACGGAACCGTGTGTGCCAGTTTTCATTTGTCAAAATATCGACAACTAAACCGTTTGGAACCAAATGAAGCAGTCTAGCAGCGTTACGTTTGATAAGTGACAGCATATAAAACTTTAAATCTGTTCGCGTAACAACACATCAATAGGAAAAGCAACAACAATATTTCGACCCATCAGACTGTGTGGCCCACAATTAATACCGTTACGTTACGTGAATTTTGCGTCACTTAAGATGTAAAGCAGTTTATAGTAATAAGAATTTCCGTCACTGAGGATCTAGCTTTATTTGGAACCAATCACTGCAGTACTTACGATGCAATTCGAGATTTAAATTAGTATGTAGATCACCTAGGGTGACCACGAATTATTTTTTTGCGGACATCGTATCGTGTTGATGTTTACTGAGACTGCAGCGTATCGTTACAACCCACGATGGATGGAACGGAACGGAGGCGGTATATGCATTTGGGGTAAGGGTTGGCATGTGTGTTTGTATGTTTGTCTGTTACTATTTTCCTCTTTCGCGGCAACAGGTTGTGCGTGATAATTTTTATTAAAGAATTAGTAGTTAATTAAAGAGCGAGAAAATGCTTGCATGCATTGCTTGTATGCATGTTGTCTGATGCAGGTTGAAAAACGTCGAAAAACGAAAAATAAAGGCATATTAAAATTAAAACAAACACGTGGCTGACGACATGCCGTTCACTGCAGTGAATGGCGCTGTTTACACGTTTCATTTATCGTTAATTTCCGATGCCGATGATTGATGAAAGGCAGATACCGATGAAAGCAAACAGCCGTCTAGTGACTTTCATCAAAAAGGCACATCAGTGATGAAAGATGAATTCATAATTAGACACTTCATTTTCGATGCTTCACTAATGAAGCATCGAAAATAAACGTAAAAATGAACCATCTAATTTCGGCTTAAGCGAACGCTGGCTGACATCTACCCAGAAAGAAACATTTCAGGGTTACATCTACCTGCCTACCTAAGTACTCTTCGAGGCTTGCTTATTAAAAAAAACACATTGACACATACATTTTTATCAATGCCATCTATCGAGCAGACAGTTTTTTGTCATTTTGATTGAAAAGCCCTCATTAACAGGACGGTTATATCCTTTCTGTCCATCAACGTGCGTACACTGTTGTCACCCTATCTTAAAAATCTCATACAAATTGTATCATGAATTGTATTGAAACTACTGCAGTGATTGGTTCCAAATAAAGCTAGATCCTCAGTGACGGAAATTCTTATTACTATAAACTGCTTTACATCTTAAGTGACGCAAAATTCACGTAACGTAACGGTATTAATTGTGGGCCACACAGTCTGATGGGTCGAAATATTGTTTTTGCTTTTCCTATTGATGTGTTGTTACGCGAACGGATTTAAAGTTTTATATGCTGTCACTTATCAAACGTAACGCTGCTAGACTGCTTCATTTGGTTCCAAACGGTTTAGTTGTCGATATTTTGACAAATGAAAACTGGCACACACGGTTCCGTGTGTGCCACGTTTAAACAACGATTTTATGAGATCTATTCTGTTTTGTATGATTTTCGAATGTTAAATCTTATTTATTTTTGCGTCACTGAGCATCTATGCAGTGAAACTGCACTTTCGTTAGCTAGTTTTTGTTATTTCCAGCATCCATGATCTTCAGTGTCATTTCGTGAGGACCATGTTCAAACGTCAATAATACATAAATTCTAGCGTTACGTTTGTTCTGAATACCAAAATAAGATATTGTTTATCCGTCACTGAAGGATTTAAAAGCTCACAAGCCTGAAGGAGTAAGGCACACACGAGATGACGATCATCCTTTTTATTACTTTCTATACTTTATATGCCGATCAATGACTCAGCGGTTAGTCTGCTGGAATGCACCCAATGTCAACCAGTCATCATCATCAGTCAAACAAAATCTTGAGCGTAGCCAAAGCTTAGCGAAAAATTTTCTAAGTCTATGAACAAAATATGGTGAGCATGCGACTCTCCGTACCACATGAATAATTCCATTCTAAAACAACCTAGAAGTAATGTACCGACGATATACGTTCTTATTTCAGATATCAAATCGATTGTACCGGCCTCCCGGCAGAATGATTGACAAAAGCATGTGGGCCGGAGAGTCGCATGCTTTGAGGTTATGTTTTTTGTTAAATCATCGAATTCCAGATCAATCGGAGCCTGTACCGGTGGGTTCATGTATTTCTAGCCGTTACATTTTCATTGTAACAGCTACGAACACATTCGTTCCTCAATTTGCTCATGTAACGCAACAGGGGCAAAGATATTATGGCGACCTAAAGTTTTAAAAGCATGCGACTCTCCGGCCCACACGCTTAAGTCTAAAATATTGGTGAAAATTGTATTAAGATTAAAATAAGTAGGTTTTCGTAACCGTTTGATCAATATAAACGGCCCGAAAACATATTTTCACGATATCTTCATTCGTTTTAGAGAAATTTGTAAATTTATTTACTATGAATAATCAGTGTTTAGGGTAACCATATCGTCGGTTCGTCGGAATCATTAGCTAGAAAATACAAGTTGAAGTTTTTAGACATTTTTAAAGACTAATTTTGTAGACATAATGTTAAGGATTGATTTGCCTACGTACTCGTATCGTACCTACTATCATATTGTTACTGACCATGCAATATTGCAATATTTTTAGTAGGTATTTTGCTTAGGGTGAGGCGTCCAACAAGTGAATCAGGAATTAATTAAAGATTTATCCCAACTATTTGTAGATTATAATCACGTTTTATTTTATCACGTTTTTATTAAGTCGTTCTTTTGTTTATTTGTTTGTCCACAAATTTTGCAAACAATTTATAGGTCGAACTTTGGTATAGGTCAGAACTGGAAGACAATGCAATATTTATGGTGTCATTGAGCTGATCTGATGATGGATAAAGAGTACCTATCCTATGTTTTAATCCAGGCTATATAAACTTGCACCGACCAAATATTAGATAGGTACCTACTTTCATTATTCTAAAAATTTTTGAGATTGGATCTTATTCTTATCTTATGAGAAAATATCACTTGCATTTGGTCAACTTTGGATATTTTAATTACAATCTTTTTATTTGGTAAGAGTTTACAATAGGTACTTACAAATTACAAAATCCCTACCAAAGCAAAATAACTAGATACAAAAAACTAAAAATATTATATAGGGATTGGATAGGTAGTCACAGTCAGTAACAATCTGATGACAAACTTTAGTTTTTTTACGATACGAGTACGTAGACAAGTCAAACCTCAACATTATGTCAATAAAAGTTATGAGGCAACAAACATTTAAAAAAAGTAGGTATAAAAAAATTCAACCGAACTGAGAACCTCCTTCTTTTTAGGGTTCCGTAGCCCATGGGCAAAAAACGGAACCCTTATAGTTTCGTCATGTCTGTCTGTCTGTCTGTCCGTCCGTATGTCACAGCCACTTTATTCCGAAACTACTTTAAGATTACAAAGTTGAAACTTGGTAGGTAGATGTATTTTGTAAACCGCTTTACGATTTTTTACATAAACATAAAAGATTAAGAGGGGGCTCCCCATACAGAGATATAGCACCTTTTCCAAAATCGCAAATATCACTTTGTCATTCATACAAACACTAGGAAAAACAAAGTTATTTTTGCAGACAAAAATTGATAGTGGTATTCAATATGGATGGTATAAGATAATTACGGAACCCTACTGCGCGTGGCCCGACATGCACTTGGCCAATTTTTTTTTGAAGTATTAGCCTTTTAAAATTTCTATACACTTCGAGTTGCATTTTCTAGAAAAAGCCTAATGATTCCGACCGACCGACGATATGGTAACCCTACACTTTGATTATTCATAGTAAATAAATTTGCGAATTTCTCTAAAACGAATGAAGATATCGTGAAAATATGTTTTCGGGCTGTTTATCGTGATCAAGCGGTTACGAAAACCTGCTTATTTTTAATTTTAATGCAATTTTCACCAATATTTTAGACTTAAGCGTGTGGGCCGGAGAGTAGCATGCTTTTAAAACTTTAGATCGCCATATCTTTGTTCCTGTTGCGTTACATGAGCAACGAATGTGTTCGTAGCTGTAACAATGAATATGTAACGGCTACAAATACATGAACCCACCGGTACAGGCTCCAATTGATCTGAAATTCGACGATTTAACAAAAAACATAACCTCAAAGCATGCGACTCTCCGGCCCACATGCTTTTGTCAATTATTCTGCCGGGAAGCCGGTACAATCAATTTGATATCTAAAATAAGAACGTATATCGTCGGTACATTACTTCTAGGTTGTTTTAGAATGGAATTATTCATGTGGTACGGATCTTCTGGTCATCGATCGCCGTAGAGTACATTTAACGATGGAAAGTAAAATATTAATAAAAAAATTACTTTCCTTTTTTAAAGTTTACTCTGTGGCAATCGATGACTCAAAGATTTGTCTGGCAGAGTGCGCCCATTTGACACATTACAGTGACACAGATGATGGACGATTTTTTTTGACGTCGGTGGTCGTTTCAGTCGAACGAAAAGAGGGAAAGCGTATTTTTTTGTCAATCCTTGTTTGTTTATTCCAGAGGAATTAATAGCTAGTGTGGAAGTTAAATAAAATGCCGTCGATGAAAGTGGAAGGTGACAGTGATGGAGATGGGGATTTGTCCGGGGGCGATACTGAAAGATCTGGAGGATCATCTCGGGGTCCAGATCGGGACTCCAGCGCTGAGGAAGCTGATGAGCCTGACTCCGATGACTCCTCGGAGATGGACGAGAGCGAGTGCGAGCGGCGCAGGAATGAATGCTTGGACAATTTAGGTGGGCACTTGAAACACTTTTGAGGTTATGTTTACAAACAATTTTTGTCTTATTTAGAGCTCAAATGAATAATCTAGTGCAAATTTACTGTTTTACTTGTTAGGCGATAGATAATCATGTTAATAAGAGGCATGAAACTATGTCAACATTTGATATTTGACAATTTTTAGCAGTAACCTACTTACCTATTTATTTTGAACCAAATTTTGTTTTTGATGAATAAAGTAATTTTAGTGTTTCATTAATCCTAATGGTCCCTTTAAAATTAGGTTGATATAGTTAATAAATCATAGCAGTAGCTTTGTTTTTACCTTGTTAATTATTAGAGCTGATGGCTAAATAATCTAAATATTAACATTTAAGTCAAAGATAATAAATACCTATGTTTTTACTGACTTGATATTTTAATCTACATTTCTTGTCATGTCATTAATACTATTAAAAAATATATCTAGATTGGGTTTTGGTATACCATCTATAATAAACAAGATATTATTGCTTATTTACTCAACTTTCTCAGATTTTCAAACTAATTTACAATTAAATTTATAACAATAGAAAATCTATTGTGTTTAATTTTCCGGATGTTGGTGGGTTAACTCACTTCCAGTTTCAAACAGCTGACATAAACAAACAGTAGTTATTTGACTGTTGTAAAAAATGTTACAAGATCAATAGTCATAAAATCATCAATGACCATTAGCCATTTTTGACGTCCTCGCTGCTGGGGCCCAGACCTTCCTTATGGGTGGATAAAGGGGGTGGGCCATAACCCACCACGCGGGCCCAATGCGGATTGGTGGGTGTTAATGACTGCAAGTGCACCCGCGACCAACTGCTTAACGTGCCTTCCAAAGCACAGAGAAGCTCGAGATAATACATTTTTGGTCCTTTTGGTTACATCCCATGACCGACCCTTACGAAACTTGCTTAACCTCCACAATCACTGGGCCAGGTGCTAGACCACTGCGCCATCAAGCTCCTCAAATCATCAATATTAATAAGTATTTAATTTTGAAATTTTATTAAAATATTTGCAAAAAATTTCTGAGGTATTTTTCAATTCATTTGTTTATGGTTTCCATATTAATTTTCTATTTTGGTTTTTCAGCAAATCTGGAGCGGCAATTTGCTATACTCCGAGAGCAGCTTTACTGTGAGCGTGTAAAGCATGTTGAGTATCAACTAGCAGAAGTGCGCGGTGGACGCTCGCAAGAGTACCAGGGGCCTCTGAGGAGGTTGCAGGAAAATATGAGAATTAGGTATACTTACATTTTTAAATTTATTTTTACTTGGTGGATTAGAGTGGTGCATGTCAACATGCATTGCGTCTACCACGCAAGAGATACGGGTTCGATACCCGGCAGGCCAGATGTTGAAATGATGAATTTAATTTCTGTGACAGTTTTTAAATAGATAGAGACCATCTAACTGAACAACTTTTACATTAGGACCAACTTTGGAACCGCATAAAAAAGCAGCTGTTTCATACAAAAATTAATAAAAATATCAGAATGTATGAAATAGGAGTTTTTTTTTCGCGTTGTCCTAACTGTATTACCCCTTTTGTTTATAGGGTTCCGTACCCAAAGGGTAAAAACGGGACCCTATTACTAAGACTCTGCTGTCTGTCTGTCTGTCACAAGGCTGTATCTCATGAACCGTGATAGCTAGACAGTTGAAATTTTCACAGATGATGTATTTCTGTTGCCGCTATAACAACAAATACTAAAAACACAATAAAATAAATATTAAAGTCGGGCACCCATACAACAAACGTGATTTTTTTTGCCGTTTTTTGCTCTATATTAATAACAACTGCAGGTAGACAGTTGAAATTTTTACAGATGATGTATTTCTGTTGCCGCTATAACAACAAATACTAAAAACAGAATAAAATAAATATTTAAGGGGGGCTCCCATACAACAAACGTGATTTTCTGCTGTTTTTTGGTACGCAACCCTTCGTGCGCGAGTACGACTCGCACTTGGCCGGTTTATACATCAGAGCACAAGTTATTCAGAAAGCTATCTTGTATTTGGTACCATTAATACTCAAATCTATTGAATTTGAGTCAAGTCCATATACTTTCCAAAGGTCCTTTATAGAAAAAAGCAGCTCAGTATGTACAAATTTCAATACAAAATTCCTTTCGAATTCTGGGACATAGGTTGATTTGTTGACTTCAGAGCTATCATAATCTTTATTTAAAACTGAACTACACACTTTTTAACGGATACTAGCGCGGTTTTATTAAAATTACTTTCATAATTAGTTGGTATTTGGTTTTATTTTTTATTTTCTCGTCGTTTCGGCACCTTTGCAGCTGCCGTGTCCCCCTTGACCACGGCAGCTTTATTTTATTTTATTTATTGAAAAAACACATTAACAATTTAATTTTATGCTAAGTTAGTCGGTGTCTCATATACCTTTAAAGGTTTTTCTGTACACTGCAAAAGGTAGCTGCAAACGTACTTTCAATAAAACCGCGCTAGTATCCATTAAAAAGTGTTTTATTTCATGTCTAGTGAGCGCATAAGCTTGAGAAGTGATTATACATATTTGTTGTAGAATTGAAGTAGCCGGTGTGCTGAAGCAGCTACGCATCGAGAACATCAAACATATCTACGATGCTGAGGAGCAGGCAGCTCATCAGCATTTTAAGGTGAGTCTTAGACAGTTATATTTCTAAAATAATCTTGGTTTTATTCTGAAATTGTTACAAAATCTACGAGAACTCTCGAGTGCTGTTTTCAAACAATGTCAATAATGGATTGAAATCTAATACTTTACGGATACTGATGCGATTTGATAAGTTCTTATTATTTTGTTTTAATTAAGGTGCTATGTAAAAAATAAAGTGTAAAGCGAGATAGCAATGAGAAAACGTCGTGGGCCAGAGCGAGACCGATCGATCTGGCATGGCAGATCAGGCGAAAAAATCATGAAATCAATTCGTAGTAAATAAAGATAGTAATTAAAGAGAAATTCTTCTACACGAATGTGAATATTGATGATACACCTTTTGTTTATTTATTTTATTTTATTTTATTTATTAATTTTAGGAAGACTATCGACTAAGTAATACATATTACTATTATTGTTTAAAGCAATTTCGACTTGAAAACCTAACATTGTTTTTGGAAGAGGAATAATAATAATATATTACACTTTATTGAGCATACAAAAAGTATTACAGAAAGAAGGACAGTTACAGAGAAAAAAAAAGGATTTTCAAATGTATTTTCGAAATTAAAATGCATTGAGTTAAAATTCACTAAATGATCTGTGTTTCTGTGTGTGGAAGTGTTTCTGGTTCAATACGTGTCTGGAGAAAGATAATATAAAGATTATCTTAATTTCAGATCTATAGGATCTTTCAGCGAACTATGGCATTACATCAAAGGTGACATTTTTTTTTAAGTAGGTTCTTACCTTTTTTTGCATTTCCCGACGTTTCGGCACCTTGCAGCTGCAGTGGTCACGAAGTATGATTAATAAAGCTTTATAAACCTGTAACCACGGCAACTGCAAAGTGCCAAAACGTCGGGAAGTGCAAAAAATATGGTGTTTTATTTAATTTTTTACTATCGCGGCAATCATCACTTCCAAAGTGAACTTAGGTATATCGTAATATATTTTGTATATTTATTAAACTTCCAAAATACCATTTAGCATGAAAAATTATATTAAACTCAAGGCAGAATAATTATGGATTTTAAAGTCACAAAAATGAGGAATAGTAGAATAGTATGACAGTTTTATGAAGTAGTACCTACCTATATTTTTAAATAAAAACCAAGATTATTTATGACTGTATTTTAAGATGCAATAATAAAAAAAAGAGGTTCGCCCAGTTGTTTATTCTGGTTTCTGGGTTTGATATTAGTTATTTATGCAACAGTACTATAATGAGGGGTATTAAAACACGAATGTCAGTTTAGTAAGGTGGGAATAGTATCACATGAGTGTTTTAATACCTAATTCACTGGGGAACAAAATTAAACTTTTTTCTTGTTTTATCTGGTTTTTGAACGGTTTCGTTACGTTACGTTACGTTTATGGGCAAACAAAAAAAGACCCTACTTCAAGTACCAAAGGCCTATGATTTGGCGTGAACCATCAAATCACCATGACGACTGTTATTTCTGTGTTGTGAATATTAACGGAATAAACCGCAAAAATCGTTCCAAGTGGGTCTTTCCTAACTTGCATTCTGTAATTACACCGATTCTGACTTCTACCGATAAATCAGCACCTCAGCCCGAACCCTCCAATACGAGTACCTCCAATCTAACATTTCAAGAACTTTCAGAAGGTAGTGATGATATTGTGGATACTAACTTCAATTATTTAACGGTTCTCAGATTAGGCAGTTAATAAAGGACCAAACCTTTATCAACTCCATGACAGATACTGAAAAATCAGCGTGGCCTGAGTTCGTTTGGGTGGTTAAAAAATTCTTAGGAAATAGAAAGTTACCTAACTACTCTGAACGCATTGCACAGCTGATGCTGCACTTCCAGCGACTCGGATGAGCATTAAGCTACATTTTCTATCAAGTCATTTAGACTGTTTTCTAGAAAATTCATGCGACTTAAGCGAAGAGCAGGGAGAACGCTGCCATCAAGACATTCGCACAATAGAAGAACGATACCAAGGTCGTTGGAATGCTAATATGATGGCTGATTACTGCTGGAGCATTCAGAATAATAATATAGACTCGGCCTATTCAAGAAAGTCTTATAAAATACAAAAAAACACGTTAGTTTTCCTTAATAAAAGAATTTACCTAGTTCCGAAATTCATGCATTTTTCTTAAAATCTCCCACCATCGATATCTTAAAAAGTAGAGCTGCTCCTGGAAAACGGACTTTAGATTTGTAATCAGCGCGGCAAAATCATTTAGAATCAGCAATTAAACTTCATAAAACAAAACCCCTGTTCCCCAGTGTTATTTACAGTTGCATTCAAGACTTTATCTACACCCATTTTTTATTTTTATTTGTGAAACAAACAATATTTTAATTCAAATGGTTTAAAAACACCCATGATATGCAATGTACCTCTTTAAAGGGTTTTAACTTTCCTCCTCCTCTTCGTCATTATATCTTCCGAACGACTGTTTTAATGTTGTACTTTGGTTGTACTGAATTTCATAATGTAACTAGGCGCGGGGAGGAGCGCGACATCCTCTCGCTCGTCGGCGTAGATAAAATAATAATTTATGTCGTGTATTTTTATAAATTATGTGCTTGCTGTATCACGAGGCGTCATTCTGCAAACAAGGTAAGTCAAACCACGTTAAATCCAGAATTGCGGTATTACAATTATTTTGGCGTAAGATTATTTTAATTGCATCTAATGTTGTGATGATGTTCAATAAAAAAAAGGCATAGATAGGCCTTAGACATCTACATACTTCCTCGCAATTCCTGCAGCGTCTGCAGCGTGTTTACAAAATGTACCTGAGGACCCCGGTGACGTCACGGGTCTGGCCGACCTCGAGTATAGTTAGGAGATCAAAAAATCAAGTAAGCACTACTAAATGTGCATGTACAAAACACAGCGACTCGGCCCACTTCGAGTATCAATGTAAAATAAAAGCACTACTAAATAAATATACCCGATTTCGATCACAAGAACTCTTGTGCGGCAGAAATCGGGTATGGATAGCAGTAATTTCTAATTCTTATTCAACTATGGCTATTGACGAATCTACCCACAGAACAAAGATTTTTTTATGTTCTGTAAGTCTATCCATACCCAACCACTTAACAATGATAGCCAATACAAAACCCGGAACATTAAAAGAATACCTTCATACTTGTGTTTGAACAGCAACAGATATTACAACGCTGAAGAATGCGAAACTTTCTTTAAATGATTAATAAAGAATTTTACAAAATCATTTTAACTACTACTTATTATTAAATATTTTTTTTTTAGTGTTCCGTAGTCAAGTCAACAAAGAAACTTTATTGTTTCGGTATTTCGTCCGTCTGTCCATGGGCGGCTCAGAGGCCCTAAGAACTAGAAAGCTGTAATTTAGCATGAATGTGTATGAATGAATGAATATTAATTACGCCGATATTGTGGTACAATAAGTAGCAAGTCAGCGCTGGACTGCATTACTGTATTGCCATGTTACTGACTGACCCCGTATACCTGTCGTAATTAGAAGCAGCTCTTTGTCGAAAAACCTACATCTCATGCCCCCTAGAAAAAAACACTAAATTTTGTATATTAGCGAAAACTTAGTGTCATTTATTTTATTTTATTATTATTATTGATTGACAGGCAAGCAGTTGAGACAACTGATAAGAGCCTGTATCCAGTTATATCATGGGTTGAGTTTATCTTTCATTAGTTTTTAAATATTTGTCCAATCTATTCTTAAACTGATTTGTATTCTGTGCATATATCACTTCTTCTGGCAACTTGTTCCAAGCTTCAACTACTCTATTATTAAAGAAATGTTTATGTGGATTGTTTCCTGATAGTGCCTTTGATAATTTGACATGATGGCCTCGTAGGTTTGTGTTTCGTGAGTACTGGAATAGTTGTTTATCAAAATTCTCGATGTCATAGTGTCCATGCAAGATTTTATATGTTTCTATCAAGTCCCCACGTTCCCTTCGTTCTCTTCCATTTTCAACTTATTCTGTATTAAGATGGATGTATAAGTTATACATCTATTTTGATAATTTGACATTTGAAAACCCTGCAAAAATAATATGTCAATCCCATATATCATACATCTTTACTTTGCGAAGTTATCTCTCTATCACTTTTACGAATGTGATTGGGCCTATTTGCTCGTATAAACACTATAGTTTTTTTTCTTTTGTATCTTTTTATCCACACTCAGATTAACAACGTGTAGTACACATGCACGAGCACTAAGAACGTCAGCTCTATTGTTATACACATAAAGCTATCCTATCCTGTAACGTTCTGTCGCTGTAAAGGTTACAGGATAGGATAACTTTATGAAAACTGAATAGTAGTTTATGATACAAGGTTGGTAAGGAGGTCAGGAGGTAATCGTCACGAGTTTTAAAAAACCTTAACAAACGAGTGCCATACTACGTTTTTCAATACATTTGCGAGAAAACATTATAGGTACTACTGAAATTGTAATCTGTCATATAATAAAACTGTAGATTCTAAATATTAGTCCGCGAATTACGCAAAAACCGCTAAACGAATTTTTATGGATTTATCACAATTTAGTAGATTGAGGTCCAACTTAAAATTTAAGCTATGTTTCATCAAATTCAGGTGGGTGGAACCAGGGAAACAGCTTGAACTCTCCGTAGTACTCGCTTTCATACACTAAAGGGGTCATTTTAAACTGGTTGCCATATTTTTCTACTGTCCACGCGGACGAAGTCGCGGGCGGAAGCTAGTAGAAATTAAAAAAAACGTTCGTAAACAAAAACGCACGGCGCCGGCGTACGGTAAAATCAACTTTCCGCACGCTGTACTAATCCGTAAACAAAAACGCACGGCGTGCAGTAAAATCAACTTAACGCACGCTCGACTGTCATCGTAAACTTAAATTTTCGAGCAACTGTATTGAAAAAGCTATTTTAGCATAGGAATACATGCTCTCTTTTTTAAGGTGAGCGAAAGTGGCGCCGCGGTGAATTTTATTTAATATCATAATTCTAATACACCATTTTAATGTTTTACCTGGAATTTTTAGGGCCCACAGTCTAGTATTTTTAGACGGTATCGTTGCATTCCCTCGTAGTCACTGCTAGAAGTAGATAGCAAAACTGCTAAAAGTGGCCGTTTTTGACACATTTGCTATCTACTTCTACAAATGACTACGAGGGCATGTGATACCTTCTAAAAATATATACCAGACCACGGGTCCTAAAAACTCCACGTAAAATATTTTTCTATTAATAGCTTATTAAATAAAAACCTCTGAGGGCGCTACTTTGACGACCTCCGTGGTCGAGTGGTTCGCACGCCGGTCTTCAAGGCGTCACCATCTCTTGAGGTCCCGGGTTCGATCCCCGGCTGGGTCAATGTAGAAAATGAACTTTTCAATATTGTCTCAGGTCTGGGTGTGTGTCATACCACCGTTGTTTCTGATTTCCATAACACAAGTGCTATAGCTACTTACTTTGGGATTGGAGCAATGTATGTGATGTTGTCAAATATTTATATTTATTTATATTTTTATTTATTTATTTATTTATACAACCGCTTTAAACATCTCTAATAGGGGCTATACATACATGCATAGGCATACACACACTATGCTTTGATCGAAGGTACTATGCTACAATTATTCGGTATTTTTTTTATCAGCCAAATCACAGAATAGACATATGGCCAAATAGCAGCCGCCCGCGACTTCGTCTACGTGGAAAGTTTTTTGCTATCCCTCGGGAACAATACTTTTTTCGGGATGATAGGTACCTTATGTCCTCTGTATCCCTGACAACGTGTATGTAAAATTTCATGATGATCGTGAAGGCGTACAAAACAAACAAACCGACTTTCACTTAGGATATTAGTAGGTACTTAAGGATGTAAATAACGAAGTTTCGCTTTATTAGCTCTTTCAATTTTATTCCGTGCTACAATTCTTATTGACGTAGACACACATATGTAGATACAAATTCTGCTCACGACCTTGTTGTACAAGTGACCAAAGTCAATTTGTGCTGCGTGTACCTACCGACTTTAAATCACGAACTAGCGAAGTAGTCTAGAATTTTTTCCAAGTGACTTTCCTGTTAAAAAGCCAGATTCAGCATTAGAAACTTGTTCTCACAACTCTTTTGGAGTTAGACAACTATCTTCTTTGCGGACGCACTCATTTTTTGTTTGTAATATATTTATCACAAAAATAGTTCGATCAAACCTATTATGCTGAAAAAAAATTGATTCAAAGAATAAAGAGTAAAGTAGTTTCCCGTCGTTTTGGTTTACATTACGTTGTGTTTTTGTCTTATTTATTTATTAATTCCATTCCATTCTATTAATCCCATCTTATTTATTTATTTATTTACTTGGTTCCCGTTCCCGTGGGAATATCGGGATAAAAAGTATCCAATGTTTTAATCTAGGCTATCTACTATCTGTGTGCCAAATTTCATCCAAATCCGTTCAGTAGTTTTTGCGTGATTGGGGAACAAACATCCAAACATCTAAACATCCAAACCCACAAACTTTCACATTTATAATATTAGTAGGATCATGAAACACTAACAAAATTTGTAATTATATTTCATATTTTTTTCCTTATTTATCCATCCGTCCATACATCGAATTATCAACCTTCTTTTCTTGGTATATCCGTGTATATTTTTTTTACCGACTTAAAATAAGGAGCCAAATTAATTTAAAAATCATATCTCTAGTTTTTCCCTATTGATACAAAATACTTACCAATTTAAAACTACTCAAATATTAGTCATTCTTATAACAATTTAATAGGGACACAACAATTCAAATAAGAACTTGTGTAAACTAATTGTGGTCAATTTTCAACCTCGTCGACCCCCAAAACCAGTTTTCGATTATGTCGATCCCCGGGAAACCGATTTCGACCCCAACGGGTCGATAGCGTAGTTGTAATAAGGGAATGTACCCATACTCCGTGACCCATTTTTTTTACAATATTTTACCCCCCTCACCAAGGGGTGGTAAAAAATGGTACGTAGTATATGCCAAGACTCTCTAGTTTTCACGTAGTAATTCATAGATATGGTTTAAATTTTTTTACAGAAACTAAAAAAATCGCTCATTTGTCTTTTTATTAATACCCTACACTGTGTGCATAATTTTACGTACAATGACAAGTGATTTTATCAAGAATAAAAAAAAAAAAAACAATGAGGATCAGTAACGATTTTTTTAATGGCTAATTAGAAAGCTAATGCCACTATATGAATAACTGTGTAATTTTTTTTACGATATCTTTTAAACCTGAGAAGTTATAAGAGCGAAAACACTGATTTTTCGGGGGTCCCTATGACGTCATCGCGACGGACGCGAACCTTATGTCGTACGTTATAAAGCACATATTGCATTGAGCATGGCATTTCCTTTAAACCCTTTTAACTCAATCAATTCTAAACGGATTTCAAAAATTCTTTCACTAGGTTTCATAGCTATCAAAATGTGTTTATATTATATCAATAAAACTACAGGATTCAAACCTGTTACTGATCCTCATTTGTAACAGGAACTTAATTTTACAATAACAAGTCCTAAAAAGCGCGTGCTGCGCTTCTTATTTGAATGCAGCACGAAAAAGCGCAAGATTTCCCTATAAAATACTGACTACGTGACAAAACCTAAGCACCACTCCCCCGCCCCTGTGACCAAGCGTGGTATTTTAAAGACCCCCCCCCCCCTCTCCCACCTTGACGGGTCACGTCATGTAGTATGGGTACGTTCCCATGCGTAGCCAGGCCACTTTTTCGAGGGGAGGAATCAATCAAGGCCAGTTTTTTAGGGGGAGCGGGCGGTATGTATGGTATGGGCAAAACGCTTGGCAGAAAAAAATATTTTACTAAGTATGTAGGTAGGTACAATATCGATATAAATTAGGCAGGAGCTTACTCTTAAAATTCTTGTCGTATCTTAAATGCTATCATAAATCTGGCACTTATATATAGGTACAACATTAATGAGAAATAATTTAAACTAGGCATTAAGTACTTAAATTATATCATATAAGTTTAAAGTACGAAGAAAAGTCATCAATAAAACGCCGCTACTTCCAGTCGTTCACCTCTCGTAGCACTGTAGTAGCATTCATGTAGCAACGTAGTGTTTACGCTTGCAAATCATAGATGGCGCTACGTGTAACTTCGTAGTCGCACCGAACGGACGAGAATTTATGATGTGTTGAAGACTGGTTGGAGATGATTTAGATAAAATTTAATGGTTATTAATTTATAAATATTGTTTTATTATTTAAATTACTGCGTTTGAACTAATTTATTATGTTTAAGTATTGTAATAGGTAAGTATCTGAATTTGCAGTTTATAGGTTACACAATAATTTTATGACGTAATCTTGACGTAATCATATTTCTTATCAATTTGAAGCGTTATTTTTTGCTGAGCAGTTGTTAAAAATCCTAAAAAATATTTTTTACAATTGCTTATGTTTCGTTGTTGTTCGTTTCATTACATTTTTGTAACACCATCATTAAATTAAGTGGTAGGTTATATCTTAAACATTACTAAGATAATATAAGACAATACCTAGGTATTTTGTTTGAATATAAAATGTGACATAAACAATGAATAAGATTAATCTTATCATTATTAAATACTAGCGGCCGCCCGCGGTTTCACCCGCGTGGTTCCCGTTCCCGTGGGAATATCGGGATAAAAAGTATCCTATGTTTTAATCCAGGCTATCTACTATCTGTGTGCCAAATTTCAACCAAATCCGTTCCGTAGTTTTTGCGTGATTGAGGAACAAACATCCAAACCCACAAACTTTCACATTTATAATATTAGTAAGATAAGTAGTTAGGTACCTAGATTTTATACAATGGCAAATTGTAAACTTTATAATGGTTCTGTAAACGGAAAGCTTCCCTGATCCTTACGTTTTAAAATAAATTCTGTTCCATTTTAATTTAAACCGCAACTAAAATTTGTAAAACAGGTCCTGAATATTCTAGTTTTTTTTTATTAAATGACGTCATAATTATTACACCATTCGTTTGTTCGTAGATTAGAAACCATCTACAAGATATACATTCGTGTTTTCAGAATGGAATGACTCCCTTAAAAGACTTCAACGCAATGTGGCCCCTTCTTGTGGTTACGTGTTGAGTAAAAAAATGTTGAAATTGGCAAAATATCTGTAAGGCCTCCTATTGTCACCTCTTGCACAAAAATAAATGAGAATTCTTTGTGTTACTTACGGCGTCTTTGGAATTTTTCATTGGTCTACCTTCTAGTGTCATTTTTAACCGACTTCCAAAAAAAGGAGGGGGTTTTCACTTCGTCGGAATGTTTGTTGTGTCAGGGTGTCAGGGTTTTTGGTGTTGGTTGGTAGTTTCTTATTTATGTTTTGCCAATCTTAAAATGGCAAGCAAATCACAAAATAACAACAAAACATATTGTGAACACTTGCTGTGATGTTTTAAAAAACAATTAATTAGCTACTACTTATATTATCTTCACGGGTCAATGTGTGGGCTAGCGAAATAAATAAGCTTTTTTCTAACAATATTTAGTAGTTAACAACATTTCTAGCAACATTTATAAACGTTACAAAACCCTTCATACTATCATATTAATAAGATTTAGGTCCAGCTATACAATTTTTAGCCATCGAGAAAGCCATTTTCCTTACTCAACGCGTTGTATTTCGTTGTCTTAATTCAAAGACAGTTTAAAAACCTTCTTTTATCAAACCTTCTTTTATCGATATTTTTATATTTTTAAACTAGTGAAACATTCAAGGTCACACCAATACTTTTTTTATAAGTACGTTTTATTGAAGGTTTACAAATAGGTCTGTAGGTTGTATTGATTTCAAGACAAGCGACCTCGTAGCGTATAGGGCTTCGCTCATGCTTCGCTATTTAGGGTTTCAGGTTCTTAATGAAAGCCTTAAGACGAGTTCTGAACATTATATCTGAAAGTGTTTTGTTTTAAACATAAATTTGTATGTTTTGTGTTATAATATAACTTAAATTGAGTTTTGTTAAAGTAGCCTGTTCCGATTCGATCGATTCTTTGGACTTTTTTCGACTACAGAAGTTCTATCTATCCTTACTCAAAGTAAAATGATATAATCGACACAATTTTCGTTAATCAAACGTTTGAGCTAATATCCTTATAATTTGAAACAAAGTACCTATTGAAAATCACAAATGAAATAGGCATGTGCTAATAGAATGTCATAGTAAAACCCAGTTTCGTAGGTAGGTACTTGGTATTTATTAATTGGGTCGGTTGCTGCCGTGCCAAACACATTTAGCGTTTCAGTTTTTAGCTTTTTCTTTATATTTTAAATAGATAATGTAGGTATAGGTATATTATGTGTACTTATATAATTTTCCTATGTCATGTCCTACCTAATATGTATAACTGTCTTCTGCTCTCAATATCAATCTTGAATACTCTTACTTCATTCCATTGCTTGCCGCTTATTTATAAAGTAGGTACTTGTCTGATCTTTTTAAATATTTCTCCTATATTACTCAAGGTACTTAAAATTGTATCGCAATTGGCAGACCATAATATTTTTCATTAGTAGGTTCGTTCAAATAGTGACGAATTTTTTTCATTACTCATCACTTATAAATAGCCATCTGATTTGGCTTATCTATCTATATTATATAAAAATGCATCACGCGGGAAGGACTGGACGGATTTTGATAATTCTTCTTATTAAGGCACTTCTGGCGCCGCCAATACATTTATTTTTATTACACGTAAACCAAGTAAATATTAAAAAAGGGAAACAACCATGCCCTCTTAAATTGTCTCTAATATTTTATGAATTTAACATTTTTCATTCTTTGTAGTCTGTACTAGTTTTAAAATGCAATCGAAACAACAGAATCCTCTTTTAGTTTAAATGGATTTTAAAACTTACAGAAATAATGAAAACTGTTGAAGAGTTATTTAAAAAAATATTAGAGAACATATAAGAGGGCATGGTTGTTTTCTTTTTTTTAAATATTGACTTATAGAAAAGAAATGAATTGGTAGCGCTAGTGGATACTTAATAAGAAAGTTGTGCGAAAAAAGAAAACTTAAAGACCATATTAATATTTCTAACTTAACTTTTTATGAAAAAAAAAAAACACTTTTTAACGGATACTAGCGCGGTTTTATTGAAAGTACTTTGGTAATTAGTTTGTATTTGGTTTTATTTTTTATTTTTCCGACGCACATTTCGGCACCTTTGCCGTTGTCACGGGGGACTGAAGAAGTCAAAAGTGTTTTGTTCATAGACATAGAAAAATTTTCGCTGCGCTCAAGCGCGCATTCTATTTCTATGGTTTTCTTGTGTAGTGAGCGCGTAATCTTATTTTATGACTGTGAGTCTTTTGACAGTTAGCGCGATTGACAGAAAATGGGCTGACAGGACAACCTCTGTCGGGTCAGCTAGTAGTTTCCTCTGTGAGCCAATTCGTTAGGTTGTCATAATATGATTTTAAAGTTCTTGGTTGTCACGTTAAGTTCTCAAAGTTTTCAAATGCGACACATATAAAACGGATAAGCCAAAACGGATTGCTTAAAAGTGAGTAACAAAAAATGTTTAAAACTTCCATAGAATTTTAAACAAGGGTTGCAACTTTAAAGTCTTTTCCCGTCAAAGTCCCTTTTAGGAAGGGCCCGACCCTAATTTTTTGGACCTTTTTACTGGCGCCCCTCGTACGTATTTTTAGCAATATAACTAATCTACATACTTAAGGTTAAACATTAGCACGTGACTCGCTATTGTAGGAAAATAACGTGGTTTTCCAGAATTATAGCTTTTACACAATATATTTAAGAGTGACCCGACAACTAACGACAATTGTTCACTATGAACTATGTATGAAATAAAGACTTTTTAACGAATACTGCCGTGGTCACGGGCAGCTGCAAAGGTGCCGAAACGTCGGGAAAATAAAAAATCAAACCAAATACTAACAAATTACCAAAGTACTTTCAATAAAACCGCGCTAGTATCCGTTAAAAAGTCTTTTATTTCATGTCTAGTGAGCGCGTAAGCTTGAGAAGTGAATATGAACTATGTTATAAAAATTATCTCATTAAATGCAATATGTTTGTAGTATTTGGCGAATACACTTAAGTGTGTACAAACCTTAAATGCCTATGATATTATTTGTTACTATATTGTTTGTTTAAGGACCTGCTTTTACGAGTAAAGCGGAGAAATCATATAAAATATTTCATTTGCAATATTATAGAACTCGCTCTTAGTTCGCTAAAATATGGCTTGAAAAAGATTAAATAGGTATCAATAAATTATCGAAACACATGAAATATGATGTCGGCCTTGGTTCGATGTTCGAGCCGATTAGAGGATTCGATCCCGGGATCCCGGTTTTCGGGATCCCGGGATCCCGATCGTTTTTCAATCCCGAAATTTTCGGGATTGAGTTTTCATAATCCCGGGATTTTCGGGATTGGTTAATTATTTTAAAAAAAGTTGCAAAATATAGTGCGTGATGCTAAACGCTCAGTGCCAGTGCTCTCAATATAATTGCACGCCTATCATTTACTATATAAAATACAAGAAAACCTGTATTTCATTCAAGCAGCATTCCAAGCAAGCAACACAACCCAGCGGATTTGCGATGGTTTCTTGGCATAAAACTTTTTTATTTTGAACTTTAATGATAGAAAAGCAACTCACACTGGGTTATGTGTTAACACTTCAGTGTTACTGCTACTGAACAAAAATGTATGAACATTCTTCAAGATTTGTTTAGAAATGAGACATTTTGTGACTCATGAATATTTATTTTAAATCAGTTTTTTCTAAGAAACTTCTTTACTACCTAAATACTAACTAGGTTTTTTCATGAAATCCGTCTATTTGGTCGACGTTAAGAGAGGTTTTGTCAATTATCTTTATTTGCATAGTTTGTTAGATTTTTTTTTCAATTTATTGAAGTTTAAATGAATATCTTATTCACTCTTGAAAACAATTTTTTTTATACTATAAAAAGTGTCAAACTAACCAGACTTAAAGTCTGGTTAGACTTAATTTGACTCTAACTTTGATTAGTTAGTGATTAGATTAGCTAGGTGTGTATTTTAACGTAAAATATGTTGGTTTTTGTTAAAATTTTGATTAAAGTACGTCGATTTTTGACAAAATCGAAAAATTTGAAATTTGATCTTCAATCCCGAAACAATCCCGGGATCCCGGGATTGCCTAAGTGTAACGGGATCAGAAATAAGGGCCGGGATCGAATTCCCTAGAGCCGATTAACCTAAAGCGAATATATCTACTTTTTAACCGACTTCAAAAATTTGAAAAGGAGGAGGTTATCTATTCGTCGCGTATATTTTTTTTTATATGTATGTACACTGATTACTCAAAGACGGCTGAACCGATTGAAATGATTCAAACGTTATAACATGAGGTTTGTTTTCAAGTTGGTCCCATTTTTTGAAATTTTGAAATCGGTTCAGTAGTTTTCAAGTAATCTTGAAAATACTGTCGTTTTCGTTACCGTTTTATATGAATTGAGATGGATTTTCAACCATTACTTTTTTGTTTGTGAACCGATTTAGATGATTCTTTTTTTGTTTGAAAGAAGACACCTTAAAGATGATACTATATTAATTCCATTGGTATTGGACTATGGATTTTGAAGATATACGAGGGAACTCCTCAAAATCAAATAGGAACTGTACAGTAATTGAAATATTGGTAGGTTTATGACAATAAAAAACAAGTTAAGTACCCTATCTATTGTAAACGACGTTCTGGACTAGAGTTGAACTGCGAAGGCTCAACGGAACTCGTGGAAATTGAGTTACTCGGGGTGTACCAGTGAAAAATTTTAAACATTATAACGTTTTATTTTATAAAATCATCTCTTACATAAGTACCTACCACAAAAAAGTTTAAAATAAAAAAGTTTTTAAAAAAAAGCACAACCTCCTTCAAAAATCTTAAACACAGCTCTATAAAAAGCAAGAAATAATTTCAAATCGATTACCTAATTAAAACACGTCTATTGAAGTCGGGTGGGGCTTTTAGAATATAAACAATACAATAAGTAAAAAAAATACTTCCAGCTCCACCCCACTTCAATAGACGTGGTTTAATTAGGTAATCGATTTGAAATTATTTCTTGCTTTTTATAGAGCTGTGTTTAAGATTTTTGAAGGAGGTTGTGCTTTTTTTTAAAAACTTTTTTACTTACGCCTTGTCTCTTGGTTATCACGAGAAGAAATCACCAAAAATATGTATTTTGATTGATTTAGCTACAACAAAATCATCACAACAACAAAAACAAAACATTTTATAGAACAAGAAATCATTAGACCACGATCAAAACAAATAGTTCAATATTAATTCGATCGTTAAGAAAAACCTGTGGACGATAATTTGCAACACTTAGCTCCAATAAAGACCTTAAAAACTAAATATGAAATAGGTAATGCATTTTTTATTTTATATCGAAGTTAAGGGAAGATATGAACTGAATAAGCTTATCTAAGTGTTTATAATTGTATTCTCGGTTAGTGTAGCTAGCATATCACACAAGTAGTCAAGAACAAAGCTATGTATTGTCAATTGAAGTTGCACAAAGTGCACATTGCTCACTCACTATTAAGAGGGCTACTGTATAGTGTACCATAAATAAAACCCAATACATAGCAAGAAAAGTGGTAGGTGGGTGAGTGTGCGATGCGCCTGCGCCACCGGATGTGACGTCACGGCTTCATGAATGGCTCCAATGTCGATGACACGAGAGCGTCACATTCTGTGCCGCCCGTCACATGCGTTTCGTTTTATCACCCAGTTTGTGACCCGTCGTTAAATAAATGTCGCCATCCATTCTCAGTTATGTTGTGATTATCTTGTTGAAATTTATGGAACTGATCCCTTCAAATAATCTAACCATACACAATGAACAAAGTATAAGCTTATTACCAGATTAAACCTTTATTAATTCATACCTTTTTCGATGTTTACGATGAACCAATTTACCTTTTTAGGGTTCCGTAGCCTAAATAGCAAAAAATGGAACCCTTATAGATTATTCATGTCTGTCTCTCTGTCCGTCCGTATGTCACAGCCATTTTATTCCGAAAGTATTGAGATTACGCAGTTGAAACTTGGTAGATGTATTTTGTTAACCGCTTAACGAATTTAACACAAAACAAAAAAATGAAAAATGAAGGGGGTCTCCCAGGGTTGGCATGATTAAAACAAGTTGTTTTAAAACACGTGTTTAAAACATTGTTTAAAACAATTTGAAATAAAGCGATGTTTTTTATTAAGTGTTTAAAAACACAGTTTAAAACAAGTTTTAAACAATGTTAAAAACATTAAGAAAAAAAACAGGGTTTAAAACTACTATTAATTGAGAATGAATGGTGATTTTCGTAAATTAGTGCACTTCTTTTCCAAAAATATGTTTAAAAACTTTAGATTTCACTGAAAATACATAGAATGACAGTAAAAAAGCGTAATTTTATCGGATATCTTTTGCGAAGATGACAAATCTTTACTAAGTAGGTACTTATTAGCCATTTTATCACCGATTAAAAAACTTCGAAGACTGGTCCTTGTCGAAAACTGGTTCCTCCAAAGGTTCCTCCATACTATATCAATTATAGGATGGAGGACCCTAATGCCCCCATATAACCCCAATGGGTTTCCCTTATTATTAAAGAACATAGGTGTACCTATTTACAAGGTGTATGTAAGTAAAGCGTTCAGTATGGATAAGAGATATAAAATAAAATATGTTTGTTAACTATTCGATTTTTGTAAATATTTACTAAAGATTCTAAGGCAAATTTAAAAATAGTCTAGAAATTAAATATTTTAGGTCTAACTGATTTGAAAGTGATGGTTTAAAGTAATAAGTAAAAAAAAACATATATAACAAAAAAAAACACTTGTTTAAAACATTTTGAACTGTTTGTTTTATAAAATTTAAAAAAAACTGTTTTTTTTTCTCCCCATACATGGAACTGAAACTGGGTTTTTTTTTCTTCAAACGAATATGCGTGCGGTGTTTAAAAATGACATTAAAGGTTCCTAAGATTTTTTTTCTCAAAGTCAACCATTTGAAAGATATACACCCCCAAAGTGGTAAAATGTGTCGTCGTCCCCCCCCCCTTTAACTTTTGAAATAAGAGTGAAAACTCAAAAAAAATATATGCTGTATCTCTATCTAAAAAAATATAGATCTTAATAAACACTTTCAACGAAAATTGGTTTGAACGAGATATAGTAATTAGTTTTAGAGATAGCACATTTTCCAAAACCGCAGATACTTTTTCAGTGTTGGTATGAACTTTTAATTTGTCATTCATACCAACACTGTGAAAAACAAAGTTATTTTTGCAGACGAAAAATGATAGTGGTATTAATTAATAAGGTATGGTATAAGGTAACTACGAAACCCTACGGCGCGTGGCCCGACACGCACTTGGCCGGTTTTTGTGTAATCAATAAAAAGAAACATGTTAATTTTATAATATTATGTTTCCTCAAATCAATAATGGTCGGACGAATAAATACTAGTAACTTATTATTATATTGATATTTCATTCACCGCGCTTGTTTTTCAGACTCATAAGAACATAATAGTACAAAAACTCGAATTTCCTTTCGTGGAAATGCTGTTTCTCAATCATAACGCACGCGCACTGTTATGAAAATAATAAGTCTTGCATGTTCTAGCATGACCTCCGAAACGCGATATGATAAAGCGATTAATCACTTTAACTATTTATTTATTTATTAACTACTTAGCGCAGGGTTGATGGTTTACTTATATGTAGTACTAGCGGCCGCCCGCGGTTTCACCCGCGTGGTTCCCGTTCCCGTAGGAATATCGGGATAAAAAGTATCCTATGTTTTAATCCAGGCTATCTTCTATCTGTGTGCCAAATTTCAACAAATCCGTTCAGTAGTTTTTGCGTGATTGAGGAACAAACATCCAAACATCCAAACCCACAAACTTTCACATTTATAATATTAGTAGGATTGCTTCTCCTCCGAGGTCCTGACGACCTTCGTGGTGGAGCAGCACGCCGAATTTCAAGGCGTCACCATCTCTTGAGGTACCGGGTTCAATCCCCGGTTGGGTCAATGTAGAAAATGAACTTTTCTAGATTGTCTCTGGTCTGGGAGTTTGTGAATTTGTGATACCACCGTTGTCTCTGATTTCCATAACACAAGTGCTCTAGCTACCTACTTATTTTTGAATCGGAGCAATGTATGGGATGTTGTCAAATATTTATTTATTTATATTTATTTCTGATACGAGTGTCAATTTTCTATAACCTGTGAGTTGGCAAACCTGAATAACTGTTTCTGCCCTTTTTGGAGAAATCTTTATGCTTTAAGTACTTTTTTGGGAAAGGTTTATCTGGAAGTTAATTTCATAGCTTTCATTGATGGTGGATAGAGTGAAGTATGAAGGGGGTCCTATGATGGCAGAAAGTAAGTAACTATAGCACAGATGACTAAATAGTTGCTACGTACCATAAGGTCGTAGTAGACAAGCTGAATATAATATTAAAATGATTAAGGTTATTGATTTTATTTAACGTTTTTGACATTATAATAATCTTGATATAATTCGTTATTGAGCAAGAATTGGAAAAAAAAAATGTTTATAACATTTAAGTTAAATATTTATTTTTTCTATGGTAAAAAAAAAATATTTTTTTTCATTTTATTTGGAAATAATCGGCATACTTTGTGCACCGATCCATTTTAGTTGAAGTGTTTGTTCAAAATAGTGCCAACTGCATCGGCAACAGTATTTGCATCATGTTTTGCCATAACAGGAAGTGACGTCACTTCTCGCCTTGGTGTCAGTTATTGTTTACTTTTGTGCGGATTTGGCTAACACGATGTTATTGTGTCTTCGCTGAACAATTATGAATCAAACGTTGTTATCTTTCTGAGATGATAATCTTTCGTAATTCTTGATTTTCAATAGTGATCGTAAAAAATCCTGGCATTTCCATTAACATAAATTAAATTTCCATTACAGTAAGGTAACTTAATAATAAGTAGCTGCTGCAAAGCTAAATGATCTACATATTAAAATTATGTATTATAAATGCTTCAGTTGTATGTAATAATAATTTTCTTCAGTTGCATGGAACCCAGTTTACGCTAACGCTTCCCATCACAAGACATTACTTCTCTTAAAAATCGTCGCTTAATGTTGGATCTTGTTTTTCTTCACAAACTCATTAACCACAAGATATCATGCCCTGACCAGTGCCGGATTAAGACTACTTGGTGCCCTAAGCAATCCACGCCTGTGGGCTTGTATAGAAAAAAAAACCAAACATTTATATAGGGTTACCATCTACTTAAGGGAGACTGCCTGTCTATGATATGCACAAAATTTCATTTTTTTCTGAAATATGCCAGTCTATACTTAAAAAAAATGGCCGGGCAGCGCGATTTTGTTAGTTTCATCCACTAATCTTGTACTTTTGTCTTACCCAATGATTCTTGCCCGTCTATAGTTGAAAAAACGGCCGCGCAGCGCGATTTTTAGTCAGTTTCACATCCACTTTTCTCGTTTTGTTTTCGGTGCCGATTGTGGTGCCCCCCAGACGTGATGCCCTAAACAATTGTTTAATTTGTTTATGGGTTAATCCAGCACTGACCCTGACCTACTTGCTGCCCTAAACCTAAATGTTGCTTACAGATATCCTGGCAAGCCACTTACTAAAACATTTGCGTTGCCTCGCCATCGAACCAATCTAGGTCTCCATCAGCCCATAGCTCGCATATGCACAAGTCGCAGAACATATAATGACATCATCAATAAGTCTCCCGACTTGGATATTTTTGGGGTATCGCAAGCTGCTGAAACTGTTTCGCTGATTCTTTTTCTTTTCCTTTTTAGAATATTACTAATTAAACCTTTTGTTGTAACTTTGAAATTAAATGTGCCTATGCTTGCATTCAACTAATTTGTATGTACCTAAGTAGCTTTATTTAGTTTATAATTAAAAAAATGTTCATTATCTGTTAAACGTCACTGAGCACTGGCTTAAGGAATATGAATTAATTACAGGATTTCAATGTTATAAAATTGCTAGTTCATTCAGTAGGAAATCCACCACTAGAGGGGGATCTTTGATAATTTTGCAAAACAATATGAATTTTAAGGAACGAAAAGATGTGATATCCCTCTCTATTGAGCAACATGTTGAACTGTCATGTGTGGAATTAGATCAGTTGATAATGATTTGTGTGTATCGCCCACCAACTGGTAACTACCCTCAATTTGAGTCCGCTATGGAGGACGCTCTAAAATTAGTCATCAAAAAGAATAAAAAAATTGTGGTGTGCGGTGATTTTAACGTAGACATCTTAAAGCCGTCCTCAATTGCAAGTAGGTTTCTGAATTTGTTTAAGTCCTTCAATTTAGCAAACACCTTTTGTGAACCTACAAGAATCACTGCTACATCTAAAACTTGCCTAGACAATATTTTTAGCAACTGTAATGTACTTGATAAAGAAATAATAAATTGTATTCGTTCTGACCATAGCGGACAAATAGCTTCCCTTGAGCACCATCATGTTCCTCATCAGTGTAATATAATTTGCAGACCTCTAACTAAAAATAAATTGGAAAATTTTCATAATAATGTCACTGCCAAAACTCTTTGCTTACCTAGTAATGATAATCCCAATACTCATTATGATGATTTATTTAATTTAATTAAAGTAGAATTTGATAAAACATTTAAGCAAAGATCTATTAAATCCAAAGACTTTAAAAAGAAATTTAGTGATTGGGCAACACCAGGCATATATGTTAGCAGAAATAAGTTGTTTGAATTATATGGTCAGAAAACAATTTCAAATGATCCCGAATTTCATGAATATGTAAGAAACTATTCAAAAATGTTTAATAAAGTATGTACTTTAGCAAAAGCAAAATGTATATCTACAATAATTCATCAGTCAGATAATAAAATAAGAGCCACTTGGAATATTATAAATAAAGAGACTGGGAAAACTAAAAATAATGACCGTGAATACTCAATAGTATCAGACAATAAAATTATTGAGTCAGATGAAGGAGTGGCAACAATTTTTCAAGATTTCTTTTCTAAAATACCTATTGCAACTACCAGTAATTTAAATTCATCTCCAAAAATTGCTGTCTCCCTCTTGGAATCATGTGTTGATAAGTGCAATAATGTATTTAAATTTAGACATATCAATAGTGATACCATTCTTAAAACATTTAATTCAATAAATATAAAAAAGACTGAAGATCTCTGGGGCATTTCAACTCACATAATTAAGTCTATAATAACTACCATTGCTCCCCATCTTGCTTTTATTTTCAATAAGTGTGTTGATGAAGGGATATTTCCAGACTTAATGAAATATAGTAAAATCATCCCTCTTTTTAAATCTGGGGACAAAAGCGATCCCGCTAACTTTAGACCCATTTCCATTTTGCCAGCACTAAGCAAAATTTTTGAAAAGATCATTTATGATCAATTATTAGCACATTTTCTTATCAACAAACTACTTCACGAGAAACAATTTGGTTTTACTCGTGGTAGATGCACAACTGATGCTGGAATTGCACTTCTCAAACACGTCTTTGAAGCATGGGAGAGTAAACAGGATGCAATTGGTATATTTTGTGATCTCTCTAAAGCATTTGATTGTGTCAGTCACAGTACTTTATTAGATAAATTGGAACATTATGGTGTATCAAAAAATGCAGTATGCAATCGTATCTGTCGGCGAGAACCCAAAAAGTTGTTGTAAATAAAACAGAATCCTATGAAGCACCTATTACCATGGGCGTGCCGCAGGGATCGATATTGGGTCCATTGCTTTTTCTTATTTATATTAATGACCTTCCTTACTATACTAAAAACTTATGTGAAATAGTACTGTTTGCTGATGATACTTCTTTAATTTTTAAAGTTGATAGAGGATGTAACTGCAGTGACGATGTAAACAGCACTCTTTCCAAGGTGATGCATTGGTTTACTATTAATAATCTGAAGCTTAACTCTAGTAAAACTAAATGTGTCAAATTTTCACTTCCTAATGTGAGGCAGGTTCATATGACTATACATGTAAATGGCGAAGCAGTTGAATTTGTTGACTCAACAAAATTTTTAGGTATTACTATAGACTCGCGGTTGCAATGGGACCCTCATATCGATATCCTGTCAAGCAGACTTAGCTCTGCTGCCTTTGCAGTTAAGAAAATAAGGCTTCTGACCGACATTGAAACAGCAAGATTGGTTTACTTCAGTTATTTTCATAGTATTATGACCTACGGTTTGTTGTTGTGGGGCTCAGCTGCTAATATTAATAACATATTCATCTTACAGGACAGGGCAGTGCGCGCTATATACAACTTACGGTCTAGAGATACTCTTCGTGACCTATTTAAAGAAATTAAAATATTAACGGTAGCTTCCCAATACATCTATGAAAATATAATGTATGTAAAGAAAAATTTAGATAGCTTTGTAAAAAATAGTAATGTTCATAAACTCAATACAAGAAACAAGAACAAACTTGCTGTTCCAAGGCGCAGACTGCATAAAACCGGAAGCTCTTTTTTGTGTAGATGTATTACCTTTTATAATAAGATACCAGAACAAGTCACAGAACTGCCCTTGGAAAAATTTAAAAATACTGTTAAATCCAATTTAATGAGTAAAGGTTATTACACTGTTGACGATTATTTGAAGGATAAAAAGGCATGGGCATAGCTTTTGTATTGTTAATTATTACTCTAATACCTCAGTATTGATTAGAAAAAGTCCGGGGTTCTTTCATAGGTCTAGATAAAAGTCCTTTAATTAAACTCGAATCGTGATTTTCTTTTCTAAGTATAAAATTGTGAGAAGTATCCTACCTACTTAAAAACGTACTTCTGGCTTCCTGACTCGACGACTTAATATGGGTAGCTTTAGTATGTCATGCTCACTTCAAACATTTCTGCGGTGGTGTCGTGTGAGGCGGGTCGTTACGTTCCCTCAAATATGGTTGAGCGAAGCGATGGCTGGTTCATGCGTCATGCTCGTGAACGGGTGCTGCTAGTGGGAATGGGTCTGCTTCTGTCTGCTTGTATTAAGGGCGTCGTATAACTCGTATATAAAAGATCTGTTTTATATTGTCTGTATGTATGGCACTTCTTACTCAAAAAATATAATTCTTAATAGCTTACCTTGTTTTGATTTATTTAATTGCAATATTTTTACTTTCTATAGTCAGTAGTTTAGTGAAAGACCTATGAAAAGCTTTTGGATATAAATTTTCAATTCGATGCCTTAACATAGGTAGTCTTAGTATGTCATGCTCTCTTTAATCATTTCTGCGGTGGTGTCGTATGAGGCGGGTCGTTACGTTCCCTCAAATATGGTTGAGCGAAGAGATGGCTGGTTCATGCGTCATGTTCGGGAACTGGTGCTGCCAGTGGGAATGGGTCTGCTTCTGACTACCTATCTTAATGCATATTGAATTGTATGTTTTTCTTTTATTTTTATCCTAGACTGAATAACAAGTTCAAACTTTGAATTTAGCTTAAAATCTGTAAATTGATTAAGAAATTTGAAACTCATTAAGAAATGAGCTAATTCAATAATGTTATTTATTTGTTAATCTTTGTTAATATAAAGTCTGGAAACGATATACATATTTGTAAATATCGTTCCATCTGATTGCTAAAGCTGACAAGTTTTTTGCGCCCATTTTTCTTGTCAGTTAAAAGACGTCATAATGGGTGGTAGGGTAAAAGAATTGACGATTTAAAAATGCTTATTATGTGAGCTTATTTAAATAAAATATATTTCACTTTCACTTTCACTTTCACTTTCACTTTCACTTTCAACGAATGCTGTGTAAGCCTAGGCCTGTATAAATGCAATCTTAAAAATCAAAGATCCTGTAAAAATGTCACCATGTGTATGGCTGTAGCTTACCTTAATAAATAGACAATAGACAATAAATAATATTTTGAAGTAAGTAATTACATCAATTTCCTTACAAGAAAAGATTTATTTTCTTTTTGATAATTTTTATGGAAATAAGTTACACACACTTGCAATTCCATTGCACGTCGCAAAGTCGCGAAGATACGAATGTTCAATAATGGCGGCAGTAATAATTCTATTTGTACACTATCTTTTCCAATTGCATCCATACGGCGACAATGACGTCGTAAATAAGCACAAAGACATTCGATATTGATTCAATAAATAATACTTTAAAGTCTCACATGTTAATAATTTAAATTGATAGTCTCTGCACACGTATGTTAACGTATTATTTTGAAGAATACTTTCAACTCTACATTTGCTTGGAAAGTAACTAAGATAGGATACGGATTTAAAAAGGTCTCTGTGAATTTTCTGAAGTTCTTTTGGTAATTTAGCGCGGTTCAAATAAATTTGCTTCATCGTAAGTGGACAAATGCAGAGTATACTATGGAATTATAAATTATTTTTTTAGTCTTATGTAAATAGCACACCCCTTTGGGGGTAAGATTTCCACAAAAATAACATGTCAGGTTAAAAAAAAAACAGACTTAATTGCTCTGCCCCCTGATTTTGTAATTTTGTCGTAATCAACTCTGACAGAAATCGCAGTTACATTGCTGCGTTAGCACAGAATAAATAATAGTAAAATTTTTAGTAAGAACCGATGTAACAACTTTATTCTACTTAAAGCAGCAATGTAACTGCGGTTTTAATCGATTTCAATCGAGAGAAAAAAAAGAAAATTTAGATTATTTAAAAAATATGATTCATTTATGATACTTTATCATACTGTAAAGTTTCGTCTACTGAGGATTTAATGTGTGGGTCCATTACCTATCTTTCCTACACTAGTATCTTTCCTACGAAACTATTCACTTAAATATACTAAATTAAATAAAGCTTTAAGTTGTCTTCAAGCACAGAATGTGTGCTCAAAACTGTGCTTCAAGCATGCACTGCTAAATGTTACATAACTTTATGTAATTGGCGAGTTAATTGAACTAGCAACATGTTGGCTAATATACCACTGCATTTCACTGACACCCACTTGCGGTTTACTTTTAATTAGTTCAAGAAGTATTCTGATTACGTTTGGGCTCGTTAACCGAGAAGGAATGGTTGACCTAATTGTCAACGCATTTAATACCTAGTTTAATCTTTGGAATTTCATTATTTTATTAATTACTAGCTGACCCGACAGACGTGTCCTGTCTTAGTTACGAATATTGAATTCGAATTGGTAGAAGTAATTAATGAAAAGTTGAGTTCAGAGATATTAGTAGGCACCGTTCCCGTTGCCGTTCTCGTTCCCGTTGCCGTTCTCGTTCCCGTTTACTTTATAACCCAACAGCTTTAAAACCAAGTATTTCACTTGTTATGTTAGTAACGTGTATGTTAGTCTATCCAAACTTACCAATTTAATATTAGACGTGATGGCTCTGAACTTACCGTGATGAGCACTAAGAAATTCAGTTTTCTTAGATCCTTTTTGTAAGAATATTTTACATGTATTTCATCAATAAAATAACTCCGACCGAAGCATCTGTTTAAAACGACATTCAGTTTTTTTACATCCTCTTTGAGGATATTTGCAGCAAAACCTATATGTCAAACGTCTTATGGTTACATTAACAAAGTTAATATATTATTATATTTTCCAAAATAACTATTCTTATTCTTAAATTTTTTTAAGTCATAAAAGTCATACATTACGTAAGGTTACATTAAAAAAGTTTTTATGTCCAAAATAATTTTATATGATGGTTAAGTATTCTTAAATTTTCTAATTTTCCGCGCAATTTTCTTAATTTTTTCCTTTAAAACAACCATCTCCTGATAATAACAAACACAACAAAAAATAATAGAGATATCGGTCCAGCTGTTCACGCGTGATGGCTTGACCACGCCAAACTGGATTCATTTTCTTATAGGTATATACGAGGGGAGTTCAAACTATTCTCGGTATGGATATGAAGGAAAAGGCAGAAAAATCCTTACTTAATATTATAAATGCGAAAGTCCGTTTGTTTGTTTGTTACGCCTTCACGTCCTAACTACTGAACCGTTCATCATGAAATTTTGCATACACGTTGTCAGGGCTACCGAGAAGGACATAGGGTACCTTTCATCCCGAAAAAACTATAGTTCCCGAGGGATAGCAAAAAAACTTTCCACGCAGACGAAGTCGCGGGCGGAAGCTAGTCTGAAATAATTTTATTTTTTTATTTAGTTCCCTGGAACCTCAATACACTTCTTATAACGCAAAATTCACTTTCAGTACCCTCTAAGCTCTTCATCGTCGGAAAATCGCTTTCCACAAAGCTCTTTTTTAGCTTCAGGAACAAAAAATTGTCACTATCGGTGCCAGATCTTGGCGGTAAGGTGGTTGATGGATCTCTTTGAAACCACACTCCTGTATAATCCAATAGCAGCCTTGGCAACGCGCGCCGAGTGAATCGAGCACCACCGTGGTCGATTTTAGTCAACATTTCGCGTTCAGTCAGACATTTTGTTGCCCTCGAAGCACGATTGTGAAAAAACGAACGACAGTAAACAGACGTAACTTTCTAATTGTTACTGGCTAAAAATTAAATTCTGATTGGCTTTTATAATATTTTTACATTCGCTTGTTCTTCAGCGGTCTTTATAGGTGACGCGATCCAATTGTATATTATATAATATATAACAAACATTTTATTTATTTATTTATATACCTACCTATAACTCCAAAAAACTAACAAATCAATTGTAAGTATGTATGCAGCAAATACCTACTTGTCTAAAAAAAGCCTTTCTAATGATATAGGTATCACTCTTATGTTGAGGGTGTGTAAACCAACTCCTTGGATCTTGCCCATCATCCAAATTTTCACATTTCTTGAGCGATAACTCAAAAACGGTTGGGAATTCCAACAAAGTGCATAAAATAAAGAATTTTTACCCCTTTATTCGGTCTATGACGCCGCGACGCACCGTTTTGGAGATGTTGGCGAAAAATCCAAAAATATAATAACGAAAATATCAAAATGAAAATCAAAACGACACGGCTGATATTTTTTGCGATTTCAGAGTAAAGGTGTTTAGTTTGATGGTCCCTATCTACTATACTCGGCTTTAGGGGTTTTTTGTACCACTGTGTATAGATAGAGAAAGCAAGAAATGATTTTCGTAATCTATACATATAAAACTCTAAATTGATTGATTGTTGGGATAACCGTTGAGCCCTAACAGCTGAAGGTAGAGACACCATTTTTGGAGGGTAGATACCAGTGGCGAAGGGTCCATACAAGCCGATTCCCATCGGCTTACCTTTGGAAATCTCACCCCAATGATCCACTATGCAGATCATAACATTTTTCATGATTTTTGTAGAGCGGCTTACCTTCGCCATAATTTCACCCCTCGCCACTGGTAGATACCTTTCATAATGTAGATGAGCACTAAGAAAGGATTTTAGAAAATTCCTGTTATACAGGGTGCTACAGGGTGTACCAGTTTGTATAAAGGTAGAGACACCATTTTTTGAGGGTAAATACCTTTCATGGTGTAGGTAAGTACTAAGAAAGGGTTTTGTGAAAGTTTCGTTATACAGGGTGCTACAGGTTGTTCAAGTTTGTATGAGAATTTATATAGGGATGAAGGTAGAAACACCATTTTTGGAGGGTAGATTCCTTTACCTTTCATGGTGTAGGTAAGTACTAAGAAAGGGTTTTGTGAAAGTTTCGTTATACAGGGTGCTACAGGTTGTTCAAGTTTGTATGAGAATTTATATAGGGCTGAAGGTAGAAACACCATTTTTGGAGGGTAGATTCCTTTTATAATGTATGTGAGCACTACGAAAAGGGTTTTGAAAAATTCCCGTTATAGTGGGTGCTACAGGGTGTTGCAGTTTGTATAAAGGTAGAGACACCTTTTTTGGAGGGCAAAAACCTCTCATGGTGTGGGTGAGCTCTAAGAAAGGGTTTTGGAAAATTTCCGTTATACAGGGTGCTATAGAGTGTTCCAGTTTGTACATGAATTTTTATGAGATTTAAATGTGTGAAATGAGGTCTACAGATAAATACCTAGGTATATTGGCAATCCATGACTTTCAAAATAAATGCAAAACTATCTTAATCACGCGAACGAAGTCGCGGGCAAAAGCTAGTTATTTATAGCTACAAAATTGATTTGTTATTTACGGGAATAACGTGTCAAGATATCGTTATCAGCAGCCATATCGTCTTAATTAAAAAGAAATGAAATGTTATCTGAACTTTATGGTATTGATAGGTATTACATTTTAGATTTTTAGCATTTAAACATGTTAAATAATATACTTGAAAACACCGACTCACCCGTAGCTTCTCAGACAGGCACAGCTGGGCGTAGCTTTTAGTCTATTGTTTTCTTTAGTAAGTACTTACAGGTATTATTGACATAAGGTTAACGAACGAGCCCTTAAAATATTAGTCATTTCTATATTAAAGTGACCCCCTAAATTTTAATAGCGGAATCATCGCGGCCCAAACTCGGCGCAACGACCCCGGGGTCAACGTCCGCGTGTCTACGTTTTCAGATTTGGCTTTCTTGGCGTCTCGTATACGAATAATTAGGTAGGTAGCCATTTAAAAGTTTGAAACTTTGTTATCCACCTGAGTTTTCAACAAAAAGTGATCTTTCCCTTTATAAAAATATTTTTCTTAAAAATTACAAGGGAATTTATATACACAGGTTGGTCAAAAGTTCTGTTACTGAGTTTCTTTATCGATTACTGGCCATTAAAACAAATGAAAAGAAAAAATAAAAATGACATATTATTGACAGTTTTATAAGCTATAATTCCATACCACACGTATATCATATTTTGTTTATTTCACCATGGAATGGGGGTTGAAGGAGAATCGTGTCGCTGTAATTGCTCTGCACAAATGTGGGCAGCCACCGAATATGATTTTCAAGTTGCTACAAAAGTTGAAAATCAACAAGCAATTTATTTATCGCACTATCCATAGGTACAGTAATACCTTGACCGTCGATGACCGAAAAAGATCAGGAAGACCACGCACCGTTCGGACACCAGCTGTGATCAAGGCAGTGAAGGCGAGAATCACGAGAAATCCCGTCCGGAAGCAAAAGTTATTGGCAATACAGATGACTGTGAAGAGAAGTTCCCTTAAAAAAAATATCAATGATGACCTTGGGCTTCACGCTTACCGTAGACGAAAGGGCCATCTGCTAAACGCACGATTGAAGGCTATGAGGTTAGCACGAAGTCGCGCTCTACTAAAGCAGTACGCACAAAACGGCCATCGAAAAATCTTGTTTACTGATGAAAAAATCTTCACAGTCGAAGAAAATTTTAACCGTCAAAATGATAGAGTGTACGCTAAGAATAGTAAAGAAGCCAGCATGATTGCTCCGAGGGTCCAACGAGGTCACCACCCCTCATCAGTGATGATTTGGCTGGGGGTGTCCTATTCAGGGCTAAGTAAGGTTCATTTCTGTGAAAAAGGTGTGAAAACTGGCGCTAGAGTCTATCAAGATACCGTTCTGGAACCTGTTGTCAAACCCTTAAGCCACACTTTATTTCAAAACCAGCCATGGGTCTTCCAGCAGGACTCTGCCCCTGCGCACAAAGCAAAATCTACACAAGCATGGTTTCGGGCTAACAAAATTGATTTTATCGCGCAAGAAGAATGGCCATCCTTCAGCCCAGACTTAAATCCTCTGGATTATGCCATATGGCAACTTATTGAGGAGAAAGCATGTGCTAAGCCCCACATGAATCTCGACTCTCTTAAGCGCGCTATTCTCAAGGCAGTCGCAGAATTGGATATGGTGGTAGTTCGTGCTGCCATCGATGACTGGCCTCGTCGTCTAAAGGCGTGTATTCATGCCAGAGGCGGTCATTTCGAATAATTTTAATACATGATAATCTTAAATATTTGTGCTTTCATTTGGTATATAATTCATTGTAGCATTATTTGTAAATTTAGTATTATTCATGTTTTCCATAGTTACAGAACTTAGTAACCAACTAGGTAGAACAGTGGTAGGTATATGTAATTGGTTAATTTTTAATTGCTTGCCTTTTGTTATTTAGTAATGCTTATTCCGAGGTCATTTCGACAATGTACCTGTATATTAGTGTTTTTCTAGAACTATTTTTTCTAGAACCTACGTCGCATTACGCAACTTTTAAGGGGTCTTTTAATGCAAAATTCTTAAGTCTGAAATACCTACACGAAATACAGGTATTTTATCAAAAATCTAACACTAGTAGAGAGTTAAAAGTGATAATCTTAATTGTTTACATTATTTTTCCTATAACCTACGTCGCATTACGCAACTTTTGAGGCGTCTTGTGAAGCAAAATTCGAATAAAATCGGCCCACCCCAATGTATAAGTCGCAGCCAACTAGCTTAACCAGCCGTTCAACTAACGGCCTAGCCTTGTCATGTGTCGTTTAATCAGCGGTTAACAACTGCCTCTGGATTTCCGAAGTTTCTAACAGTAATGTCACTTTACGGTATTCAAAAGATTCTACTACCAATGAGTACTTAAATATTTCATTTATGAATGTTGCAATCTACAATTTTGCCTTTTCAGACCCCCTGTACATACTTGCGATAAAGCCCCTGAGCTTTCGAATCATATATGTATTTCCGTACGTCTGTTTTAGTCTATTACAACATTTACAACAAGTGGGCAAGCAATGTTACATGTATGTACCAGTATGTACAGTATCACTTTGCTTGCCTTATATGTATATAGATGGATTTACGCGATATGTTCACTGACAAATTCATGAATTCTAAAGTTAGCAATTTAATAGACGGTAACCTTGAAATATCAAATCATCTTCATTCAAGTGACCTCCATTTGCAAATGCACAAAAATTATCAATCGTTACCTAATTTTAATTAAATGAAAATTTTCCCGTTACAATTCTCTCATATTCTTTAGTTGAAGTACTTAACAAGAATTTTACACGTGTTCTTGTTTTTCTAATTTGTATTACGTATCTTTCTAGAGTAGGTACTAGGTAATAATTTATTAAAAACCTCCAGTCAAAAGAATTGTTAGTAATGAAATGAAAACGATCACACCTTAAGGCTGGCCCCAGACCTACCGGTTTCATTTCTTTGCTTTGCTGTTCTACCATGGACCGCCGGCCAAGAGGCTCATTTTCAATCTATCGCATATTTTGACCAGACCACATTGGCAAGATAGCCATTAGTTTGGTGTTATCAAATATCATCGTATGGGTTGCAATGCAACGCGAAGTTTTAATTTTAGTTTAAAAAAAAACTGCTGTTTCATACAAAAATTAATAACGAAATTATCAAAATGTATGAAACAGCTCATTTTTTTCGCGATTTCAGATTTGGTCCTATAGTAAAAGTTGTTCAGTTTTATGGTCCCTATCTATCTACCATATCGCACCTCCGATAAAATAGGGTTACAACTCGAAAAAGTCGAATTTTGTGTTAAATACACGGAAAATTTTCAAATGTTATTATTTATCTTCTCGAAAATAGTTACATCTGTAACTCTAAAACTCGCTTCTAGGTGGCGTTGTAACGCTACACCATTAAAGCATTGTTACATCATTGTGATTTCGGTTAGTGTTACTAACTAAAATATTACTGTGTTCTTGATAGGTAAATTTTATTTTGTTAAGTATATTTTCTAATAAACGGTCACAAGTCGTCTTGTTACAGTTTATTGTAAAATGATGGATACAAATTGTTGAAAGGGTATTATATTACAGTGACATTTTGTATTGTATCGGTGTTTTAGGTACGGTTAATTTTAATTCCCCAGAGTACCTAATCATACTGTGTTACTTTTCTCCTTAAAAAAAAGATGATTTACTGAGTTTGGTAGATATTAATCATGTACCACGATTTTATGCGTCTTTTAACAACCAAATTGTGATTGAAAATTAGCTATCTGACACCCTGATTATGTGATTACTGAAATTTAGATTACTGAAATCTAAGATCTGTTTTTTTTTTATTTTTTATAGTGATAATTATGGTTCCTACTTAATGATTCAACATTATTATAATTAGGAAAAGATTAAAACATAATATTATTTAAATGTCTCTTAATTTGAGACTATCTAAACTTGAACTGATTAGTAAAAAATACTCTGACTTTAGAGATAATTATGTTTTTAGGTTTGATCTAATTGAAGTTTTTTTTAAAGTTGATTTAATTTTGGAGTCTACATCAATACAAAAAATATTTAGCTAAGATAAGCGCAAGTAACTGCCTGTTTTCAATTTAAATTAACATTGTTACATCTTTCACATTGTATTTTTATTTATAAAAGTTCAAATACCTATCTAAAATACCGTTACAATTGGAAATTTTCATGCAATTTTTCAGGAAAATTGAAAAACAGTATATGCCATTCGAATGTATATTTTGCAATCTTTTTAAATATATACACTTTGTAGTATATTTATACAATATTAAAGGAATAAAAACTACATAACAAATCCGTGTGTTTGTTTTCGCTCTCCTGAAAATCAAGGTTTTTCCAGTTGTAACCCTATTTTATCGGAGGTGCGATATTCAGCTCTATAAGTCTTTACCAAACATCTTGCATAACTATTCATTTATTTTTAACGATCGGAGTCCATGTTCAGGGTGGCATATCTCCTAAAAGCTTCCTACTTCGCAATCCCAGGCTATCTTGCTAATTTGGTCTAGTCCTAAAATGCGATAGATTGAAAATTACCCTGGTTGGCCGGCGGTCTTTCAAGCAAGGTAGAACAGCAAAGCAAAGAAATGAAACCGGTAGGTCTGGGGCCAGCCTAATACTTATTCTGATTTTCTAAGTTTGCAAGCGCAACTTTTATATTAAATTGCTAATCCGCTCTATTCCGTGAATAAATTAAGAATGCGACACGAAACATTTCGTTGCCTTGTGTCTCGCAAATAACCTAAGTATCTACAATTCCTAACCCAAAGCTTCGAATCATGTTCTTAATCTGATGGGATTATCGTCATTAATATTCTAAACAAATCGTTGCCAGGTTAGAAAACGATTCATTGGATTCAATTAAACCTACGTGTAAAAATAAACTAGCACGACAGGGCTTTCTAACCTTGTGAAGATCATCCGACATTTACCAAGTTACTCGACAGATGGCACCACTGGTCGCGAAAATGTTCACGACTAGGCATTTTCAGGTTACGTCATCTAATGAAATTATATTGATATTACAGGTGCTTTCATGAGTTTTTCTTGTCTAAATGTTATTTAATGTAAAATTTATTTGAATCTTCATTAAAATTAGGTAGGTACCAGTTTCTTGCATGTGTTTATATACTTACTATATTATATTTATATTATATTGAAAGGGTTTCGATAAATGTTATCTTATCTTTGTTGTTTGTTGAATGATATAATATGCTCATATATGTACGTCGTTTTGAATGAATTTACGTAATTGGTAATGCTTCAATATGAGGTAAATACTTATTTATAATTATACAAAATGGGAAAGAAAAACTTTGTACCTATTTAAGAGTTAAAAGTAAAGAGTTATTTTATTTTAGATTAAGAAATTGGTTTCAATTCAATTTAATAAGAGTATTAACTTAAACGTGGTATTTTTAATGATGACTACGTTTCACTTGGCTTAAGTGTGTATATTTGTATATTATGTGCTAGGAATCGTAGGATTTATAACGACAGTTAATAATCATTTAACATTAAAAATAAATCACTTTACAAATCGTAAAATTAAGAAATTATGACTCAATCCGTTTCTCCAAGATAATAGATATTCAAGAGACTACTGGAAGATCAAGTCATTTAACATTAATAATTTTCATAAAAAAACATCATTACAATAGCATGACATTGTTTTTTTCCATCAAACTTTATCGATATACAAGTATCAACAAGGGACCTAATAATAAATCTAACAATAAAGCAGCGACAAAATGGCGGTTGCGACGCGATCATCGCGCACGTAGCGTTTCTGAAAGCGTCTGTCTACAGGACTTAGCTGTCCCGCTCTCGCGTCGTAGCTACGGGATGGTGTGACAGAGACGGGCGTAGTACCCCGTGGGGCCTCGTGTCAAGGTGACGTACCCTCGACGCACACACGGGCAGATTGCGCACGAGCGTCATAATTCACGAGGTCCTCTTTAATTCGCAACATCATTTTTATGGACGATTCACTTTAGGTGAATAAACGACGAAGTTACGGTCAACACGTTTCGTTGATTTCTGACGAAACGTGGTAGGTGTAAAATATGCTTTAAGTACTTTTAAATTGCACTATTATTTTGCGCCACTTAAAATGATCGAGTAATCTTATATACCCACTAGCTTCCGCCCGCGACTTCGTCCGCGTGGATATTAGAGAAAATCCTTAGGGAACCTTCAACCAGGATCCGACCAACCGTTTTATACGCGATTAGGCGGGTCCCCACCAAGCGCGCTGCCTCGCGAGGCAAAACATTTGCGACGTGTGACAGGCCTCGCACGAGGCTGCGCGCTTGGTGGGGACCCGCGTAATCGCGTATAAAACGGTTGGTCGGATCCTGGTTGAAGGTTCCCTAAGGATTTTCTCTAATATCCACGCGGACGAAGTCGCGGGCGGAAGCTAGTTTATTACAATAATCAGAATTAGGTCCAGAGATATTAAGAGTATCACGTTCCCGTTTCTTTACTCTTTCCCGTTTCCGTCCCCGCCCCCGTTCCCGTTCCTGTTCCCGTGTCCGTCCCCGTCCCCTTGGGCTGAATCATGTCCACCGTGTTGGACTTCAAAACAAATGTCATTTTCGCATTCCTCATCACATAAAACCTCAAGAACGACATCCACATCGGCTTTCATGTTTACTTACCCCATTTACCCCCTAACGGATGATTTTCAAAATAAGAAAATATGTGTTTGCCTATTTATTTTTAGACATGCTCCTACGAATTTTTAAGCTGTAAACTATGTAATGTCTATTTTATATTATTTTTCCATATATAATTTGTACCCCATTTTCACCCCTTTAGCGGTTAAATTGGACTTCAAAATTAATGTCATTTTCGCAATCACCATCCCATAAAACCTCAAGAACGACATCCATATCGATTTCTACGTTTACTTAGCCCATTTACCCCCTAAGGGGTTGATTTTCAAAACCACAAAATATATGTTTGCCTATTTATTTTAAGACATGCTCCTACGAAGTTTTAAGTTGTAATGTCTATTTTATATTGTTTTCAATACCAAATTTAAATCCAATTTTCACCCCTTTAGGGGTTAAATCATGTCGACCGTGTTGGACTTCAAAATAAATGTCATTTTCGCAATCTTCATCCCAGAAAACCCCAATAACGACATCCATATCGATTTTTAGGTTTATTTACCCCATTGCACCCCCATTTCATCACCATGGGGGTTGAAATTATACCAATACAATATGCGTTGCGTTAGATTTCCATCCATAAGCCTAAATTACAAATCTAGCGATTTCTACTTCAAAAATGAAGGATTATCTTCTAAACACAACTTCATCCCCCTTTTCACC
Source organism: Agriphila tristella (assembly GCA_928269145.1). NCBI lineage: Eukaryota > Metazoa > Arthropoda > Insecta > Lepidoptera > Crambidae > Agriphila > Agriphila tristella. Next base: position 12,343,018 of record OV743444.1, read on the forward strand.
CCTTTGGGGGTAGAATTTTGAAAAACGCTGAGACACGTATTTATTTATTTTCAATCATCAGCCTAAACACAAAATTTGAAGATCCTAGCTTCAAAACTGAGGGACTTTCATACAAACTTTCATCCCTTATTTCATCCCCTTAGGGATGGAATTTTCAAAAATCCTTCCTTAGTGGATGCCTACACTGTATAAAGTATCTGTGTGCAAAATTTCAAGTCTCTAGGTTCAGCGGTTTGGGCTGTGCGTTGATATCTCACTCAGTCAGGACTTTGAATTTTATATATATAGATTGAAGTTAACATTAGTTTAAAGAGGAAAATAGTCGCGATATCAAATTGCTGAAGAAATTATCGATAACATCATTGTAGATAAATGAATTTATGTATGACGCAATACGATTGCCTAATTAAAGCACACGTGTCCTTTCATGTACTATCATAATTATTGGTAGCTTTGGGTTTGTTAAAAAACAGTTATAATGAAGAGTTGGTGAAGACACAATCATAATCATTTATTCACATCAAACATGGTATAAAATGGTGGTTACATTCGAATAAATAAAGGTGCTCATGTTTCACTATTAAATTAGCATGCAAATTATTAAAATACACGAATAGATAAAAGGAAAAGCAGCGCATTCTATAAAAACTAGGTCTCAAAATGTCAATAATAATGGTATACATGTCAATAGTTAATTATAAATGTCATAATAGTAGATTGTTATACAAGACGCTAAAATGACCCATTGCATACGAGGTAGTTTTATTCCCGAGCTTTAGCGAGGGAATAAATAGAAACCGAGTTACAATGGGTTTTAGCGTCGTGTGTTACACTCTACTTTTCACTACGATTGCGAAAAAATAAAATCCAATATTAAATACCTATAGTTTATACTTCCGTAAACGAATCCACTCGTTTTTCTATCCTCCACTTCATAAACTTTTCATACAGTATTTAAATAAATGATTTGTTCTTGACGGCAAAAGATTAAAATTATTTCTATCCTATTACTTACTTACAGTCACACAATTCAATCAAAAATTCTAAAGATTTCGCGCCAGTGCCTTTTTTAATTTCTACTGTAGCAGCTAAGAAACAGAATGCACGCATTTTAAACTAAAAGTCACAGAGTATAAATAAGTCTATGATTTCACCGAAGAGATCGCTGCTTTTAGTTCCATTTTCAAAAATCGAGCGAGTTTTTATTCGTAATTATGAATAACGACTTTTTCGTTTTAGTAGGTTCATTGGTAATAGACAAACATTAAAAAAGAAAAAACTTTATCCCCTAGGGGTATTTATGCTATTTTATCCTGACTCTTGTACCTTACAATGACGGACTTTTTGAGCAAGAGGAGTGAAAAATTACTTTTTCACCTCTCCAGCACGAAAAGGGTGCTTTTGGCGCGTAAAAACTCGCAGCAAAATCGATTTTTGCTGCGAGCGTGAGACAAAGTGCTTTTTTAATTTCTAACACCAACTTTTAAAATAATAAAGTAAAAACAAATAAAGTGACAAGGATGACACTTGTAAAATTGATATGTGAGAAAAGGATAGATAGAGTGCTTTATGGTGTCATACACGGATTAAAAAGTAAAAAAATAAAATACACGGATATACCAAGGAATTTTAAATAAGGATTGTTAAAAAAGAAGGTTGTTAATTCGAAATAAAGAATATGGAGGTAATGAGGTCACATGTATGAAACAAATATGAAACAAGAAAAATTAATGAAATTTACTAACAAATTATATGTTTTATGATTATAAATAAATAAATAAGACGGAATATTAATGAATAAGAGAAAAACACAACGTAATGTAATCAAACTATGAATAAAATTTTTCAGCATAGGTTTGATTGAATTATTTTTGTGATAAATTACAAAAATGAATGCGTCCAACGATCAAGATAGTTTCCTAACTCCAAAAGAGTTAAGTGAACAAGTTTCTAATGCTGAATTAAGCTTTTTTACCAGGAAACTCAAGTGAAAATTTTCTCGCTGGTCGAGGTGAAAAGTTGTATGTTTTACACGAGACCAAAATGTTGTTCTGCCTCGTGTCTTTAAATCACTCACTGTGCTCAGTAGTCAATATTAGAATCACTCGCTACGCTCGTGATTCAATTCTAGACTACTTCGCTAGTTCGTGATTTAAAGTCGCCACTCGCAGCACAATTTGATTTTGGTCACTTGTATAACAAATAACTATTTACCATCGCCACTCAAAAAAGTGCCTTTAATTCAACGATAAAAGTGAATAATAAGCGATTTTATTCACCGAGTGAATAAAAATAATTTGAATTTGGAACAAGCGCGCATCATGAATTAGGTAGTACAAAAAAGTACCTATAGGTACCCACTGGCTGCTATGGAGCATAGACTTAGAAAAATTTTCGCTTTCCAGTGGATATTAAGTTTATGCTATGGAGCTATTCCATAGAACCATAGTTAAACAATAAAATTAAAGAAAAAAAAAATATCTCGCCAAATTTAATTAGGTGTTTTTTAGTGTCTTATCTTTGGGTTCTTTTCTATCTATTAGAGGGAGATTGAATGTTCAGTCTTGCATCAGTCCATTCCATCAGTCTGTACGATATTCAGTCTGCAAAAATACAAAGTCTATACACACTGATGAAATGGACTGATGCCAGACTGATCATGTAATCTCTCTCTTGGCGTGGTTGTTTTATGTCATTGGAAAACTTCTAATTTCACGCATGGGTCGGTCATGGGATGGGTTACCAAAAATGTTAATGTATTATCTCGAGTTCCTCCGTGCCTCGGAAGGCACGTTAAGGCGTTGGTCCCGGCTGCATTTGCAGCTGTTAACACCCATCAATCCGCATTGGGCCCGCGTGGTGGGTTATGGCCCATCCTCCCACCCTAAGGAAGGCCTGTGCCCCATCAGTGGGGACATAATAAATGGCTGATGGTCATTTATAAATACTAAGTATAAAGTACTGCTAGGTACCTACCTATTTGATTTCTCGCAGTCAATGGTAAAAAGTAGAGTACACAACTCGTGAAAAAAAATTTCATCTTGGTCCTTTGTATCCCTCGCTACGCTCAGGATTCTACTTTTGAATCCCTCGCTACGCTCGGGATTCAACTCTAGAATCCTTCGCTGCTCTCGGGATCCAACTTAGTCCCTCGAACTAAATTTCCTTTTTATTCACTTGTTGTATAATCTACTATTTTGTCAGAAAAATTCCTTAATGCTATAAAAAATATTTTCATTTAGCCATTTGAAGAGACTTTTTTTAAATTAAAAGTTGTTCAATATTTTCAGATCATTGGGAATCTTATTGTATATTCTTACGCACATTACAAGACAACTTTTACCAAATTTTCTTGTATTTGGTACATTTCAACAACGCTATTTTGAAGCCTATATTGGTTAAAAAGTGTTTTGTCTTATTCGTTCAGACTCAATGGACAACCTTTCAAAAATATAATATGTCGTTTTCACTTTGTATAATGAAAGTAGATACAAAATTAGGGGACACGTATTTTTTATTTAAACTTTTAATTGTTTTTTTGTATATTAAATCACTGTTTGAAATCTTACTCATTCTAAAAGAGCGTAAGTACATTGTCAGGAAGTTGAAATGTGTAGCTTTTGCCAAAAAAAAAACAATTCTGATCTTATCTGTGACAATATGACACCATGATTTCGATAGTGATGTGGCATGGGATTTCTATAAGTGATGTCGATAATAGACAACATTTTCATTTTGAGAAAGTCGACGTTCAAATGTCGTCAGCTCATATAAATATTTTCAGTTTTTTTTTATATTCGCAGCTAGACGGCACTTCTAATTTTGAAAGTTTTTCCAAATGCGGGATAAATTTAATTTTTAAGGCCAGTTTTTTTTAAATATATCCAATATTTCGATTTCGAAAAATTCGATTGCCAAAATTTCCACATTTGCGCTTCCTTCGCTGGTCATTATACAAAGAATATTTTAATTAAATACGAGCTGCTAGATATGCGCTTTATATTCAGTAAAAAATCAGAGAGAATAACCTGAAAATAATATTTCTCAACCATTATGAAAACAAGTAACAATTCATCAACAAACAAAACGTGACAGTGACAAACACCCACTGTTTTTTTATTATTATTTAACTATAATATGGAGGTCGTATTATTTCGATGATTACACATCTTTTTACTTTTTAGAACTATCCAATATAAAATGTAAAAAATCGACAAAAACTAAATTAAACTAAGTATTTATTTGTTTCTTAATCAATCACGAAAAAAAGGCTGAACTCATTTTGGATAAAAAGCACACACATAGTTTATAACCTAGCGAAAACTAGTCTAGGAAATAAAAAGAACACGTTAAAAATATCAGTGTTTATTAAGGCATTCACTTTTTTAACTCTTTCTAGTTGTCGCTGCAAACTATTAATAGGTAATTGCTTCATGTCGATAGCTCGCAGGCTCTCCTGACGTGTTACGTTTTGTGTTTTGTTGGATAACGGTGGCGCCTAAAACAAAGAAATTGAGCTTGTAGTAGTACCTACATAAAAAACATTATGTTACAACTGATTTGAGTTTTCAAATGTAAATTACGTGATTATTATTTATTTACATAAAAGAAAGATGTGCCAAGTCATGTGATGGTTTTCTACTTTTTGTTCCCATCAAATATAAAGTAAGAAAGTTTAATTAAACAAATATCGATATAGAAATGCACATCACTAGGCGAAATAATATAACCTCTACGACATGTAATAAAAAATCTGATATTTGCAAAATCAGCAAAGAACTGGACACAAACGACTATTTGCACAAATTATTAGTATATTATAATAGTTTCAAGCTATTTACACTACATAAAAACATCTAAAACAATATAAACTTACCGATGAAATCATAATGTTTATTGATTATTTTCATTTCTTCCTGTGCGAAATTTATAGCCTTTAATCACACAAGACATCATTTCACTGGTAACGCATAAGTATCCCAAACAAAGCTATGACTTTCTTTTAAGTTTTTTACAAGAATATTTTATAAATTTCTACATTTTACTAGTGTGATCAGAAATACGCTTGAATGACATTCTGTCACTATGATTTATTATGACAATAGATTTTATTTTTTAATAAATGCACAGATAATATAAATACAAGACAAATAAACTCAACTCAAACTTCCTGACATTCCCAATTTGGACTAGATTTTAGTTTTTTTTAAATAACGTTAAAAATACTGAACTAAAAATTCTGAAAAGAAAAATATGAGTTTAGAACACTAAAATCTCGAAATGGTTTTCTAATTTTAGTACTTTCTCAAAATGAAATGTTGTCCATTCTTAATACGAAAGAAAAAACAAAACACTTTTAAGAGATAAACTTTTAGATTTTTGCATTCACAATGCTATTTTTATATTAAGATGAATAAATAATGAAAAATATTAGAAAAAATCGGCTCACCCGTAGCAACTTAGACGGGATCCCGTCTAAGTTGCTACGGGTGAGCCGATTTTTTCTAATATTTTTCATTATTTATTCATCTTAACACTTTTAAGAGGCCTATTACATTTAAGTCGAAAGCTCTATTTTGACGGATTTTAGCGATACAACATAGAGGTCATATGTGTCCACGACAAAAAGTATTATGATGATTCACTGAAAAGTTATGGGGTTAAAAATGAAAATGAAAGTAAGTGGACGCTTTCTCAGAGTCAACTTTGTACATACACAGAAAGACAAGCAAGTACCTACTAAAAGTATGAAATTTGATTATCTTTTGAACTAAAGATTGTTCTGAAATAAATACGTAATAATATTAATGTATCTAGGAGAAAATAGTTAATTCTGATCGTTTTTAGTAGTTTTATGATTTTTTATTGTTTTTTTTATATATTCCATATATATTTCAAAATTCTGAAGCCACTATGAACTATGCCATTATTCAAGATCTGAGATTCAGTTTCCGAGCAACATTACATTGCCTCATTTTTTTGCAATATTTGAGCAACTTCATGGGCGATAGTATCCATCTTGGGTATTCCTTTTTTAATTGAACCGTTGAAGTGTGTTTTCTCCATCATAGCGATAGCGAATTTACCCGCATTTCCTGAAATGACCCCTTTTATTTCCCTTTTATGGCGGGGCGCAAGCAATAACGCTTTAAGCGTTTAATTATGATAACTGTTATGTTAGTTAAATCAAACAATTATTAATTGAAAGCTCATTAAATGTACATTCAATAGATATCAACTTTTACACTATAAAACGTTAGCTAGCATTAGCAGGTGGCCAAGTCTAAACTTATTTTCGAAGAGGTGCGATTTTTCTGACGTCAAGTGTATACTTATAACTATTCTCCAACATTCAATAAGTCAAAGTTGTAAAAGTCTATCAGTTTTTCAGGATGAACTCAGGAGAACGCCAAACTTGGCCATTTAATGCAGAACTCACGGTCAAAATGTAATAGGCATCTTAACAAATCATCATCAGACGCCTGGCGCCGAAATGATCATATCGGCCGCACGACACCCACTGTTAGGTATATGCGTCCCCCAAGGATCTCCACAACGATTGGTCCTGCGCTGCCCGCATCTAGCGGTTTCCCGCGACCTTTACCAGATCGTCGGTTCACCTTGTTGAGGGCCTACCCACGGAGCGTCGTCTGTTGCGCGGTCGCCATTCATGAACCTTTCCGCCCCAACGACCATCGGTTCTTCTCGCTATGTGTCCCGCCCACTACCACTTTAGCTGAGCAATACAACGTTAAGCTCTTAACTAATACAGCGTTCTTTTACTCGGCATTTGTATTGGAAATATAATGGATTTAGATTCCCTCAGAAAACATAAAATAGCAGATATGGCCTTTTTACATGGTATATTAAATGGAAGAAACAGTGACTCTGATTTTTTAGCAAAAATAAAGTTAAAACTCCAGATACATCTTAAACAACCTATTAAAAATACATTTGTTTTGCCCAGGTGTCGTGCTAATCTTGGTAGGAATTTGACTTATGTGACACGTATAATTATTTGAATAAGAACAACTTTAAAAATATAGATATATTCAGTAACAAATAAACTTAATTTAAGATGTGTGTTAGATTAATAGTAATAAGGTACTTAACTCATTTAATAATTTTGGGTAACACGGTAAGATGAATAAATAATGAAAAATATTAGAAAAAATCGGCTCACCCGTAGCAACTTGGACGGGCTACGGGTGAGCCGATTTTTTCTAATATTTTTCATTATTTATTCATCTTAATATAAAAATAGCATTGTGAATGCAAAAATCTAAAAAGTTTAACACAGTAAGGTAATACCTTTATTTTAGTTTTAGACCAAAAGCTCCCTTAGCTAAAGAGAGCTTTCTACTCAAATAGGTGGTAAATCTTATCGCTTTGTGTATAAAACTGAATAGCTACCGCCCGGACAAGAAAACTAGTTGCAATTCTCGTCGACATATTTGTCTGTCCCTATTTTACAATAAGAAAAACATAACTTTATTTTAGCATTAGACCAAAAGTTCCCTCAGCTAAAGAGAGCTTTTTACTCAAACAGGTGGTACAACTTATCTTTGTGTATCAAACTACTCGGACAAGAAAGGTAGTTACATTTCTTGTCGACATATTTATCTGCCCTTATTTAATAAAAGGAAAACCTCAAAAAGATTTTATGAGCTTTTAAAAATACACTAGAATAACTTAATAAGTTTATTTTCAAATTGGTTTCATTTGATTTGTTACTACAAATTCATTCCAGAATACACTTAACAATAACCGTGTGGTGTCTATTGTCTAGCAGAGTGGAATAGCATCAATCCTTCAAACGGTTGTCGTAAAAAGCGCAGCTAAAGCTAGGGTTTTCTAGGATGACGGTGCCGTCATATTACGGCCGTAATTTAGCGGCGTAGAACGTTCCCTACATAAACAATACGGCGGGGTTTCTGACGTTACGGTGTCGCCATATTGTTTAGGGGGCGTCCATTAATCACGTGATGTTTTTTTGGCCAATTTTTAACCACATTTTTAACCCCCCCCCCCTCTAAATCACGTGTATTTTTTTGGTACAAAATAATCTTAACAATTTTCAGTACGAATATGTCGCGGTGGGCGGAGAAATCGTCCTGGTGACGGTGAATCAACAATCACACGCAGTTTTCGGTTAAAAGTCACGCGTTCAATGAAAAAAAAATAATACACGTGATATCTCACTACACCCCCCCGTCCCCCCTTGTGATACTTCGTGATTTTTTCAACTACCCCCCCCCCCCCTTTCGAGGCTCACGTGATTAATGGGCGACCCCTTACATAGACAGCATTCAACGCCGCTATATTATGGCCGTAACATGACGGCACCGTCAGCTTAGGAATTTGAAAAAGGCCCGTTATGAGTCTAGATGAAAATCGTATTACTTTTTGGTAATCTATGTTTTCTTATTAATACGACCTCGCTGAATCCAAAAATGCCGGTTGCCAACCCTTCCCTTAGCCCCTTCCCCCTTCCCCCGTTTGCCCTCCGAAGTGTCCCTCGCCGTAGTTTTTTTCATTTTACAGAAAAACTATTACAGATAGGGAGGGGAGGGGTTGGCAACCAGCATTTTTGGATTCAGCGGGGTCGAATTAATAAGAAAACATCGGTTACCAAAAAGTAATATGATTTGCTTCTAGACCTTCAAAACCTTCTTTTTCAAAATCTTGTCCTTGACTAGTAGAAATAGCAGCTTTTCCGATGCAAATGGTCCAACACTGCGTTCTCCAATCATCCTACCAAGGATGAAGTTTATGACAACAAGAGAGTACTTTTCCCTGCAGTGCAATAACACTGTAGGGTTGTTATGATGATGATGTTGTTGATGATGATGATGACACTTATGAGTAGTAATAAATTAATTTACCAAAGTCCGGCGCTAATTCATTTAATTACGTGACGTTTTGGTTATATTATATTTGATTAATGATTTGATTTAATGTTAATGGCATCTTTTGTGATGATAAAATTCTATTTTCCATGCGCATTTCTTATCATGAATGTTCCGTTTATTAGGTATGGCCCAGGAACTTGTGTCTAATCCGGACCCAGACGCATTAATCATAATATACAGAGAAGATGGGCCACAAACTATACATAACTTTATGTAAAATGATAATAATTATTTTTAACCTAGTATTTGCCGTTGAACTTTTCAAGCTTAGACTTAATTTCACAAATCGATGCCATGGCCCAAATAAATCTCACTTGCTGTACTAAGACTAACGATGTCGTAGTGTTATTAAATAAAGTTTCTTCTATGAAGATTCAATTTAAGTTGCGAGATGATAACTTTAATCTTGTTCTACCCAGTTTGATAAATACACGCCTAGAGTATTTCCATCGTATAAACAAGCTTTCAAGTGAAAAGTATTTGAAATGGACTGGTTGAATTGGAATGCGTATGTAATTGCACTCTACGGCCTACAGTACGGTACAATATAATCACTCGTTGAAAAATTAGAGTAACATTCACTCTTCTCTTTAAATTTTTTCTCTTCCGTGGGGCACTCTGAAAGTTTTGCGCAACTCATAAATAAAACTATAATATATAAGTATAATGTCGCACCTCCGATAAAGTAGGGTTCCAACTGGGAGAACCTTGATTTTCAGGAGAGCGATAACAAACACACCGATTTGTTATGTAGTTTTTATTCCTTTAATATTGTATAAATATGCTACAGAGTGTATACACCGTCATTTTGTAGTCATTTTAATTAACTTAAGGGAAAGCTCTACTAATGAAAATAATCATTTTTGCCAAAGAAACATGGGTCGAAAAACGACAAAAATTTTGGACAACCATATGGGAAACCATACAAATACAATGTTTTAGCTGTCTAGTTAGTATGGGAGGACGAACATTTTTTGTCTGTTTTTGACCCATGTTTCTAGGGCAAAAATGTTTATTTTCATTGGTACAACACACCCTTAAGTTAATTAAAACGACTACAAAATGACGGTGTATATTTTAAAAATATTTCAAAATATACTTTCGAATGACATATGCTCAATAATCCTGAAAAATTGCATGAAAATTTCTAATTGTAACGGTATTTTAGATAGCTATTTAACTTTTATAAATAAAAATATAATAGGAAAGATGTAACAATGTTAATTTAAATGAAAAACGGGCAGTTATTTACGCTTATATTAGCTAAATATTTTTTGTATCGATGTAGACTCCAAAATAAAATCAACTTTAACAAAAACTTCAATTAGATCAAACCTAAAAACATAATTATCTCTCTAGTCAGAGTATTTTTTACTAATCAGTTCAAGTTTAGATAGTCTCAAATTTAGTAACACTTTTTGACCCCTTTTTATTATAATGTTTAATCATTAAGTAGGAACCATAATCATCACTATAAAAAATGAAATCACAGATCTTAGATTTCAGTAGGTAATCGTAAGTTTCAGTAGCACGTAATTAGGGTGTCACGTAGCAAATTTCAATCACAATTGGTTGTAAAAAGACGCATAAAATCGTGGTACATGATTGCAAGTAATCATTGATTACTATCTAACAAACTCACTAAATCAGTTTTTTTAGGAAAAAAGTAACACATAAGTATTATTAGGTACTCTGTGGTATTAAAATTAACCGTATCTAAAACACCGATACAATACAAAATGTATCACTGTATTATATCGCCTTTCAACGATTTTTATCCATCATTTAACAATAAACTGTAACAATACGACTTGTGACCGATTTTTATAAAAAATATACTTAACAAAATAAAATTTACCTGTCAAAAACACAGTAATACACTCGTCGTCAGAAAAATCGCACCTCTTCGAAAGTAAGTTTAGACTTGGCCACCTGATATTGCTAGCTAACGTTCTATTGTGTAAATGTTGATATCTATTGAAAGAATGTTTAATGAGCTTTCAACTAATATTTGTTTGATTTAATTAACATAACAGTTACCACAATTAAACGCTTAAAGCGTTATTGCTTGCGCCGCCATAAAAGGGAAATAAAAGGTGTCAATTCAGGAAATGCGGGTAAATTCGCTATCGAGATGATGGAGAAAATACTCTTCAACAGTTCAATTAAAACATGGAATACCCAAGATGGATACTCTTTCCCAAGAAGTTGCTCAAATATTGCAAAAAAAATGAAGCAATGTAATGTTGCTCGGAAACTGTCATTCTAATAGCGAGTTTTAGAGTTACAGATGTAACTATTTTCGAGAAGATAAATAATAACATTTGAAGTATTTCTGTCTGTGCTTCTCAATGGCAAGACTGGCAAGCCAGCTTATCGAGCGCAGAGAGATCCACCAGGTATAAAATTCCAGGAAGGCAACAGTGACCTTAGCAAACCGTTCACATTGGTCGAACTCTCCTCAGCCATAAATTGTCTTAAGAACGGGAAAGCATCTGGCATGGACGATCTCACAGCAGAACAACTAAAACACCTCGGCCCTGTAGCGGTGTCATGGCTTCTCGCCCTCTTCAATGATTGTCTGTTGACACTTAACATACCAAAGGTTTGGCGGAAATCAAAAGTTGTTGCTCTACTGAAGCCGGGGAAATGTGCATCTGACCCAAGCAGCTATCGGCCGATCTCTTTGCTGTGTCACACCTATAAATTATTTGAACGGCTCCTACTTAACCGCTTAAAACCTGTAGTGGACCCCCAACTAATACCAGAGCAGGCTGGGTTTCGACCCGGAAAGTCTTGTACGAGCCAGGCTACGAAGCTCACGCAATATATAGAGGATGGGTACGAACTCGGCTTGGTGACTGGGGTGGTGTTTGTTGACCTGTCTGCGGCATATGATACTGTTAACATCCGGACTCTCCTCACTAAGGTTGCCAACATCACAGAGGACATAGGCTTCGTCCGGATACTCAGTGAGTTGCTCCGTAACCGCCGATTCCAAGTACACCTCCACGCGCAGAGAAGTCGCTGGCGCTGTCAAAAAAATGGACTGCCGCAGGGAAGCGTACTGGCCCCAATTCTCTTCAACATATACACCAACGACCAGCCTAATCCACCGGGAACGCAAAGCTTTATCTATGCGGACGATTTAGCACTGGCTGCACAGTGTCGGTCCTTCGAAGAGACAGAAGAGTCACTTTCGTCAGCTTTAGAGAACTTCGGCCGATACTATAAAGAAAACTGCCTTCGACCGAATCCAAGCAAGACACAATCGTGCGTGTTTCACCTTCGTAACCGCCAAGCTCAGAGAACTTTGAATACCGTATGGGAGAGAACCGAGGTCGAACATTGCACCCACCCACGATACTTGGGAATCACACTGGACAGGGCTCTCACCTTCAGGGAACATTGTGTCAACACCCAAATGAAGGTCAACTCGCGAAATAACCTCCTGCGAAAACTGACATCGGCTAAATGGGGAGCTTCAGCGCATACTCTGCGCTCCACCGCATTGGCGCTGTGTTTTTCCGCTGGCGAATATGCTTGCCCTGTCTGGCACCGATCTGCACACGCCGGCCTGGTGTCTACGGCGCTCTGTGAAACTTACCGTAATGTTACCGGTTGCCTTAAACCAACCCCGCTTAGTAAATTATACCCACTGGCGGGTATCGCCCCCCCGGAAATTCGGAGAGAAGTTGCATGCGCCGCTGAAAAGAAGAACCAAGAAGACGACCCGCGACACCCATTATATGGCCATCAACTCCCACCCGCTCGCCTCAAAAGCCGAAAAAGTTTTATGCGCAACACGAGACCTCTAGAATGCGATGCCTCTAGAGAGCGCTGCTCACTGTGGAAGAGTCAGTGCCCACCACCCGAGACATACGTGCAGCCCTCTGAGAGTCTGCCTCCTGGACACAGTGAACCTTGGCACATATGGAAATCGCTGAACAGGCTCAGGTGTCAAGTCGGTCGCTGTAAACTTAACATGGCCACATGGGGATTACTGCGAGATGAATCTACAGTGTGCGTGTGTAACACCGCGACGCAAAGTATGAGCCATCTACTAGCATGCCCTGCATGCCCGTACTCCTGCAATGAGCTGGACCTGCGAGACGCGACGGCCGGAGCTGTCAACACCGCCGCCCACTGGGCGGCATCTGTGTGAATTGGAGCCTCGACACGAAAAGAAGAAGAACACAAAACTCGATTTTTTCGAGTTGTAACCCTATTTTATCGGATAGGGTTGTGCCTACAGGTGTGTGAGGTGCGATATGTAAACTTATATATTTATTGCGCGTCACACTATTCTCCATTACATTTTTTCATTTCATACGCTATCAACGGCTTCCTCTGGCACCTTAAATGTGAAATTTCTCATCGTATCTTTATATTCTAGGATAATAAAGAAATGGCAAGATATAAGGTCAAAAATAATGCGGAATGGATAATGAACTCTTTTCAGAGACGAAAATTACTTTGGCCTTGTCCCCATCGCGGAATGCACTGGAAAATTGACATCGTGCAATAGGATGTCACTTCTTGGTCGTTTTTCTTTACCTTTTTTTAACGACAAATGGTAGTGATCTACTCAGCGTTAACTGTGATTTGTTTCTCAATTAGGTTATTTTAGATAGGACCCGTCTGGGAGAATAAGCATGCAGTCATATCCTTGCCCCCGATTCTCGCCAGTCTAATTTTATCTAGTCCGTGAGCCCGCGACAGTATTGCCTACGTCATATTACATCACGCTGAAATGCATGGCACACGGTCGGAAAAGTTGTGCTGAGTGAGGATCAGAAGATTATCGCAAATAAAATTGGCCGGAAGCTTGAGCAAATGAGACCCGTGTCATTATTTAGTTTTCAATCGTAGAGAGAGTAAACATAAGTCTGTCAGTTCTAAAATGGCCGGAATACCTTAAACTTAATTTTTTTGTTTTTTAGTTGTTTCAGAACTGCCAGACTCGTGTTTACTCTCTCTACGATTGAAAACTAAATAATGACACGGGTCTCTCACTGATGCCACATGACGTAAATATAATCTTACAATTTTGACCGGAAGTGGAAGATTTTCTCAAGCTTCCGGCCAATTTTATTTGCGATAATCTGCTGATCCTCGCTTTTCCGACCGTGTGCCATGCATTTCATCGTGATGTCATACGACGTAGGCAATACTGTCGCGGGCTCACGGACTAATCGGTTTACTGTCGACTTCGAACAATCATATAAAAGAATGTTGCTATCTTTCTGATTCCGGAACAATATATTCATATTTTATCATCTATAACAATATCATACACAGCATTTGAACGACCGTAATAAGCCCTAGTCCAGTAGGGCCACGAGTACATAGTGGCATACCGTGGTCCTACTAGTAGGGCAAATCGGTAGGTATACGGACCCGAAAGTATATTTTTTACATCAATCAATTCGAGTCCATTTTTTCAAGAAGAATCCAGCGGCAACAAAGTTTACTTACTTTTGAATACTAATGAATATTTTTTTAAATTTTGTGTCATAATTATTAATCCCCGAGTATGCTCGAAACTTCTTCAATTAATCATGTGACAATAGTCATTTTTTGCACCAGTGATCGCATTTGAATGCGGACCTTTACTGATTTCATAATAGGAGCGACAAGAAAACGAGTACTTTCTGCATACCAATAGTTTACGAACTCCAGGTGCTTCCTTTTCTAAAAGCATTTAGAAGTGAAGCAGTGCAAACTTGCGGAGACAGCGAAGTTTCAAAATCATAACACCCTGAAATCTTTTCGCGTTCATTTAATTTTTCCTACGGGCGACAAACATTGAAATAAAACAAATGACTTGCAACTTCCGGTCAATTTTTGTTTTAATATCAATGAATTAGTTTTTAATTAAAAAAAAACATAATATTTATGTAGTTGCCAGATACGCAAAACTTTCAGAGTGACCTATGTGTATCAAATTAGTTCTTTAAAACATTTATGAAATTAACTGTTCCTCGATTCACGCAAACTTAAATTATCCAAATGTGATTGAAGTCATGTTGAAATTCTGACGTAGTCGTATCCAAGTATGGTATCCACGTGTTATTAACAGTCCAAGCCGCTCAACTCATGAATCCAGGACCAGTGTGAAGATACAGGTCACCGTTTAGCAGGGTTCGGAGTTCGGGTAGATTAAAAGCAAGTCAAAAGGAAAGTAAAAAATTAAAAATCAATCGCACCGCACAGAAAAATCTTAAATAACAGAGCGAACCGTTCTACAAATTGACAGACAAGTTAAGTTGACAAGTGAAGGATATACTTAAATTTTAATGTCAAACTGATAAAAAAGTTCGTATATAATTCGTGTGAATTAAATCGATCAGATACAATGAGAAAAGCTATGCTTTTTCTTCAGTTTACCAAGTTCTACGAGGGTGGTTTTCATATTAATAGAAATTATACTGTTTTTTTTTTGTAAAAAACTTAATGCTGTAGGACTTCAAGCCGAGACCCGCCAGTCTCCTTTGAAGAAAATGATGCATTACCTGAAAATGTTAGATTTAAGACAAAAATATTGCGTCCGATTGAAAAGTTGTTGTGAAAGAATTCAAATGCGATTATCATACGTGAATACGAAAGAGATTCCAACACATGAAATAATAGTACTGTAATGCAAGGAAGCTATAAAAAATGTAATAGATAATAAACAAAAATCGTAGAAGTGAAATGAATACAACTTACGGAAATAATGTTTGTAAACACAACATTTTTCATTTTCCACAATTATTGTTCGACAAATACATTGAATAGGCATGTTGACTATTTTTTTATTTTATGTTACATAAATTACCCCTCAAAAAAAAGAAACATTGGTATAAGAATTATTTTGCTAGCATGAAAACTGCCCGAGATATCACAGTTTAAAATGCACAAAATTGGACTCATCCGAAAACGCTCTATACTAACGGCTACCAAGTTATGGCGTCACGCCTTCCTAGGTTGTATGCAACGCGTAGGAAATTTGTTCGGCAAAATGGTTTCTTTGACAAATTTGCTATAAATTTTACGGACTAATTAAATGTATTATTTATTTTAACAAATTTTATACTTTTTAAATGGACTTGTCCACCCAACTTTGAAGGGTCATAAAACAAATAATACGCAATATATAAAACCAAGAGGTATACAAGCTACTCCAAAAGTTTGATATGTTTACGATTTTTATTAGTATTTCGTTATTTTATTCATAAGTCAACATAGGTCAGTAGGGTAAGAATTTAAATCGGATTTAATTCCTACAAAAGGTTTTATTGTTTTAATAGCTTCATTTGTTGCCAAATATGACTGTCCTAAGTTTTCCCCCCCAGCGGAGTTGTGCTTAAGTGGTGGGGGGGGGGGGGGGGGGGGGGTTAAAAATGTACCCCAAAAGGGGTATTTTTGCAGTGTTTTTGTTATATCTCGTTTTTCATCAAGATTTTAAAGTTGGGTAAATTCCAAACAATTTGAGGGTAGAACGGTTTTGATACGAACGATAGTTTTGGAGACACAAAGCATACCATATTTAATACCACTATCATTTTTCGTTTGCAAAATAATTTTGTTTTTCATAGTGTTTGTATGAATAACAAAGTTATATTTGCGGTTAAGAAAAATGTGCGATATCTCTAAAACTGCTAACTATATCTCGTTCAAACAAATTTTTGTTGAAAACGGTTATTAAGATTTACAGCACATATATTTTTTAGATTTTTCACTCTCTTATTTCAATAGTTAGACGTGGGGAACACACAGGAGAAATTTTGGTAGAAATCGTGTAACTTAAAAATTTGTCTCATTTCGAAAAGCTGTGTCTCTAAATCTATCGCTCGTATCAAAACCGTTCTACCCTCAAATTGTTTCATATTTAACCAACTTTAAAACCTTCTTACACAATTTGATGAACAACCAGTCCTTCCAGGTCAAATCCCTTTTTGGGGTACACTTTTAACCCCACCACTTAGCACAACTCCGCCGGGGGGGAAAACCTAGTATAGTCATATTGGGCAACAAAAGATGCCATTAGAACAATAAAACCTTTTGTAGGAATTAAATCCGATTTGAAGTGTTTCTTGGTTTAATGCTACTGAACTAACATCCCTATTGCTGTAAAGAAATGCCTTAACTTTGACAACAGAAATGTCATTGACATTACATATTCCTAAAATGTGAAATCGCAGTGAAATGATAAAAATGAAGATTTTATCAAATCCTTATGGATTTGACCAAATCCCTGCAAATGTTAAAAGTACCATTCAATTTTAACATTTCCCTTATGAAATAAAGTGATTTGATCAAATCTCTGAACTGCTAGTGAAATGTTAAAAATTAACAAATTGGGACTTGAACGCCACCGTTTTGCTTCCACAAAAATTCCTTCAGATACACAAATATTCCTTCAGACATCCACATTTACCGAAGCAATATTACCAGTTCAGCTAAGCTTGCGTGAAATCCCAGCTATTTAAGTGATCGTTATTTGGGGGGCAAGGGTTGAAAAAGTGTTCCTCTGACAAATCCAAATCAGGTAGGTGCCACACAAAAATCTTATATTCATATTATGTGCCACAAATCCACGAATTGTTTGAACAAACATAAATAAAGGTTTGCTTTGTATAAAAGAAATTCAATTTTTAGTTTCTCTTGAATTTATTTACTTTTTGTTTAAAATAATTACCTATTTAAATAATATTTATTATGTATCACCATGTCTGACTTACTTAATGAAATTAGACTACTGAAATTAGAACTTTCAGTGAAATGAGTAATTTTATAATTTCATCAGAAAGGGATACTTATGTTAAAATCCAATTGTTATTTTGACATCTGCAGCCTGCAGGGCATATCACTTAGGGATTTGATCAAGTCCCTATTTTTATAATTTCCCTGCTACATACAACTTCAATCCCTAGAGTCGATATCTAAATAATGACAAGAAAATATGACTGTTATTTTTAACATAACATCAAATAATAACTTGACATTGTTTAACAAAAAAAAACATTTAATATAAGTACCTTACCCTTACTTTTAGTTTTAGCTTATTATCTCCCAAAAGAAATTTACTTTCCTTAGTTTAACTTATTCCTAAAAAATAGCCAAAATACTAAAAAAAAACTATTTGAATTTATCATTTTTATTAAGGATTTAGCAAACAATAATAAAATTAAATACCTAGTACTTATATGTAGATTATACTACTACTACTTAGGTACTTATACTTTCCTTAGTTTTACTGAACGATCGATATGTGGCCTTGTAAATGCTTAGTTGAATTTCCATTTCTTGAAGAAATCTGTCGAAAGTATACCCTGCTCTATATTATAAATTTATTCTACAACTTGTTACAAAAGAACCCCTATAGCCGAATATGGTAGATAGGGACCACCAAACCAAATTTTTTTTACTATGGGACCAACTCTACGATATCGCCCAAAAAATCTGCTGTTTCATGCAAAAATTTATAAAAACGAAAATATCAAAATGTATGAAACAGCTGATTTTTTTTTTTCATTTCAGAGTTGGTCCCATAGTAAAAGTTTTTCAGTTTGATGGTCGCTATAGCTACCATATTCGGCATTACGAGTTTTTTTGTACCTAACACGTTTATACATCTATGCGGAAATAGTGCATGGATACCAGCAGATGAACTCAATACTTTTCACATACTTACCTACCTATTCCATTCTCTCCTGTTGAAATAAACTAATAATGGACTTTTCTGACTGAACGTTTTTCGATGTTTTTTTATTTAGTTTCTTTATTTGATATTTGCATTCCCTGAATCAGTTTTTATGCTGAAACATTGTTTCGGCAGCTGCAAAGGTGTCAAATCGTCATAGAATGCAAAAATCTAATAAAATGTGAAAAAAAAACCATTAAAGTTTAATAAAACCCAAAAAAAAGTTTTTTTTTTAATACAATAGTTACACCTACTATTCACAGTTAGCTGATTTTCCCTCGAAATGGGGTTAAGTTGAAGTCATATTATGGGACGTATTTTGTCTTAATTCTATTTTACAAAAGCTTCAAGATAATACCTTACATTAGTTGACGATGCCACGAACTAAAATAATAATATAGCAGTCATGCAAAAGCAACACGTTTTGGCAAAAATTCAAAATTTCAAATGTTCACTTGCTATAATTACGTTTTAATTACCACTCGGACTCAGATATAAATTGTTAGAAACCTTTGTTTAGAGTACTTGACCTTCTACGCTCTTAAAATTTTGGATAAGAACAAAGTAACGTCTTTCCAAACAGATACAAAGTAAGGCTGGTCAAAGCATTTGCATAGTTTTTCGAACTTTTATTTATTAAATATCAGTTGTTTGGTGTTTCTATGCAATACTTACATACTTACTTACGTTTTTATCTTACAACCACAACGTTTTTCACCTTTGTGCCAATAGATAGACTAGTAAGTAGCCATAAAGTCATTCAAAGTTTTCATTAATTTCGTTGTATTGTAGGTCAGTCAAAAATGAGCTATTTTCACATTGCAAACGTCTTATCAGTGGTTGGTGACGTCACAGCAATCAACAAAGGCATGGGTAGCGAGGCGCTTGCGATTGCGACGTTGCCGCGCGGCTGCAGGAATGCGGCCGCGCAACGTTGCCAAGTCTCCTCTTGATATGTCAGGCGATAAACGCCAGTGCATTGGGCGGCCGGCCACCCGAACCCGCCATTTTGTTTATATACTCCACCAAATACATAGCGTCAATTTTTATACTTTTTACAGCTATTCAGTCTTTCTTTCACTATCTGAAAGTTGATTTATTACTTTATTGCCATAAGTATGCATACGAGTGCATATAATTCGGTCTATTTTTAGTTCGCATGAAAGGCATCGTGAACAGTTTAGTTGACCGAGTCACGTTCCGCTTTGCACGTGCAAAAACTAAATGCGCAGCTGCATACGCCGAGTTACGACATAACTTTAGGGAAAATTATGAAGTTCTTATGGAACTGATTGGGCTGAAATTTCGAAAGACCAAAGCAAATACTTAATGTTTAAAGTAGAAAAGCTTTTTAATGCATTGATTATTGTTATTATATATTTATTGTTATTAACACGTTTTTATTAGGTTGCTTTCTCCTTTGTTTGATTGTTTTTTATATCTTTTAGCTTAAAATCTTAATTTTAATTTAAATTTATCTTTTAGTTAAAGCTCTTATCCCATAGGTAGCAATCTTTGAATACTTAATTAAAACGTAACTTATGCACTAACCTCCGTATGTAAGCAATGAATTAAACAAAACTTGCAATTTTCAAATGCTTCTAATAGGTATTATATTCACATGCAATTTATGGTAGGTACCTATTAATTAATCTTAAATGCAACAAAACTGCACTAAAACTTTATTTAAGATTAATTATAGGTACTTTAAATTACATGTTTATGAAATATTAGAAGCATTTGAAAATTGCAAGTTTTACTCAAGATTTACTTACCTACCTCTTCTTTAGATACAAGGTGTTTGGTAAAAGTCTTATAAAGCCGAATATGGTAGATAGGGACCATCAAACTGAACAAGTTTTACTATGGAACCAACTCTGAAATCGCGAAAAAAAATCAGCTGTTTCATACAAAAATTAATAACGAAAATATCAAAATGTATGAAACAGCTGATTTTTTTTCGCGATTTCAGAGATGGTCCATAGTATAAGTTGTTCAGTTTGATGGTCCCTATCTACCATATTCGGCTTTATAAGGCTTTTACCAAACACCTTGTAGATACGAGGATAATAATGTACTTACTCACGAACTAACTAAGTTACCATTCGTTTCATGTTTAGTGAGTCTATAATATAACTTTTAATATGTATTCTAAATATGCTTGAAAATATTCATACTAGTAAGTACGTCAGTATGTATAGCACTAACTAAATTACAAGAGGCAATATGAGGCAGGGTTGATTCCCAAAATAGGTATATGTCGAATATAAGTAACATTTCTACGATTCAAACTTGTAAAACAAAACATTTGTGTTAGATATTATGCATGTATTGTTGTAAAACACCAGTTTTTTTTTCTAACGTGAAAAAAAAACATGATAAATAGGCGTTGTTTTTTCTGGAGCATTTTTTGTTAAGAGTACAGAAATCAAAATTATTTATGAAGTTTCCGTTAAAGATTTGTTAATACTATGAGTCTTCGAGCAACAAAAGGCTTCGTTAAGCCCGTCTTACTCTAAGCTATGAGTTCACATTATATAGGTAGTTTTCTGTTCATTTTTGAACCTAGATTACTTTTTTGATTGAATAGTACAACTTGGTAAGGTTACCAAGTTTTGTACATGAAATAAAACCCTTTTTAACGTATACTAGCGTGGTTTTACTGAAAGTACTTTGGTAATTAGTTGGTATTTGGTTTGACTTTTGATTTTCCCGACGTTTCGGCACCTTTGCAGCTGCCGTGGTCACAGGGGACAGTCCCCATGAGTGCTTTATTATTTGTATGTATATTCAGGAAACCTATTGATAACTACGTGAGCGTGAACTAAATGAAAAAGCGGCTTTTGAAGCTATTATAATATAATTCGCAATCTTTTCGGTCACAGATATTTTCACCTGACGTACACACGGTAATGACAACTTCAATGCAAAAAAACTCTATGCCGACCAGCCAGCCAGCTTCCAACACCTATCATTAGCCTTTGGTCATTATTTTTACGCTGTTTGTTAAATTAATAATAATTATTTAAGTATAAGTAAGTAAATAGAGAAATTATGAAACGGCTTATTGGTTAGTTTTTTCAGCAATTGCGAATAGTGGTGTAACATGAAAAATTAGATGATTTCAAAATTTCCCCAACACGATTTTTTGTTCCCCAAAATGATACGTTTTGTATGAAAGACAGAATATTTTCTTTTTTCCCCCAATAATTAAAATTTTCCACACAATGGGGAAAAACTCCCAATTTGGAGACACTGTTCTTCGTTCTCATACCAACACTGTGAAAAACTAAGTTATTTTTGTAGACGAAAAATGATATTGATATTAAATATGGTATGGTATAAGGTAACTACGGAACCCTACGGCGCGTGGCCCGACACGCACTTGGCCGGTTTTTCTTGTCAGCTAAAAGATGTCATAATGGGTGGCAAGGTAAAAGATTTGAATCTTTAATAGTAGTTTATGAAGCTGATGCATATAATGAGGGATATTAAAATAGCATCACGCGAGTGTTTTAATACCTAGTAAATATGTGCAGTTTCATACACAACTTGATCTACTCTCACACAATTGGGATTGAATCCACTAAATAAAAGATCAATATTAGAAAAGAAAAAGAGACTTTGCTTGCTTATGGTAGCTTGATTATGAGTCATTTCTGTCGCTGCATCGTAAATATCGGGCGGAGTCAAATTTTCTTAACATTCAACGCTATCAGACATTTTAAAGCAAGAATAAAAAAAAACCTTCAATTCAGTACAACAAAAAAGTAAAAATTTAATTCATTTTTTGTATTGCGTTAAAAATGGCGCGCCATGCACCACAGACAATAGATACTACAATATACATATGTGCCCATACGCTCCAATAAATTAAAAAGTAAAAGTGTGCTATAAAAATTAAAAGGTTATTTTAAGATGCAGAATGTTGCACTGTAATGCCTTTTTTTACCTATCCACCTTCGAACAAGAATATCCTAGATACCGCTTTACGTACTAAAACAGCACGCTAAAACGGCACCTCGAAATAGCAGCGCCCCACTTACAAACTGGGCGCTTATTTTGTACTTAATCTTACATCACTTATTTTGTACAAAATAAGCTTATTTTGTACAAATACCATCGACCTATTTTTTTTTACAAATACACATATTTTATCACTTACTTGGTTGGTGGCAGGACTTATTTCTAGTCCGCCTGGCTAGCTACCACCATCTTACCTGAGTCTGACGATGACGCCATAACAATTTGAAAATTGTTGTGTTCCGGCAGTTAGAGGTCCTTGCCAGTTCCTCAGTGATGAGGATTCCGGGTGTAGTTCGCTTCCACCTTCGGCTTTATCACACTTAACATCAGGTGAGTTGAAGGCCAAGCAATATCCCGTTGTGCATAAAACGGTGCCATTTTTGAGGCTCTAGGACATTCTTGATCGAAGCTATCCACGAACAAAAAGGACGTGTTTACAATCTTTTGACATTGAAAATGTCTTTTCGTTCGCTTCAGTATAGGCACCGACTTCACGAAAAAGTGCGATCCCCTTATATCACAGAAGGTTGTGAAGATATGATATTCAAAAAGACTCAAAAGACGCGTATTTACGAGAGCTACAAGGTGCAAAAAGAATAATTCGAGAAAATACAATATGTTGCGTGTTGGCGTAATTTCGGGAAGCGCGCTCCTTAGAGGCGCATCGCGTCGCTGATCGGCTTCAAAATAAATCTTAGATTTTTTTATACATCTCAATTTATAGTTACTACTTTTCAATAAAATAGTAATGTTTATATAAATTAAATATTTTTATATGAATTTCATACACACGAATCGCAGAAAAGTAAATCCAAAATTGTTCATGGCTTTGCTGTGATTTCAAAGTATTGTAAGTACTAATTCAAAGAAAGGAATATATTTTTTTATAAAATTCAATTATTAAATTCATTTTCAATGTACCAGAATGTCGTGAAAGGCACGAGATCTGTGAATTTTTTCATATTATGTTGTTAGGGCCTAAACCAACATTAAAATACCAGATTTGCAATTTCCAAAGTGCTGTGCGAGCGGCGGTGTAACCAAAAAACCATGAAATGTTCGATTTTTTTTAGTTTTTCCTCAATATCTCGGTGAAGAAAGGGTCTGACCGAAATAGTTTTTACTATACTTTTAAAGTTCACTAAATGTTCTATAATTTAAAACCAGGACGAGCTCTTTACATCCATTGGTTCACAAGATACAGTTCTTCGAAAATAGGTATTTCCAAAAAGTTATATTTTATCGAAATGGTCACTTTTTTGGTAAAATATCTTCAACAATACGCATCCCAAGTCAAAAGTTATAAAAAAATATAGTCGTAATACATTTAATCAGCTTTCATTAAAACCAAAAATGGTACCTGTAAACCCAGCGGTTCTTTCAAAATCGGTAGATAACCATAAACAGTCATAATGTGGACTTTGGGAAAAATGCAAATAAACTGTTCTGCTGGCGTCTTTTATGGTTTTATTTATCAAACAGTTACATTTAATTTAATTTTCTTGTTGTCAAAAAAATCATTTTGAGATCTGATGGGTAGACTACACAACTCATAATTTTATTTATTTATTGACAAACAAAATTGAGAACAGTTTAACACAAATGAAGGTCCCCGTGGATTTATTTCTTTTTGAATCGTAGGGATCTGCTAATATTGCAAGGAAAGCTATTTTAGGACGAGTAGTAGAACCAGTACCTTCGGGTGCGAGAAAAGACTACAGAGAGAGGAGATAGCCCCTAGCAGGTGGTTTCGTTGTCCCCTCCCTTCACCCCCATACCTGCACCCGGCCCTTCCAGGGCAGCTCTCAGCGTGTTGTGAATTATGTGGTGGTTACAGAAGGAACTGTGTTGAGGTCCTCATGACACACAAAACAGCCCGGACGGTTAGATATTTCACAATACGCTGAGAGCTGCCCTGGAAGGGCCGGGTGCAGATGTGGAGGTCAAGGGAGAGGACAAAGAAAACACTTGGGGAATTTCATTTGAGGTGGGAAAACCTGCTAAGGGCTATCTCCCCTTTCTGTAGTCTGTCAGTCTTTCTCGCACCCGTAGGGACTGGTTCCACTAGGTGTTAAAAAGCCTTGCATGATTAGCAGATCTTTACGATTCAACAAGAAAATAATTCCACGGGGTCCTTCATTTGTCTTAAACTGTTCTCAATTGTTTTTGTCAATAAACAAATAAAATTATGAGTTATCTCAAAATGATTTTATGACAACAACAAAAATTAATAAAATGTAATTGTTAAGAAATAAAACCATAAAAAGACGTGAGTACAGTTTGTTTGCATTTTCCACAAAGCCCACCTGTGACTGTTTATGGTTATCATCTGTTTCTGAGAGAATCGCTAAGCGTACCATTTGCTTTTAAATGAAAGTTAATTAAATTTGTTACAACTTTATTTTTAATAACGTTTGACGTGGGATGCGTATTTTAGAAGATATTTTATTAAAAAAGTGACCAAAAGTATAGTAAAGACTAGACCGATCAAATTTTTCCTTCACTGAGATATTGAGCAAAAACTGAAAAAGATCCGAAAATTTCATGGTTTTTTGGGTACACCGCCGCTCGCACAGCACTTTGAAAATTGCAAATCTGGTATTTTAATGTTGGTTTAGGTCCTAACAACATATAAAAAAATCAGAACGACCGGACCTTTTGCAAGCACGGATGTACATTTTGACTGGACTAATTTTAATCCACGATTTTCGATGTAAGATGAGAACCAGCGAAACAAGTTGCCCTGAATGCCAGCCGCACGAAGCATAATATATTAATGAGTAGTAAAGAGTGATCAATTCTATCAAAATATTTTTTGTAGTCTGTGCAGACCGCATCGACCTGCGCCCCCTATCCACCCCTTCGGATCGGAGATAATTTCATTTGCAACAATCTGGTTTATACATGTCGATCGTTGCCTGAGGGAACCATGTTGCTCGTCCGTCACTAAATTAATTGCTTAAACCAGCGTTAAACATTGCAGTAAACTAGTCTTTCGAGGATTTTCACTGATAGGCATAGCTTCGATATGGTGCAATAGTTTTCAATATAATAACAATAGATACCTTTATATTCACTACCAAAAATTCTTGTCTCTATCTTTTTTAAGATGTTGTAACGGAATCATGAAATTCCATAGTATTATTTAAAACCGGTTCATTTGCAACTATATAATATTCCTGACATTTTAAAACAAAATTTGGCAAATTCTGAACTCAAAGCTCTAGTATAGGGCCTAGCTAGGCTATTCAAAGCAAAGCGTATACAATTATCAAATAAGATGTTTGTGTTATTTTTTTGATAAATATAATTTTGTATACTTACCTACATATTTATAGTGAAAATGTTGTGTAATCTTTTTACTTGCAACAGTATTTCTTTTTCAGTTTTCTGATGCCTTAATTTTCAATGTACTTAGTTAAAATGTCAAAGAGAAACCCTACTAATATTATAAATATGAAAGTTTGGAGGTTTGTTACTCAATCACGCAAAAACGGCTGAACCTTGGCTGAACGGATTAGTATGAAAGAAGGGCTCATTTTTTGATCTGGTAAAATGTTGATTTTATCAATTATAAAATAGCTTATAAAATTGCATTATTGTAATAAAAATCGGCAATACAGAAATAGAGAAAATTCACAATAAAGATTAGCAAAAATTAATCAAAACATATTGATTTACCATTACACATTTTTCTGATTTCCAAATTAAAATTCAATATATAAGGTGGTACCAAATTATCTAATGATACTTAAACAGGTGATAGTGTTGCTTAAACTGAACAACTTTCTCCATAGAACATAGGTCGAAAAACTAATTATTTTTTTCGCCTTTCCATAGTAAGTTGATCAGCTGACCAGTACATTTTGTATGTGAGTATGAAAATTTTTTTTCGTTTTTCGACCTATGTTCCTTGGAGAAAGTTATTCAGTTTAAGCAACACTATCACCTGTTTAAGTATAATCAGATCATTTGGTACCACCTTATATACTAGTGTTCTACGGTCAAAGTACTATTAAAAAATAATTTGCTAGTCTTTAAAAAAAGTTATTTGATAGGTCATCGCTTGTATGGGAAGTGGTCATTGTTCTTTGGAACACAGATAGTTTATAGCCTGCCCCCTAGCATGACCATCAAAACACGATATTGCCTATATCGCGTGATATTGCGTTTTATCACGTTTAACTGTCATAAAACAATGGAATTTGACAGTTGAGTGTCGATAAAAAGCCATATCACGCGGTATTATATCGTGTTTCGTCGTTCATGCTTGAGGGCTTAACATAAGATTCTTTTTATCCCAGTCAATGGTCCCTAGGGATTTTCCGAATGTCCACGAAGACGAAGTCGCGTTAAATCTTCTTCTAAACAATTTGATCATAACTGTATTAACTACTGTTGATTAATGCTTCATTAGTGGCCAGAAGTTATTGGCCAATCAAATCTCAAATACGTGACATGGCCACAGGCCAATTTCAAGCTTAACCCAGATATTACTGACATATAATATTTTGTTCGAACTTAATGATTTTTTGGATGCGGCCTTATAACTCTTAAATATCACGGGGAAAAATAATAAAAAAAAAAATTCCTAGTGGAAATTCGAAAAATTGCTGTTGTTTATAAACAACGGTAGTAAAATATGCTACTATTGTGGTGTGTTTTATAAATTAAACTATTTCATTACTATTAGGTTTTTGGGTGCAATGTAACCCTGATTTTTTTACAAAAAAAATGCGTTTTTACAAAAATGCACAGCGTAACTGACCGTCTCTGTACTTTACAATGTGCCCTATGCAATCATATTGTGAAGACTCATGAAGCGTTCCAGACGCACGACCTGGCATCCGCTGATCCTTTTTGAATGTTTCTAAAATTCCGGTTGCTGTTCTCCTGCGAAATTTTAGGTGATCATTTCACCTTGTTGGTACCAACTAAATAACACGCACGCAACAGGCTATGACAACATAAATACCTACTTAATAAAAAAAATTGCAAGTTTTATTGTGGCTCCACTAGCACACATAGTAAATTTGTCATTTATTCAAGGACATTTTCCTTCGGCTTTGAAAATCTCGTTAGTAAAGCCTTTGCACAAAAAAGGATCCTACGACGATTTAGACAATTTTAGGCCAATTACACTCATTGCAATATTAGCAAAAGTATTAGAAAAGATAATGTATGATAAATTATATTCATTCATCTCTATGCAAGGTTTATTCCAGAACGAACAATTTGGTTTCAGGAAAAACTGTTCAACGACCTTAGCATGTTTTAGTCTTGTTAAACAAGTGACCGAGCTCCTTGATAAGGGACTGAATGTGATGAGCATATTTTTGGATATGAGCAAAGCATTTGACTGCGTGTCACACACTTTGCTTATCAACAAATTGGAGAAGTATGGTGTTAGAGGAACAGCTTTAGAATGGTTTAAAAGCTACTTAACTGGCCGCAAACAGTTTGTTGAAATTACGAGGATCGAAAATAATACGAAAAAAACTTTTTCCTCCTCTTATCTTGACAACAAATGCGGTGTCCCACAGGGCAGTATTTTGGGGCCTTTACTATTTCTTTTGTATATTAACGACCTACCGAAAGTCACTAATCAAAGAATAATTTTATATGCGGATGATACAACATTGATTATAGAAGGTAAGGATGAAACAGAAATAGAAAGTGTTGCAAATACTGAACTTCAAAAAGTGGCAAAATGGCTAGAATATAATAATCTTAATATTAACATAAATAAATCAGGATTCATAACTTATCAAACAAAAAACATGGACATGAAAGAAATTGACATTTGCATTAACAATAATAAAATAAATAAAACAGGGTCTACAAAATTTTTAGGTTTAACGATTGACAGATTTTTGAATTGGAAATCGCATATCGAAACCATTGTATCAAGGCTTGATCGATTTGTATTTGCACTTAATAGATTACGCCAAATAGCTTCTAAAAATGCAGCTCTATTATCTTATCACGGATATGTGTCATCAGTTTTGCGATATGGAATAGTTTTATGGGGTAATTCTGTGGATGCCATTAGAGCCTTTAAAAGTCAAAAAAAATGTATACGATCTGTCTGTGGTGCAGGCTATTTGGATAGTTGCAAACCTTTATTTGCTTCCTTAAGGATATTACCATTGCCTTGTCTGTATATTTTTGAAATGGGGATATATGTCAAAAGGCACTCTCACTTGTTCAAAAAGAATAAGGATTTCAATAATTACAGAGGTCGAAAAGGAGAAGATATTTTTATTCCTGCCCGAAGACTCAAATTGAATTCTAAAAACGCTTACTGCATGGCCATACGCATTTTTAATAAATTACCTGATGACATGAAATTATTGACATTCTTTAAATTTAAACGAAAACTATTTGATTTTCTACTTGCAAAATTATATTATACTGTTAATGATTATTTATCAGACAAATTTTAGTAAATATGACATATTGTAATAAAAACTCTTTTATTGACATAGGTAACGATAATTATTAGGATTTTGACATTAATGTATTTATAATTACGTATAATTAAACTGGATATTATTTTGAAATTTATTTATACTATTTGATTTGTTTGTGAAACTTTGACATACCTATAGAATAATTATATAATCAATATTGTGACATACATAAATTAATTTGCACATCGAACTACTCGATAGAATATGTTGGACTATTTATACCTAAGACCGCAATGTAACCATATTCTGGCAAATAAATGATTTTATTTTATTTTTATTTTTATTTTTATTTTTGGCTTTATAAGTTGCCATGCATTATGCTATGCATAAAGTCATATCCAGGCAGTACGCAATTAGTTCTGTACAAGGAAATGTTTTGGTCAGAGCGGTACCTAGTTCCTAGAAGGTATGTATGTACCTTCTGTTTGGGAACACTACACTTGAAATTGTTGACCATTATTTATACCTAGGACAGGCAGTCCATTTAGGTAAGTCCGACTTCGAGAAAGAGATCTCTCGTCGAATCCAACTCGGATGGGCAGCATTCGGGAAGCTACGAAAAATCTTCGTGTCCCTTTTACCTCAGTGTCTCAAGACGAAAGTCTATGACCAGTATGTGTTGCCAGTGATGACTTATGGCAGTGAAACGTGGTCGATAACTATGGGTCTGATAAAGAGGCTCAAGGTCACCCAGCGTGCAATGGAGAGAGCTATGCTCGGCGTTTCTCTGCGTGATCGAATCGGAAATGAAGAGATCCGCAGGCGAAAGGTTCTTGAATGGCAACCGTGCACCGGACGACGCTCCGTGGGTAGGCCCCCGACAAGGTGGACCAACGATCTGGTGAAAGTCACGGGAAACCACTGGATACGGGCAGCGCTGGACCGATCGTCGTGGAGATACTTGGGGGAAGTGTGGATGAAACCCACTGCTGGGTATAGACCCAGCAGTGGGTGTCGTACGGCTGATATAATGATGATGATGACTTGGTTTTCATCTCCAGAATCTTCATCTGTAACGTCAGCATTACAGTTTTAAAAATGTAAAATGTAGGCTATAAAAATATAAAATTTAATATTTTTGTGGCGTCTAAGGATTAAACATTACGATTTCTGTAAATTATTTCCAAAGAATATGAAACAATAACTTTTTAATAACACACAAAATGTATTTAATCAAGATGATTTACCGAATCATGGCGATCGAAAAAGCGCTTGCCTATCAAGTAACATAAATGAAATAAAATAAAAGTACCCACATTTTTTTTAATATTTTTATATCTTATGCGTTGTTTTAAAACGACGGTAGTAAGAAGTGGGTTAAGGAATTTCTCAAATCAACAACCTACTTTCTATAAACAACCATAAAGTCTAAAAGTAAAAGCGATATTTTAACCAATAATAACATAAAAAACTTTCAATCATCAGAACAGATACCAATAAAATAAAAGTCATTTAAAAAAAATGACAGACAAACGAATGACAAACATTTTCAATTTGACTGTATAACACGTTATCAAACGAATAAATTTTATGTAGGCATCGAAAAATCATCCCTGAAAGTACTTAGGGCCTAGCCAAGGTAACATTCGCTAATCTTTGTCATCGCTTCGCTTTCGAAACATGTATGGGATTGACATAAGGTTTCGTTAACAATCGAATTTAAAAACGTCAAATCCATACATGTTTCGAAGCGAAGCGATATCAAAAATTTGCAAATGTTTCTTTGGCTAGGGGGGCTTGTCTGATTTCTACTTAAAAAATAGTACTATAATATAAGGTAAGTATAACCACCATTGCTAATTCACGATTTTATGAATATTCAATTCTAACTAACAAGTCAAAAAGGTCTGAAAGATTTTGTACGTTGTATTAAATAACCATATACTTACAACAATTTTAAATGTTTCAATGTTCTTTCAAACTATATATATAAAACGTGTGTGGCTATGAAAACATGCTGAATGCATAATCATATCCGGTTCGTGACTGAAAAGAGCTGACGTAATGTTCAATGTACAATACAAAATGAAGATGACGTCAGCTATTATTATCACATATGTAAAAAGCTATGAATTTCAGTAACATAGTTGACAATGGTGAGAAAATAAAAGTAACCATGTTAGTTTAATTAACCTTTTAGAGCTTATACTGTAACTACATGATGGAAAATATTAGCTTTGAAAATCCATAACAGCAAAAACAGATATGTATCAATGTATCATATTACAACTACCCAGCAAAATAGATTCACCATTTTCTAATCTAATGTTTCAGCAATAAAGATTTGCGTAACTTATTGCTTTTCATAGAATTTATAAATACCAAAAGTGTCAAAAGCGCCAAAAGATACGCTACGAACCTACAGTTATAATAATAAGTGACCGATGACTGTGGCTTAGCCTTGGCCTACAAATTAAATATCGAATCAATCGAACAGTAAGATATAAACAATTGAATCTGTAATGTCACGCCACGCAAACTGGCCATGTGAAACAACAGATGGCGACACCAGTAGATCTCGGTTAGTAATCTTCAATAAGTTCTTAGATAAGTTTCGTGTTTGACAAACAAGATGCACACAAACAAGATTCTGCACTTGAAAGAAAATAACAACATTGTTTAGAATTGATGTTTTCAGCTACAAAATGAAAAAGGGATTTCATTTCAATAACGAGATTTTGTTTTAGAGAATTGTACTCGTACTTATCACCGATATCTTATTATTATCGTATTTCAACTTCAGTTACAGTTTTCTAATTCTTGTTCGAAAGTGGGTACACGTGCTCCGGCGGCCGCGGGATATGACCGGGGTTATATTATATTATGCCCTTAGAGCATTAAAAATGCTCTAACTAAGCCATCACCACACAGCTAGCACAGGATTAGTGATGTATCATGAAAAAAAAACTAATGTTTTATTTAATAAATCAATAATTATATAAGATTTTTATTCTTCATCAGTGTCTCCAGATATGAATTTAATTTTTTTCCCAGATGTTATTTTATATTTTCCCAAAATGAAACATTTGTATGAAGAAAAGATTAAAAAAATTCCCCCAACGCGATCGTTTATTCCCTAAAATGTTACGTTTTGTATGAATAACAGATTTTCTTTTTTCCCCAATAATTAAAATTTTCCACACAATGGGGAAAACCCTCCAATCTGGAGACACTGTTCTTCGTTCTAACTAAGTTCATAGGTACTTCGAAAAAAAAACATTAATCGAATGAATATTGCACTGTGCGCGTCCTTAAATGCTGCCAACTGTTGAAAACTTGGTACTTCTCAACCAAAAAAATAATATAGGTTAAAAATTAACAGAATACTTGAATATGAACTCATAAGTGTTAATCTTTAACGGAAACTTCCTTAATAATTTTGATTTCTGTACTCTTGAAAAAAAACATGTTCCAGACCAACATTTTTTTACAACACTACACCAAATACACCTGTGCTAGGTGTGTGGTGCTTAGAAAACCATTATAACTTCTGTAACGTGCATATACAAGTGCTAGCTGCGTGGTGCAAAGCTAAACCATTATACGACGAACTTCTGAAACGTGCATACTATGAAAAAAACATAGTAGATTGTAGAAATAATACTAAATGAGTACATCGAGGGGAGAAATAGTTCGCTTCAGGATTTGTTAGTAATCGCACTTTTTCTTTAGAGTGTTACTTAGTGCTTTATACTATACCTGCAAGGAAAATAAAACAAATACTTAAAATATACACTTTTAAAACTTTTCCGCGCGAACTGTTCATTAGAAATAAACCACTTTTTACGAGTTATAGCGCGTATAGAATTAATGCAGGTGTTATTTTAGAATTATTTAGTTTGAATTTTTTTTCCAATGTTTTTTTCCGACATTTTAATACCTTTCCAGGAGCCGTGGTCACGGGATGAATGAAGCAAAGGTTGCTCATAATTTTCTGGAACTTCACGTCGGAACTCTTAAAAATGCTTTCTATTAAATTATTTTATAGCTGTGTTTTAAAAAACAAGACTTAACTGAATCTACCACCACAAATTGGGAGGCCTCTCCGAGAAAACTGGCGGAGGAAAACACAGAGAGGTTGTGTCGACCACCCTTTTGATCCCTATCTACAAAACGAATCAACTGTATCTTTAGATCCTGCAGGGTGTGATTTAGGATGGGATTTTAGTTGATGGATTATTATGAATGGAGTCCTATCTTCTCTATTTGAAATATAGATTTCAATAGCCTCGCGTAGCATTGTCCCATAAAGGGGGTGGAAAAAAGCTTTTTTTGCCCGAACGTGTGGGGTATCATTGTTTAGAAATTGTTATTTAGACAAAGACTGTATTTTCAAAAACTGCTAAAGTCAGCTTTTATTAAAAAAAAATGTTCCGTAGTATTTTTTCAATTCTCAAGTTCCCATTGACCTATGAATTTGAAAGAGGAACGGGAAAAATTACCCCACCTCTTACAGCAATGAAAAGTATCTTAAAAAACCGGCCAAGTGCGTGTCGGGCCACGCTCTGAAGGGTTCTGTAGTTACCTTATTTATTTTATACCATATCAACCATATAATACCACTATCATTTTTCTTCAGTAAAAATAACTTTGTTTTTCTTAGTTTTTGTATAAATGACCAAAGTTATATTTTCTGTTTTGGAAGGGAGGAGAGGGGGGGGGGGCACATTTTCCCACTTTGGAAGTGTATATCTTTTAAACGGTTGACTTTGGGAAAAATAGTTTAAAGAAGGTTCAATGTCATTTTTAAAGACCACGCACGTATAGGTTTAAAGATTTTTTTATTTTTTTCAGTTTCAGTTCCATGGATGGAGAGTCCCCCTTAATCTTTATTTTTTTACTTTTGTGTACAAATCGTAAAGCAGTTTACAGAATACATCTACCTACCAAGTTTCAACTGTGAAATCTTATAAGTTTCGGAATAAAGTGGCTGTGACATACGAACGGACAGACAGGCAGAAATGACGAATCTATAAGGGTTCCATTTTTGCCATTAGGCTACGGAACCCTAGGTAATAATGAGATTAAAAATATCGCTAACTACCGAAATTCATCCTTTCGTAGCTTTGAAAAAAAATCCCTTACTGGGACAGTAATTTTATTCCTATGTAGAATGAATGTGGCGGTGGCCAAGGTACCATACGCCGCACATACCACATGTGTTGTGGTACAAAATCGTTTTCTTTTCGACCCCCTTTCTATTGTATCCCGGAAGTACATAAGAGATATTTTTTCATAGAAAAGTACAAAAACGTCATCTGTGTAGTGTCTGTGTAAATTGGTAGCTGTGTAAGTAAATAGGTAATTAGTTAGAACGGGGTTGGGGCGGTTGTATAGAGTGTCCGGAGTGGCAAGACGCAATTGTAACAATTTAAATTCATAAACATTTTAAGTATTTGTTTTATTTTCCTTATAAGTGTAGTATAAAGCACTATGTGAACACTCGAAATAAAGTGCGATTACAAACTCGGGCCCTTTCGCTCTTTCTTATTAATTAGGCTTAATAAGTACAGTTGGTACCTATATACTATAACTTGATCTTCGGCATTATGACTAGAGATGAAAACTTCCAGGAAAGATTCCATTTCTTGAAAAAAGTAGAAAGAAGTATTCCTGAAAACTTCCAAAACTTCCGGCGACTTTGGAAGTTATAAAATATTTTTTCTGCTTATAATTAGGTACAATAATTTCGTAACATTGAGATAAATAATTAGATACCGTGATACTCGCCATCTTTGGCAGCTTTTTGCAAAATACATAATCTGCTATAACTCCGAAAAAATGTAAGACAAGGACTACCTAGTTTTTTTGGATATGTAAACCAAGTGCAACCTCTACTCTTGATGATAAGACTCGAAAATTGCTAAATTTATTAGTTTTAATTACCAAAAAAATATTTTTTATAGTCAAACAAAGTTACCTCAAATTCCTGCCAAAATTTGCCACTGCTCATAACTCTTGAACTTACGTAATAGTAAAGTAACACAGTTAGTAAGGTTCAAAATATCCCCAGTTTTTCTGAGTCAGTAAATCTATTTTGCAAAATTCCAAAGTTGCTGGTAATTTTAGAAGATACTTGCCTATTTCTGGAAGTATTCCTGAAATGTTTCATAGTTTCGTAAACATTCCGAAGTGTTCACCACTAATTATGACATTACGATCAAAATAATAAAAATACAGCGAGAGTATAATGGATTTTCATACAACTTTTCTTCCGCTTTTTACTATAGGAAAAAGAAGGGCTGTCTGCTTGCTTTTTTGAAAAGTATTCGAATGCTAATAGAATAAACTATGTCGGGATTTACACCGTGTACCTGTTTATTTTTGAGATGTTATTGGCAGACGAATCGGTCTACCCTCCGTCTAGTTCTTTTATTACTACGTTCGATACCGGTACCACTGTCTGCAAACTCACTATTCACTCGAATTTGTTCTCGACACACGACACTCACTGTATCTGTACGCGAAACGGCACTTTTATTTTTTATTTTTGTTGTTTTTACACAACCGGACTACTGGATTCCAGACACTCGACAATTTAAACCCATCCTCACGATTGAAATTTTTGTATTTGGTA
Organism: Agriphila tristella; assembly: GCA_928269145.1. Taxonomy (NCBI): domain Eukaryota; kingdom Metazoa; phylum Arthropoda; class Insecta; order Lepidoptera; family Crambidae; genus Agriphila; species Agriphila tristella. The sequence continues at coordinate 12,378,694 of OV743444.1, forward strand.
ATTTCAATCGCTTCCCTGACCATTCTTGGTATGTAGTGGCGTTCTGTTGAAATAATCTGGGGGTTATGTAACTCAATCCAGCTTTTATGTGCTCCTTTATACGGCATGCTATTGTGCGTTTAGTTAGGCCGATATATTATTATGAGCTACCACAACTGCAGTCGATCTTATAAACGCCAGGTTTCTCCAAAAGAAAACTATCTTTCGGGGACCGTAGACATTGCGATACCTTTTTTTTTTAATGTAAATTGTAAATAAATCCCGACATAGTAAGTTGTAAATTGTAAACAAATCCCGTGTAAATCCCGACATAGAATCTATTAACGTCAATAACCATGGAAATTTAAAACAATATATTCGAATGCTTTCCGAGCAGCCCCCTACTCAAATAGCCAACATTATATGCGTTTGAACGCTACGCTTACTACTAAAGCTTTAAAAGCAGTTAAATCAAATTACGTGCTGTAAGCTTCTCAAATAATATATCAAAGTCTGTGATTTACATAAGTTTGCGACATGTGATTTAATCGCCTATTACTCATATTATTTAAACTTTAATAGTAAGCGTGGCATTCAAACGTATACCTATATAATGTAGGCCATTTGAGGTGAAGCTTTGTCTCTGGACCTTTACTCATGTGGTGCTGGTATAGTATAAAAACATTCTGATTCTGCAATTTGAGCGCAAACGTAGGCAGTTCTGTAGGTGCAATGGAATTCGAGATAAAGCACTTTAATGTAATGAAAAGAAAAATTATATCACTTCAGATTTAGTTTATTTTCCATCTCTATAAAAATCGAATCCGTAATGTTTAATAAACAAATAGTTTAAGACTTTTCTTTAACTTGATTTGTTTTGTTTTCAATCAACCAAGAGTTTCATTGAGTAGAAATTTTCTATCATTTTAATTTTCCGCTCCGGCAACATCCCCATGTATCTCCACGATGACAACATCTCAAAAAGGTAAATTGACTGGCCTTATGTGTTTGTAGGAATGCTAGTTGTAGTACTTCGCTAGTTCGTGACTTAAAGTCAGCACTTGCAGCACAAATTCACTTTGTTCACTAGTATAATAAATACATAACTGTTACACGCTTAGGTACATATCACAAAAAAAGCAATTATTAGCACTTGGTCGGATTCGCAAAAGGTCGGATTCTCATTTCGCCGGAAGATAGTCCTAAAGAAAAGTTTAAGTATTTGATTAGCACTCGGTCGGAGTCGCAAAAGGTCGGATTCTCATAAAAGTTGAAAATAAAAAACTCCTTTAAAAAGGCTTTTTAATAAACCAAATTCTTCAAAAACCTTAAAAAGCAGCTCAAAAAATAAACAGCCGGGAGGACTTTAATTCTAAAAGTCCCACGCGACTTCATTGATTATTCAGATTTGAATATAATTTCTTGCTTTTTAAAGCTGTTTTTGCTTTTATTTACTAGTAAATACTCATCTTTTTCATCAATGAGTAAATAAATGAATTCCAAACTTATAACGTTCAGTGACTTGCCCGAAACAATCGTTTCTTCTCAGTAAATGACATAATTGCCAAATCAAAGATTAGGGTCAATGTCAGTTTTTGTAATTTAACAATTACCTTACTGCGTAAATATACTTGCTTTCAAACTTAAGAGGAAACACCACGGTCGAGAGAATTGAAAAAAATTCTATAGAAAGTTGACAAAATCAGCGTTTCGTAGTCCCCTGTTTCCACCTCCAAAGCTAGACCGATTTATATTCACCCAATAACTGACAGAACTAAAGAAAAAAAATTAATAAACTATACCGAAATAGAAAACGTACACAAGGCCAAACACATATAGGCCAAATAATTTCTACAGATAGTTAACATATCCAGCAAAAAGACATAAAAAGGGCTTGCATGGAATGGAATAGATCTGCCCCCCTAGCTACCCTAGCATGACCACAGAAACACGACATACATTCTGTGTACTAAGTATCGGGAATTTGTCAATAAAACAAAAAATACAAATTATTCATCTAAATTTATTTTATCGCCTTCAAAGTAGGCCCCATCGCTTGCAATACAACATCTCCACCGCTTCACCCAGTCTTCCATACATTTTTCATAGGCTATTTGCGGTATGGCCTTTAGCTCATTCAGCGAATTTTCTTTTATGGCTTCTATCGACTCAAAACGTTTTCCTCGAAGTTAATTTTAACTTGGGAAATAAAAAAAAGTCAGACGGAGCCATATCAGGTGAATACGGTGCTTGGTCGAGAAATTTTGTTGAATTTTTCGCTAAAAACTCTTTCACTATAATGGCTGTGTGTGATGGTGCATTATCATCAAAATCGCCGAGGACTCAAAACTATCACCAACAAAAAGTGTAGTTTAAAACAAATTAAATGACAGATCCCGCTTAAATTTTGCGCGCTTAATCAGTACAGTGCTACCAACATGCAGTAAAAAAATTAGAACGACCTCTTTTACGCGGGTCTTTTTATTGACATATTCCCGATACTTTTTACACATAGTATATCCCGTTATATAGTGATTTAACGACACTCAACTGTCAAAATTCATTGTCTTTTGACAGTTAAAAGTGATAAATCACTATGATTGTCTTTGTTTCTTATCGTCTGAGGTATTGTTGCCACCTCTGGTGTTAGAGTTTATCAAGCCTCCTGTAAGGCCTCTAACTTGGCTTAACGACTGCTATCAGATGACTACAGCCGAGACGGAAGCACGTAAGCGCTCAGTTGTAATGCCACTTAACGGTCACCCATACGAGACCTGGCCGGACCGAGCATTGCTTAACAAACGTGATCGAGTACCATCAGTCTGTCAAGTTTCACCATGACCGAATCGCTATGTCATATCGTGTTACAGTGGCCATGCTAGGGGGGCAGGTAATACAAAGAGAGATAATGAAATTCAACAAAATCATATAGGTGCCAGACATGGGTACCTACCAGTGGCGAGGTGTGAAATTATGGCAAAGGTAAGCCGGTCTACAAAAATGTTATGATACTTATGATCTGTATAGCGGATCAGTGGGGTGGGAGTTTTAAAAGGTAAGCCGATGAGAATCAGCTTGTATAGACCCTTCGCCACTGGCTACCTACTAACCTTCGCACTAACTTACCAAACTAAATTACACGCGTGTTAACGGCACAAAGAACGAAGGATGCTAAGCGAAAGAAAGATAGGTAGGTACCAGTGGCGAAGGCTTCATACTATCTGATTTTCATCAGCGTACCTTTTAGAAATACACTCCACTATCCACTATGCAGATCATAACATTTTTGTAGAACGGCTTACCTTCGCCATAATTTCACCCCTAGAGAAAATCAGACACAAAGCGACAAAAGTCCAAGGTAGTATTATAATTGAGAAGCTCAAGTGGAAATGGAAAAGTAAGGTGATAATGATTATCAGATAAATCAATTGGTACCCTAAAGATGGGAAAAGAGGGAAAGAGAAGCCGTTGGAGTGATAGGAGGATGGTTTAGTAAAAAATGTAACAGGGATAAACTTTTTCCGGTGTTTTGTAAGCTTTTTAACAGTTTTATGAAATTCTTGTTTAAGTTAACACGTTTAATTTTATTTTTCGTGTCAAATAACCATTAGATATACGGTCTCTTTCATTAGATTTAACATTTCCAATTTCTATGTTTTTCCCTTTCCCCTTATTGCCATTTTCATCCCCAAATATTTGCTCACCAGCTTGTCTGTTACTTTTAACTTTTCATTGTTTCTGTTAACCTACAATAAATAGAATATGGGTATATTTTAATTTCTAGTCGGTTTCTTAACCTTTCATTTCGCGAAAGCTACTATGCAAATTGCTCAGCCAGTTGATCTCGAGAAAGTGGAAATATTTTGTATGCAATCTTTATAGGCCGCTGGTACGAAATATTTAAATTCCAATTCAAAGTATTTATCTTTATAAACAATAAACATTGTTGTGTATAAATTCAAGTTCTATTAGGTTAGACTTAGACGTCTATCTCGGTTTTAGGTTTTGTAAAATCCACTACGTACTTAATGTCCTAAACTTCATCAAAATGATAAAGGTAATTGACTGTATAATATTTTTGTATCAATAATAATAAATTAAATAGAAATTGCGCAAAATTATACAACAGATAGACACAACACAATATTATGAACTTTACGTACAAATATATTCTTTATATTAAGGTTAGTAAGGGGCAACAAAGGTCAAATATGATCGTTTCACGTCTAAATTTGCTTTATCATAACATAGATTCCATATTATCTAATTATGTATTTGTTTGGACTCAATCGGTAATGCCGTATTCAAGCGAAAGATGTCCACCTTACCAACAGATGGCGCGAGTAGTCCCAACACCGATCGACCCTAACAGGCTACGTGTATATAAATAGCCGTCGCCATTTCACGTGCGCGACACATAGTTTCATTACATAACCTATGTATCTAGTCAACACACATTTATTATACCTAGTAAACTTCTATTTCCATCGTTACAAGTTTCTTCTCGAGTAACGTTATTTACATATAACCGTATCGAAAACCGAATACCTAAGTTTGATGTCTATTTATATCGCTAACAAACGAGTTCAATTCTGACAGTATTAAAATGTAATATATCCTCGTTGTTAAAGGGTGCCGCCATGTATTTTGAACTATAGGGAAAATTACTTAACCTTTACGAATAATGAACAATTGAACGTTACTACCGGTCATTGTTTAATGTTCAGCAATGGATTTTTGCATTAATTAAAACGTCCATGTTTGTGATATATTACGATTTGAACAATACATTTTATGTAACTTTTAATTATCAGCTGGTTTACGTTAGATGATTGTACTTATTTCTAAAACCGTAACTTAATAAAAGCAATTATAACCAAATTAACCGCGAACATTTTTCATTAGCAAAATTACGTTAACCAATTAAATTAGAGAACGATGGCGTTCCACCAATACCTACCTAATTGTTTACGTTTCCTTGTATAATTCTAAACATCAAAAATTAAAAAAAAACGCCTTACATAAGGCAAAAATAAAAACTTAATTAAGCGAAAACTGATTTCTATCTGCTATTGTTTTAAAGATAATGATTTCGTGATAGCATGATAAAAATTATTGGATATATCGTCGCTATCAACCAGATATACGAATCTTTTCAAGAAACTCTTAATCCCAACTTTGTTTCTAGGTCGAAATCGTTGTCATTAGTTAACACAATTAATGGGCAAAAGGCGAAGCAGAAAATACTTTTAGTATACCATAAAAAACTGTATTTCCATTGTATATAAGTACTTATTTTTTAAGACACAGTAACAAAAACAAATGACGACTAATTTTCTTGACTGGAATTTAGGTCGTGATCATATAAGGATAGACCTCCATTACTTCAGTATTATATTACCATAGCAACCACATTTCATGTAAGGTCACATTAAATAATCTACCAATGTCATCACTATTCATGTAAATTAAAGATTAGTCTCTAAAATGCGCGTGGTACTGTATGTGATTCTATAATGGACGGTGACACATGAACCACCCACAGTAATCCTTGGAAATGTTGGCGTCATTTTTGTAGAGGGAGAAGAAAACTTATTACCCTTTTCTTCGTTTCCAAGTTTCATTCAGTCTCTATTTTAAAATTCATTACTTCAGCGGTTTAGCTGTTCAAACGTAACAATTACTTTTTCCAAGCTTCGCTTTCGAAATGCTAAAAGAATTAGTTTTTTCGTTTGTACTTCTCTAATTTTCATTACGTCTCTATTTTAAACCAAAATTCTACTAATATTATAAATTTGAAAGTTTGTGGGTTTGGGTGTTTAGATGTTTGGATGTTTGTTCCTCAATCACGCAAAAACTACTGAACGGATTTAGATGAAATTTGGCACACAGATAGAAGATAGCCTGGATTAAAACATAGAATACTTTTCATCCCGATATTCCCACGGGAACGGTAACCACGCTGGTGAAACCGCGGGCGGCCGCTATTCAGCATAATTTCTTCAGCGGTTTAGCTGTGAAAACTTACCAATTACTTTTGCCAAGCTGAAACATGCTTTCAGAACGCTAAAAGAATTCGTTTCTTCATCTTAAAGCCTTTTGTTCGTCTTCAAGGTTCATTCTGTCTCTATTCTATACCAAAATTCAGCAAAAGTGCTTCAGAGGTAAAGCTGTGAAAACTAAGTCTTCTTTCGCCAAGATAAAACATGTTTTCAGAAATCCAAATTTTCCAGAGAAGGGAACGCTTTGATCAAAATAACGTGCTACTTTTACTGTAATGATATTATATTTTCACGAAAATAAAGTTTTCTTAAAAATGGTACACACACACATTTTGTTGAATGTTGTTATATTTATCACTAATTTATTTAATTTGAAAATAACAATTTTTTTCCCTCCTCTACTGAAACTTGATCGTTGTCAAGCCAATCAATATATTCAATTTGTGTTGAATAAACATCACATACGTTCACATAAGCTGATAATAAAATAAAATACATATTGTCGTAGTGTTATTTGACATTGCAGTTCACCTTAACATAATGTCAATGAAACGTAAGACCTATGTTTACATAGATCTGTGTTTGAATATGAAAATACATGTTTTAACCTTAAAACATATTTTGCGTTTGACATAAATTATATTCAATAGGTATTAAAAAAAGCTGCAATTTCTATCAGTAATGACGAGTTCATCAGTTTCAATGTACTCATCATTGCCAACACGTTTTATCATTAATCATTACTTTATAAATATCACCGGTCATTAAATCTTAACCACAGAAAACCTTCCTATATTACTTTTAAATTAGTTTGTACCAGCGCAGGATAAATATTCTTGCGAACATTTTGCTAATACGATGCATTTTGGATAATTCGTTTATTTATAAATTATAATATTAACGACATATTCATCTTGCCTGAAGGCAATCACTATTCCAACTTTATGATTATTCATAACTTCTATAATATTGGTTATTTATGAGATTTAACTCTCTAATATCACGAAAATATTTTTAGTGGCTATCTACTATTTCATGTTTGCTCTTTATACGTCGACTATCGCATAAATTTAAATTGTTGACCTCTCAGCTTTACTTATCAGTGCTTGAACACCACTTAAACAAACTTTAAACGTCAAACCTAAATAAACATTATGCATACTACACGAGTATGATAGATATATCGGTGAAGCGAGCCATCGAAATGTTAGCTAGCCGCCCATAAACGTGGAATATCGTTAAAAACCGAAGGCTCGCCTTGATATTCTGCCAAGGAGCGTTTATTTTTGTAGCGAAAGTCTGCGCTGGCGCAGTCTCGGGGAAAAGATCCGTTAGCCGAGCGTCGACGGAAAAAGCCGAGCTCACCCGACTGACGCCCGGCCTTGCGCGTTCTGCACCACGAATGCGCTTGATGAAATTGAATTCATCGTTTTCTTTACAATCAACGTGGCAACCTCGTGTTTTTTGCTACAAAAAATAAATTTGAAGTATTCTATAATGAAATATTTGAAGTAAAACTGATTTTACTTTGTATGTAATGTAATTTGATGAGTTTAAAGGCGTCATTTAGTTGCGTACACGGTGAATAAAGTTCGTGCTCGTCTATTTACATTTTATTGAACGGAAGACGCTAACCCCTCGCAGCCGTCGATGTTTTTTCTCTCTTTATTATTATTAACTTGGCTCTCGCACACTCGGGAGCGGCCTCGTACGGTACGGGGCGACGGGCGCGTGTGTACCGCTTTATACTTGGCTTCGTCCGGATAATGGCACCGAGGTACCATTCCGATTTAGAAACCGACGCGTAATGAATGGAAATTACTGGGGAAGGATTGTTAGAGATGCGAGGTTTTTTATAACATTCTGGTTTGTTGTCCTTTGATGAGGTTTTGACTCAAAAGTTTTGATTCTCGATTGAGTACAACATTAGTTAAATAATTTGGTTTCTAAAATTTGCTGTTTTAAATGGCTTTAGTTTATTCATCATCGAAATATTAAAGAAATACCCTTATATTCTTGATGCTGAATTCTTTAAAATTTATTTGCTCTTTACTTTTGTAACAAGTGTTTCATTAATATGACATTATGATAATAACCAACTGAATCGAATTATACTAAAATAAAATTGCACACCTTTAGTTGTATCCTTAATAAAAATAGCGTAACAGATAAGGAGTATAGTATAGACCGTGATCTCTATAATTTTAAATATCTTCCTTTATTATTTATATGTCGAACTAGTAATATTGTCAAACTAGGTGATTTATTTGTACTATATGTTTAGCAACTAAATAAATGAAGTGTATTGCTACGAAATATCATCCAAACTTGTCATATTCTATTACAGGTAGTAAGGACATTATTTATTTTACTCATCATCATCTTATTCAGCCCACATCAACCCACTGCTGGGTATGGCCTCACGTTTATGTAAAATGTAAAATAAATGATATATCGACATAAATTCTAATGTTAAACTGTCAGTACGTCAATAAGTTCATAAAGTATTTTTATGTTGTCCTAGGGAAAATTTTAGTGTCCGTGAGCTGTAGACCTCGCGTTAAAAAGTAGCTCAAATTGTATGTAAAAAACATACAATTTGTTATTTGTTTTGAAAAACGTTTTTTTTTTTCAATTAATAAGAATCTATAAGTACTGTGCAAATCCTAGTTTCTGTCACAAAGTCACAACCTCATTTATTTTGAATATTGGCCAGAAAATATCATAATACGGTGATGTATAACGAATGCACTTTCAACAAGAGCAACACGTTTGAAAACAGACTCCAATGTAGTGTACATAGAGATCCGTGTGGCGGCCATTTATTAACATTCCTGGCTGTTCGCGTGAGACCGACCACTTCATATTATGAAAACAGCTCTCTCTGTATCTCGGGTGGCGACGCGAAACCGTCACTAGATGGCGCTATCAACACCATTTAGCCCAGTTTCAATTAACCAAAACCCGGAAAATGAGACAATAGATTTTCTATTGTACTCCGGTCGTATGCGACCGCGCGGGCATTGAAGAATTAAGTTTTCCTTCCAAAAAACGCAATAAAATATGATCCATGCGTGCTATAAAACCCATTAAAACAGGTAAAACTGGCCTATTTTTATTAGCTTGAACTGTTAAGTGCTATATTTTGTTTCATATGTGTCACTTGAGTTTGATTTTAAGTCGTTCTATATAGTAAACAAAAATGTTTACGAAAAATATGTACATTTTTGTACGATAACCCAAAAATGGGAATCCAATTCAATACTAAAGTATCTAGTTAAATAAAACCTTACATAATTAGGAATAAGTACTATTATAATGTATAGGTAAGGTAAGTCATATCCACAGATAAGCACAGGGTAAAGAAAAATCTTCGGATAAGTTACACTGGCCTGCAAAACTAAGTACTACAGTTACAAACAGCTTTGGAGAACCAAAGCTTCAAAGTTACCTCGTTTGTATGAAAATAGACCTCTGTAGTACTTAGTTTTGCAGGCCAGTGTAGATTTATTGATGGACTATAGATAAAGAAAGAGATAGACATAGACTCACTGTTTTCTACGCTATCTTTTTCGTTAGTAAATAAAATCTATGCAGAATAAAATGTTTTGATTATTATTACAAAATGATACAATAGTGTCTCTAAGTCTAACATAACAAAACTTATGCACTAAAAAGAATTGACCGCGACGACGCATCATCAATTTGGAATTTTATTATTTTCCTGATTCCTATAGATAGAAAATTTAATATCATAGATAAGTAGATAGTTTAATATCAACAATACATGATTATTTAGTAAAACTAATCCTAGTCTCATCTAACAAAAGATGTAATGAACCGTATCTTAATTTTTAAAAACCTTGACGCAGTATCGACACGTTCCAGTCATGTTCTGGAATGTGATGTTCAAAACATAAGTATTTAAGAATGTAATATTTATCGAATGTAACATTTTGTGAATCAAATATTAATATTGTTTTCTTTAAAAGAATAGATACTTTTGAATGTTGCATTTTAAATTTCACTACCAACTCTACTGCAGTGGGTTGAACGGTAAACGCAATTTCACGTGGACCCACCAGTGGGCAATGCCAGTGAGTCCACGGGTCGTGAGGGAAAAAAGTTTTTTACTAAATCTCTTAATAAATGAGCTATAATTGCATGCCTTTACTGCCGAAACAACTTTTGGTACCTATACATAGAGTTAGATTGGGCTCTGGAAAAGGACTTATCCCCGGTTTCAGAGATTATATAAGTATGGTACTTTATCCGAAGTTTAACTTTATCGCAGGGGTCCACTTCACATTATGTGGTTTAAAGTTATATTTTTTACTTAAGTTAAAACTCTGTGATCGAATCAGAAATGAGGAGATCCGCAGGAGAACTCAAGTAACCAACATCGCTCGAAGGATTGCTCAGCTGAAGTGGCAGTAGACTGACCACATAGCGAGAAGAACCGATGGCCGTTGGGGTGGAAAGGTTCTGGAATGGCGACCGCGCACCTGACGACGCTCCGTGGGTAAGCCCCCGACAAGGTGGACCGACTACCTATCTTGTGAAGGTTGCGAGAAGCCGCTGGATGCGGGCAGCGCAGGGCCGATCGTGGTGGAGTTCCTTGGGGGAGAGCCTATACCCAGCAGTGGATGTCGTGCGGCATATGATGAAGTTAAACTTAACCACCGATAAGTACCTCAGAAACTGGGAGTTAAACTACTATATTTATACCTGCTTTAAACTAATTTTACGCAGAGTGTTGCGTTGCGATTGCGAGTAAAAGTCAGTTCTACTATCATATTGTTATATATTATTTAAATATATGTTTTTATGAATAACCGCAGATTCACTGATCTAGCCTCGTAAATAAAAGGCTTTACACATAATACATTGATTAAAAATAAAGGGAACTGTCATCTATCATCTTCATATCTCGTGAAATTTGTGAATAATCTATCTGATACTGTCAATAAAAAACCACTCCAATTGGACATTTCCTTATCTTCCGTTCCGATACGAGCAATAATTGCCTCTAGAGTTTGAAGAATACACACTTGTAGACAAAAACCTTACTGCATTTACGAATTAACTTAGATCAGGTATGCGGATATTTGTAGAATAGTATTTATTTATCTATGATCTCTATCTGCCTGAAAGGTTGTCACTTGTTTTTTGTTTCAAATCTTTAAAACGTTGGTTTTCGGTACAGAACAACTTACATTTTAAACTTGGGTATTAATTCGTTACTTGGAATTACAACAGAGGCCCAATAGCGTTAATTTTCAACGATAAAACCAAAGCTAAATCTTTACCTTCAGTTTCATTTACAGAAAAATACTCGCTTTAGTTTTATTAAAATTGTTGAAAGCTATAAGCCTAAGGAGCATAGGATGCCAATATTGGACAATTTAAATGAGAATTCTAAAGTTAAGCCAAAGATTTTTATGTAAATATAACCTAAATGTCAACGTAACGGTTTTGGATTTATCGTTCATAATTAGCGCGATTGCCCCAGCGGGTCTATCGGCTAAAAACATTGAAGTTAATGTTAACTGTAATTTGACAGATTTCGATTTTTTATAACTGTAGGACTTTTAAATCCGGAGAAATTAATATTTTTCGACGGGGCCATCTAAAATAAAAAGTGAAATTTAAAATGCCGGTCATTCCAACAGGAGAGGGGATAGACCCCCAACATGTGGGGGGTTTTGTCGATAAAATTTATCATATTATCTGCCTTTAAAAGCTCCGACATCGCTAACCAAACATATTGTATAGTAAAGATATAGTGAAAGAACGGCACCTCTACTATATTAAACACTTAACCGTATAACAAGATGAAACTTCTCAACGTTGTCTATTTCCATGAATAATTAATGAAAAATAAGTTCTTGTATAACTTCTACGGACATCAAGCATTTCAAAGTAACTTTGGATCGAATATGTATTGGACATCTAAAGTACAACTGTATATCTACAGTTACACTAAAATACATACTGATTTTATACGCAAAAGCAAAATGTTCTTTTTAATTTCCATGGTTATTGACGTTATTAGAATAAACTATGTCGGGATTTACACCATGTACATGTTTATATAATTTTATTTATTATCGGAGCCTCAAAATAAACAGGTACATGATGACGATGTAAATCCCGACACAGTTTATTCTCATAACGCAAAAGCATTGTTAAATCTTCGATAGATAGATTTATCATTTCTTTTAATTCATTTTCATTAATGATATTTACAGACTGTTCAATTTTGCTGTTAGACTTAAAAAATATACACGTAAATGGAGCGACTCCAATAAGTACGCTTTTAAGCATTCATTTCGGAATTATGTAGAAGCAATGAATCAATAACAAAAGCCCCCATAAAGCTCTTTCGTAGGGCTTTTAAGTTTTCACAAGGTTTTCACAAGGTCTTCACCTTAAAATAAGCTTTAAAAGTTGCCCCACGAGTGCTAAAAATCAATGTTGACTGTTTACAGCTATCACTAAAAAATACAAAAGTGCCTATGCACATTTTTTTTACGCCGTGGATACATTTTTATATAAAACAAGCTTTTGTCCGCGACTTCGTATTCTTAAAATGCTGGTCGAAGGTGTTCCCGTCCCCGTTCCTGTTCCCGCCACCGTCCCTGTTCAGATTTCCTATCTCTATCCCTATCCCTTATTTGGTTTTTACCTTCAGCTGGTAGGGCTCTAATCGCGCATTTCAATTTTCCTATACAAACTTTCATCCCCTTAGGGGGTGAATTTTCCAAAATCCTTTCTTAGTGCTCACCTACACCATGAAAGATATCTACTCTCCAAAAATGTGTCTCTACTTTCAGCCGTTAGGGCTGTAACCGTATCCCAACAAACAATCAATCAATTAATTTAGAGTATTAATGTATAGATGTCACGTTTCCTTATTTTCATGGTTGGATAGACAGGAGTTCTCCAGTCCACTCGGCTAACCATGGTTTCGAAAGGTAAGTGAAAATATTTTGTTGTGTGTTTTATCATAGTATGCGGTGTGTTTACAGTTAGATCCGCGTTTTGTAGGTTGCACCGTTGCTGCATTCGCTCCACAAATCTGGCCGAGTGGCAAATCGCTTTCATCGAGGGTCGCCCGACGTTATTAATCGAACGTTGTCACAATTCACACTGTCGTGACGTCTCAATTTGTTATGAACAATAATTTTACTGAGCAATGACAATAACAATTAATTTGCTTGAAAACCATCCTTTTGTTAATATAGATTCTACAAATAATCATAATATTAACAAAACGGAACCGTGGAAATTATATATTATGAAAGTATAAGAAGTCTAAAAATATTTAAGTTGTCTAAATAATTATCGTATCTAGTAATTTTCAGATTAACTAGTTAATTCGCACATTGACGTATACCGTACTTTAGCGGTAACAGATATAGAAATAGAAAATCAGAAATTATAACAGTATTTCAGCAAAACCAAGCACTGTGCACACAGATACCTATAAAAAACTATTCTCACAATAATTACGTACAACTAGAACCAATATTCTAAAAGTAAATAAATAAATTGACCGAGCGAGCACGAAATGCGAGCGAAGCGTCTCTGCTTCAGCTTGGGCAAATATTCTTTCGTATGTCCGGCTGTCTCTTCCCACCTACAGGTCGCATTTCTCAACCGATTCTCTTGAAATTTTGTGAGCAGGTTCAAAAACTATATAAATTATTTTCGTCAAGCCAGTTTTTCGAAATTTTTCAAAATGCCTGTTAAAAAATCATAGTTCAGTCCGGCTTTCCAGCGCTGTAACGTTCTCATCTACAGGTCGCATTTCTCAACCGATTCTCGTGAAATTTTGTGAGCAGGTTGGAAAATAATATAGTTTTTTCTCACGCCAGTTTTTTGAAATTTACAAAGTGACGGATAAATGTTAAAAAATCATATTTCAGTCCGACTTTCCAGTTCTGTCTGTTCTCCTTTACAGGTCGCATTTCTCGTTTGTGAGCAGGTTTGAAATTTTTTTTCTGTCACGCCAGTTTTTTGAAAATTTTCAAAATGGCGGAGATTTGTTCAAAAAACATATTTCAGTCCGGCATTCCAGCGCTGTCTGTTCTCCTCTAGAGGTCGCATTTCTCAACCGATCCCGGTAAAATTTTGTGAACTGGTTTGATAAATATATAGATTTTCTTGTCGAGACAGCTTTTTGAAATTTATTAAAATGACGGAGATATGTAAAAAAAAAAATTTCAGTCCTGCTTTCCGCATGTTTGTTCTCCTCTACAGGTCGCATTTTTCAACCGATTCTGGTGAAATTTTGTGAGCAGGTTCGATAATTATATATAATTGTTTAGTCAAGCCAGTTTTTCTAAATTTATTTAAAAAAATATTCACCCATTTCGATAAATGATCAAAGTTAGAAGCACCATCTAGCGAATCCTCACGTACCTATTGTATGCTTCGAAAACTTCATGGCGACATTTTATTTTTGTATGTGTTACGGCTAATACCCGAAGTGCGGCTAAACCTAGTTCTAGCCGGCTAAAACTAGGTGTAACCGATCTGCTTTACTCCTGTAGGTCCCGGGTTAGGTTAGAAATTTAAGCCTTAAATTAAGAGGTTTTTTTCACAACAGACAACAGAAAAAACTTTCTTTATATCCCATGCTGCACCTAGTTTTAGCCGGCTACACCTAGTATTAGCCGCGAGCAAATCGGCTACACCTATTTTTAGCCAACAGCTAGCGGTTACACCTAGTTTTAGCCGGCTAAAACTAGGTTTAGCCGCACTTCGGGTATTAGCCGTAACATATGTACAATTTGAGCCACTTTTTATCGCGAGGTCTACAGCTCACGGAGCCACTTGTTTATTGTAAATAAAACTGAAGTTAATCAAGGATACGTAAGCATACGTCATCAGTCAGATATGTTCCACCCTTGAAATTGGTTTTTGCTACTTTTGATATACTCATAGTTTAACTGCAATCGAATACAAAACGCGTTTAACTGGTCACGGAATACCTACGCTAGGTTCAGAGATAACTACAGTATATCCTTACATTTAGGCGAAATTCACCAATACCAAAACAGGCGATCAAGTCCCAAACGTCTGTTTTTGACGTTTTTATGTATGGAGAAAATGTCAAAATCAGACGGTTAAAAATTAATCGGCCGTTCAAGTTGTTGGTGAAATCGGGTCTTAGGGCCTAAGTATTTCACAGGTTTCAGACATCAACTATTTTCTGGTTTAATTTAAAAATGGAACCAAATATCTATGAAAATATCTGTCAAATAAGGTATCCGGAATTCCACCACAAACTGCGTAACTGGACCATTTTCTTCAAAAATTAATATTAACAAGTGTAAAATAATATTCATTGAAATAAATCTCAAAATAGTAGGGAAATATGTTTTGCTTCCTAAACTTATAAATGGGTACCTACCTTTAAAATTAAAAACAGACAGATTTTAAGAAACTAAATAATTAAGACTAACAGAAAAACGAACGCCTAATAAACTTATTCTGGTTATATATAAATTTTGTTCTTATCTTTCGCGTCATGAACTCAGTTTTTACAAAGAAAACTAACTGTAACAAAATTTTAGATTTTTTATAAATAATATTGGGTCTTCACCACAAATTTGCGGTTTCTTTTCTCTCAGAAATACAGAACCTTGTCACTTCAATGATTTAAAATATTCATCAATTGCTTGATATTATATCGAATATTGACCATCATAGACAACTATCAATAGTAAAAAAATCCTTTTTGTAGTTTTCTAAACATAAAAAATACCTTAAAAATGACTCCTATTTTTGTTAGTAGAAATTACCAAAACTTTTTTCGGTTAACGTAAGTGGTATACGTTGGTGCATAAGCACTAAACTTAAGAATCGCCTAAGTCTTTTCTTATCTACAACTCGACCAAGATAAATAGGCGAATGACAGCTACATGACGGCTAAGTTTATGACACCGTTTTAATTTGGTCGTGTTGTAGTTAGGAAAAGACTTAGGCGATCCTTAAGTTTAGTGCAATCGAGCGTAAGTCTTAGAGTTTAAACATTAGTGCATAAAAGTTAGCGTTCATGGTTGTTAAATAAAATAAGAAAATATTAATAAGAAAATGCAACTTCTTAAAAATTCTACATACAAAACGCTCATTTCATAGGTAAAGACCTAATACTATACACAAAGCTGGGAGAGATTCAGTAACAAGTATCTCTCCCTATTGTTATTTGATCAGTCATTCGAATGATCAACATCGTTATCAAAGCATATATCGACGTACATGCGTCCTTGTGTGGTTATCTAAACCACAGCGTTCCGGTACAACTGTTGAATTTTCACCGCAATTGAAAGACATATTATATGCAGTTAGAAATATATTATCATATATGTTGTCTGTAATATTATTTTGCACTAAGTACCCACTTAAATCCTGTTCCACTAGTTGGATTATTTCTGGTTTAGTTGATGAAGATTGGTTTACGTCGATAATTGATTTATGTCGCTCGCTCCCCTTGAGCTTAGAATAATAACACCTAGGAGCAGAGTCCTTGTATGTAATATGAGGCAAAAAAGTTTTCAGATTTATATCCTTCATTCGTTACCTAATCCTTACTAATATTATAAATGCGAAAGTCCGTTTGTTTGTTTATTTGTTTGTTTGTTATGCCTTCACGTTTTAACTACTGAACCGATGATCATGAAATACACTCGACGTCAGAAAAACCGCACCTCTTTGACACTAAGTTTAGACTTGGCCATCTGCTATTGCTAGCTAACGTTTTATTGTGTAAATGTTGATATCTATTGAAAGTACATTTAATGAGCTTTATTTTGATAATTGTTTGATTTAGTTAACATAACAGTTACCATAATTAAACGATTAAAGCGTTATTGCTAGCGCCACCACAAAAGGGAAATAAAAGGGGTCAATTCAGGAAATGCGGGTAAATTCGCTATCGAGATGATGGAGAAAACACACTTCAACAGTTCAATTAAAAAAAAGAATACCCAAGATGGGTACTATTGCCCATGAAGTAACTCAAATATTGCAAAAAAATTAGGCAATGTAATGTGCTCGGAAACTCAATCTCAGTAATTGATTCCGTTCGACGAGTATTCCAACGGTTTCTAAAGACTGTTGGCTATGTCCGAAGGGGAAGAAGTATATAATAACACTTATCATTAAATGGGGAGGCGAAGGCAAAGTGAATTACAGATGGCGCTTCATTCTTTGGAACAATTGTCAGTTTGAGCTTATATTGTCTTGACTGTGTATTACGTGATTTTACTTTCTTAGATTGTATTTTTTTCGGTTTTGCGGACAAACAATGTATTATATGCTAACTTTAGCTCATATAAAAGAAGAATTACGGAAAAGAAAAGCCAAAACAACAGGCAAGAAAGTTTATAGCAACTTACAAAAAATTGCTAACAAGCATTACATTTCTTTAAATTTCGTGTAAGATTTACAAGTAATCTTTTTATTTCAGATTAGAAGCATATGATTTAAATTTTAACAAAGCAACTGAGTGTGAATTTCCGTGTTTATAGTTGCCTGATGATGCCTTCTGTGCAATAGTAATTTCAGGTTTCTGTACTGGAATTTCTGTACCATCCAAAATTACACGAACCGTTTTATCATATTTATTTTATTATTCTAAGTTTCTTGAATGACTCTGGCATATAAAATTCTATTAATTCTCTGTTTGGCCCCAATATTGGGCTTATTCCATATTTGATATATCTATAAAATTCATCCAAGTTATAAATATGCTAGAAACTGCTGAGGTTGAAATATTAAAGAACAAAGCTGTTATAATTCAAATGTTGTTTTATTTTGGCGAAGCTTCATCAAATTCATGAAACATTCCTTTTGATTTATAATGTTTCTCAGGCTCAGCAAAGGAGAAAATCGAGGGAAAAGCATGTTTTTTTTGATATTTTTTTGCCCAATATTTTTTTTGTTACTGGGAAATCGATGAACTCCAATAATTTACAAGTTACATGCATAACAATGCGGAATTTTCTCAGTATAAAATTAAAAAGTGCAATACTCCAAGAGATTCCCATATGTTTTGACACTTTCTTTGAGGCGGCCCGGTACCAAGACCAGACGCCACCTATCGGGATAAAATTGCGCTTTTCCTCCCCATTATATGGGATTAAATTAACTTTGAAGAAAAGGTGCGGTTTTTCTGACGCCGAGTGTATATCATACACGTTGTCAGGGGTACAGAAAGAGACATATATATAGGGTACTTTTCATCCAGAAAAAACGTACAGTCCCCGAGGCATAGTGAAAAACTGTCCACGTAGACATAGTCGCGGGCGGTCGCTAGTCGTAACTAATATCCAATGAGCGGTTTTCTGACTGCTGAGAATTTTAGTTTATTTTTATGTTGATAGATGGCGCTATTCAACTACGTAGGTTTTTTTTTAATTTTACTCCCAGGGGCCCTACCGCCTAACTCAAAGCGAAAGCCTAAGCGATAGCTAGGCTCTATCCGTCCTTGTCATATCATAACACGATGACAAGGACGGAGAGTGCACCTGACGTCATAAACCAAAGCCAGAGTCAAAGCGATAGAGTTAGGCGGTAGGCGACTTAACTGTCAAATTGACAAAATCCTTTGCTTTTTTCTTAAAAAGTTACGTACTTAGTTGAACAACGACATCTAGCCGTCTTTTAGGAACTACTTTTGTTTTTTAAACTGCCTTTTGAAAACCGCTCATTAAATAGTAACTTATCCCCTAAAGGTAGAGAAATTGAAACTTTTTCGTTCTTATAGGTACGATTAGGTAACGTATGATAGATAAAAATCTGAAATTACTTTCAACTGTGCGCTTTGTAGGGAATTATCTTTCTAAGTTGTTATTATTCTAAGCTCTTGAGTCAATTTGGACTTCGTCTGCATGGAAAGGTTTTTTTGTTATCCCTCGGGAACAATACTTTTTTGGGATGAAGGTACCCTATGTCCTTCTCTGTACCCCTTACAACGTTTATGCAAAATTTCAAGATGATCGGTTTAGTAGTTAAGACATGAAGGCGTAACTAACAAACAGTAAGGATAGAGCGGCCGCCCTCGACTTCGTCTGCGTGGAAAGGTTTTTTTCCTATTCCTCGGGAACTATACTTTTTTTCGGGATGAAAGGTACCCTATGTCCTTCTCTGTACCCCTGACGACGTGTATGCAAAATTTCATGATGATCGGTTTAGTAGTTAGGACGTGAAGGCGTAACAAACAAACAAACAAATGGACTTTCGCATTTATAATATTAAGTAAGGATGATCCACTTTCAGTATAAACAACGCTGCTGATAATGTTAAATGTGGCAATAAATAATGGGGTTGAGTTTTTCATATAAAAATATATTTCAAGGCAACATAGATGTCCCCTCAGCCCTCAATTAGCGAGCAATTAATTTAATAAAAGATGAGGGCACTACTTTGACGTATAAAGGGGCCTTAATGTAATACTAGTGGCTCTTTAGAGCTGTGAATGTGTACATTTTACGAAATGGCTAAAAATATGTTTATCCCCCATATCTCCGCTTTTTTGTGTATTATAATATTTTCAGGTTGACATTATCAACAAAATATGCTGGTGTCATATCTATGTACAACAACCTTTGTAGTCATATTTCTGAAAATAAAAGAAATTCATTAAGCAGTCAGACGAAAACAAGTTAGAGAAATTTTAAGGGGACACGTTAGCGCGCGGAAAGATTCTAGAGATCTGAAATTAAGATACTCGTATATATTTCTTTATATCTTTCTCCAGACACGTATATAAGTGATTTTGGCTCGATACATTTAAATTCGAAGATACCTCTTAAAAATACTTAAGTTCGAAATTATTTAGAAGCAACATTAGGTATTCGAATCGAAATTGCTTCAAATAATTTGTATCATCAATATTCTCAACCGTGTAGAAGCATTTCTCTTAAATCGCTATATTTATTTACTACGAATTGTAATTTGGTGCAAAAATATTAAGTGATTTTGCGCCAAATCTGCCGAATCGGTCTCGTTCCCGCGCGCGTCGTTTTCTCATTGCTATCTCGCTTTATGCTTTATTTTTGACAGCCCCTTAATTACTAGATTCTAATAATAAAACGCAGTTTCGTTCCCTTCACGTGATCTGTGAAAATAGGTGTTTGTAAATATCGTTACTACTGATTTTTTATAAAGCTGATAAGTTTCTTGTGCCCATTCTCTTGTCAGCTAAAAGAAGTCTCGATTGGGTGGTAGGAAGGAAGGTATTAATATTAAATTTTTAAATTTGTCATTAATAGTTATCTTCTTCTTTCGTATTCTATGTGTGGAAAACCATTTGTTGTATTTTAAAGATGAATATTTCAATAAAGAGTTGGGTGAACATTGTAGGACAAGTAAGTATAAACAGACTATAGTACCTCTGTCGTGGCATTGAACACATTGTAACCAGTAGCGGTCAGTTGTAGCAAGATTAATGTATCTGCACGGTATGTGCTGTAAAAATTGCGGTTGAAAAGAAAATTGCCAGTAAACTTAAGAGAAAACGTGTTAACAAGTAAGCAAGTTTAACTTGTTCAATCAATATTTCGAGTTGACATCTTAACGAAAATTAAGTCTTCATGACAGAGTGACAGGACCAGAATCACAGAATAGAAAAAAATCTGTTGTCTAAGACCCTTTAAAACCTTTAGGTCCTATTTAATTCTAATTTTCAAGGATACAAAAATATTTTTTTTATGATTGAGGTGGACTATATAAAAATGTAAATGAAAATATATTTTTAAATAGTCTCACTAAGTAGTAACTTACTTAGGTACCTACTTTTAAATAGTCCAGTTTATCAGATTCTCGTAGAGCCAACGTCGTAATAGGTAACATATTCCCGACGCAACTCTATAAATAAATGTCGTGAATGGTGTTTTCGTCGACTTTGAAAACCAAAGATATCAATGAATAATTTCATAGATAAAGAAATACCTATTATTTTGTTTTTTTTTTTAGTTGTGCGAACTAAACCAACCGTACGAAGTTTCTTGCAGCTTCTTTTTGGTACATCCCAACTTAGGGTCTTCTTACTTGTAGATTTGTTATACAGGGTGACATGGAAATTCGACCTATTCCTTGAAAGAAGTTATACTAGAGGTCATTAGCAGCAAATTAAGCCGAGTGAACTAGGGGTCAAAACTTGATGGTTACCGAGCTGTAGCAGTTCTTTGAAATTTGGGAAATTTTCCGACTTGTTACCAATAACCATTAATTATGAATAAACTACTCCACTCTAAACAATGAACTTTTATGAAAGCTGAAAAATAAGTGATCAATTTAAAAAAAAACGCTGGCCCAAAACATACATAATAACAGAAATAAAAGGACCTAAGTAGCAATAACTTTTATTTTCTGTATTTTTTCGAAAATCGTCGTAAGTTATTGAAAAAAACTGTATGAATGTTCGCGTATAAATTAGTAAAATAACTCACTAGTTTCATTAGCTTTCCAAAAAGGTACAAATGTTATTAACTTTCCCAGTTGTTTTAAAAAAAATCGGCAACAGGTCGCTGTAGGTCAGACTTTTAATTTTGATTTGTTAATTGAATTCAGCTCGAAAGTCAACAATGTTACTCTAACTACACTGTGAATAAAAAGTAAATGTAAGTTGATAAAGTTTAGTAAAAAAAAACAGTTAATAAAAATTACAAATCCTGTTCAAACTGCCTACCATTGTAGCGTATGCAAGCACAGCCTACGACGACCGACGTCGTACCTTACTCATTGTCACTCACGTTGAAATGAGGATTTTATTTGTTCGGCAACTGCCAAAATTCTCTCCCTCAACTCTTCAATGGATATCGCTGATCGTTTCGCAGGGTACACTAAGTCCCCAAAGCCATCGTACACCATGTCTGTTCTTGTGGCTACATCTTCAAAAGCGTGTTCAGTTCACTACTTCTCTTAAAAAGCTTTGGTACGATGTACCATTTGGGGCAAGAAGAAAGGCCCGATCAACTTATCATGGACAGTCCCCATCCAAACATTTAATGTAAATCTTCTGTGGTGGGCCCTTTCTTAATTTTTTTCTTGGGTTTTGGCCCTTAGTGGGCCAAAATTGCAAGTAGTACTAGAGAAGATTTTTCATTTAATGTTTGGTTGGATAAGATTCTTGTCCCAAATGGTACATATCGTACGAAAACTTTTTAAGAGAGGTAGTGAACCAAACACGCTTTTGAAGATGTAGCTACAAGAACAGACATGGTGTACGATGGAAGCCCAGATGTATCTTTTTGTGGTCACATGAAGGACTTAGTGTACCCTGCGAAATGATCAGCGATATCCCTTGAAGAGTTGAGGGAGAGAATTTTGGCAGTTGCCGAACAAATAAAATCCTCATTTCAACGCGAGTGACAATGAGTAAAGTACGACGTCGGTCGTCGTAGGCTGTGCTTGCATACGCTACAATGGTAGGCAGTTTGAACAGGATTTGTAATTTTTATTAACTGTTTTTTTTTTACTAAACTTTATCAACTTATATTTATTTTTTATTCACAGTGTAGTTAGAGTAACATTATTGACTTTCGAGCTGAATTCAATTAACAAATCAAAATTAAAAGTCTGACCTACAGCGACCTTATGCCGATTTTTTTTTAAACAACTGGGAAAGTTAATAACATTTGTACCTTTTTGGAAAGCTAATGAAACTAGTAAGTTATTTTACTAATTTATACGCGAACATTCATACAGTTTCTTTTCAATAACTTACGACGATTTTCGAAAAAATACAGAAAATAAAAGTTATTGCTACTTAGGACCTTTTATTTCTGTGACTTATGTATGTTTTGGGCCAGCGTTATTTTAATTGATCACTTATTTTTCAGCTTTCATAAAAGATTCAATTTAATGTTTAGAGTGGAGTAGTTTATTCATAATTAATGGTTATTGGTAACAAGTCGGAAAATTTCCTAAATTTCGAAGAACTGCTACAGCTCGGTAACCATCAAGTTTTGACCCCTGGTTTACTGGGCTTATTTTGTTGCTAATGACCTCTAGTATAACCCCTTTCAAGGAATAGGTCGAATTTTCATGTCCCCCTGTAGATTCTGATGTTCAGTATTTGCAAGTTTATAGTCATTATCAATTTATGTCCGCGAAAGAGTAAAAAAAATAAAAATAGGATCAACTAAAGACGCCACATAAAAGTTTGCAATAAATGTCTTACTAAACTAAACAGATATGTACTACTAAACTACTACAATTTTTTTACAGCCACATAAGACTGTGTTTGGTTGCAACTGTACATAATGAGTGTCTAAACATGAAATAGTTGCCCTTATATAAAAAATTCACTTGTAGCATGTCTCCGCTACAGCACATTAAAACTACGTTTGTGACCTGAAATAACAATATACAGCTTCTCTTTTGCACGTAGTTTTTTTTTATTTTTTGTTTTGAAACTTTGAAATACACTCGACGTCAGATAAATCGCACCTCTTCGAAAGTAAGTTTAGACTTTGCCACCTGCTGTTGCTAGCTAACGTTCTATTGTGTAAATGTTGATATCTGTTGAAAGTACATTTAATGAGCTTTCAATTAATATTTGTTTGATTTAATTAACATAACAGTTACCATAATTAAACGCTTAAAGCGTTATTGCTTGCGCCGCCATAAAGGAAATAAATGGGGTCAATTCAGGAAATGCGGAT
This sequence comes from Agriphila tristella, assembly GCA_928269145.1. Lineage (NCBI taxonomy): Eukaryota > Metazoa > Arthropoda > Insecta > Lepidoptera > Crambidae > Agriphila > Agriphila tristella. Next base: position 12,402,356 of record OV743444.1, read on the forward strand.
AAATTCGCTATCGAGATGATGGAGAAAACACACTTTAACAGTTCAATAAAAAAATTGAATACCCAAGATGGATACTATTGCCCATGAAGTTGCTCAAATATTGCAAAAAAAATAGGCAATGTAATGTTGCTCGGAAATTGAATCTCAATAATTAGCAACATACACATACATAGCCAACAGTCTCTAGAAACCGTTGGAATACTCGTCGAACGGAATCAATTGCTGAGATTCAGTTTCCGTGCAACAATACATTGCCTCATTTTTTTGCAATATTTGAGCTTCATGGGCAATAGTATCTATCTTGGGTATTCCATTTTTTCATTGAATTGTTGAAGTGTGTTTTCTCCATCATCTCGATAGCTAATTTACCCGCATTTCCTGAATTAACCCGTTTTATTTCCCTTTTATGGCAGCGCAAGAAATAACGCTTTAAGCGTTTAATTATGGTAACTGTTATGTTAATTAAATCTAACAAATATTAATTGAACGCTCATTAAATGTTCTTTCAATAGATATCAACATTTACACAATAGAACGTTAGCTGCGAGCAATAGCAGTTGGCCAAGTCTAAACTTACCTTCGAAGAGGTACGATTTTTCTGACGTCGAGTGTAGTTAGGTAGTATTAGGTATAATGCAGCGTTGGTTAGATTCTATAATGTCACTTGCGTCACAATATCTCGTCATGTCCTTGCTGTCAGTTATCGTTGCAATCATCCAAGGACCTCCGACTGCAAACACGATTAACGCACGTATGTGACGATATGAGATTGTTCGAAAAATAGTACATTAATAGCATAATTATTGATATCCTGTTAAGATGGCAGCTCGTACACACGGCACTCATCTCTAAAACTCCTCTCTTGTAAAAATAATGTAATTGAATCAAAATTATTGTTTAAAATACCTACTTGCTATTAAAAAAATAAGGTTTCGAGATAAGCCATGCCTTCAAAATTTAGCATTTTGGTAAAAATGATCGCAAATCTTCTTATAAATGCATACTTTTTAAAAAACCAACATAATACTTCTATTATGCACTGAGTTATTCTAATATTATAATAGCAGGTAAGGTAAACAAAACTGTTTTATTTTAATGTTCCTAGTATTTCAGATTAGTTAATACATATTCGCATCCTTTTCAACACAAGTGGTATAACGAAATACCCCTCGCCACGCCGCGCCGATTGGCACTGGTTACTACTTACATAAACAATGCGGAGAAAGCTGTGAGAACTCTGCTATTAAGACCAAGTAACGCCATACAAAGTAGCTACTTCAACATAAATATTCAACGAATTGAAGAGAATCTACCTTAATAATTCGCAGATTTTTTTTAATTTTACCTAAGTACTATGTTTTATTCTAAAGGCTACTTCACTTTGTTATTCGTATTTGATAACCCCTTTACATTACAATTGTATTTTTATTTTTATTTAATTTTTTACTTTATTTTAATTATTCGAAAGAACAACAGTTAAATTAAATTTACAGTAGGTATCTAATATAACATTTGAAAGCCAATTAAGGCTTGTACTATTAGTTATTCTGTGATTAAGGTCCTTTCCAATACAATTATTAAATTATTTTATTTACTAAATGTAAAAAAATGGATACGGCTGGACGAATTAATAATTATTATGAAATTTGGCACACAGAAAGTTAATAACCTGAATTAAACTGATATTTGTTATCCTAGTCATAGGTCCCCAGGTGTTTTTCGAATGTCCACGCGTATGAAGTCGCAGCTAGAACCTAGTCTGGCAATATTTTTTGCGATACAAAAGTCTCTGTTAAGCAGCTGTTATGTTAGCGACTACAAAAATTTGGCCTTGTTATGTTATTTAGCGGTTCTTTTTAAACAAGGTCTTCCGACGTGGGCTTACGGACCAAGCGTAAACCCACTATTCGATGTAAACCGTTAATTTCGATATTTACCGTTTAAATTTTTAATAGTACACCGATTTCATTGCATATTTTCTAATATTGCTTAGGAATATCGTTCATAAGTTCGACAATAGTTTCATCCTTACTAATATTATAAATACGAAAGTCCATTTGTTTGTTTGTTACGCCTTCACGTCTTAACTACTGAACCGATCATCATGAAATTTTGCATACACGTTGTCTGGGGTACAGACAAGGACGTAGGGTACCTTTCATCCAAAATACATATTCGCATACTTTTCAACACAAGTGGTATAACCTATACCTTTCATCCAGAAACAAATATTGTTTCCGAGAGATATCAAAAAAACTTTCCACGCTGACGAAGTCGCAGGCAGCAGCTAGTTCTAATATAAAACTGAAGTTGGTACTACCATTTATCTACTTATCTGTTATTTTTCGTAGGCCCTCAAAAACATAAAAATTCAATAGTATTTAACACGTTTTCTGGCATATTTTGATATGAAGAAACTGCTAACAAAGTTAATTAATTACTAGAACGAACAAGGGAAGTATAAACATGTTATGCAAAACTTTCACCTTTGGTAAGCGAATTAGTACGCGCTGTTTTAAACGAATTTTCATAACTTTGCTTCACTTAAGTTTATTACGAAAACCTTTTATTTTTTATTAATAAGTGTTGCCTTAATCTGAACTGAAATTTTAAACTTTTTGTTGATTAAGCAATGTGCATACATTTACTAAATCATTTAAATTAATTGAAATTGTATGTTATCATTGAAACAACAATGCATTGCTAACACAGTCGCTCTGTTTTTCGCTAAAAACGTACGAATTTACTTTAATAAAAAAGAATATGCCTAAAATATAATTCTATACAAGTGCCAACAAAATAGTGACCTGTGCAAACTAACGATTCAACAATACATAAATAGCTTATTATTAATATTTTAATAATAAGCTATTTATATACTTTTGTGTGACCATGTTTTTAAAATAAATAAAATATTTAACCATTGCTCATGGGAAATTCACTGTTTTCCCGAAGAAAATATTTATATTATCCACTTCTCAGCGAGCAACAGTTGCCCCGACCCCATTATAAATAGTTTTAGCACAAAATATAAAGTAGAAGACCCGCTCGGATTAAATTGTGGTTTTCCGTGCACGCACACATATACAATGATTACAGGCAATATCAGACCTAACCGATCTACGTGAACTGCTATATACAGTTCACGTTCAGCTCCTAGCGCAACAAATTAAAAGGCGGGGGTGTTTTCGAACACGACCAGAAAATCGACAAATGCCAACTTAGTATAAAACGCCAGATTCTACAAATGTCCAATTCTACAAATGCCAACTTCTACAAATGCCCACTTCTACAAATGCCAAATTTTACAAATACCAACTTCTACAAATGCTAACCTTTAGTTGTAATATTTTCATTCACTTTTTGATATGTATTCTTGCGTTTCCATGTTTTTTTTTAATATTCAATCCTTCTCCATATTTATGTGATCCTGGTACTTTGGAGACATTTTTATTACGAAGGAATGAAAAAACAAAATTCCAAAATTGATTGATACATATAAACGCAAAAATATATATCAAAAAGTGATTGAAAATATTACAACTAAATATTGGCATGTGTAGAAGTTGGCATTTATAGAATTTGGCATTTGTAGAAGTACGCATTTGTAGAAGTTGGCATTTGTAGAATCTGGTGTTTTAAACTAAGTTGGCATTTGAAGAAGTTGGCATTTGTCGACTAAACCATTGGCACTTCTGTATAAAACTCGTAGTATGTTTATATTTTGAGGTATTAGTCCACGAACTGGGCTGCAAATAGAACACATTTTCGACGTCCTGTTTTAATTTTCATTTTCGGCACGAAAATTTAGTAATGCTTTGTTGTTTTCAGCCAAAAACGACTTAAGTTTACGTATTATTGGTTTTCTGCCGTGTTATTTTTATTCGTTATTTTAAAATGAAATAAGAGGAGGAAATTTGTAAACTGACCGTCTTAATGTTGATTGATACGCTTACTCGAAAAAAACAACTTTATGTTGTGATATTGTAGGAGAATAACATTTTCATTTCATAATTTTGTGAGAATGGATAAGTTAAACCACTTTCTATCCTAGCTTTTTCTATCTAAATACTAGTTTTCTAAAGAAACCTTATAATGTAGACTAGCATTGATGTAAAAATAAAAGTTTGACCAAGAAAATGTCGTCTTTCGTATTACCAAGGGAAGGTTTAAAACCATAAAAGTGTTCACGATGTTCAATCGGCTGAAAATATACTGTATGTTAAAACTACATCCATAAGCATCATTCAAAATGTTTTATCACCTTATGAAGATGGTTAAAAAAATGGCAAAAATTCAACAAACTGACTCCAAAAAACAAAATGATTATTCGCTTTAAAATAAGTGTAAAAGTATAAAATTAAAACCCTAAAAATATAGATACTAAAAGAATCACAAAAAACGTCGTTATACCAACTTATGTTGTTTCATCAATAAGCCCAGTTATGAAATCGATTGTAAATAAATAGATCAGCGGCTCTTATAAAAATTCCTAACTCAACGAGCTCGACTTAGAACCTCGAACAATGAGAACCGGTCGAAACTATTTACTCCGCTCGCCCTTATATCGACGGCCTATGTACCGCGCACAGGGGCGGCTGTTCTCACGAACGATTGCGCGGTTATTTGTACTTCAGCTGTGTTTCAGCAATCTATCACACCTTTTAACACTTCTTAGCTTTTCGTGCGTACGTTCATTGAAATCAAACACTTTTGCGGACTACTAATCATATCTTATTATCTTAAGAATATTGATTTAACATTATTATGTTAGATAAGTTCTTTTATTACGACGTTTCGGCACATTTACAGGGGCTATGGTTAGCTTCGTTGTTTTCATAGGATAAGATTGTTTAAGGAATGATAAATGTGTCTCAATTCCTTGATTTATCCACGCATAACACTGTTAAAATGTAAGTTCGTCCTGAAAATTGACACAAGTGTGTATGACATGTTAACATTATTCGACTATATTATTGCCACAGTTTTACATATAGATTGTAAAACTGTGTTATTGCTGTCAAATAATGCAAATAGTCCATAATTGTATAATTTGATCTTATTTCCACTACGTATTAACAGCAAATTTCCTTTCGGTGCCTTCATTCCTGAAGCCGGTCCCAGCGTTATGTACGTAAAGAATCTGCATTGAACGTCACAGACATGCGCACTGAACGTATCGATCGGCATATACTCTGTGACGTTAGAAAATAACTATGCTATGTATGCTTTAGCGCTTCACTATGCCCACAATATTACACGTACCTTGTTAACTCCGTGACGGCAAATACATAAAATTGACTCAATTTTATTACTTTCGAATCCAAATCTAGACCTTTTATAGAGATCGCATATTGATATTTCTTGACTAAGTGTAAAGTTCGAAACAACGACGGTATGGGGGATCGGACTGGGGGATTCTGGTGGATGAAAGGGTATCTCCTCTATGTAACTCAATAGAAACGATTGAATGAACATCAATGCAATGTGGACACCAAAATCAGCTAACCACACGTAATAAATTGACCAATGAGATCGCCAATACTTTAAAAACATGTTAGTTCGGCTTACATAACAGTGAGTTCATTTCAGGAATAAGTTCTTCAAAAATATTATAGGCTTCTCAGAAAGTAAGAAGAAATTTTAGGTCTCATTTTGGGAAATAAATTAAAACAGGTTGCTTTTTATTTTAGTTTATTCGATTCCGTTTCAAGTTACCTTCATCAAACAGTCACTCGAACCCCTAGTTTCCAAGTGTTTGTGACTTAATCGCAAACAAGCAAATTGGTATCCTTAGGGAAAGTATTTACATATCAGATGAAAACGTTTTAGGCTTTGCTACCTTTTTATGACCTTTTTGGAGACTCAGCCTCTTGGGGACTTTGGGACACTCCAATAAAAACAATTTCAAGACTAGCGTTTGTAAAAAGGCCGATTTCACGAAAAGTATTCGTGAATTGTGGGCTTAGTTAAAAAAAACGGTCAAATTATTAGAAGACTTGATTGGAATTTAAATTACAAAATGATTCTGATTGGGTGTAATAATGAAAAAAAAATATGATGAAAAATACAAATTAACAGTCAAATAACGAAAATGATGACAAAATTAAGGCGACAGTAATTACCTAACAGTTTTAAGTTACTTTCACTTTGTATTCTTTGTAAGTAGGTCTCTTGTTATTGTAGTATTGTCTGTATAGTTGACGTAAATTATTTTTAAATGTCTGACATTGTTCTAGATATTTGAAGGTTTTTTACTTTAAGGTTTCTTATTATAATAACTATGTCAGACACACTTGACCTCGTAGCTCGTAGTCTTTTCGTAGCTAATTTATGCTACGAAAATAAAACTATATAACCTATATACATCTCATATGTAATAATATGGGTTTAATTATTTTAAATTTAAGTAATATAGTCTTCTAGTCATTATTATACTTTAGTGGAATATAATTAATGCAATATCCGAAATATGACTACTTTTTGTTTATTTTTTTGTACTTTTTAACAGAAATAATTATGTTAAAAAATCTCGTAGCAGATTCGTAGCAAAATGAAATTAAGCTACGGCGTAGTCACTTGAAAAGGCGATATTTTTTTATCATTTTTTTCCCTTCAAAAACAAAATGCCTGTTGTAGACCAAGACCTAAGCTAAGTTAATTTAGCTTAGCTTGCATAGCTGACGTAGTTTTTCATACTTTTCTACTAGTTTTGCAGACCGCAAACTTTATGGCACAAGTATGAAAAAATATTCTCCACTTGGTGAACAATAAAATAAACCTTGACTAGCTAGGTACATGTGTAGATCAGAAAACTATTTTATTTTACAGTGGTGGTAATTGCGGCGGCGGCCGTAAACTATACTAAATTTAGGTTTAGTACTGTCAAACTGCTGCTTTTGCTATTCGGTAAAAAACTAAACTTACAGATTAAACTATTTTTTAGAGGATCAAAGTTGGTTTAGTCGTTCTGTTGTGTAAAATATACGCAAAAAAAAATTTAAAAGTCAAACTAAATTTAGACGGTATTTAAAGTGTTGGCGACAAATTTGATTTGTGATTAATATTTTTTTATAATTATATCTTTTATCTATAACAAGTGTCACACGGGATGATGTAAAGATTCTAACGATACCCCACATACCCAAATCTGTTCAGGCATTTGAAAGCTTTAGAATAAAGAAACACACACTTATATGAACCCTGAACACAATTCACTCTAATTTTTGAGCAGTCATGCAAAAATATAAATAAATGACCTATTTTGTGAAAGCAGTTTTGTTGATTCCGGAGAAAGTATTAAAACAATAAAACATAAGTAAATAACTCTATATTTCATTCTTATAGAAGAGAATACAGAGATCAATTATGATTTTTCAGGCACTTTGAGGATAAGCTCCGATTAGAACGGCTTATACTACAATCAGCAAAACAATTCCTAATTAAATGGGATATTGTTTGACGACGGTGTGTGGAATCTGAGTTTTTGACCTCGAGGTCCCTATGGAAACTTAGGGGTGGGGGAAGAGGCGAAAACCATGCGTTTCTCGAGAAAGTGTTACTGACAAAGTTGCAGAGCATTAAATTTGCTTCAATTTTTGTTATTTAACAAATTTTTTTAACCCAATACTTACGCGTTACAGCAGTTCAAAATATATGGAACAAAGGAGATAATTTCTTTTGGCATTTACTGAAAGTGTCGACTAAGAATAAAAATTGTATTTATAGTTAGAACTAGCCATTTGGAGTAAGCTCTGAGCATTTTTCCTTGCCCGGTTGGTACAGAAACCGGTTCAGAAACAGCCCAAAGGAATCATCTCCTTTGTTCCATATATTTTGAAATTGGGTCAAAAACTGATTTTCATTAATAAATTAAAGAAAGTTTAATGCTCTACTCTACAATTTTGTCGTCAACGCTTTGGGTTTGAACGCATGGTTTAGATTAGAAGATATAAGCGAAATTCTAAGAAAAGTCCGTAACTTCCGAGGTTTTTTGCGTCCCCCTGAGTTTCCACAGGGTTCTCGAGGTCAAAAACTCAGATTCCACAACCCACATTATCCCCATACAATAACGCAAAATGTCATTAAATTGGGAATGGATTCCAGATAACCACGGGGGGGATTAGTACCTGCTGACTGAGCTATTAAGGGACTACTCAAATTCTTTTTACATCGCGCCACAATGCTCCGTCGTCCTGCTCCATTTGATTGAGCTCAGCACTTGTGTCGCCCGAAAATCCAAAGTCTTCGAACACATGAGAAGTTTTTCTATGTATAAAACAGTAAAAAACGTGTCCGCTTCGAAGCGCTAGGCTTATTTTAGGTATAAATTAATAAGGTCATTATTATAAAGCCTCATGGTTTTCTTTTTTGTTTGCGCACTTTCTGGTGGCCATTTTTTATTTTTTATTTTGGTTGGTTTTTAATATAATTTTATTAAACTGAGTCAGTTCGAACCAAATTATCAAAAGTTTGACGCACAGACAAAAGTTCCCTATATCTTTATTTACTTTCCTCTATGGACAAGAAGTCATCTTAAATCCTGTGTAAATAAGCTTTTAGTTTAGATTCAACGGAATAGCGTTAGACTTGATCTTGATTAAAATTAAAGAATTTTTAATTTATTTTAATTTAGTAGTTAGTGTGTCTATCTGTCTGCATACCTTGTCTATGAAACTAAATATCTCGGTGTTTAAGTATGAAGGAATGTACACATGCCTTTCAAAGTAATAAAAATACATAGTAAAAAAGTACTGATTATATTTTATTTGACCGACCTATCTACAGACAGACAGAGTAATAATGAAATACTTATACGTAAATTAAACGATTAGATAATTATAAATGGCTAACTTTAACAAACTTTTTATCCCTTTCTTGTTGTCTTTGAATTGACTGTTATTGACTGTTATTTAATTGTGGAGTAAAGTAAGATCGTAGTAAAGACGTCGTACCGATTACCTTTACAAAAACTTGTTTTTAATTTTATTCTCCCATTCAATAAACTTCTGGAATATCCTACCGATTTTATCAACAGGATTATTGCATATTGACAGATTTTTTGCTTACTTCTTCTTTTTAATTTTTGTAATTTCTTGATCCAACTTTAGGCGTTTCAACTTACATTCCCGTAATTCATCTGAAAGTATTCGTTTTTCTACGGTAAGTGAATTTAAAGGCTGTGCTTGCTTTTCCGTTGATTGTAATGATTCTGTTTGTGTTCCAACGGCAAAATATTCTTTATTTTTCGACATTACAATCGCCTCATCTTTGCATTTCATACGTGCGAATGTAGACTGTGTTTCTGAACAATCTGTTTGTGTTCCAACGGCAACATATTCTTTATTATTCGATAATATAATCGCTTTGCCTTTACCCTTGCCTTTCATTAGTGCAGATGTTGACTGTGTTTCTGCACAAGATGAGCCTTCCTGAGGTTGGTTGTGTAAAAGTATTGATGGGAGAGCATTTTGTTGGAGATGTTTAATTGTTTTAATTGAAGAATCATCGAAATGTGCAGAACAAACTAAATGACTACTCCTCTTCAGATCTTCTTTTTGTAATAAGTCTTCTCTATCGATTAATGTCAACCATTTCTGGCGCCTTGAATATGAAAATAAAACATGCGTTAGAAAGGTTTTAAAAAGATGCTTTAACTCTTGCTTTTAATTATAAGTCGATAGGCATATGTCGATAGGCATATACGTATCTTATATTTAAAACCAGATATACTGGGTGTAACAATAAATTCAACGAAGCCGAGGTCTACGTATTCTGCCCATTATCAGGAATTCAGGACCATTTCTGTTCAAAATTATTGCTGGGAAACGATTTTAATTTTTGGTGTTAAAAAAGCATTGCATACGCAATGTAACGCGTACAAAAGACCGCGCGCGCCTGCGAGTGTATGCTACACAGCTGCGTGTGGCCGAGTTGAAAGGCAACGTTTATGTGCGTGCTCATGAAATACATTGAGTGATGACGTTTTGAAGCCATTGTTTGTTACAAAATACATAAATTTTGATAATGAAATACATAAAATAAGATTTCATAAAAATTTTGACTTTGATTTTCAATAACTATCGGTTTGCCAGGCATAGTCCAACAGACAAAAACGGAATGCGTGGACTTCGGCTTCGTTGAGTGTCTTGTTACACCGCTCGCTCCGCTCTTTGTCTACATATTATGTCCACGGTAGGAAGGTAAGGTACCTACCAAAAACAAAAATAGGTAGGTACTTACCTACCTATTCTTATCAAAACTAAACCTGACCCTGTTAACAGAACTTGTAAGTACCTAACTACACTTACTATTATAGAAATAATAATTAATATTGTATGTAGGTTCGTAAATACGGGAGACATAAATAACGATAACAAAAGTTCACAAAGTTAACATTTGGTAGGTAGTAGGTTCCTAGATCTACGTAAACGTCCTATAACAAAAGTTAATATATCTCAGGTACCTATACTACCTACCTAAATACAAATTACCTACAAGTAAACGTGCATTTATTTACCTTTCAATGTCCTTTGGAAGAGTGAAAAAGGCGAGGTTTTGATCCTTGTTGTTATTTAAGCAACCAAATACGATGCAATAGGCTTTTGCCTTCATTTTGTTTTTCATGCCTTCTTTTGCGTTCTGTTCCGTTGATTGTAATGATCCTATTTGTGATCCAACGGTAACATATTCTTTATTATTCGACAATATAATCGCTTTACCTTTTTCTTTGCCTTTTATTCGTGCAGATGTGGACTGTGTTTCTGAACATGATGAGCCTTCTAGAGGTTTGTCGTGTAAAAGCATTGATGGAAGAGCATTTTCTTTGAGATGTTTAGTTATTTTAAATGCAGAATCTGCGAAATGTGCAGAACAAACTAAATGACTAGTCCTCTTTAAATGTTCTTTTTGTAATAAGTCGTCTCTATCGATTAATGTCAACCATTTCTGGCGCCTGGAATATGAAAATAAAACTTGCGTTAGAAAGGTTTTAAAAATATGCTTCAACTCTTGGTCTATCATGTACTTACACATATGTATTTCATTTAGTCCTCGTTTTTATTATTGGAGTGGATAGTTGGGCAAATAAAAAATATACCTATTAGCTCTCAGTCTACATATACTTTAATCAAAATTCAAAACCTACCATTTCTAAAGCTACCTAGTAAATCCTATTTTCTGTATTTTAACAGAACTTGTACGTCTACGTAATAACGGGAAACATTTATAATAACAAAGAAATTCAAAATTCTGAGTTGGCGACTTGGCTTTCATAGTTAACCACTTCAGTAGGTACCTTCTGAACTGCGTAGAAAATCTTAAAAGACAACCGATTGCACCTACTGCGCTACGGTCAAAGAAAAGCTTACAAAAATATTGCCTCAGCTCTTGGTCTATTTTAAATGTTTTTTAATTGATTTTAATTATTGTCACCATTAGGCAAATAAAAATACATGTACGAATACCCTGTTGTCTACATAACCAAAATCTTACTACATGGTACCTATTTAGTTGTAGGTAGTTATTTAGTTACAGTCCATGGTAGGTATTTACCTACCAAAAACAAAAATAGGTACCTACCTACTTATACTTATCAAAGCGAAACATAACCTTGTAAACGGAACTTATTTGGTTAGATACCTGCTAGGTATCTAACCTACTATAATGAAAATTAATAATCAAACTACGTAAATACTAGAGACGTAAATGAGGATAACAGAAATTAACACTTTATATAGTTTAATGCAAAATGGCGGCTCGGATTGGAACATCGCGCGAGACGATGCGCAGAACACAATTTAGATGTTAGTAGGTGGGAAAGGTGAGTGGTGGGGCACGGCTACGCGCATAGCGGATTACTTCACAACCACTGCCATTAAGTTTGCATCGAGCTGTAGGTAGGTGCGTTTCTTACCTTTCGGTATCTTTTGGAAGAGTGAAAAACGAGAGTTTTGGATCCTTGTTATTATTCAAGCAGCCAAATACGATGCAATATGCTTTTGCCTTCATTTTAGCGTCAAACAGACGACGAGACGCGGCGCGACGCCTAAGTATCGAACTAACGTGCAGGGCCCTATTCAATAAAACTTACAATTTACAAGTTACAATTACAGGTGACAGGTGACAATTTTACAAGTTTCTGTTCAATAAAAAATACAAGTTACAAATTTGTAATGGTGGAAAATTTACATATTTGTCGAATTGTACTTACAATTTTACATATTTCTGTTCAATAAACATTTTCCTGTTACAGGTGACAATTTACAAATTTGTAGGAAAAACTGCTTCATTGAACGCATAATTGTATTTACAAGTTTACTTATTTGTAGAATTGTAATACATTTCTGACAGGTGACCTCACCCTCGGTAAAATTTTATAACTCGGCATTTTTTTTGTTTTAGCTGCTTTTTTTACCAAAATCCAGTATGTAAAGGAGTGATAACGATGAAATCGTGCTAATCAACCGACAAAGAAAAAAACCTGTTAATAAATATTTAAAAACATAATATTTTTTTCTTTTGATGTGACTGATTTCACATTTAATGAGAAGTTTAGGGTAAGTAAGGCAACTATCGATTATTTTGAAATTCTTAGATTTTTGAAATCTATCCTCGTTAATTAAGAATCTTCAACAAAAAATTCGAGGAGCTTGGTGGCGCCGTGGTTTAGCGCCTGGCCCACCGATTGCGGAGGTTAAGCAACGTTCGCAAGGGTCGCTAATGGGATGGGTGACCAAAAATTTATTATCTCGAGCTCCTCGGTGCTTCGGATGGCTCGTTAAGCCGTTGGTCCCAGCTGCATTAGCAGTCATTAACACCCTCCAATCCGCATTGGGCCCGCGTGGTGGGTTATGGCCCGTCCTCCTTATCCACCCATAAGAAAGGCCTGTGCCCCAGCAGTGGGGACATAAAAATGGCTGATGGACAACAACAATTTACAAATTTATGTAATTTGTAAATTACAACTACAAATTTGTAGATACAATATTGTCATCGAAATCTACAGGCGTTTTCTACATTATGTAAACGTTTATTGAACAGCATTTATAATTGTAATATTTGTAAGATTTTTACTTGTAAAATTCTTACATAATTGTAAGGTTTATTGAACAGCACTTGTCATACAACTTGACAAATATGTCACTTATTGACAAATTTGTAGGATTGTAAGTTTTATTGAATAGGGCCCAGATCGGCCGGCGCGCGGGAGCCCTCTGAATTGGCCCGACAAGTCGAGCCCGCACACAGCAGTCAGCACAGAGCTTACCTACTTGTTAATGTAGTTTGTGTATGCGTAACCCCAGCAAAATGTTGCGTCTTAGAGAAGTATTGCAGATAATTAGTTCATAGTTAGATGCAATTTGTTCAAGTATTGCAAAATGTGTTCAAGTTGTATTTTCGAAGTTATTCGAGAAAAATTGATTTTGCTGGGGTAACGTTACCCCAGCAAAATGTTTTTGAAAAAAGGTGTTTAGCCTGGAACGAAGTATATCAAAAGATAGCTTTTGATGAGTTGTGAATGAATATCAATAGCAAAATCTATTTATCTTATAGTTTTTGAGATATTCAAGATTTTGCTGCGGTAACGTTTTGGGATTTCTCATATCTAGTAAACTGTTTGTCGCAGAAGTTTAAAAAAATTCCAGTTATAGGCCTTAATTTGTTCAAACATAAGTATTTCGATTCATCACAAATATCGATATAATTAATTGTTTTTTAAAAACTGGAAAAAAGCTATTTACTACACAAATAGTAATGTTTGGTGTCAGATCTCTCGTTATTTAGATAACCAACCTATTGAAGGCCTGAAGAAAAAATGCATTCTCTGGCGGGACAATAGTTTTCAGCTTCATTGCCAAATTACTTTGTGTAAAGCCGAGCCCCGTATTCCAAGCGATTTTTGTATATCGTTCTCACCCAGAACCGTATTTTTTGTTTCTATGAACTTTTGCGCAAATATTTAAGCAAAATAAAGTTTGCTGCTGCCACAGCAATTCGACGCCGCCGCTGTACGTGTGACTCCATATCCAGCAAGAGTTCGACTGAATCACGGATCGCCTATGGATCGCTTGGAGCGTAGTTTAGGATCGCAGTTTCAACAAACTCGATCGGCCTAGTACGATCTACGCTCCATGTATCGCGATCCCGGATCCTGGATCGCAGGATCGCCGATCCAATTTGGATCGTCCGGTGCGGACGCGGCTATTGGTTTTCTTTTACAACTCATCAAAAGCTATCTTTTGATATACTTGGTTCCAGGCTAAACGCCTTTTTTTCAAAATCATTTTGCTGGGGTAACGTTACCCCAGCGAAATCAGTTTTCTCGAATAACTTCGAAAATACAACTTGAAGACATTTTGCTATACTTGAATAAATTGCATATAACTATGAACGAATTATCTATAATACTCTCATTTCTCTAAAACACAACATTTTGCTGGGGTTACGCATACGTAGTTTGTACGAGTAGCTAGCTTTACACCTAAAGTACGGATGGAGTACACCTAGCGTTTAGACCGCAACGCAAACTATCTCACAAGTATGAAAAACTACCACAGATAGGAGAAATATGCTAACAAAAGAAAAAGTATAATTTTTGTTATAAACTTGTTCATGAAAATGATTAAGTAAAAAACAAATATAAAAAAAAAATATGTATAAGCATTTATACTTTTTATATATGTAGAGTTCATCACCGAACAAATTGACACACAACTTGTTATTTATTTGGAAACTTTCGAGCCCTGGCTCTTTGTCAAAATGTGGACGCTGAAATGGTCGTTAAATTGAAGGTTAGACTGCCCATTAGTGATTGCAAAACCTACCATTGCTAGTTCCAATCGCGATGGGAGCAATTTTTGTGTAACTCAAGCTTGGAATCATTTACTAAATGTTAGTTTTTACTAAAACTTGTAAACATCTGAAGACATTAAATACACAGTAAATGCATAGAGGTAATGACAAGAAGCAATTTTCTACATTCTCCAAACGGAAAACTATATTTTTTGTATCATTTGCCGAGCGAGACCCAAAATTTAAATTTTATGTCTAGACAAATGATATACAACGCTACGTTATAACGAGGGCGAGGTTTTTCTTAATTACGATATACTTTTTTGATATTTTAAATACATTATTTATTAAATGTTGGCGCACGACGCATATGCTTACGCTATTTATAGTTTGACACATGTGCGCAATGAGAATATTAATCCGATAACAATGCAGATAAGAAATATTGTCGTACCAACGATATTAACTCTTTGGACGAAAATACGATTCTTCAGTTTCAAATTTAAAGTGATGTTAACGCGTTATAGAGTAAAATAAATAAATACTACCTACTGACAATAGAATAGTGATCCGACAACTTCCCTCGAGAATGTATGGCAAAGAGCAAAACAGATTATAATGTCGTTTTGTGCCGCAAGCGCTCTGAAGTTGCTGCGGATGACTGTGTATTGTCAATTTAATCATACTAATATTATAAATGTGAAAGTTTGTGGGCTTGGATTTTTGGATGTTAGTTCCTCAATCACGCAAAAACGGCAGAACAGATTTGGATGAAATTTGACACACAGATAGTTTATAGACTGGATTAAAACATAGGATACTTTTACATACATACATACATACACTCACGCCTGTTTCCCATGAGGGTAGGCAGAGACTATGGATCGCCACCTGCTACGATCCTTGCACACTTCTTTCGCTTCATTCATATCCATCAATCTTTTCATACATGCCCTGCGGTTTTTGTCACTGCGTACACCAGCCTTTTTTATAATAACCTCTATTTGGTCCGCGTAGGTTTTTCTGGGACGCCCTCGTGCAATCGTTCCTTCCACATTCGCACAGTATATCTCTTTCGTGATTCGCCTTTCATTCATCCTCTCTAAGTGACCAAACCACTGGAGCATTCCTTTCTCAATTCTTGTCACTATATCATCTTTCAGACCACACCTTTTGCGAATCACCTCATTGCTCACTCTATCACTCAGTTTTACTCCA